>JAXCHB010000325.1:9335000-9977500 GCA_036926305.1 Uropetala carovei
ACGGTGCTGGGATGATTATTTAATAATAAAATTTCGCCGTAGTCTCCGAAGACGATTATTCACTAACTGTGAAACCTAGCTGATACAATATTCAAGAAATTTAAATTTAATGTTAGTAATATCCAAACTCCGAATAGGTATGATTTGAAGAGAATTATCGAGATTGTCATATGCCTGAAAATAAATTTTACAATTATTTTAATCTCTAACGATATATACTAAACATTCAGTTGCTTCAGTTTTAAACATTTTTTATATAAGTCGTTACATTATATAAGAATTTTGTCTAGGTAAGTTTTCCTAAGGTTTACTTATAAATAAAAATATTCTAGCAACGTAAACATTGCGACTTGTTTCCCAAAAATGGAAATTCTTTTTATTATTGTGACAAAAGTATTTGACGAAACAAACATTTTAATTATTATTATTATTATTTAATTAATCATTCTCATAGGAGATCTGAAACAGTTTTCTTTTATCTAATTTCATTCCATTTACTTACACGTTAAATAATACGGCCATTGGAATATTACGGTTAACGATTGACTTCAATTTCATGAAAGATGATCCCATTAAGTTACAGGCATTTTTATAAATCAAATGTTTTACCTAAAAACGTTTCTCTGTGAGAAAATGACTTTAATAAACATATATAATGAAGGTGAGAGAGGTGATTCAGGTCCTATGCGAACAAAGGAAGGAAAAAGAGGTGGCTTGTAACAATGTGAGACATGAGAATGGTCAACAGGTTATAGGTGATACCAACGTGACCTAGATAAGGAGATGAACCGGAGAATGGGATTCGGGGGGAAAACGCTTCCTCGCCTGCGAGTTATGGATAAAAATCGCAGTTTCAAAAGAAAAGAAATGTCTAAGAGGGGACATAACTTGCCTGAAAGCCTCAATAACCACCAAACTTTTATGTTACCATGGACTACGGTATAAGCAGACCTACTTTTTCAGGTGAAAAAGTTAATTATCGTTTAGTGGCTCACTTTGCACATATCGGATAATATACGGAAACTTCCCAACAGTTACCTCTCTAACAATAAAGGACTGTTTAAGAACGATAACAAAAAGTTTCGATCGTTTATCGTACTATTCTCTCCGCAATTTGACGCGTAACGATTTAATTATTTCGTATAATTAAAAATTCGAGCAGAAGGTGATTTAAGCGATTTTTTCTACGCTTTATCCCGAGAAATATAAGTTATCTTTTACAAAAATTACGACGTTCTTCGCAGGAAGTTATTTCTCCTTTGTACGGCTCTGAGTACTCTTCAGAGAAATGCAGGCCCGTGGAAAACGAACAGCATAATAAAAATGTTCTAAGTACCTCGGCGTTAAAAAAAAGTCGGAAAGGCCATTTCTCCGCAAATAATTCGTTATATATATATATATATAGACGCATTTTCGTTATTTTTCTTTTTACGAGGACAGAAACTTCAAATATGCCTCAAGCTCGAACTTGCTTAAATTGCATCCGTGTTTAAAAAGACCGAGAAAAATTTTTAGTAAATAATTTCGTTTAAAATATAAAAGCGATTTAATTCGTTTCTTTAGTTTTTTATTAATACAAGGACTGAAACTTCAAATATATCCTGAGCTCGAACTTGCGTAAACTGTATCCTCGTTTAAAAATCTCGAGAAAAAAGTTGAGTAAATATTTTTGGTTTAATTAACAAAAGCGATTTTATTATTTCAAAAAAAATGCTTACAGAGAATGAAAAATCGTATAACTTTAGAGCAAAAAATTTATAAATGTTTTAATTAAAAAAAGTATGCGCGGTTTCGTAGCGTTTAAAAACTTGCAGGAATACATTTCTAAGGGGAATAGAATTTTATATCCTTCATCGTTCAGCACTTCCAACAGTCTTTTGTCTGTGCCTGCGCTAGGGATATGCGACGGAGGAAAACTCTTGGAGCGCCGTTTCAAAGGATACATTTACGTGGAGGGGAAGCAACTACATTGTTCTATAAGGGTATATAAAAGAGCAAGAAAAAAGACGGATAGGAGGTGGGGCAAGGTCTGATTTTTTTAGCACGGAAGCACTTTTTATTTCGGGATTTTAATGGCGCATGAAGACGTGCACTTTCTGGCCCTAATAGCGTGAGGCAACTCGTTCCGAACGCCACGCAATAAACGCGAAATTTATTTTTTTAAATACGCGCGTGCCTATCATAAAAGATTCGTGTGTTATATCAAAATGATCTCGTAGCGAGGGTATTTTCGGTTATTGTTCGATACAAATGTTATCCTTTAATATATCCCTTTTAATGGATGCAATAATAGCGTGATATTTGTGGTAAACACTTCCTTTTTTGCATTTGATACTTCATACCTCGACGAAAATAAACCTTTTTTTATTCTCTAAAATAACAGCTTTTGAGGTACGGAAATAGCTAACACTTTGAAAGCTTAACCTGAATGTTACTTTAATATGAAACCATTCTATGATTTTGCTTAAAAATACAACATTTACGTGTCGTGCTCTATGATTAAATGTCATAGATTATGCTTGATTTTTTAGCGCAATGTGTCGTATGACTCAGTACTTACAAAGTCAAATAAGTGTCGTGAGTTCGGCGAAAAGGTGGTTAAAGGTTATTTTCGTAGAGGCTACTCACCACTTCAGCAGATAACAAAAGCGCGCATACGTTAATGATTCGCCTCCGTGTTAATAATAGCGGATTTTGTTGGGAGAAAGAAGAATTCAACGGATTATGTTTTTAAAAAAGGCTACACTAGAGACATTTGCTTATTTAAAAAAATCCCGTTTGCACCAAACAATCAAAAAATCACACATTTTTCAATAAAACATGAAACGGTGCTATTTTTTTGTTGCCACGAGAGCGGCGGTGTTAAATTGCTGCCTTAATGTAACGTACTCCAATTAACGACACGGTTAACGACTAAGAGCGTCTTTACGTTTATGTCCTTTATGCCTGTTTATTATTTTGGTTACCTTTTCAGATACTTCAGTTAAATCTGATATCGCGTGAAAACATTAAAAAGTAAGATAGATGCCAAGTTTATCTTAGCTACATAAAAACGTACCGAAGGGATGCGCTTAAATGAAAGAAAGAAAGAAATTCATCTACGAGGTATTTAAGGCATTAAAAAAATAAAATTCCACAGTTTTGCTAGATTAATTGCTGGTGGGGGCAACCTCTCCCGATTTAAACTTAGATTATAAAAACGAATTATTATTAATTAAGCAATTATTAATACAACAAAACCATTCGTTTCGATTCTTTAACGAAATTGGAATTAGTTACGACGTTCGTTTAATTATTCCTGAGTGTTCTACTTTTTACGCACAAATAAATATAAATATCCGATCCTACGTGGTATTTTTACGGGGTAGTACCATTTTTGCGGAAATGGCAGGCAACCTTTCTCGATTTAAATTTTGATCGCAGAGGTCATCTCTCATTATTGCACTATTAAATGCCACACCGTAAGATTTTACGGTAACGTTCGTTTTTGTGAAAGACGCCCGGCGTTTGGTTTGTTTGTGAACGCTAAAGGTCGTCCCTTTTGCTAACAACACATTTTCAAGACCCCTTCCTTACCCCAATAATATAAAACGCCACGTCAGTCGGGTTATTCCTTAATCCTTTCGGGAGCAATTCGTAGTGCAATTTAGAGACCATCTTGCGTCGTTCACCCATCCCTCTTTTTAAGAAAAAAAACTCATATCGGAAAGGAAACTCTCGCGTTTCGTTAAATCGAGTTGAGTTGGGAAGACCGCGGTTTGATTGATTCCCTCACCCCGTGAATTAATACGTATTCATTACTCGCCACGTGTTCCGGAAAAACTTAATATTCGAGAGAGAGAGATAGGTAGCGATAAAGCAGAGAGGGAGGGAAGAGAGAGGGAGAGAGAGAAGAGAGGATGGAAAGAGAAAGAAAAAATCAGAGGCAGGCAAGACGTGAGGGATGTTTCAGAATGACAACGGGGCGAAGAGGTAGGGAGGGGGAGAGAGAGGGGGAGATAGAGGGGGGAGGAGAGGGGTAAGAGAAAGAGTGGAATAAAAGTGGGAGGAAATAGAGATGATGGGAGAAGGGGAATAGAAGGGTGAGACGTGGGTGGGTGTATGTGTGTGTGTGTGAGAGAGAGAGAGAGAAAGAAAATCCATGGCTTCTCACCCTTTCCCCCATCCCCCTCATCCCTCCAGGAAGGCATTTTAGTAGGCACCAAGGGGGGTTGTGCGAGTCAGAGATAAGGGTTTCGTATGGAGGAAGGTTTTTAGTAGAGAGAGAGAGAGAGAGACCTCTCCCTCCCTTCCACAAAGCTGAATTTACGCCCCGCGTCATGCAGGGTCAGGGTACATCCCCTTAAAAGGTTCCCATCATCCGTCTCACGTATAAGCATTTCGTTTGCGTTCGTCCCTTTTTTTTCCTCTCCCTCATCCCTGCATTATCTTTCTTTTCCTTTAGCACCCGGACTTTCCCCCCCCCCCCCCCCCGGACTCACTCCCCGATTTTACTATCTCTCCCCACTTCCTCCCCCTATGTCCTTCTCTCTCCCTCCACGTTGCCGAACTGGTACGTTTAGATGGGCCAATTTTATGCCGAAGGTTTTAAAAAGGTCCAAATCTTGGAGGCTGGCGCCCCACCTTCTGAAGAAAAAAAAGGTGGTGCTCCAGAAAGGGAACGAGGTGGTCCTTGTATGGAAAATCTATATGGAATTATCGGTGCGGTGCAAAGGCGTGTGTGTGAGAGAGAAAATGAGTGTGTATGTGTATATATATATATATATATATACTAGCAGGAGTGCCCGTTAAATTTCAACGGATTTAGTGAATCTAAAACTTCGACCGTGTAACATGTAAGCATCGCAAGAATAAGATAGTACTCCCTCCCCCTCCCACCCTCTCCTTCCCTTCTCCCCCTCCCTCCCCTCTCTCCCTCTCTTTCCCTCCCTTCTCTCCCTCTCTCTCCCTCCTCTCTCTTTCCCTCCCTCCCCCTCCGTCTCCCTCCCTCCTCCTCCTCCCTCTCTCCACCCCTTCCCTCTAATTCCCTCTCTCCATCTCTCCCCTCCGTTACCATCCATCTCTCTCACTCCCTAACTCGTATTAAAAGCATTCAAAGCGAACAAACTTACAAACATTCTCCTTTATATGTTAGATTAGAAGATAATTCATTTAAAAATAACAAATATTTTGTTGCGATGTAAACAAATTAAAATCGTATACAGAAATTGACAAACGCTATTAGGTTAAAATTTTTCCCTTATGAATGCATTGAACTCGGCGACAATGGGAGTTGTCACAGTAGCTTATAAGGGGTATTGTAATAAAACTGATAAAATCACGTATTTTATTTATTCTAAATACATTTTTATGCTAATTCGATCAGGATTCGTATTCTGTCTTCATTAAAAATAAACTTGATTCATTTCTTCGTAGAACCATTTAAGTCTCAAGTTCGTACCATGTTTCTAAGTAATTTTAAAATTCAAATGAAAAAGAAGCTGAACTCGTCACTATGTTATTCAAATGGAGAAAATAAAAAAGTATTTTTTTAAATTAGACAGGTCAATCAAATCGATATAAAAACTTTACTATACCCCCGTACTCATTATTCCGGTTAAAAAGTGACCTTTCTCTTGCTTCTACGATCTGTAGTTTTCGTGTTTTAAAATTATGATACACACACACATACATACACATTAATTTTTAAGTGCGTTTTGCTTCCAGCGTGAGCGCCTGTTATCGTCGGTCTGTCCGTCCGTCCGTCCGTCCGTCCGTCCGCATATTCGTTCTCGGCTTCTATAGAACGGATTTTCATGAAATTTGATATTAAGGACACAGTAAAATATAATAAGAAAATCGCATAAATGAATCACGTAAGCCAATCAGGGGCACCACTTTACTGGTGATAAAAAATCAACTCCGTCATATCTCGTAAAGTATTGCACATATGAAAATCTTTCAAATAAAACTTGTAGATCTAATAAATTAGAGTATTTATTTTCCTATTCACTTTTATCGTAGGAGTAGCCGTTATCCATAAAATCGAACAAGAAAGTCTTAAATCGAGTTGAACTTGGAGAATCTCTTGCATGGTTCCTTCTTCATTGTTGCTAACCTAAACAATCTCACAAACAAACTTTTAATTTCCTTACGTGTGCATGCACTAATTTTAAATAGGAAGAAAATGGATTATTTATGATGAAGAAAAGAACTTTAAAACGCTATTTCCCTTACGTACAGGTATATAATTTCTTTGTAATACTCCATTGCACGAAAAGCGCCCATTTGTGATACGTTGTACACTTTCCTAACTTGTTATATATTATATATAAGATTTGGTCCTTCTTAAAGGCTGAAGGGAGGAGGGGAAGGAAGGAATAGAGTGGGAGGAGTATTAGAGGAGGGCTGAGGAAATGAGGACGGAGTGGGAGAGAGAGAGAAATTGTTGGGAAGAGGAGTGGGGGAGGGATGGAATGGAGGGAGGAGAGAGAAGGAAGAAGTAGGGGGAGGGATGTGAGGGAAGGAAAAGGGGGTGAGGAGGGAGAAGGTAGTTTGAAGGAAAGGGAGTAGATAGAGAGAGGCGAGGGGAGTATAGAGAGAAGTGAGGGAAGGATGATAAAGTGGAGGAGGCAAGACATGGATGGGGAGGGAGGAAAATTGAAGGGGAGAGGAGAGGGGGGATTTAAATGGGGGGGGAGGAAGGAGAAGAAAGGTGGAGGGAGGAGAGAGAGAAGGGAGTTCGAAGGAAAGAGAGAAGAGAGGGAGAGGATGGAAAGGGAGGGGGCAACGTGAAGGAATGGGAGCAAATAAAGAAGGTTGGGAGAGAAATGAAAAGGGAGGGTGGAGAAAGAGGGGAGCAGGAAGGGGAAGGAAGAAAATTGGAGTAGGGATTGGAAGGCGATCGTAGAATGGAGGACGTAGAGCAGGGGGTGGGCAAACCGTGGCCCTCGAGAGCATTTGACGTGGCCCGCGAAGCTTTGGTGAAAAAGCAGTCCGTAAAATTTAACACAATCTTATATTACTTTTGGTAAAATTATGACAATAAAACCTTTAGTTTTGAAAATTTAGCCCTAAAATCCTTGTTTGTGCTTGTTTTTCACTTATGTACGGTGCCTAAGAATCTAAGCAATTTCCGATTTAAACTCTAATCTGACCCGCCTAAGCATTGGCATCTTTCAATGTGGCCCTCGGAAGAATTCGCAAACACCGATGCGGCCCGCCATGCAGAGAAGTTTGCCAACCCCTGACGTAGAGGATGGAGTGATGAGAGATATAGAACGTAATAGTGAGTGGGGAGAGGGGGGAGGTATTGAAATGCTGCGGGGGGAGGCTCTATCCGTCCAAGATGCAAAGTACTGTGTGATTCTTTGGGTATGTATATATATCTATATAGATAATGGAAGAAGTCTTTTTCTTTTACGCCAGAGTCAGCCGTTATCACGATCTGTCAGTTTCTCGAGAATATATATTCTCAGAATCGGGAAAAAATACAGTTCGTTTTCCCGAAACGAACCAGGAAAAGAATCGAAAAGAGAAACGACTAAATTATTACTTTTGTACGATAATTCATCTCAGACACTTAATAAGGCAAATGAGAAGGATCTCGAAAATAGTTCGAAACGCCAAGCATATTTCTTCGAGATCGTGAGCGATCCATTTTGACCCGGGCACGCGAGAGAGAGATCTCAGATTC
The DNA here is from genome assembly GCA_036926305.1 of Uropetala carovei. Taxonomy (NCBI): domain Eukaryota; kingdom Metazoa; phylum Arthropoda; class Insecta; order Odonata; family Petaluridae; genus Uropetala; species Uropetala carovei. The sequence continues at coordinate 9,342,676 of JAXCHB010000325.1, forward strand.
ATAAGCTCCTGATTGGGGTACTAGGAGAACCTTCGGGATATCGATTCCGTGTAAAAAATGACAGGACACTTTTGGCGCATCCGAACATGTGTGTGAGTGCGTGCGAGTTTTGTATATATATTGTGATCAAGAGGTATAAAGCTAAGCCAGCGTAAGATCTGGAAACTCCGCTCTTAGCTAATGTCTAAGGCAGTGGTTCGTAACCTTTTTTGGCTGCGACCCAAATTCTGGTCGAGGCGACCCATTTCCTCCAATATCTCAATTGTAATAAGTAATAAAATTAATAGGAATTTAATAAATGAATGAAAATAAGCTCTCAGGACATTAGCATTGAACGAGTTGTTAGGAGGAATGATATATATGGATATAGAAAGCAATGGAAAATCTTTGACGGTCCACACAAAATGGTTTGGCGACCCAAATTTGGGTCGCGACCCAGGGGTTAAGAACCACTGGTCTAAGGATTAAGACCATCTCCGGGCATTTTCCGGACGAGTTGTACGTAAAACTCGTAATTCGGGTGAAAAAATAAATTTGAAAGGAAAAAACGTACCCGTACGCTTCTACTTTTTTAAATAAAAAAGATTGCGAGACCCAGAATAAATAGCCGCTCCTTTTCGATCGCTCCTTCGCTCTGCGTTTCGAGAAAGATTACTCCATTTGTCAGATCCGTAGGGATAAACAGAAGCTCCTTTCATGCGCGTACATACTATATAGTAGCGTCCACCTATCTCTCTCTCTCTCTCTGTTGCTCCGAGCTTATCTTTTTGGACAGAACCGGTTAAGATAGCGAAAAACAGTCGACTTACCGAGAGATAGGACTCAAAGTCGAAAGCAGATGACCTCTAAAGAAGCGCTTCGAAGCTGCTTTTAAATATATATGTCCTTCTTGGTTCGCGGACTTTCCGCTTGGGGGCACCGAGATCAAATGCACCTCTTTTAGTTTTGGTTCGGCACAAAAAGTTTTACGTATGTAAGTCATGAAGAAACGCAGTTTACCTATGAGGGCAAGGAATAGGAGGAAGGAGTATGCAGGAGTAGTTTCAAGGGCTTTTGACCTGTGTCCCGTAGAGAAGAGAGAATGAATTTGACGAAGAACGAGAATAAGAATGAGGAAATATTGGATACTAGCTGGGGTACCCGGGGTGAGAAATTTGTCATTTGACTTTTTCCGGTTTCAGCTCTCGCTTGTGATTGGCTCGCTTCGCTCACAGCTGTTATAAAACCTGTGGTGCAATGAATTCAACAAATTAAGTAAGAACATGGAGTAGCAAATTTAGCTTTATTTGCATCATAAAGAATCAATCATATTCATCTCTTCTGCAATACTATCAATAATAGTACAGGAAAGTTAGGAAAAATAGCGGAAAAAATTCGAACAAAGCTGATTTTTGGCAGAGATGCTCAGACTGGCATCTAGTTCAACATACTAAAAGTCCTCAATGATCCGGTGTGAGCTTCGGCCGCCATATTGGAAAAATGGCGCCCGAAATCAGTTTTTCGTGAATATCTCGCGAACTGTGGCACCTAGATGAAAATTTCGAAATACAAAGTTGTTGCGAATTAAATTTCCTACAAAAAAGGTTCTGTCACTTTTTATCGTCAGAGTAACGATTCTCCGTCAAAATAGCGAAAAACAAACTGAACTAAATGAAAACGGCGAGAAAAGTGGCGAAATCCGTATGAGTATGTGTTGGTGACGTCTCCGCATCGCTGTTTTTTTATATATGTGCTTTGGTGGTGGAGAGGGGTGGTTAGGGGGAATGGTCACTGTCAAACCGGGGGGGGGGGGGGGAGCATGACCCCCTCCCTAAAAAATTTCATTCTTGGAGAAAGAAGCGCTGAACGATATACCTCTGATGTTCACATATACATCTTTTTATACTTATTTCCACAACGGATTTCGCCACTTTTCTCGCCGTTTTCATTTAGTTCAGTTTGTTTTTCGCTATTTTGACGGAGAATGGTTACTTTGACGATAAAAAGTGATAGAACCTTTTTTGTAGGAAATTTAATTCGCTACAACATTGTATTTCGAAATTTTCATCTAGGTGCCACAGTTCGCGAGATATTCACGAAAAACTGATTTCGGGCGCCATTTTTCCAATATGGCGGCCGAAGCTCACACCGGATCATTGAGGACTTTTAGTATGTTGAACTAGATGCCAGTCTGAGCATCTCTGCCAAAAATCAGCTTTGTTCGAATTTTTTCCGCTATTTGATAAAAAATCGTCTAATTTTCCTGGACTACAATCCTAATGGGAGATAATTCCTGCCTATCCAGCCTGCCAATCATATCATTCCTATCTATCCTACTAAAGAGCTTTTGGATAGACAACATTGAGGGTTTTGCCAGTTGGTGCTAAGATAAATAAGTTTGAGAGAGAGACAGGATGGAAAATAACCGTCACCATTCACCAAGGCGTCACTTCACGCTCGCGGTAGTCTTATAGTGTGGGCGTTTTGCTGAATAAATAGCTTTCGCCTATGTTAAAAATGCTAATGTTTTAACAAATTTAAGGTGAACAGTTAACGTTTTCACGAATTCATTCCATTTGTTGATCTTTAGAATGAAGTTCAATATTGAATATTAAGAAAGTCAAAAGAACACGAAAAATATGCCGCGCTTTCTCGTTATCCAAATATAAATTCGCATATCTCGAGAACGAAGTAAGATATCGGAATGAATCCTTCAGATGCTGTCGATTAAATCCTTCGACACTGAGTGTATCTCTAATAGATCTCTAATAGAAAGTAAATTCGGTAGAGACTCATTTTTCCATTACACCGACTTAATTTTTTTTCGTCGGGTATGGATACATAATTTTTTATTTCACTAACGGCTGAAGTTATTCACATTCTGTCAAGTTCTTCAGCGAGTGGAGATATGAAGCAATATGGCGTAATTTTCTCAACAGTGTGAGTACAGCCATGTGTTCGTTATCGTCGTTGACATTTTAAGAAAAAATCGTAAACGCGCGCGGCGAATTTTCGGAAATTTAGGAATTTTTCTAGTCGAACCCGGGACACCGAGGTGAAAAGTCTCTGTGTTTTTACAGTGTACTTTACACTATTCCAAAAAAATTCATCTCTCTATTCCATATGGTATACACAGTATGGCGGTTTAAATTTTTTTGCGTGTAATTAAACGGAGAATATTCCGGACGGAACCCACAAACACGCACACAAACACGCACAAACACACAGACTTTGAGCTTTATTTAGAAAGATTACTAGAGAGGAGAGGATTAGGTAGAATATAAGATAAATTTATCGGCATCAGCTTAATTTGGTTAACCAATGAAGATAAATGGAAGAACCTCCTAATAACCATACAAATATTTTTTAAAAAAGGAAAATGCACTCCGGTTTAGGAGAATCTACTCCACGCCAGTTACCCTCCTTTTCTTTGTTCACACACACACACACACACACACACGAATACACACAAAACAAACGCACACACGAGCACTTCCTTTCCAAAAAATATTTTTCCCATCCAAGTCTTTTACATTCTCAAACCCGTTTCCTTCTTTCGATAACTCAAATATTCATTTTCTCTTCCTAGATCCTTGCTTCTTTCCTAGCGCCGTCCACTCTGAGACTTTAAGGATTCCGGTTGCGTATGTCCGTCCAAATCTGTCTGCATTCTTTGCTTACGGTAGCGTATATTCGTTTATAAATTCCATTCAGTATGCGCATGTTAAATTATTTTCATCATGCCGTACATATCAGCCCTCGTACATATTTCCGTCTTATTAAGAATATGCTGATATCAACGAAATTAAGCTGGGATACTTTTTACGTTTCGTTTAATTGTGCTAAGTTATTTCCAATTCTCTCAAACTTTTACTTAAGAGAATTATCGGGCTAATCTTAAGGTTGAAAATAAAACCAAGAATGAGCACTTAAGTATCAAAAGTTGAAAAAAGCAATATACACTTATCTTTTCAATCCATAGGTACCTCAAACTTTTACGAACACAGAGAAGGGAGTACTAATTAAAAATAATCTCAACTTAAAACTAAAACGTTGCTAATCAATAATATTCTTCTAAAATCGTTTTCAATCTTCGTACTTTCCTGATTTTGAAAACCTCTTTCGTAAAGCAGACAAAACAAAAATAACTTGGGAAATTTTTTAAAATCAAGGAGACGCTAGAGAAAGTCATCACAAGAACGATTACAGATTGGTTCAATCGAGGAATCCAGGTAATAGCGGCGAGAATACGTGATAATTGGTCGTAACGGAACGATCCAATGACCCAACTTTACAAGTAAGAAAAGGTAGAGCGAGTGGCCGAATTTATTTGACCTTACATTCAAATCACACGAATACCGTGAGCTTCACGTCCCGAAACAAGCCTTCGGAGGAGTTTACGAGGATCACGAGTGCGCAGAAAAGAAAAAGCCACCGGAAAATTATTTTCGGCCAACGCAACGAAAATTTCCCTGTGCAAATATCGGGGAGGAAATATAAAATTTCGAAACGAGCTGGTTTTTGAATGAGAAAATAAACAGTTGCTCCGACGACCTTATTCTTCAGATGAAATCTTTTCGCTATCGATCCGATCTCGAAAAGCGTTCCTCAAGAGAGTTTGGAAGGGGTTTTTTTTCCTTGTTGACTTTGTAAGCTTTAGTAGGAGTTTGAAGCAGAAATCCTAGAGGAGTAAACTCACTCACCCCCCCCCCCCTCTCCCCCCTCCATCCCCTTCAATTTCCTTGCGTAAATGCGGGGCTCCGTGCCGTGAGCTTCAAAGACCTCGAGATACACGGCCGAGCCACGGAGAAAAAATGTTTCTTCTTTAATTTTTTAATTTATCTTTTTTGATATTTTTCTCACCGACGTAAAGGTCCCTCCAGTTTGTGTGTTTCGCAATCTATTTCGGATTCGAATACGCGATAAATGCAAAAGTTATGATCGTTAAGCTTGGTGGTACGCATTTCAGTGGTTTGTACTCGATACGCCGGTTAGGAAGAAGGAAAATTGGATTATGTATCTTTTAATGGTCTATCTCGTGGATTGAAGGAGAATGGGTACTGAAAGATACGTTACGGCGTAATAAATTAATATATGACCTCCTTTGAAGATGGTTGGGATAATTTTCTTCACCGTGGGTTCGAACATGGATGACTTCCATCTTATTTACTACTGATAATGAGTTCGTGTTAAATTCCCGCTAGGTTATGTATTCAAGGTATTGACAAATAAATACAAGGGCATCGCCAAAATTTGCTGATGATAAAAATCGATTTGCACGAATTTTCCTTTTCGCGACTGCATTTACGATCTAATTTATAGATCAAGTTTGCTTGTATGTTAATTATCGACATCGTCTTGTGGCTGATTTTTATGGCCTAAGGCAGGGGTCGGCAACGTTTTTCTGTTGAGTACCACTCTTTGTCAATATTCATAACCCGTGACCCTTCACGCTTGCCGCCCTTAAATTCGTTTTGTCCGTAACGCTTAAGAATAGCGGTTTTTATATTATAAGGAAGCCTAAATAGAATGCGCTATCATTAAAATGCAAAATAAAAATTAAATTCTTTAAAAATACATATTTTCATAATTATTCTCTGAAATATCGTGCCACTTAAAACCTCTTCGCGTGCCACCTTTCGACACGCGTGCCATAGATTGCCGACCCCTGGCCTAAGGCAAAATTTTTCTGGTTTGCGTTCCATAAATACCCTTGTTTACGTTGTTTATCCGATTATTTCCCGACGGTTTCTGATAAGCAGCATCTGTACCTCGGAGAGGCGGCTGCAAAAGACGTCTGTATCCAGTGGGTCGACCTAATTAACAGATGGTGTCACGTTAAAAACATCGTTGAGGAAGGCAACGGGAAAACACCTCGGTTATTATTCCAAGCGTCATAGCTATATCCGTGAATAGAATTCTGGTGAATAAAATTATTTTGATCTCGCATGTTTTTGGGAATAATTTTCTTATTGATAATTTATCTAAATTTGTGGTTTTCAAATATTTAAATATCTTCGACCAAACCATGAAAGTTAAATAAAACTATATTAGCCATAGCATCCTATTTATGAGTATTTAAGAGACGTAGTTTGTCAATTTGACCCCAACCTATGGGTGGGATCGATAATTCTCCTTGAATTAAACCGTGCAACTGATTGTAAGAGACCGATCTACATTTTCACCGGAGGATGGGTGTCGTTCTACGTCATCCCCCGACATAAGCTTTTCATGGATCTCAGGGTACGTAAACTGCATGCAGAGACTCTGATCTACAAAAATATGACTCGAGGCGATTCTCTGGCTGAAGTATCTCCCTCGTAAAACATGACAGAAATGAAGAATCATTGCTTTTCACCCAGGGCGATAAAAACCTCCAAAAAATAATTTTCTTAAAAAAAACTCAAGGCCGCGTAGCCTGCGATTTTTTTTCCACGCCGTTGAGGAACCGCCATTACTGCCCATTACGCCTGGGATGCGATTGGCCGGAGGGCAGGCAGGCAGGCAGGAAGGATGGAATCCGAGACCCGAACCCGGCACTCTACCCTTAAAGTTAGATGGCGTTATGAGACTGACTTAAAGACGCCCGGGCGCGATAAGTTCTTAAAGTACTCCACTCTTCCTAGCGTTACTCCTTTAGTACGGAGATTGCGTGAGTCCTAATCGTCATTTGACAGCTATGGTGAAAGGGAGAACCTTTTGCGCGTGCGTGCGTGTTGTGTGTGTGAGGGCAGAGAGATGGCTATTCCTGGTTTGCCCTGCCCACGCCTTCAACGTGAGCCATTTCCACCTCCCAAGCCTCAAAAACCTCCATGAACCCCCCCTCTCTCTTTGAAACCTCTCACACCCCCCAAATCCTCCCCATTTTGCCACCCTCCCCCCCAAAACCTTCATCTCATTCTCACGCTCTTTCCTCCTCTATGCCCAACATAACCTCATATACCCTTGTGCTGCCCTTCCTCTCATCCTTTCTCTGTTATATCACCCTTTCCCTCTCTCCCTTTCTCTATCCACCTCCCCTCTGTCTTCCCATTCACTTTCCCCTTTCTCTCCCTCGCCATAACCTCAAAACAAATGCTCCTCTCTCCTTTCCTCTCCCCAATATACTCTCCCCTCCTCCTCCCACTCTCTCTCTCTTCTCTCCCGGAACGCAATGCCTATACTTCGCTCCATCGCAACTACCCTCTCTCTCTCTGCCCGTCCTATCCTCCAATGCCGACATCTCTGCCCTCTTCCTTCCTAGGTATATTGTCTCTCCCTCTCTCACTCTTTCTCTTTTCTTCGCTCTCAGGAATTTTTTTCCGCCTCCAATATTCCATTTCCTCCCCCCCCCCTCTCTCTCTCCTTTCTCGCGACCTTTTTTCTTTTTTGCTTCTTCTTATCCGCGTTTTATATCTGTTTCCCTCTCCCTTCCGCAAGCTCGCCCTGATTTTAAAAACACAAACACGGAAGTGTTTTTATTTGTGAACATTTTTGGGTGCGTAGGTATACGTATAACATTTTTTCTTTTGGTAATGTTTTTATACATAAATTTATACATAAAATTAAGGTATTGCCTGAATTATTTTCTTCAGATTTTCTCGTTATTATTTTTGTATATGATCATGCTTACAATAAACCGTGGCTGAACTATTAAACTCCCGATGAACCGGATTTTGAATAACTGGATTTTCGAATAACCGAAACTTAGTAGCTCGGAAGTTTTTTACGCTACATTACGTACTTATATATGTGATGCATTTAACCGTAGGGAAGTGTTAATTGACCTGTAAAATTGCTTTATAAAATAACATTAATTTTTTTACGTAATTTTTCCTTACTTTCTTAATATTTACTTTTTTAAAAAATTTAGCGTGTTATACGGCGCGTTAAGATCAACCGGAATATCCGATTAACCGGAATAGACTTTGTCCCGAGGCATCCGGTAAATCGAGAGTTACCCGTATAAACGTCGTACGTATGTTGTACACACTTCTTCGTATTCCTCTCAGACTTTCAATGATGATGACAGCAGATGTAACAAGTTTTTCAATCTCATCTTCTATCCCGGATGTTTTCCAGTTCAAGATGTCTTTTCCGATGCGCGGTAAACTGGTTTTTCTTAGTCTCGAAAGTATCATTCAGTTTTTTACCATTTTATTCCGCGTTTTACGAGATATATTGATTTTTTATCACGTTTTTGTAACGTATGACAAAGGGTTAAAAGATAGGAGAGGCACTCTAGCCTCTATCTTGCCCTGTGAGATCTATCCATCTAACGCATATGTCTATCCTTTTGTCACACTACTCTTTCCCTTACGTCTTTATCTCTCTCTCTCCCCTCTCCTCGCAATTCTCTCCCTTCCTTCCCTTGTCACTTCCGGTTCTCTCCCGCATCTCTCCCCCGTGTTCGCCCAACTTCCATACAAACTCTTCCACTCTTCATCCAACCTCCCTTCTTGCGTTGTCGTCAGTTATGCATTTCAAATTAGGTGCTCTCTTAGGCAAGTTTTTAAAAGGAAGTTTTTTTTCTTTAAATAGCTAGCGCCTTCAATGGAATTATTTAAACCTCTAAGAAATGCATAAGAATCGGTTTATGGCACAGCTTGTAGGGCGAAGTCGCATAAGTTTTTTTTTGTTGTAAATTTTATATTTGGGCCAAGAGTTCATTTGGGGCAGAGGAGAAAGGTAATCATAATATTTATTCCGGTTATTCACGCCAAGAATGACACGAAATCTATACGCGCACGTGTGTGTACACGATATACACGCTGTAGAATTATGCCATAACGGAATTCGAGCAAGTATAAAAGTTCGTTTTTCAATATGGAATGACTGTATCTCCGAGTTCTACCTAGAAAAATCGGTTATTTTCAAAGTCCTTTTAAAAGGATAACCTGTTAATATTGTGGACGGTTTTACTTGAATAAGAACAAATTTATAAACTTCAGTCGGGTCACACGTCGCACAAAAATCGTTTGAATCTCTATACACGGTGACGCTCATGGCTTAATGATGCAACGGTTTCCCGTGGCCTTCTACATCGCAGTGCTACAATCATGCCAGTTGTTACAACCGTGCTTGCAATATTCTATTATTAAGGAAGTCATTCTTCTTCAATCTTAATCCAGTACTGGTAGTTACTGCTTCCATTTACCAGGTTGACTTGATATTTGTCAGTTCTTTCCCACAGTCATCACCGGTAAGGTTGATTCTACCAGGAACAGAAGCCCTCACCAGCATCGCTCACTAGTCCATTGAAACATGCAGGCTCCCTAATCAAGGCCATGTTTGCAGCTCTTAGAGGGAGATTAACGGTATAGCCGAGAAAAATCCGTCTTAATACCTGTGCAGTCGTATTAACCAATGACGCAATTACGGAGTCCTCCTGCCAAGGTGTGTGTGTGTGTGTGAGCGCGCGCCTGTACACAGGTATACATCTTACTCCCTCTCTCTGCTCATATTCTGCTTCCTTATATCCAACGAATCCATCAATAAGTTTAAATTGAAGTTGAATAATAAAAAAAGGAAAACGCGGCACATTTACATCCCCGAAGGGGAAAAAAAAACCATTATCCTGTATCTTATGCAGCCAACAATACGCTCCTCGCGGATGCCTTGGCAAGCCATCTCCCTCGGCTTGATGTGTTAATAGGCAACGGATAATAGGATACTCCTTGGAGTCGCAAGGTTCTTCGCGACGATAAATCTTTTCGACCGGAGACGACGCCGATCGTCTAGTCGCTGGGACAAGGGACGACAGTAGACAATCCACCTTCGCGTCTCTCGCAGATAAATTCCGCCTCTTCTTCGCGTCCTCGTCCAACCTTCGATGCGTCATCCACCTTTCGCGTTCTTATCATCCTCTCTTCAGCCCACACAATTTACCTCTTTTTCCGTCTTCCTTCCGAACTATCCGCTTTCTCTCTCTCTCTCTCTCTCTCTCTCTCTCTATATATATATATATATATATATCACTTAGTCTCCTCTTCTTCCTTCGGTAACGCAAACCCCGCCCCCGCAAAAAAATCTCATGCCCTTCAAACATCGCCTTCTTTTCAAGCATCGTCAAATCCAACGGTTTTCGTTCTTTTTATCCCACTCTCCTTTTGGATTCGGAGAGAAATCGGTTTATTCTCATTATTCCAGCCGAGAACGCGGCGATAATTAGGGGTGGGAGACTCGGAGGTGTGTGGGAGGTGAAGAGAATAGAAGCGTACCTACTCGAAAAATATCGACATGTTCGGTAGCCAATAAGCGATTCCAATTACGTAAACTTTTTTTTTAATTTTTATTATTTTCGACCGTGCTACGCATTGTCTGGTACGGATTGGAGGAGAGAGGACGTTTCACGAATCGATGGATCGAAATTCGATCGCTGTTTTACCCAGAAATTACACGAAGGAGCTTGTGGGGGTACTCGATATCGATTATCGCTTTCGATTGTATCGCCGAAATACTTTAAAATTATATAAAAATTGGGTGTAAGTTATTTGGGCACAATTTCCGTTCGAGGAGATGTTTTGCAGTGGTACATATATATATATATATATATATATATATATATATATATATATATATATATATATATATATATATGGAGGTTAAATCTGATAAAATATCCATGCCTAATCAGAAGTATTTTCTCAGAGCTGAAAAAATTAAGTTCAAACCGAAAAATATCTCGAGAATTGTATCACGCAAAAATAATGTTGTTACGTGTCGCCCTTCGAAGTTTCGCATGAGAAGTTGTTGGGCATAATAAAGAAAGCTAATAAAACTCTTGGAAAATGATAATGCGCATCGATTTGATTATGTTTTATCATAGGCTACAAACGACTTGTTCGTTTTGGATATGGTATATTACAGTATAACTCCGATTATCCATGTGTGAATTAACCGTGCGGCAGATTAGTCGATCGAACGTGCTTTCTGAATCTATTTTGCATTTTCCAGTTTATAGGAAAAATTACGAAGACATGGACTTCACTGATATTATTATAAATGAGTGAATGCTTTAGTAACAAGTGCGTTACTTTTTCCACTGTTTATGTGGAAACTTAACAGCTATCCGTTGGCTTGAAAAAGTACTCGCTACCAAAACGAATTTTAATTTTTTAAAATTTATTCCACCCTAATTAAAGTTTCTGGTTTAGTTGGTAGATTTTTATATATGACCTGTTGGCCCTTTTTACGTAAATAATTTTTTACGGTAATTAACAGTCATCACATAAAATTTTGCTTAGAAAATGCGGGTTGTTCGTGTTATTCAAGTATTCGTGTCTGCCCAATTAACACGGCTAATCGGGGTTTCACTATATTTAGTATTAATATAACCACATTCGATTTCCACGTATTTAAAATTTTCTCATAGGAATTAGTGTCCTGCCAAGATATTTTTTAAACTGGGATAATAACAGGATATGAGAACATTCAGAAAATATTTGGGAAACAATATTATAATTGAATAACAATAAGGACCGTCTCTTGCTGTAAACGTACATCACCAGTGTTATTTCATAATAAAATCGTTTCATGTCGCGGAATCTCATCAGAAATCGATATTTAAATTGTGACGAATAACGCACGAAGTACTTATTTTATATATTGGCAAAAAACATGGAATGATTTGAGAGGAATGGTGTTTCGAAAATAACGATGGTGTCCTCGGCATCGGATATCGATGCGAGGCATTTTTTCACCTCGAGTCAACACGGACTAATAGGAATAATAATTTTACGCGATAGCTCAATGGTCCTTCCCGTAAGTTTGACGCTGTTTTATATATCGATAAGCATTTGGAGCTCCCTATATTGGAATAGATTTAGGGATAAAAATCTCTTAAGTGAGAATATTGAATTGGACGTTAGACGTGATGGACTTCCCTTCCAATATTTATTTTTCTCTATTCTGAATTTTCTTTACAGAAATTGCTGCTTTAAATTTCCGTGTCCATTTCCCTCTGGGCCTATAGTGAAAATTTCTTGTTGCGATTCGTTTTTGTTTTCGAAGCGCAATCTAGGACGTCGAGAAAGCAATTTTGATAGAGGTCAGGGCTAAAGGAAAAATAGAACGTCCGAAATAATTTTCAATATATTGCTGCTCTGAAATTGTGTTGAAAATAAAAATGTAGAAATTGTTGAAAAAATGAAATATTTTAGTATTTTCCTTTTTTAAATATTTTTGTGGTTATTAGGAGTTTTCTCCATTCATCATCGTAGAAAATGTTGGTTATGATGCTCCTAAAATTTGTGTAAATTGAACATATTATTGAAAATATATTACGCCAGGTTTTTAGTCGTGCGGATACCGTCTCAAAGAGCCGTTTTAATCAATTTGGCGTTCCGATATTTCTGATTTTTCGGATCACTTGGACGGTGATTTTGTAACTGTAACTCTGAAAAATATTTTATCATATCCACATAGCAAATACTTAGGCCTTTTCAAATAAATTTTGAAATATCATTGAAAGCAAACATGTTATCCTCACATCGACGGCTACTACAAAACCTTTGCAACATGTAAACACAAATGACGATAATAAACGACCGAACCGGCAAACAGTTTCGGTAGCAATTATTCAATTTGACCAAATCATAGAAGCTAGCGACAGACTTGTTTTACGCCTGACATTAGGGAAATCATTTTTGGAATTTGGACATGAAAGTATATGATTTGGACGTAAACATTTTGTCATTTCACGATCCAACTATTTTATGGCCAGTTTTATGGACAGCGTGAAATTGAAAATAAATATTCCCGGGGATTGGGCAGCTGGTTTCTTTTTATGCGCAAAAGCCAATATTTTTCGCCCTTTTTCATACTAAAGGTTTCCTTCGTTCAAACGAAGCGGTGGTATTTTTGAAAGACGTAGACTCAGGCGACAGATGACACCGTACGCCAATGTGTACTCAATCGATTAGTCGAAATATAGCGCTTGATTATCCAAGCGGTCCTTTTCATGCGACAAGCTTATTTGATTCCTTTTAACGATGAACGAAAGCGATTTCCATGGATAATATTTTAAATGTAAACAAGTAAGGAAAGAAGGCATCAATCATATATAAAGGGTGGCTATTTTATTAACCCACAATACATCCCTTAGGATACTCATGGGGTCTCCAAATTTCAACTGCGGGAAGAACTCATGGCCGTAAATAATCTGTCAAAATTTGGTTGATCTAACTTGAACACTGTAGAAGTAGTTCACCGGACACGGAAGTGTGACAAATGGACTGACGGAAAAACGAGTATATTAGCGGATTTTTAAAAACTCGCTATAAAATATGGCTTATCTATAATGAAAGTAGTAGTTACTCTCTTTCAGATTAATAGTGATTTGGTGCGTTGATTACAAATACATCCTTTTTAACGGCAATTTTTCATATGAATGTTTTAGCGCTTTTTTATTTAAAAAAGCGTATGTATTTGGTTCATCCGTCTGTCTGTCTGACCTGTACAAAATAACCAAAAAATTACGTAAGCTACAAACATAAAATATTCAGGATATGTAGTTCTACATTCGGACTAGATATGGAAAAAATATGTATTCACAGCAACGAATGTAAATAAACAAGTATGCTATTAAGCGAAAGTAAGTGAAACTACACAGTTCTAAAATTTTATTCTATGAAATATTTTGTCGCTTTTATTTAATTCCATTTGCTTTTGAAGAAATGTTTACGTGATACGCTGCTTAACATTTTAATGGTAAAATACATTGCTGAGAGATTAGTTAGTTAATTTTTCAGAAGAAAATGGAACTTATATAGGTCAAAAAATGCATTTATGTACATAATGTATGGAATATTATTAAAGGTGCAAAAATTTAAAGATAGATTTGTCTGCAGGGGAATGTTTTTTTATTTCGTTATTCTTAAAAAAAGCGTCTTATATAATTTGCTCTGCAATTCTTTTCTCACTTGTTATTAAATAGAAAAGGCTCCTCCGAGAGAAATGGCAAGTAAATATCAACATTTATCGTCAGTAAGCTCGATTATTGACCTTAAAACATGAAATTTCTATTGCTAAAATATTTAGGAAATATTTTTGAATAAATAAAACTCCAATCGACATTTCTGTTGAATTTTAATGTGACATGTATATTTTTTCGTTGTAACTAGCAATTAAATAAAAAAAAGTAGCGCTGTAACGGTGTGTGTATGATTAAATTGGCTATAAATTATTCGAAGCATGTTTTACCCTCCGATCCAAACCAATTTTTAAGTTCGTTTAAATATAATTTTTTCGGATATTGTTGTTCTTGTTCCTTATACAAAAATACATTTAGGATTTCACTTCGAAGCGATGAAAAATGTGCATTAAGATGTAAAATGTACCGTTCTGTTCTGAGTCTCTTTTTGATTTATCTCTAGAATGAATTTTAAAGGCTCGTTTACCGAAAAGTGAATTGAGCCTGAAATAATACGAACACCTCTAAGCAGACTTTTTAACTACGCAGTAGAACTCAACTAGTTTACGGATGACGTTTTCCTAAAAAAACACTCATAATACAAGTACGCGCCTTAAAGTTTAAATCGGTAAAGATGACGATGCTTTGCCGAGAAATCCCTAACTTCACTTTTTTCCTAAAAATGACAAAAGTAAAGTAAAAAAATGTATACATATGATGACATATTAGACAGTGAAAATAACTGTAAATATTTATAAAAATGCCAATTTCTGTATCTCCTCAGGAACAACTGTTTGTCGAAAAAAACTAGCTGTTTTAGCTCGCCTTGTGGCAGGTTCAAACCAAATCAGCCGAATTTAAAAAACATGTGCGAACCAATTGATAGTACTTTTTTTAAACATCTTAAGAGCATAAATTGATGGGATGAATGATCCGAAGATCCTTATGCGACAGGCATAAGCTGTAATGAAACAGGAGAATTAGTCTGCTACGGTAGTTCAGTGATAGAATATCCGCCCGGTGGAAGACCCGAGTTCGATTCCCGATCATAGCAGATTTTTTCACCTGTTTCCACATTTACCATATTAAGAGCAATTCGACGCTCCTCGTTATGGGATTTTCCGCTGTATTTGCACCTAAAAATATTTATTCCCCTTTCAATCCGCGATATGAAGTCTTTTTCGCCCTGTGAGTCTTCGTTATGAGAGTTCCCGCTGTATTAAGTATCAAAAAGCATTTATTCCCCTTTCAATTCCGCGATATGAAGACTTCTTTTATTTGAAATTTGCTTACATTTCAGTTATTGCTTCTTCTATGGATCTGCTACATTTTTCAGGCACTTCGAAGTTTAATAAATTTTAAATTCCATCAAAAAAAGAAAATTGAAATAATAAGCGAAATCATGTCAACGTTTATAAAATTCAAATTTAGAGTTCAATATCCTTAACATAGTCTTTTGTGATCAAAATCCTCTGTAACTGAATTAATCGGAGTAATTAAATATCGAAGTACTCGATGACTTTATGCGTTGACTTTTTTTACGCTGCATAGGACGAGGCTACGAAACGCCACCACTCGACCAGAAATTATAAATATTGGCACGAAATTATAGAGAGAAAATTAGTTTGTATTCGCTGATTTAACAATGATCGAAACCGAGACGTTTTTTATCCTTTACTTAAAAAAAGCTCCGTAGTCAATTTACGCGTTTCACTTGGTAATTTTTTAATTTATATTTTTTCGGGACATATCTTTTCTTCGATGTTTAAAAAAATATA
Source organism: Uropetala carovei (assembly GCA_036926305.1). Lineage (NCBI taxonomy): Eukaryota > Metazoa > Arthropoda > Insecta > Odonata > Petaluridae > Uropetala > Uropetala carovei. Next base: position 9,358,324 of record JAXCHB010000325.1, read on the forward strand.
TTGTGCATTAAGAGTGAAATCGTGTCCGACACCTAGTTTATAATCAGTTTGGTATAGCTTCAGTTCTGACAGTTCCAGGTACGAGGGGAGCCGCGTTGCCAAATACCACGCTACAAAGGACCGAATGAAAAGGCAGTTGTGCACGACACGGCAACCTTTTTCCGTCCAGTGATTCATTGAAACATTTTTGTGAGCTTACATGGCTTTCCGAACCCAAGTTAGATTTCGTTGGCATTAATTAAGTATTTCTAAAAGTAATTTCTAAATTGACTTCCCATGCTCTCATGTTTATTGTTTATTTTCATATTTGCACGGTTCATAGCCTTGGAGCTCTTTTCTCATATAGCCACTTAATTGCAATTAACTTTTAGAGCACTTAAGACGAACAAATGAGGTAAAAAAATTGAAGGAAGTGATAATCGACTAGGGTGGAGCCTTACCTGCGTCATCCCAGGCGACCAATAGGTCGTGACACGAGGTCTCCTAGCAAGGTCACTAAACTATTGTTGGACGAGCTCAGCTCGTCCGTCTTCTTGTCGCAGGTTACCGCAGAGCCATCCTCTTCCAAGTTTGCGTAATGCCCGCAATGAAGAAAACGGATGTTGCGTGACTTTAGGATCGAGGCGAAATGTAATTGCTTTTGTGATATTTTCCGCTCACTCAATTTGTTTCCACTCTTTTTTTTTTTACACCCTCCCTCGATCTTTCTCGGGCTTAAGGTTTCGTACAGGGGGCGGGGCGGGGCGGGGGCGGGGGCGATGTGACGTCAAAGGACTGAATTTCTCACGGAAGAGTAAACCGAGGTCATTAATCTTGGGCACGATGCAACCTTTCCAATTTAAGGGTAAAAAGCTGCCTGCGATCTTGTCAGCTTGATACACCCCAGAGGTTTTTTTTTATTTTTAAACCGGACGGAAAGAAAAAGATTCCCTAAACAAAAGAACGATAGGGTCGAATTTCGCGCCATTTTTTTTTCTTCTTCTTCTTCTTCTCCTGGAGACCTTGATTGAGCGCCGCAGAAATTTTCAGTTATTCTTGGAAATCTCGTGTTTTTAATTACGAAGGCAAGACCCAGCGCTCGCCGACCCTGTCGAAGTTGTCGACGTTGTGTTCAATTAAAGGAGTTCCGAACAATGTTTCTTCTAATTTCTTAAAGTCCCGTGCAGCCGGCCAAACTTCGTGAACACCAGCGGCAAGCCGGTGCTCAAAAAAAAAGTTTAATGAAACGCACTTTTAGTTTTATAGCGATATTCGTTAGCTCCCTTGGAAGTGGAAGAGGAATTTATGCCTATGAATTATGCCGCGGGAGCTGTAAATATTTTTATTTTTAGAAAAGAAACGCCCTGTGTAATATTATCTGCGAATTTTCATAATATATTTTCTGGCCTATGCGCTTCAAAAAAGTGGCTGTGCGCGGAGAGAAAATAGCCCTGCCCGGCCGCGCAGCTTAGCGAGTTTTTGATACCGAGGAGTTTTTTAATAATTGGAACGTAATTCATATTAGGGGGTGAAATCGCTCTATTAGCGTCTGTGTGCATTCTGATTTCGACTGGAACGTGAATTAATTTCAAATTGTTCGTTAAATTTTCACGAATCTTTCCTAAAGAGAGTTTAACTATTTTTGTTTAAGCGTTTAATCTCGTTCGCGGTCAAAGTTCATGGCCGTGGACCGTAACATTTAACAATCATCCAGCGCGAATGATTTTTCTTCCACTCTTTATGTTATTAAACTCGCCATAGCAAGTGGTGTTTTCCTGTGTAACGTTTTAGCGTAAATAACGGTCATTATGAAAAATAACGGTCCAATTAAATGAGTTTATTGAAAAACTAATCTAATTAGTCAAATATTGTCATAAATGATAGGTGTAATTTTAATATATTGAGGGGTTATTAATTAGTTTGATGTAAAACGCTCAAAACATACTTGTTTACATTTTGAGTAATTTATCAATTTAATGAAACGTTCTATAAACATACTTGTCGCAAGTTCAAACTCTGCCGTTGACATGGCCGTATGTGGTTGGCTTTGCTATCGTTGATATGCTCGTTGTAAAAGGCCGTCTGAGAGATTGTTAAAAAGAAATGAAAATGAATAAATTACTGTTACCGTAAATGATATATGTAAGTAATTTGAACTTATTCAAACGACCAAAGCTCGAAATTTTTGTGGTTGTTACAGGATTGTTTCATGTTAACTTGGAAATATGGCACCTATACGTCTTTCTTGTTAAAAAATATGAAAACGCTTGCATTTTAATTTATAAATATCACGTTTCGCATACTTTGAATAGCCTCATGTACCTCAGCAATATATTTCAGTACATTGTCATTATGTTTTACCCATACTATTTAAACAACAGAATCTTTAAGCAATTTCATATATACAATAAATTTCTAGAGACGGCTAATAAAACATAAATTTCATTTGGTCTCCCCTAGTAGCGATATCACAGATCGTCAACAGAAATCCTCCAACGCCAAACTCTTATAGTATGGAAAATTGCGATTTATACATAAATACATTACACCTCAAACGAGGAAGAATCCTGCGGCTGAAAGAAGGAACGCCAGCGCCGGGTGTGCGTTCCAGAAGAACCTCAAAAAATAAAAATAAAGAGTAGACAGAGCCCCTTTAAGTGCTCGAAAAAGAAATTATTTTTTTCGGTCAACACAAAAATCACTTTGGCTCCTAAGTTTCCTCCCTCTTATTCCATACCTCCGGAGAGAGAGAGAGAGAGAATGCGAGAGAGGAAGGAAAAAGAGGATTTTGGGAGCAATAAACTTTTATCATCGAACGACTGCAACAATTCCATCCGCCTTCGGTAACGGCATTCTATTTTCCTCTATCAGCATCGATCTCCGCGTCGTTTTTCTTTTTTTGGAAGCGAGTGAGAGAGAGAGAGAGGAGGCGGAGGGTCGCGGCTGAGGAGGGAAGGCGGGGGGGGGGGGGGGGGAGGGAGGAAGTACATCCTTCCGGTGACGAAGACTGAAGAATCTTACGAAATAAACGCGCGTACATCGAAAGAGAAGGGAGGGATAGAGAGAGATGGAGTGCGCGTGCGTGCGTGTTGTAGGTTAACGTGTGTGTCCTTTTATTTAAAACGGGTACCTGAGGAGTTTTCAAGGGGCACGCGAAAGTATTTAAAGATGAATAGTTCTCCTCCTGAATGCGGCATTAATGTCGTGAAGTTATAGCTAGTAATGGAGCTATGAAACGATTTTACCGACGAATTCGTTGAATCAGCGGCATTATCATAAATATTTTCGCGCGCACAAGTAAAATTTGCCACTTAAATTACAAATGGGATACGTCGGGTAGGAACGTTGAATACCGTTATGGCTGCGCGTGCGTGTGGGCTGGAGTTTGTGCATGTTCTAATTGTAAGTATTCTAAGTGCTACGATTTCTGTGTATGCTAGGGTGTTTGTGCTAAAGTACGTGTGTGCCCACTAGAGTTCGTGGGTGTGTCCGCTAGGATTTGTGTGTTCTATGTTGTGAGTGTATACTAGGGTGTTTTTGTACTAACGTAAGACGTGTGTATGTGCATGCGCTATAGTTCGAGCGTGGGCTAGAATGCGTGTGTATGGGGCGCATGTGTGCTGCAGTGCATGTGTATGCCAGCGTGCGTGCGTTCATGGGTGTCAGTGCGTGTTAGAGTTCGTGTGTGCCGAGTTGCATGTGTGTCAGGGTGTCAGTATGTGCCAAGATGTCGGTGTGTGCCAGAGGTGTATGTTTACTAGAGGTGCGTTTGTTAGGGCGCGTGTATGTGTGTGTGTGTACTAGAGTGCGTGTGTGAGTTCCCGGGCTTGCATGTATACGCTGGAGTGCGTGCGTGTGTGTGTGTGTTAACGCGTAGTTTTGAAATGGACGTATGGTGGGAGTATTGCTATAGGCGTAAGGATACGAGGCGGGAGGAAGGTGGGAAGGGAGGACAAGAGAGAGAGAGAGAGGGTTGGCATAAAGGGATAGAGAGAGAGAGAGGGAGTGTGTGTGTGTGAGAGAGAGAGTGAGAGAGAGAAGGGCAGCCATCCCCCTTTCACCTGACCCCTTCGTTTGACCCCTAGGGGCATCGGGCAGAAAAGAGGTTTAAGGAGAGGTGGAGGGAGAGGAGGTGAAAGGAGAGGGAGCGTTGTAGGGAAGGGAAGGAGGGGTGGGAGGGAGAAAGGGTGGTAGAGTGTGCGAATGGGAGTGTCAGAGGTGGCGTGGCGGAAGGGCGAGGAGGAGGAGAAAGGGCTCGGGGGTGGAAAGAGATGGAGTGGCGTCGGGAGGAGGCGAGAAGAGGGAGAGAATGAGAGAGGAAGGGATTTGATGCGTGTGTAGAGGAAAAGATAAATTTGGAAGGAGAGCCGAATGAGGAAAGGGATTGGGAGAGGGTGAGGGTAGTCCAATGCGGAGGGAAACGGGGACGAGAGAAGCATAATAGAAAATAAACGTTGGGGAAATATGGATAGGAATAAAAAAGATGGGGGGTTTAAAGAGAGAGAGAGCGAGGTCCACGAGAGGCAATGCGGGTACAAAGTAAACAGTATACGGCACAGAGCAATAAACGGATGGAGGAGGGGAGGTTGAGCAAAGAATGCGACGAGGAGAGGATGTCGAAGGCTTTTGCTCTTGGTGATGGGAAACAGGACGGCGTGCAAGAGGTTAAGCGATAGAAACCGAAGGAAACTAAGAGTTGACGTTTATTTATAGGCTAGGTAACAAGGGATGGGATCTATTACGTACGGAGCGTTGACCGTAAAAAAAATCTGATGTGACCAACACATGACTTTCTACATATTTTGGGTATAGATATTTAAATTAATATGAATAGCATTATGAGGCAAAATTATCATTTCGTATCGTAAAAGAATACAGTCGTCCTTATTGCCGTAAATTAGGTACATTTTGAATATGTTTACAGAATTCACCGCTACATGGTGGTGGCGCTGTGTACTGGAAATTTACGAATAAGCGAAATATATCCGAAATGGATGGTTCTACGAAAATTCGTTTCAAACAAAACTTGGAAGAAATATTATTCTCTACAACTTTGGTCCTCACGAAGATTACCAATAACGACGTTTTTGAGATATTTGACGGAAACCGAAAAAACCGATTATTTATAAATAATTCCTAAACAATAACTGCTATGGAAAATTGTTTCAAATGAAAGTTGCAGGAAATTACATTCTCTATAACCTTCGTATAGAATTGTATATACAATAATGATGTTTTAATGGAGAAATATCGCAAAAACCGAATCGGGTTTCGAATAAACCTCGACTTCCGTTTAACCGTTATTGTCTAAAAACTAATCAGTTCTTTGTGCTCATGCGAAAGTTTTATATATGAAGTTTGGTAACGATATGGCAAGTACTTTTTGAGTTAGAGCGCCCACAATCCTACACACACAGACATTCCGAAAATAGTCTAAACGTGTTCTAGGGACCTCAAAACGTGTATTTCCGTTGAAATATCGAAGTCGATTTTTTTCGTGATCACAATACTTTCCCGTTACTACGTATGGAGAAAGTAAAAAAGACATGAGCAAAAGTCTGCAAACGTCCTCATTAGGTCTCGAATTCGTGACCTTATTATTCAGAGGATCCTTTAAATGAAAATGGTTGCAAGATGGAAATGGAAAATGGAATAGACGAGTTTATGCTGGAGTTAATTGAGGAAGTGAAAATGATACGGGTATAGGATAGGGGCTGTGCTGACATCCGCGGTTGAGTATATTTGCGTGTGTTTTTAAATCTAGCTTACTCTCTAAAGCTCAATATACTTTTTGCTAACCTTTTTTTTTGCTCCAAAGGAGGAAGAAATTCGGAATCGAGTTGTTTGATACTATAAAGGCGGAGTCTTCTAAATATAAGAGAATAAATTATGCCAAATAAACTATGCTATGGTACGGGAGTACGCACCTCTTACATTAATGTGTACATTAATATTACAACCAAAATCACACATTTATAGAACGGGGTATGCATCTATTAGGTTATTATGTACATATATTTATTTGTTAAATTTTTTTCAACGCGTTTCTGTTTTTCTAAAAATTTGTCGTTTTAATTTCATCTTAGATATAGAATCGCCTGGGAGGGATTTGGAAAATGAAATATATATGGCAATATAAGATATGTATACTCAATTCTGTTTGCGTGTATGCAAAATGAAGGAGTAAGGTGTAAACAATTTGTATGATCGCGCTTTTAAGCAATAGAGGAACTGGTGATAGAATGAGATGGAAGTTTTTCGGTCACGGTATCGTTTGATAATCTTTAAATATATATTTCGGATAATAACTTGATACTTTATACATTAACTAAACGGGTCCTTTTAATGGCGAATTGCTGGACATCAACAACACAGTGCTGCCTATCACATTGAATCGATGGAAATTTTGAAGTAACAAAAGCAAGCAATATTAAAGAGCGGTAATTATTATCGATTCGAATATAAAAGTAAGGCTACAGCGCATCATTTCGATTATTTTATATGGCTATGTTACAAACGTTGAAATAGATAAATTGCGGTAGATAATTATCGGAATATCAAACCGAAGACTTCAATTTTCCTTTCATGTATTCATGACTCGCAGTAAGAACGCACAGCAGGAAATGTATGCGCGTTTTATAAAACAGTATTAGTCAGGTCCTAGCCCAGCTTATGTAGACATTAACCACAGTTATTACACGGTACACATATACAAACACAAATACGAGCAGACACACACACACACGAACACAAAGGTGTACTTAGGAATACGTGGAATCAGATGATATGGAAAGGGACCGGAAAGGGGAAAACAAGTAGGTTATGTGGATTGGATAACCAAAATAAACATGTGAGAATGGAGACATTATATTTTGGAAGAGGAATAGTGGGAAGGAGAATCGGGGGAACAGGGGAATACAAAAGGGAAACAAGGAGATGAGTTGGAGAGAGAGAGAGGGAGAACACTAAGAAAACACAAAGAGGATAGTGAAAAGGGAAGATAACAAAGAAGAGAGGAGATAAATAAGGTGGAGAAGGTAGAAGGGAATGATAAAAGGGAGATAGAGAGGAGATAGCGATAGATATAGGGGGAGGAGGGTGGGAGAAGAGTAAGATACACACACAGAGCGAGGAGTAACAATGAGAGAGGGATAGGGCGCGTGGGCGTGGGTTGGTGTGACAATAAGGATAAAGGGGGAGAGCAGTGGTGGAACTTTACGTGGAGGGGGGGGGAGGGGGAGGAGAAGAGAAGTGGGCGGGGATAATCCTTCCCTCTTACCCTAGACTTCCTTTCTCCTCTTGCCTCCTTAAGTAGATCGGGTTCTCTTCCAAACCTTTCTCTCAAACACAAACCGTCACTCAATCTTCTTCCCCCTCTACGTAACCTACTCTCTCTCTCTCTCTCTTCCCCCTCACTCTCCCTACACTTTCTCTCTTCCTTCGATTCCAGCGTATCTCCCTTTCTCTCTTTATTTTCCCTCTACCTCTATCTCAATCTCTATCTCCCCTCTTTATCTCCCTCTCTATCCCCCATTCTATCCCCACTTTCTCTGTATCTTCTTCTCTGACTCTCTTATCTCCCTCTCTCTCTCTCTTTCCTTTTCTATTTCTCTCTCTCTTCCTCTCTTTATATCCCTTACTCTCTTATATTCTCTCACTCTCCCTTCCGCTTTATCTTTCTCACTCTCTCCTATTTCTCTCTCTTTTTCACACCCTCCCTCCTCTTCCTGTCCTCTCTTATTCTTTCTCTTTCCCCCCCTCTTTCTCTCTCTCTCTCCTCCACCATCCCTTTAGCTTCGTCTCTTTTTCTTTCCTTTCCACTCTCTCTCATCTTCCCTCTCTCCCTCCATCTTTCCCTCCCTAACTCTCTGCCTCCTCCTCTCCCTGCCAATCCTCCCTTTCCCTCTCATTTCCTATCTATCTCGCTTTCTGCTTTTCTCCCTTTCCTTCTCTCTCTCCCCCTCTCTCTTTTCCCCTCCCTCTTTTTCTCTCTCTGCCTCCTTCCCTCTTTCTATCCCGTCCGCTTTCCTTCTTTCCGTTCTTCTCACTATATATCCATCCCTATTCATCGCATTCTCTCTCACCTTAAAAAGAGAGGAGAATTATCGAATTCATCCTTCGACTGAAGGAAACCAGTAATTTGGACGTAGCAGCGGGAGCTTGTCCGTGGGATCGAATCAGGTCAAATTCTCTTCAGCTGTGACCTATATCCTCTCTCACCATCTCTCTCTCTCTCTCTCTCTCTCTCCGTGAATATTTCAAATGATCGAACCGCCGAATATTTTGCATCGTCGCATCTCAAAAGCCGCGGATCAGCTTTCATAGTTCATGTCATTCATCCTCCTACGCTGAAGTTGAGGTTTTTAAAATGTTTTATTTATAGGAACGTTCATTGTGGAATTCGGTTTATGTAACATAGGTTGAAAATTACTAGTTATTAGCGGCTTGCCGTGTTCAATTTGAAGGAAAATGTCCGTCAAAATTTCAACTGTAATTTCCGGCGGTTGATTTATTTTTTAATGAGCTATGTCAATTTTTAGTTCATACGTCTTTACATTTTGACATTCGGCTGATGTAACCTTAGGTAGCCATAGGTTATTAGGGGTCGCCAATATTTTACGAGAAGGAAAGTGTCAGTCAAATTTCAAATTATGTATTCTAGTGTTTTATTTATCGGTGAAATGAGTCATATCGATGTTTGACACGCATTTTTGCATCTAGCATAATTTTTTTAAAGCTTTGTTGTCAATGTAATTAAGTGCAGATTCTTGCCTTATTATTATTTGGAGATATATTTACTCTCAAGATGTATTCAATGACTTCTCTAAAAAAAATTGTGCTTATGAAGATATATACCGTGATATTCCTATTTGTTCTTATTTAAAATTGTTTCAAAAATGAAAATTTTAATGTTTGTCTAATTTAACTAACACCAATAAACATTTTAAGCATTTTTTTGCTCGAGTTATGGCCAAATATTTAAAACATTTCTTGGCTTCCCATAATAACTACAAAAATTGTTCCATTAACATGATCCAAAATGCTGCGTGCGCATATTATTTCAGCATCATTGTCCTTTTGACGTAATTGCTAACACAATATGGAAAAAAAAATCCCTTCGTATTCAAAACGATAGCCATCCAAAGATTTCTCTTTCCAGAGACATTTTCAAATTAAATAATTTCCCAAAGTAATCTTCCATTCCGTTTTTATTGTCTCCGGAATTAAAAAAAAAGAAAAAAAACAGGAAAAAAAGTATTCAACCTCGACCTGTGCGCGCATTTATGGACCGGATGAATTTCCTTTATATTACTCCTAGAACCTCCTCTAACTTGACGGAAAAACTGGAGAACGAGAGGGAGGGAAGGAGGGGAGGGGGGCAAAGAGAATGAGGAAGGGGGCGGAGGGGAGGGAGGAGGAGGGAGGCAGAGTATAATAGTACCGTGGAGAGAGAGAGAGAGAGAGAGAGAGAGAGAGACTTGCATGGAGAAGAGCTTATACCGTACGAGAAGGCCTTGCTTGCTCGGATGAGCTTAGCGTTACGATGACGGCATCTCGATCTAGCTAAGGATAGCTAGGTGGGTTGTTGAGGGAGGAGGGGGATACAGGGAGGGAGGGATATAGAAAGGGAGGGATGGAGAGAAGCAGGAAAAACGTAACGGTAATATCCGTAGCTGAGACGGGAGTTTCACGGTTTAAGTGGATAGAGATAGTACCTCGAAGTTCTCGGAATTGAAATAGTGTTCGTAGTCATGGATGGGATGGAGGCCTCCCATCGACTCCAGCTCAGTTACCTAGGATTTATACGCAGGGCTTAGCAATTACCATGGTACATCTCTCTCTCTCTCTCTTTATCTTCATCCTTCTCCCTCTCTCCTTTTCCATTTTACACCGCAATGGTTTCGTTAAGCCTGTAAAGTCTTGCGTGGAACGATGTACTCGGGAGATTCCCTTTCAGGCGTGCGAAGAGAGCTCGAAATTCGAGATAACGTGTAACGACAGAAAAAGGAAATAAAGATGTCCGGGACGTGGCTTCGGATGAATTTGGGATTAAGTTTAGAAGATCTTGCCGGTTGTATGTATCGACGGATCGGACGAATGATTTCCCTGAATATCATGTAACGTAATGCAGGTTATATTTCCTCCAGGGTGAAGCTATGGGCTATGAAAAATATGCGGTACCGGGGAAGGTTAACTATTTCTGGAACAAGGGTAAATTTCATTCTATTTGTGGAAGAAAAGTTGATGGAAATAAATTTGGCGTGAATTGAAAATTCATTCAGGCGAACATTAATATACATCAATTTATCCGACAACGCTGTTTCGTATAAGGACATTTCGTATAACGATGTTTCGTATAACGACGTTTCGTATAACGATGTTTCGCATAACAACTTTTTTCATAACGACATAATTACCCGTCATCGCACATGTGGCGTGACTGATTCGTGATTACGACACTGGCGCCTTTCTTCGTGCGTTTCAACGGCGCTCATCAGTTTGACGAAAGAACTACCGCCTTGCACCGGACCATGAATATGTCAAGAAAGCAATTGACACGCGTCAAATATGGACGTTGGTATTTTGTTTTACGCACTTCCTTTTCGTTTCTCGCCTTCCGCTTTTTGTACATTGCAAATCGTGTAATGTCTCATGTTTGTTTTTATTTTTTTCTCATTCACTGAATTATACAGAAAAAGCTCAAACGACTACAAAATATATTTTTCTTCAAATTTATTGTTCAAGGCAGCCCATTCGTGCGGGGTCTCAACTTTGGCAATACGACGCTATTACGTCTCGCATAAAGTCGCATTTTCATGGGACGAAATATCGTCACATGTGAGGCATGGCGTCAGAGGATATATTATGTAACGTTGTCTTGGGGAAATCCATCCATTAAAAATGTTAAAAAAGAGAAAACACCAGTGGTTTAAATAACCTGAAATATTTTTTATAAAATCTTTTATATGCGTTCGTCCGATATTTATTTATTTATTGATATATATATTTTGAGGTAGACCATTTTTTGTTCCCTCATATCTCTTGAACGAATGAACGGATCGTAAAGAATTTTACATTGTTTGAAAGCTTATGGCTTGCAGATGGTTCTTAGCCCATAAACAATTTTGTATCTAATCTAGATGTTAAACTGTGAATGTTCAAACTTTCTGAGAGTCTATTTGGTTGCGGTGGCTCTGCTGGTGAACGTAGATTTTAGTAGCAAGAAATTGAACTACTTACTACATATTCACAGCAGTCTGCGCCCCAACGTTAGAAATGATAGCGGGAAATACGGATGTTAACGTGAGTTGTCATATTGACCAATATATGACGAGAGAAGTTGTAACTCTTAATTGTACGAAATTTTTAGCTTATTTCTGTTGTGTCATTTTATACCTCAATAATATTCACTATTGATTTAAAAATTTAGAATTTTTCCATAAAACAATTTACAACTCGTAATCAGTAGATGGTTACTTTGGGAATGTATTTTTATTCCTTACGCTGCGGTAGATGGCTTGTGGGTTGAAAAGTATCTTCGAAATTTCAAAACTTGGGAAATGGGGTGCCATGGCGTAGTGGCGAGCGCGTTGGCCTACTAAACTGAGATATTGAAAACCTGCGAAAGTTGCATTTCTTCAATAGATCTTGCGGCCCCCTATTTGCGTGTTGAGAGAGCACGCGAATCAACGCTTCATCCTTCGGAAGGGACATAAAGCCGTTGGTTCTTCTTGGTGCTTTTCGAAAAGAGTAGGCTAATGCCGGTACCGGGTTTCTCCTCTTATTTGCTTTGTGGTTTAAACTGACGAGCCTACTAGCGCTAGAGTCGTATGAAGTCACAAATCACGAACTTTGACATCAATTATTGTAAGAAAGATATTGAGCTAAATTATTTGTTCGTTGTTTTTCATTGAATGTTATTCATTTTCGCACTTAAAAGATGAAAACAAGTAAGAATTTTAAAAAATTCAAAAATAAAATCATTTTGCTTTATAAAATAGGCGACCTTAAAAGAATAAAACAAGAAAATTTTCAGATTATTTGTTCGTTATAAAAGATTTTGGCGTCATGTACTTGTCATTACTATAACTTTATATATCATTTACGTAATAATCTCATTCCATAAGCTGGAGTAAATGGATTTTGAATATAAAGTTAATAGCAAAAATTTTTTTAATGAAACTCAACCTTGAAAACCTACTATCAAAGTGAAATTATTACGTAAATGATATGTAAAGCAACATTAATGAAAAGAATATGACACCAAAATCTTTTATAACGAAAACATAATCTGAAAATTTCCTTCTTTTATTCTTTTAAGGCCGCCTATTTTATAAAGCAAAAAGATTTTATTTTTCAATTTTTTGAAAACTCTTACTTGTTCATTTGTGGGTTAGCGCAGTTCGTATATTAAAAATATCATAAAAGTGAAAAATACCACTTGTTTGAACAAAGAATTTTTATTTTCATTTTTGTGATAGTTTAAACGTTATTTACATTTTGAAAGATTTTGCGCACATCAATTCTCATTTTTTCTACCCGCTACAGCCATGGTTCTTAAACTTACAATTGTCGCGGTTCCCTTGAATACGATGCGGCCTCCATTGATTTGAAAACAATAAAAATAAGAAACTTTAATAAACATGCCTTCAATTTATATAACTATTGATGATTATTATGCCATCTTATTTACCAAAATTCCTTGAGAAAATTTTACTATTCGTGAAAATTTTATTTTTCGGCATTTCACCTTACATCCAACATAATTTCGCGGCCCCTAGTTTGATAAAGGACGCAGAAAAGCTGACGAATCCGTCCGTTGATTGTTTGACGACGTAAATTCACGGATGGAATTTGGAGTATCAAGACATTCATTTAGGCATCACTCGCTCGATCGCATCCTTCGATTAGCGATTATCGGCGAATTCCTCGAATTTAGCCTTCTCGCGTATTACGACTGACGCCATCGTGGATTGGGGAATGGGGAAGGGGGGGAGGGGAGAGGAAAGGGAAGGGTGATGTCCAATGAGCTAGCACAGAATGCGGAAGTTGGTGGGACTACTTAAGTGCTACGGCGGAAACGCTTCGACAAGCAATGGGGTTTTAAGCCCCGGCAATTACGTCCTTCCTCTCTCTCTCTCTCTTCATTCCAAAGATGTGACAGCATCCTTTGCAGATGTCACGTCTTCTTCAAACCGCACGAGAAAAAATGAAAGTTTCAATCCTCTCTCTTAAGAAAAAGAAAACTTCGTTCCTCGTTCTCCTTAAAAAAAAAAAATAGTTTTGTTCCCATTAATTAGAGATGTGGCAATGTCTCTCCTCTCTCCTCCGTTATTTTGGACGACTCCATTCCGCTCAATTCTTCTCGTAGTTATGTTGATAACGCTCGGTTGTCAGGTTTCTTATGTGACTCGAAACGCTTATATATGTTATTAGAGCATGAAGTGTGGGTTAGCATAGTGGAAAGATTATCGGTCCGTGTGATTTAAAGTTTGTGAAATAAGGTGGTAAAAATTTGTCATTAAAAAGATGATATCGATTCATTGCGCTTCAGTTTTATAATGACGGATCTTTATGATTTTCTGTGATGTGGTAAAATAGTTATAAACAAATAATGGTTGGTGCCACTTCTGTAAATAAGTACTTTATTTTTAGCCTCTTCGGAACAACTGAGAGGCAGTTTTAAAAATGTGGCAATTATTATTGTCTTAAAATTGTCCTAACAGTTTAAGATTAGTCTGACTTTGAACTCTTACCAAGCTTGGTCTACAAATAAATTGAAGGTTATTACAATTACCAAGCGTCTAAAAGAACCGTGTTATTTACGATGACGTGCTGCCTCCTTTTGAAGGCCTTGCGGTAAATGCGTACTTTTAGCAAATTTAAGAGCTTAATTCTCCCACCCGAAGACGAGGCATTCAATAGACAAACTTTCCCCTTCTCATTTCCCATTTTAAAACATCGGAATCCTTTCTACGTTATTAAAATTTCTCATTATTAAAACATTGAAAATTTTCCGTTTTTTTTCTTGCGTCAAACGAATTCTTAAGATATTTTGGCACTGATTTAGATTCTCCTTTCAAGAAAAAACCTACTTCGTTCTTTCGGCCGTACCATTGTCCAAATATCAAGTTTGTAACTTTATCCCAACTAATTTAATTTGGAGGCGCAATGTATTTCTCGCGGGAATACTTACATTTAAAAAATAATTACTTCATAAGTATTCCACATTTCAAGGTTTTCAGATTTCTCATGACGCTTTAAATTTTATATTTAAATACATGACAATGTTCAAATTCTCACCTTTCCCGGATCTACTGTACCTACTTCCGCACCGGTGCGACTCAAGGTTGCATGCATACCCGTAGTTCCACTATAAAATTAATGTTTAGGATACGTAAATAAATTTAACATAAACACATACAGACCCAAAAACCCAGTGAAAATCTAATATAAAGGTTGCTATTAAAATAAGAACCTGCGGGGTGTCAGTAATCTCATATCTTTTAACGTTTGAAGATTCAGATTCTTTCGGCTGTTTGCTCCTACGCAATAAACCATTATTCTGGCCTCAAGGATGTTTGCCTATGGTCACGTCGTATTTTAACAATTTAAAATTGCTAACGGATTCCGATCTAGTGTTGGCAACATACACTCATAAACATACGTGTTTAGTTTTAAGAGTGGAATGCGAAACTTTCCAAGCTCTATATATTTACTTTTAAAAAACTATCCTTGTAGTTTAACCAATAATAAAACGCGCTTTGTAGTCGGCATCGTTTTATCATTAACGATAAGCAATTCGTTAACTTATTCTTCAAATCGTTTAGGAATTCACTCCAAAATGTTCAACCGAGTCGAAATATTCAATCAAAAACCTTCATTATAAGAGCGAATCTATTTATGGAAGTCGTAAGACTTAATTCGATAAAAATATTAAACGAATCTCAAGCCGCGGATGTAACTAGATTATGAACTTATTTTTTATCACATAAAAAAAAACGATGACGCTAGGGAAAAATCTCGATTATAGCGCTGGAAGCAATGCCGAAGCAAATTGATGGCGTCAGTGTATTTCCAATTAAAGACTTCTAATTCCCGAAAGGAATGTCAGCGAGAAAGAGGGAGGGAAAAAAGTGGCGAGCAGCTCGTGCGCGTATGTGCCTCTGTTAGCACGTCACACGGCCGCGATGCTCATTTCATTTCCCCTCCGCAATTTTTCACACGAGAATAAACCCTTCACGTAAGAAATCCCTCTGCCCTGCCCCGTCGTCTGCATGAGTCAACCCATAATAGAACTTTTGAGAACGTGAGGAGAGGAGGATGAAGGGTGGGAGGGGGAGGGAGGAGAGAAGGATGAAGGGTGGGAGGGGGAGGGAGGAGAGAAAAGTTTTTCTCCCTTGGAGTATTATGCCTGCGTTGTGGACTGCGGGGAGAGGAAGGAAGATGAAGGGAGGGAGATAAAGGGAGAGAGAGAAGAGAATGAGGTAAAGAGGGAGGGAGGTAAAGAGTGAGGGAGGTAAAGAGGGAGGGAGGGGGAGAGAGAGGGAGGTAAAGAGTGATAGAGGTAAAGAGGGAGGGAGGGGGAGAGGGAGGGAGGGGGAGAGGGAGGGAGGTAAAGAGTGAGAGAGGTAAAGAGGGAGGGAGAGAGAGGGAGGTAGAGAGGGAGGGAGGTATAGAGGGAGAGAGGTATAGAGGGACAGAGGTATATAGGGAGGGAGGTGGAGAGGATGGGAGGGAGAGAGGGAGGGAGGTAGAGAGGGAGGGAGGTAGAGATGATGGGAGGGAGAGAGAGGAAGGAGAGAGAGGAAGGAGAGAGAGGAGGGAGCGAGAGAGGAGGGAGCGAGAGAGGAGGGAGCGAGAGAGGAGGGAGCGAGCGAGAGCAGAGGGAGAGAGAGAGGGAGATAGAAGGGGGAGGTAGAGAGAGAGAACAGAATGAGGTAAAGAGGGAGAGAGGCAGGGGGGGAGGGAGGTAGAGAAAGAGGGAGATAGAGAGGATGGGAGAGAGAGGAGGGAGAGGGTAGAGGGAGGGAGAGGGGAGAGGGAGGGAGAGAATGAGGGAGAGAAAGGGAGGGAATCGGAGGGTAAAGAGGTGTGGGAGGGGTATAAAGCGGGGCAGGAGGGCTGATAAGCAGCGCCTCAACGCGGCCGCACCCGGGACCACACCATGAATAAATGAAGTGAGTCAACCGCCTTCGGTCGAGAGTGGTCTTGGCTCATGTGTCACGCCCTAACTGCGCCCCCCTTTCCCATCCCTCCGCGCCTCCCCCCTCCCCTCCTCTTAATTTCTCTGCATTTCCCTCCCCCTCCACCTCTTCGTCTGAAATTCTTTCTTTCTATTCTTTTCTGAAAACAGTCCCACTCTCCCCCTCTATCTCTCCCTCCATCCTTTCACCGTCTCTCCCCTTTCTCCCTCCCCCTCCATCTTTCTCGCGTACGAAAGCCCTACAATGAGGTCGTATTAAATTTTTTGTCGCCTCAACAACTCAATTCGAGGGGATTCTTTTTAACAATGGGAGGGAAGGACGCTGGAGGGGCAGAAGGAATAAAAAAATAAGTCCGATTCATTCTGAACGGGCCCAGGCTATTATTAACTCTTGCCTACGTTATCGCAAAGGACGGAGGTGACATCGTTATTTCTTTTATTTTATTTTTGTTGAAGTACAATGCGCTTCCCGGGGCGAAACGGTTTTAAAAACCATGTCCGATGAATTCCAAATAAGTTTTTTATTTTAAAATGTTTTTTAAAAGGATTTAAGTCCTATAAGATAATGTTTTCCACTTCTGGGGGTCAGGCGACACCGTCAAGAGGGATTTTTATGGTGTCATCCCGTGCAGTTCCGCGGTAAGCGACTTAATGTTTTTTTAAACTTTGCTCTGAGAAGTCACTTAACACCCACTGGATGGAATGTGTAGTCTAGTTTTCTGAGAACGGTCTATGTGAAGCTTTAACCCCTCAACGCCGATCGTCGTGTCCTGCACGTCCAACAAGAACTTCGTATGTCGCCGAGCGACGTGTCCTGCACGTCCGAGGTAGTGCTTTCTTTCTTTACTGTTTAACTCACTTAATATATCATACATCTATAAAACCATAATATATTTGGAAAGAGGAAACTTTGGGCTTTCCTTTAATGCATGTCAAATAATTTTACTATTGTTTCTATATTTTATAATCTACGTCAAATTTTGCGATGAAATTTTCATTTTTGCGCAGAAAATACGAAGCGTCACCATATTTTATTGTCTATTGGCTCAAGGAATATTCGTAAATCTTAATAACCTTTATATATCTTGAAAGAGGAAGCTTTGACCTTTCTAGTAATGCACATATTGTAATTTTAATATAGTTTTTATAATCTACGTGAAAGTTTGCGGTGAAATTTTCGTATTTGCCCCGAAAATTCGCTAATTACTTAAGGGAGATTCGTCAATCTGAATAAGGTATATGTATTTTGATAGAGAAAGCTTTGTCCTCTTCAGTAATGCACGACCTGTAATTTTAATATTGTTCTAACGTTTTATAATCAACGTGAAAGTTTGCGGTGAAATTTTCGTTTCTGCGCCGAGAAGTTGGAGCGCAACCACATACTTTTGTCTAAATACGGAAGGCATATTCGTCGATCTGGATAAGCTATACGTAGTTTGATAGAGGGAGCTTTGGCCTCTTCCGTTAGGTACGAGCTGTAATTTTACTGTTGTTCTAACATTTTATAATCAACGTGAAAGTTTGCGATGAAATTCTCATTTTCCCACGAAATTACGATTCCTCTTTTCACTTTCTCGAAGAAGAAATATAATCTTTTCCCTTGTATCTTTGTGGAGCCTTGTGAGAAAAGTGGTCTTCCGCTTGAGAAAGAAATGTCTCTTATATATTAAATACACACAACCCACTTCAGATGCTTCTAAAAATCGCTTTTAATTCACCAAGAATGCTTTCCTCTTCGGCGATCCTTCAACGACCGGCTTGTTCCGCTATTTGTATTGTTTGCATTGTTTACCTAGTAAGTCCTTCCGTCCCCCAGAAACAGGAAACGGCGCGTTAAAATGAAAGGCTAACTGAAAACCGTGCCATGACTGATATTTTAGTGAATCAATAAGTATGTTTTATCGATATTTAAAATTAGGGAAACTAAATAAAACAACGCGTTAAAATCAATTTTGACATAAATATACATTTTTTATTGATTACAATAATAATAAATGCAATTTATGGACAATCTATAATAATAATAATACACAGTTTTTGTCTTTCGTATTCCACGGACACCTACGCAGTTTCGATTTCTCAAGTTGACCCATATAGACCCATATAGTGCGTGTAGACGAGGAAACGGTCACGCTCGGATATGATTCACGGTATCTTTTCAAAGACTTAGCTTACAAGAGATATGTTTACGATGCTATAATGTAAATTTCATGCTGAATCCAATTACTCATGTGTACATTTTCTAAAGCAATCTGGAAAGGACTTGTGAGCTAATATGTAACTTCTAAAAGTTTTCCGTGTTCTGTGTCTGAAATCTCATGAAAAATACAACTCCATATCTCCGCTTCTAATGATCGAAATGTAACCAATTTTTCTATTTGACTTATGTAATGATTAAGAATGATGTCTGTGTAACTAAAACGTTTATATTATTAATGAAACGCCTTTAAAAAATCATAAATACAACACTTAGTTAAAAATATTCAGCCAAGACATGGAAAAGTTGACATGCGACAAACCTTTTACCTAATTGGTTTAGATAGGTACATTCAGCAAATAATGTTTAGTAATGTTTAAATGTTTCTTTGAATGAGATTTAATGTCAATACCTTTCATAGTTCACGCTATGCTGAAAGTTATATAAACCGCGAACGCGCACCGTAACATTAAGCGATTACTGTTCATTCACTTCTATGTAGCAATGTTTGTGTGTTACGCATGATACTTTAAATGATACTGTTTAAAAATTTCATCTTTTATGTAACCACATAAAAAATGTCATCAAAAAACATTGAAAACATCAAAAGTTATGATTTTTAAAACTTTTTCGCAACTTTTTCGTGGTTTTTCAAAAACTCCTTCGTCCGCTGAGGAGGGAATTCTTAAAAACTCCTCTGTCGTAGAGGGGTTAAAGGAGGAATCCGCCAACTAGGCTTATATGGTATGATTGAGATAAGCGATACAGAAAAATCCTACTGTCATAATAAAGTTTGAGTAGAACGTATGACTGAGAATGTGATACGCAAACGCACGCCACATTCGTATACTACATTCAGAAACAAATTTTATATGCATTAGACATCCTATAAGTCGAACCTCGAGAGAAACAAAAAATATTCGACTTATAGAAAATTCTGGTTATAGAAGAAAAGTAACATGAAAAATATTCTGTTCTGTAAAATGAATTCACTTTCAGTTATTGAAGTTCAACTTATAGAAGTTCGACTGCATAATAATTATACTATTTTATTCAAAATATTATTTTAAAGATATTATGACCAAGGAACTTTCTTTTTTAGGAACAAAGATAGATGGCTGACCGCTGATGATGACTGCCTTGTAGCCGAAATGCGCATCTGATTACCGCTATCGTTATTGTTTCTTATAACAGAGTTAGTTTTGTTATTGATTTTATTTGACTTAACGTGGCCTTGATATTTCATTTTGAAAGCAATAAAAAAATAAGTTTTTAGCACAGGAGCGGCATGCATTTCAATTAAATAAGGCAATTGTAGCCCATATCAATATTTAGTTTCTTCTACACATCACCAAACAGAAAATGCTTCTCATTAGTATGAAATTCGGTAAGAGAAAATAGTACTCCCAAAAGAGTACATTTTGAAGCAGATCCTGCCGGAATAATATTTTGAATAGCACACAAAATGAATTAAATTTCGCAATACCAGAGTATTTTAATGACAGGTTCTTTCAATGAGTTGCTTTTAGCCCACCAAAAAATCATTGTTAATAGTTTGTAACTATCTATTTACAATAATTTCAAAAAAGAAAAACTCCTTAACTGTACGGTTAAGGAGTTTTTCTTTTTTGAAATACCTATCTCGCCGTAGTCTCCAACCTCCTCCCTTTCATTATTTACAATAAATTGAAATATGACGTAATACGGCTTCATTTTAACGTATAGATATACAAACGGAAGAATATTGATTTTTAATGTTGAAAATTCGAGTTATAGAGGCTCGAATTGTATAGTTTTCACTTACAGAGGTTCGACTAATGGAGGTCTCTCATATGGGTGTCCTACTTATAGAGGTCTGGCTTACATAGGTTCGAGTTAAAGTGGTTCGAGTTAAAGTGGTTCGAGTTAAAGTGGTTCGAGTTAAAGAGGTTCGAGTTAAAGAGGTTCGAGTTAAAGTGGTTTGAGGTAAAGAGGTTCGAGTTAAAGAGATTTGATTTAAAGAGGTTCGATTTAAAGAGGTTTGATTTAAATAGGTTCGATTTAAATGGAATCGAATTATTGAAGTTCGACTGAATCCATGTGGAGTTCGACTATACATATACGCAGTGCTTTTTACTTTCTCCATACGTAGTATGGGAAAGTATTGTGATCACGAAAAAAATCGACTTCGAGATTTCAACGGAAATACACGTTTTGAGGTCCCTAGAACACGTTTAGACTATTTTCGGAATGATGTGTTTGTGTGTGTAGATGGATGGATGTATGTGATTTTGGGCGCTCTAACTCAAAAAGTACTTGCCATATCGTTACCAAACTTCATATATAACACTTTGACATTAGCACAAAGCACTGATTAGTTTTTGGACAATACCGGTTAACCGGAAGTTGAGGTTTATTCGAAACCCGATTCGGTTTTTGCGATATTTCTCCCTTAAAACATCATTATTGTATATACAATTCCATACAAAGATTATAGAGAATGCAATTTCCTACAACTTCTATTTGAAATAATTTTCCATAGCAGTTATTGTTTAGGAATTATTTATAAATAATCGGTTTTTTCGGTTTCCGTCAAATATCTCAAAAACGTCATTGGTAGTAATCTTCGTGAGGACCAAAGTTGTAGAGAATAATATTTCTTCAAGTTTTGTTTGAAACATTTTCGTAGAACCATCCATTTCGGAGATATTTAACTTTTTCGTAATTTCCTGTATACAGCGCCACCACCATGTAGCGGTGAATTCTGTAAACATATTCAAAATATACGTAATTTACGTCAATAAGGACGATTGTATTCTTTTACGATAACAAATGATAATTTTGCCTCATAATACTATTCATAATAATTTAAATATCTATACCCCAAATATGGAGAAAGTCATGTGTCGGTCACATCAGATTTTATCTTTATAAAATGAATAAAATAACGGATTTTTTGTGATGGTACGCGTCAGTACGGCGTACAGGCACTTTTTTTCAGAGCGATGTTGACACCTGTCTAATTTCGGTACATTTTCATTTTTTAAATTCTTTAAAACCTAAAGTAATAAACGGATTCTATAAATGTTTAAAATTTTGATTTTAATTATCAACTTTGTTATTACAAGTTCATCAGAAATTCAACAGAAAAGTGGGAAGAGGGTGCAGGAAGAGGTGGGGGGGGGGGGGGGGGGGGGAGGACCGGCACCTCTTTTTCTACAAAAACAGCACTGCGTATACGTATACTATAGTGTATTTGTTATGAAATACCTATGTACCTATCCTGCTTATTTGAAAAACCTTAGCAAAATACCAATATACGTATGTGTGTGTGTGACTATATATATATATATATATATAGTATCAGCGCTCCTATTGAGAAACTGAAGGTCTCAGCGTTAATAACTCAAAATAAGGCCGAGATGTATTGTTGGCAATCTGATGATTGCTCGACCGCGGGGCATATTAAGTTTTATCAACTTGGCCGGCAATTTCCCTACGCAACGCACACACGCACCAAAGACCTCTTCCCAAGGCGAAGGGGAGAGAGAACTCACCAGCGTACTTACCAGAAGCTCGGGACTAGCTTAGCGCTCAAGTGGCGAGCGCTCCCGCTCTACGCAAGAATTTCGGAATGAATATGTTGGGTAGTTCCCCTGAGTGGGTCTTGGGGAAGAGTTTCCTTATCTTCTCTAAAACTTCCTCACCCACTTCTAGCCTGCAACATACGCACGCGTTTCTCTCTATCTCTCTCTCGGAGCGTACACAAGGTTGCCAACCCGAGAAATTCCTAGTAATGTTATCGCAATGGTAACTTTGTTTGCGCATAAATTGCTGAGCTGGAGAATGTGCTCTCAGGAAGCATTCTTCAAGGGGGGGGAAATTTTTATGCGTAGCAGCTGTGCAGTTTTCATTCGGAGAAGGATGGAGATTTTGTTTTTGAATTGTTTTATTCGTGAAAAGTATTACTTTAATGATTAGTGGTCGAGTAAAAATTTCAGGAACCAGTGAATTGTCATGTCGGCGGTGTCAAGTTTGATAAAAGTGGATTATGTTACTTTTTTAGGTGGAATATCTAAGATTGGTACATACAACTTAGCGTTAATTAAGATATTCTGAGAATTTAACAGCATTGTACTACGGCATTTCGTTATTCATAGGCACAGGATAAATTTTCAAGAACCACACAAGAACGCTTAAAAAAAATAAAGTATTATTTTAACGAAAAATAAACTTCAAGGTTTTGATAATGGAGCTGAATGTATTTTTTCCATTATTATTATATCCACAAAAAAAATTTCCCCTTCAAAAACGAGATTTTTTCAACGACTATGGCTAATTTAAAGTGCTCACACGTACGGTTGGCGCCACTGGATCCTCGGTTATATCACTTTCCAGCCACATCTCCGTAAGCATCTCTCTCTCTCTCTCTCTCTCTATAGCTCTTTCGCACACTTCCTCATTCTCCTTCCCTCCCTAACTTTCTCCCATGTTTCACTTTCCAACTATGTGCTCTCTCTCTCTCTATATATGTGTGTGTGTGTGTGTATGTATGTATGTATATATATATATCAGCCTTTCTAACTTCATATCACTCGCTCTTTGCTCTCTCCACCTGAACCTTACTGTTATAGTAGTTCCGTCTCGCTCCTCCCTCGCTTTGCCTCTGCTTTTCTTCTCTCTTCACCTATCCGCTTTTGCTATACCGATTCTCTCACATCTATTCCCATATTCCTCTCATTCCATCTTCCTCTCCTTTCTCTTTCTCCTCCCCTTCTTCGCTTTTTCTCCCTCGTTCTCCCTCCTCTCATTTTCTCTCTTGACCTCTTTTTCACTACGACTCTCACCTTCCTTCACTCACCTCCTCCTTACTCCCCTTCTCTATCCCTTTCTCCTCCTCTATCCCTCTTCCCTAACTTCTCTTCTATTTTCTCCGTCCTTTTTTACTTTCTCCATACGTAGTAATGGGAAAGTATTGTATTCATGAAAAAAATCGACTTCGAGATTTCAACGGAAATACATGTTTTGAGGTCCCTAGAACGTGTTTAGACTATTTTCGGAATGATGTCTGTGTGTATGTTATTGTGGGCGCTCTAACTCAAAAAGTACATGCCATATCGTTACCAAACTTCATATATAACTTCATATATAACACAAAGAACTGATTAGTTTTTGGACAATAACGGATAACCGGAAGTCGCGGTTTATTCGAAACCCGATTCGGTTTTTGCGATATTTCTTTGTTAAAACATCATTATTGTATATACAATTCTAAACAAAAGTTATAGAGAATGTGATTTCCTACAGTTTTCATTCGAAACAATTTTCTATAGGAGTTATTGTTTAGGAGTTATTTATAAATAACCGGTTTTTCGGTTTCCGTTAAATATCTCAACATCGTTATTGGTAATCTTCGTAAGGACCAAAGTTGTAGAGAATAATATTTCTTCCAAGTTTTGTTTGAAACTAATTTTCGTAGAACCATCCATTTTGGATATATTTCGCTTTATCTTAATACCTGTATACAGCGCCAACACCATGTAGCGGTGAATTCTGTAAACATTCAAAATATACGTAATTTACGGCAAGGACGTGTCTTCTTCTACGATACGAAATAATAATTTTGCCTCGTAATATTGTTGCCATATCGTTACCAAACTTCATATATAACACTTTAGCATGAGCACAAAGAACTGATTAGTTTTCAGACAATAACGGTTAAACGGAAGTCGAGGTTTATTCGAAACCCGATTCGGTTTTTACGGTATTTCTCCGATAATACTTCATTATTGTATACATTGACCATTACAAAAAATGTAGAAAATATAATTTCCTACATCTTTTATTTCAAATAATTTTTCATAGCAGTTATTGTTTAGGAATTATTTATAAAAAATAGTCGGTGTTTTCGGTTTCCGTCAAATATCTTCTTTAAAACGTCGTTATTGGCAATTTTCATGAGGACCAAAGTTGTAGAGAATAATATTTCTTCCAAGTTTTGTTTGAAACGAATTTTCATAGAACCATCCATTTCGGAGATATTTTCCTTTTTCTTAATTTCCAGTACACAGCGCCACCACCATGTAGCGATGAATTCTGTAAACATATTCAAAATATACGTAATTTACGGCAATATGGACGACTGTATTCTTTTACGATACGAAATGATGATTTTGCCTCATAATGCTATTCATAATAATTTAAATATCTATACCCCAAATATGGAGAAAGTCATGTGTTGGCCACATGAGATTTTTTTCTCCTGTATTTTATCTTCACCTCTTTTCTCCGATCTTTTTTCTCCTCTCTCCTCAATTATCCTCTCTCTTCCTATCTCTCTTCTATTCCCATTTTCTCTCCTCTACCCTCCACCTTTCTCTCTCTCTCTCTCTCTCTCTCCATTCTTCTAGTCTCTTTCTTCTCTCTCTATCTCTTTCTCTCTCTCCTTACCTCTCTCCATTCTCCCTTCAACCATCTTTCGCTCTTGACTCTCTCATCTCTATCCCTCATCACATCATCTATTTCTCTCTCTCTTTCCAACCCCTTCTCTGTCCTTGTCTCTCCAACTCACAACTCTAGCTCAACCTCTCCCACACGTTCTCCTCCCTTTCCTCCCACTCCCTTCTCCGTCCTCTGCACTTTCCATTCGATTTCCCTCTCAATCTCCTCTCTATAGTTCCATCAACCCCTTTCCTCACTCCATCTCTCTCTCTCTCCTCTCCTCTTCGTTCTAGTACACGACCTTCCTTCACCTTTACTCCCCCTCCTCTCTCTATCCACCTTGAGTTCCTCATCAGATTGCTCTGCAATGCCACGAGAGAAATGGGGGAGGAGCTGAAGAGTGGAGGGAGGGAGAAAGAGAGGTAGAGGAGGAGGGAGAGGGGCTGGGTGAGGGAGGGAGAGAGAGAAAGGAAAAAGGTAGACTTCTGCGGAGGCTTTTTTGTATGCAGGGCATTTCTTTGCTGATTCGCGCTCGTACTCGTTCAAAAGGTTTAATTTTTTTTTGTTGGAAGGCCAACACGCAATCAATTTCCTTTTTATAAATGTCTCTTCGTAATTAAATCTTTTGTTAAAGCGCTGCACATTTTTTCCCTCCCTTTTAACTTCCGTTTGGGTGATGTTAAGTGTGGATGGAGTACGGATTAATTCGTTTCATTGTCTTCTTATTCTTTCTTTTTTTTTGGTTCGGACGAGATAAAAATAAGTCGAAATATATAAATTTTTTGGATTTAAAAAAAAAAAGACTTCGGGGATGAAAATGATTCGAGAACTCTTTTGTTGTCGTTCGTACGGATAACGGACTTCGTCGTCGAATTTAACTTTTTAAATTTTTTTTGCCGATTTCCTCCCGAAAAATACCTATTCACCGGTCGAATAAAAGTGTCTGATAGTTTTCGATATGGAAATGAGGTTTTCTTTAAAAAGATATTTATTTCTTAAAAAAAAAAGAAGAAAACCCTCGTTTCGTTCCGACTTCCGTTCCGTTGCCGTCCTGTAATTAACGTAAGCATATGGTAATTAAATCGCGGACCGAAAATGTTTCCCGAGGATTTTTCGCTTTTTGAAGCATTATTATTTCGGCGCACTCGCGTGCATATCAAACATAAAAATAATATTTGTTCTGGATGAATGCCAAAAAAAACCATGCGCAAAAATTTTATTCTGGTTCTTCGCGCTTACGACGAAAATTTATATTATTTTAATATTTTTCTGTCATTTTATTCGTCGGATTGTGAACGAGAGTGATATTATTTTAACGCTTTCGAGTGTCGCGGTACAATCGAGGAATTATATTTTAACATTTCGCTTATACTCTTCAAAAAGTGAAGTATACCGCGAATTTAATTTCATGGTATTTTTTATCATAAGCCAAATTCGTAAACGCTGTAATAAATTACACTCAACTTAATCCGGAATAAATTGCATTTTAAAATTGTGTTTTTTATTGAAAAGCTTTGTTCTTTTTGCATGTTGTTGAGGTAACATTTAACTGAGTAAACGCTGATATTTATTCGTTTGCGAGAGATATTCCGTTTGAAATTCTGGGAACAGCTGGAACAACATGTTTTATTCATCCGTATCTTTTGAGAGATAGTTTTACGTGGTTTTGAATTGTGACTAATAATAAAAATAACTAGGAATAGAGAAACTTAAAAGTCATATCTCTAGATGATGTATTAAACATAGATTCATACTTTCGCGGACATTGCTGCTATAACCGTCGTTATAATGTTGCTCTATAGAGACAAGACGGCTATATCATCACAATTTCTATTTGTAAATAACTTCTTATAAAGTCATGACACCCGCTTGTGTTATTGTACAAACTTCAACGTCAGTAGGAACATGATATGATACTACGTTTCTATAATAACTCAGCAAAAACATACCTTTGCATTGGAACAATGTCGCAATACCGAAGTAATTTAAAGACTCATCTCATTACCCAATTTAAGAGGTCATAAACTGCATCCCAAGGTTCAAAGGTTGCTAGCGAAGCAATTTCATTTTAATTTTTCTACATTCGGCGAAACGTATCGTATTACTCGGCTGTAGGTCGTATGAAATAAATGGCAGTATCTTGCTTCATTACTGTTCCGCATAAATCGCACATCTGGCAACCATACCTTCCTACGGATCTTTTATTTTTTATATTCTCCTCTCAATTCCCGCAACTTTTGTCCAAATCCATGACTTATTAATTTGTTGGGAAGGAAAGGGATTAGTTCTTAAAGCCTTAAGACTCGCTTCGCTGAAGCCAATTATCTTGGCTCCCCATTCTCTTCCCCTCTCTCTCTCTCTCTATCTTTTCTCTTTTGTCCTATTTTCCTCCTTTCCTCTCATTCGGGGCACTCCCTCTACCTCCCACACTCCGCCATCGCTCATTTATTTCTCCTCCGATTTTTTTTCTCTCGGCAACCTCCCTTCTCATCATTCCTACTTCGCATTCCGCCGCGAGATGACTCGCCTATCGAACCCATATTTTCTCTCCGTTTTCTGCCTTTTCGAGCATAAACTTTCTCTCAGCTACCGATAATTCTCGCTAGTTTTCCTTCTTTGTCCAGATCGACCTTCTGTAGGTCTCTTTTGCCAACCTTTCGACTCGAAAGTTATTTCCGATTTAACTCCGTGTTATTTTTTGAAAGATTCTCATGTTGGCATCATTCAAAGTATATTTATTCTTTAGAAAGAAAATGCTATTTGTATACCGATCGGTTCTTTTTTTATCATATACGAATATTTGGCTAAAGTAACTGTTACTATTACACCTGGAGAAAATGGCTTAAAGCAAGGGTGGACAACCTTTTCTGCGTTGGTGTTTGCGAATTCTCCGACGGGTCGGATTGTGGTTTTACTCGAAGTTACGTAGAGATTCTGAGCTACCATATGGATGAAACCCATGTATAAATAAGGTTTTTAGGCTTTAAATTTCAGTATTAAAGGTTTTATTAGAATAATTTTAATGAAAAATATAAAATTGTGCCTTCAATTTTATGGATTGGTTTTTCATCTTGGCTTCGCAGGCTGCTCTCAGGGACTGCGTAGGTTGCCCATCCTTGGTTTAATGCGTTCAAACCTTCCAAACAGGGTAGAACGCGTTTTCAGAGTTGCATAAGTTCGAGGAGAAGTGAGTTCAACAGGAAGTTCGAGGGCACAAATTTGAACTGCAAATGACTTCCTATTGTTATTTTGTCTCTTTCTTGTCCTTTCACTCTTCCGCGTTATTTGCGCATGACATCATATACAAGAGGATGCATTCAAAATAATGTCACACTGCGGTATAAATATGTGACACAAAACAATTGATTCTACGATACCTTGAGGAAGTACAACCGAACATCGTTTTTCGCAGTGGTCTCATACTGTGAGGAACATTCATGATAATGTTATTTTTCTTCGTAACAGTTACCAGAAAAATTGACAATCTACGTCACTTCAGTATACATGAAAATATCGTCGGGAAAACCATATACGCATCAGGACCATCAGCAATGATTCGCAAATTTAGAACAATGATAGGATAATTGGATATTTCTATATAGGGAAAACATCTAAGACAAAAGGCAGAGCTTTAGACGTAATATATACCACTGTTGTCGGTTGATTCACAGATGAAATGTGAATATCGTTTCCATGACCTAACAACAAAATTCTTCGTGCAGGATTAGGTTTCAATAACGCAGTCATTAATCCCTTAATTTAATTATTTACTAAAATGGTATAGGGTACATTTGAAAGCTGTATGTAATTTACATTCACACGACTACATGTTAGCCGCGAAAAGCGTATGGCAGAGGGTGCCATAGCATCAACCGTACATAGCGTGCAATCTTTTCGGCATTAAGTGCTTTTCCGAGCCTATTTCGAGTGTTATCAATGCCTATTTACGCGTACAATAGTACACACAAATTGAAAGAAAGGCTCTCTAAATGATGAGATAACGCAACTCCAGCAATACTGCATATGTATTAATTCATTTGTTTGGCATATGTCAATTAAATACATTAGTTATGTGCGTGGGCAACGTAGAATAAAAAACTGTAATGGTTATAAGTTTAAAATAATTCCGGTTAAACGAAATTCTGTTCATCCGGTTAATCGAGGGTTTACATGTTTCTTCGAAACTTACCCCTCTTCTAGTCTCTCTCCTCTTTTCTTGTCTTGTAACCTATATCTGCCGCATATCCATCTCCCTCTCTTTATTTCAGCCATTTCCTCTCTCGATCTTTCTCCATCCCACGCTCTCCTTTCCATTCAAATATTGTCCGAACCTCTTATCTTCTTATCACTCTTCCCTCTCCTCCTTCTTTCATATCTTTTCATCCGCTTTCAGTGACTCTTTTCTCTTCCTCATACCATCCTCTCTCGAATTCTTCTTTCCTATTCATACCCTATCTCATTTCCTCCACTCCAAAACCCTCTTGGCCCAATTCCTCACTTTTCATTCGGTTCTTTTCATTTCGGCCATCATCATCTCCCATTTTCTTTCTCTCTCTCTCTCTCCTCCTGTCCCGTCTTAGCTATCTCTTTCTACTACCTCATTATCTGCCCCCTTATCTTCTTCCTCCGTTTCATTTACTTCTTTTAACTCTCCGGTATCTCTAGTTAAAGGAGGAACGGGAATTTCTCCTCCCGTAACAACCTTCACCCCTTCTCGTTCAAACTTGGCCTTGTCCCATTCTGCGATCGCGCTCTCTCTCTCTCCATCCCCCATCTTTCTCTCTCTCTCTCCCTATCCTCTCACCATTTCTCTCTTATTCCCTCTCCTCTCTCCTTCTCTCTATCTCCCCCTCTTTCTTCTCTATCTCCCCCTCTTTCTTCTCTATCTCCCCTCTTTCTCTCTATCTCCCCTCTTTCTCTCTCTCCCTCTCTCCCCATCTCCCACTCTTTCTCCCTCTATCTCTTTCTCTCTCTCTATCTATCTCCCCCCTTTCCACTCCTCCCTATCTCTCCCTCTATCTCCTTCTCTCTCTAGTTTCTCTTTCTCCCTTTCTCTATCTCCCCCTCTTTCTCTCTCTCCATCTCCCCCACTATCTCACTCTCCTACTCTCCCCCTCTCCTCTCATCCTCCTTTCTCTATCTCTCCCTCTTCTACTCTCTCTCCCCTCCCCTCCCCTCCCCTCTCACCCCCCCTCTCTCTTTTCGTTATGTTCCGCACGATCATCCCTTTCATTCTTCCCTTTCCATCTCTACCAGGATCCTCCTCTCTCTCTCTCCTATTCTGCCTCCCACTCTCTCTTTCTCTCCCTCTCTTTTAACTTCTCGCTCTTTCGATGGGGTAATAAATCGAAAGGGATTCTTTTCGTGCATTCTATCGGTTAGGGGAAGAGATTCTGTCTCTCAATGTCTTTCTCTCTCTCTCTCTCTCTCTTTTTGGTGCGTCGGTGTCAAGGATAGGACGGGTGAAAGGGTGTGAGCGAAGCGAAACTCCATTCTGGGGACTTTTGGCTCGTTATGCGTGCATTTGAAATAAAAATAAATATTCGTGCTCCGCCGAATGCGTAGGTATTTCAAAGTCGCTTCACTGGGTGAATCGGTGAAGGGAAAAGTTGCCGTTTTCCTCAGCGTCGTCGTACTCCTATTCATTTTTAATAATCCGTTTCTATTCTTTCAGAAATATATATATATATATGTAGGTCGATCAGTTTGAATTGATCGATTTTTTTCAATTAATCTCGTTTCGACGTTAGCTCCAAAATAGAACTTCATGAGAGGTTAAAGTTTACAGTCAATCCTTTGATGGACGAATCTGTGCGAATGAATCATTTCGAGTAAATTACTCTGTGTTGCAAACATAAATCATCGACATTATTTTAAGGCCTGCGACGAATAAATTAATTAGATAATTTATTTTAAGGCCATAGGAAACCACGCGCGTCATTTGTTGATGTCCAATCATTAAAAACGCAGAATTTATTGAAATGTCGGGTAATTAAATTGGTCGAATTGAGTAAATAAGCATAATTCACATAAGAAATTTATGTTATTTCGTGGAGGTAATATTTCATTGATGCTATTGCACCCCCTGCCACACACCATTGCGGTGGCTTGCAGGGTGAACTATAGATATAGATATAGATGTCTCTTATTAGATGGCGGAACGAATAAATAAATAAAATTTATTTTTAAAAAAGTACTTGTCACAGGCATCTCCAATAGCCGCAAGAAGGTCATAAAAATGCGAATTTCGGCTACAAAGTAGTTCTTTAAGAATCTATTTTAGCTAAATTTCCACTTAAGAAGGCTGATTTGTAGCCGAAATACGCATTTGGTTTTTTTTGTAACCTTCTTGTGGTTATTGGAGATACCTGAGAAAAGAATTTTAAAACGCCGTTTACATTAATTGTTCTATTGGCGAATCTGTATCGTCGACAAAGGATAGTTAGCAATTCCCAAGGCATTAACAATCATGGAGTACTCATGCATTTTGGCAGTCCTATTTAACTGATATGATCCGAGCTTTTTCCCTAATATTTAAAGTGGAAATAGGAAGTCCTGATGGAGTGACATCACCCAGATGTGTCATTCTTGTCTCATAATTCAGTAAAGACACTAAAATGGACGGGACCACTAAGGTATGCTATAAAAATTATTGTAATTTCGTCATAAGCTAGTCATCCTGTCGAAGAATATCTGTGAAAGGAAATGTTTAATTTATCTGTTTTCTACAATTTACGAAGAATTATTATCTCAGAGAAATGTTTTTACGAGTTAAACACGAAAGTTTTATTTTTTATTTTTAGTGAAGTTGCCACGGTGAACGATTCGACTCTGGTATTTCATTTTCGTAATCTATTTCGATATAAATCCGCAACCATTAGCTTGATCGAAAACGCCCATACTACATTCATACATTTTTGGGATAAAGTATTGTTTTCGTGGAATTACACGTTATGAGGTCCCCTGAGTACGTTTACACTATTTTCCCAATTATTTATGTGTTTATTTATTTATATAAAAATAGGCAGCAGACCGACTAGATAAAAGAGGCACCTTTTTTTAGAAACACCCCTGAAAAACACCAATATCATCATCCCCCTCCATCTTTAGAAAATAAATCCAGCGATTAATCAACGCTCGAATTATTTTCCGCGCCGAAACGAACCCGCCAGAAATAATTCTCTCCTCCGACTACAATGTATATATTTAGTCCGACCGAATGGTCCATTTTCGCCGATTATTTTGGTCTCTCCTCCCGCTCCCCCCCCTCTCTCTCTCTCTCTTCCTCTTAACTCCCTCCGATTTTCTCCCATACCAACCTGATTAGTAGGCGGAGCATACCTCGCTGCTCAACTTAAACCAAAGAGGGATCACAAAATGAATGTGCTACGAATCCCACCGTTTTCATTTTTACTTTCTCCATACCTAGTATAGGGAAAGTATTGTGATCACGAAAAAAATCGACTTCGAGATTTCAACGGAAATACACGTTTTGAGGTCCCTAGAACACGTTTAGACTATTTTCGGAATGATGTGTGTGTGTGTGGATGGATGGATGTATGTGATTTTGGGCGCTGTAACTCAAAAAGTACTTGCCATATCGTTACCAAACTTCATATATAACACTTTGGCATTGGCACAAAGCATTGCTTAGTTTTTGGACAATAACGGTTAGCCTTAAGTTGAGGTTTATTCGAAACCCGATTCGGTTTTTACGATATTTCTCCGTTAAAACATCATTATTGTATAAACAATTCTACACAAAGATTATAGAGAATGTAATTTCCTACAACTTTCATTTGAAACAATTTTCCATAGCAGTTATTGTTTAGGAATTATTTATAAATAATCGGTTTTTACGGTTTCCGTCAAATATCTCCTTAAAAACGTCGTTATTGGTAATCTTCGTGAGGACCAAAGTTGTAGAGAATGATATTTCTTCCAGGTTTTGTTTGAAACAAATTTTCGTAGAACCATCCATTACGGAGATATTTAACTTTTTCATAATTTCCAGTATACAGCGCCACCACCACGTAGCGGTGAATTATGTAAACATATTCAAAATATACCTAATTTACGGCAATAAGGACTACTGTATTCTTTTTCGATACGAAATGATAATTTTGCCTCATAATGCTATTCATAATAATTTAAATATCTATACCCCAAATATGGAGAAAGTCATGTGTTGGCCACATCAGATTTTTACATATGTATTCATAAACGCGCGATTTGTGTCCGGGTACGAGACCGGAGAAAGACCAGAAGGCGAAAAAGAAAACGAAACAAAGATGGAGCGATATTTTTTTTTTCGATCCGAAAAAGGATGAAAGAGTTCGAGAAAATTCTCTTACCCTCCATCCCACCCTCTCTTCTCGCTCAACCTCTTCTGTTTATATATCGAATGGTAGCATGACCGAGTATTGTTAGGTGAGCCCCAGTTTCGGTCCTTCTCTCCCTACCTCTCTCTCTCTCTCTATACCTCTCTGACAGTGGCGCTATTTCACCTGGACTGCCCTCCTCGTATTAAGCAAGGAACGAGTTCATTATATATTTACGGGCCCTCCATTCCGCTCTCCTCACCCATCCCCCCCCCCTCTCTCCCTCTCTCTACTCCCTCTCTCTCTCCCTGCAAATCAGGCGTGCTGCGGAGCGGCAATAGCCCTGAATATTGATGAGAACTCCCCGCTATACGTGACCAAAGAGAGTGGTACGCAAGAGGAGGTGGAGGCGTTACAACCCTGTCCTTTGACCTGACGCATTGTGTGCCTGTTTCCCTCTCCCCTTCCCTCTTTCCCATCCCTTTTACCCTCTTGCCCTTCCCCCCGCCTCCTTCCACCCACCCTCTGCGCGAAGATTGTGGGATTTAGTCCTATCTCTTCGACGTTCCCCTAGTTTTTGGTGACACAAATCACGCAGAAAGCTTTCCAACAGCTGGTGGCGCTATTGGATGAATCAGCTGTGCGAATTTCCAGTCCGGGCCCCTTCGTGTTCTAGATATCGGTCGGGTTTTCAACCCACCCTCTCCCCCCTTCTACGCGTGAATGCACGCCGGAGAGTGGAGGGGGGGAATGACATTGGATTCCGGGATGCCATAAACGCCCCGTGCGAAAAGGGGGGGGGGGGGGGGGGGGAGGATTGCCGAAGGTACGCGGTCGGGATGATATATAAAAAAAATAAGGTTGAAATCTCTCCATGGAGACGGCGAAATATTTCGCGCGGGTTCCGAAAGGAATCAATTCATGGACCGGAATTGATTCGAATGTTTGCGTTCGTTTAAGGAGCGTAGCAAGTGATAGGAAAAACTGGAGGAGTCTAGGCTTCATCCGTTAATGGATCGAAAAGGGCTTCGTTTATCAATATTGGATCCACCGAACTGAATATGTCACCGTAAACATTCTTCGATCCTTTACCTAAAAACGTAAAATGTTTAAGAAAAAATTAAGTTTTTAATAACTTATAATAGTGTTATAATTCGTGAAAGATGAAGATGTAGTTGAAGGAATAAAGGGAATGAAGGGCGAATCATTTCGGGGATCTCGAGAACCCATGATCGAGATTGTAACTTTAAAAACTATGTATAATGTGAAGTTTACTGACGGAGTGATGATAATATACTTTTTATGTGAAATTATGTTAATTCTTTCGCCACACAGCTTCAACCATACTCCTGGCATTTTAGGAATGAATTTAAAGCTTTAGTACACGCAGACCTTTGCCTCCAAAATTCGAATTAATTCAGCAGAGGCCGTAGTAATCGCTTAGTTATCCTGTAATAGGCAACACTTTGAAATCGAGCGAGATTGCATTTTGACGATAAAATTATACATGTATTATACTTTCAAGTTGCCCATTCAAGTATAATTTGATAGTGACGCTCTACTTGGCTGTTCTTACGGCTTTTATCAAATAAATCAAGTAAATTCTTCCATTGTCGATGTTTGCGAATGTTGATTAAACTGTAGACGTAATTCGGTTGCAGCGCGTCCTTCGTCATTGGTGATTAAACGATTGCTTTTTTTCTATTAGCAATCTACTGTTTAAAGGCTAGCTGCCCTAACATTTACCCGAATCCCTGGGCAAAGCCCGGCCTTCCCGCGTTTTCAACACTCGCTCTCCCTCGCGGTCATTCAGTCCAATCCAATTCCATTTCACTGCTGTAACCATCGCCTCTTTAGCTCGACAATCAAATTAAACCGGCGCCAAAAAAAAGCTCGAACAAAATTACATATGGTACAAATAAAATTGCGATGCCAATTCTGAAATGAGGGTAATGGTCGAAAATTATATTGTAATATCACAAAGAGTACTTCTTTCACGGGAGAAAGAAGAGACTGAGAAAGTGATTCGGGACAGTAAAAGTGTTGTGATATGGAATTTTTTTTAAAGTGCGAATCTCATTTCATAGAATAATTCAATGAAACGATGTTGCTTGCTTCCCAACGTAACTTCACTTCGCAAATATTCACTTTTACGAGTAAATATTTTGTAATTTTAGTGAATATGTTGTAAATTTTTAATTTGCATTTGCCTCCAATAACGCGGAAATTGTAAATAGTCGTCGGAAAATATTATATTTGCAATCGGTCAGTTGAAATAATTTTCAGCTATGAATTTTTTGTGCAATGGAAATTTAAACATCCCAGCACTTCGCTGTAAAGTATAATCCCGCTATAAAAACCTCCTTTATAATGCAATAGAGCAATGAAAGATATTTAGTCCATGACCGACTTTCCATAGCAAATGAGATTACCAAATCTTCACCTTTAAAAAAAATACATTCGAAGTTGAATAACTTTCGTAATTTTATAAATTTAAAGTTTGTTTTTACTCATCTATGGCATAAATTGCGTCTTTGTCTCTAAATGGCATTATAAAATTTTATTTAAATAAACTGGGGGGCAAGCCCCCTGCTCGCTGGTGCTCGACAACCCTCCCCCTCCTCCCCCTTTGCCCGCTGTTTCTTCGTTCCTACCATGTACCTATTGGATTTAGATTAGTTTTACGGAAACATGTTTTGAATATGAGTTTAATGAATATATTTTGTAGGGGATGTATATTTGGGTTTTAATAACAACTTAAGAAAATTACTTGAATAACTCGATAAAAAATAAACTTAAGAGGGCTGAAATTCCCGGAGATTAAAAATGGCTGAGGTATAGAGCGTTAAAGAGAGAGAGAGAGAGAGAGAGAGTCAACCAGAAATATGATTTTAATATTACTATAGATAAAAAATATAAATAACATGAATACTGCGTTCGATTTATTTGCGTTAAATTCATATCTTTGGTCATTTCGAGCAGGTTTTAATCTTATTTTAGATCTTTAAGCCTTTATTTAACTGCATATGCACGGGAATTACCGAGGACAACAATACCAGTAACCATGAAATCTTATTATTGAAATGTTAAAAAATTTACCAAAACTCGAGTATAAATTCGAAATATGAGCGAATTCGAACGAGACTGAGTATTCAACGGTAAGAATCCTCATTCATTTTGGCGTGTTTTAGCGTAAATTTCGTGTCGATAAGTTAACTTTAAGATATTTTAAAACGTAAAAGAATGAAAACCTTCAAACCAAAACGGTGATTTTTACGAGTTATCTTTTGGGGAACGACATTCATCCTCTGGAGTCGAACCCGTGACCTTTTTCGAAATTTTTTAGTCATAACGTAAAGATTCATCGACACTGAAATCCTGAGAAACTTCAGGCTTCTAAGTTTATTTCTAATCTAGCTATTCAAAAAATTAGAGCGTTACGCATCATGATGACCATTACGATTTTATAATAACAAGTGGTGTATTTAAAAAAATAATAATATCGGGCAACATTTGTTAGAACAAATTTTTCCTTTACGAAATCATTCACGCGTCCCCGAAAATTACTCCATGGCCGGAGTTAACACAGTAACGAGTTTTTGCTGCATTACGTTTGTTTTAAGCAGTTTACTCGGAACGATTCGTCGGCTTATACCCTCTTTGATTCGATCTCCGAGATGAGAAGTCGGTTAACGAGAGGGAGAGGTAGGGAATCCCTTCCGAAATGGGGAAGAGGGACGTTAGAGAGAGCACGACATAGCTGCTACCCTCTGTCGCCCACGTGAATAATTAATGCGCTAGAATTCACGCATTTATGAAAGATTCCGGAGGGGGGGCGACGCCGATCGGGCTTAAACTCCGCGGATTTAAAGCACATCTCGGTGAATCCAGGTGACCCCTATTTTATCTCAGGGTCCCGCTCTATCTTTCCCCCAGCATCACGGCTTAATTTATAAGGTAACGCTTTTACGATAACGCGTACGTTATATATAAATGATGGGCCTTCAAACCCGTGAGGAGATCGGATGATAGGTGTCGCAAACTGACGCCCTGGGGACCCTCCTCCACATAGCCCCCCACCTCCACATAGCCCCCCTCCTCCCCCTTATTCCCCCCTCCTCTCCCTTATTCACCCCCTCCTCCCGTTATTCCCCCCCTCCTCCCATTAATTCCCCCCTCCCTCTAAACTCTGCCCATTGCAGGCAGGTGCGGGCACGCTCGTCGCGATATATGCAATTTTTTCCTTCTTCTATTACCGAGTCCTACCACCTTTTGTAAATGCTTTTCATTCCTCGCAATCACTCCCAGAATCTCGTTGCTTGGTCACGTATTTCATTAAATCCGCGGAATTTTATGATTTCGAGGTAACGTTTATTGTTTGCACGCCATCTAGTTTCGTGAATGTACTCTCTCCCTCTGTGTGTGTGTGTGTATGAGTGCGGTCTCCGCTAGCTTCTATAAACAGTCGATAATTGCCGTTTACGCTATCGGTCGTAATTGGTCGACTGTGCTTATTAAATTAGCAATTACACGGGGTACACGCGGCGAGCGTTGAAGCCCGGGTGAATGCTTTATCGGCCTATCTCTGTTTATCACGCTTTAGACATACGTCTACTACATATTCAGATTTTACTGGTTCGTCTCGATTCTAGCGATGTAGTACGTATGTGTGGCAGAAATGTTTTTCCCATGTCCTAGAAACATCTTTCTGCTTTTTTTTTTACGCAAAACTTAAGTTGAGAATTCTGCCTGCGAGCATGTTGCCATGTTGAGACACGATAATTTCTCTTGTTCGTTAAAATTATCAGTACGGTTTGATCAAAGCGCGCGGTGCTTTATATGCAACGGTCGCGAAAAATTAAAATGTGCTTCACAAAGGTGGAAATCGACAAAATCCTCGCCCACGGCAGGATTTGTATCCTTGAACTTAATGTTGGGAGGCAGATAGATAGATACTCGGCTTACCTATAAACCGATAAACAAAGTAATCAGTGGACGCATGGCGAAAGTACAAGAGCACGAATTAATCGAATCGGAAACGGAACAATTTAAATTAAAAAGTGATCCTATTTCTAACAAACTTTCCAACGAGGGCTCCTCCATTACTGATTTGATTAAACGCGGTCCAATAAATGTGACGTTGGTTTAACCAATATGTTTTAACTTTAATAGTACGCGGTCCTGAATCGGGCGCGCTCGGTATTTTACGTGTGTGTGTGTGTGCAACGCAAGGAAGATCTAATCCTATGTGAACTCGCGATTTTTATGTGTATTGTAGTTAATAATATTACGCAACGTGGCTTTGGCTAACGCGGCCTATTCCATTATAGTACGTGACTCCCGCGAGTCGCTACGGTGGTTTCGTTTTCGTGACTCTTTACCATTACAAATAAAAATATAGTAATAAATAAATGAGCGAACGGCTTATCAATTTTTTCCAGTGTCTGAAATTTTTTCTTCACTCGTATATTCTTTCTTTCACTACTTACTCTTCTCTATTATTACTCTCTTCTCTACCTTTTTTCTTAAATCGCCCTTATCCTTTCAACCCTCTTTAAGATCCATTTTTACTTTCTCCGTACGTAGTAATGGGAAAGTATTGTGATCACGAAAAAAATCGACTTCGAGATTTCAACGGAAATACACGTTTTGAAGTCCCTAGAACACGTTTAGACTATTTTCGGAATGATTTCTATGTGTGTATGTGATTGTGGGCGCTCTAATTCCAAAAGTACTTGCCATATCGTTACCAAACTTCATATATAACACTTTGGCATGAGCACAAAGAATTGATTAGTTTTTGGACAATATGGTTTAACCGGAAGTCGAGGTTTATTCGAAACCCGATTCGGATTTTGCGATATTTCTCCGATAAAGTATCATTATTGTATATACAATTCTATAAAAGTTTTATAGAGAAAATAGTTTCCTACAAATTTCATTTGAAACAATTTTCCATAGCAGTTATTGTTTAGTAATTATTTATAAATAATCGGCTTTTTCGGTTTCCGTCAAATACCTCCTTAAAAACGTCGTTGTTGGTTATCTTCGTGAGGACCAAAGTTGTAGAGAATAATATTTCTTCCAAGTTTTGTTTGAAACGAATTTTCGTAGAACCATCCCTTTCGGAGATATTTGCCTTTTTCTTAATTTCCAGTACACAGCGCCACCACCATGTAGCGATGAATTCTGTAAACATATTCAAAATATACGTAATTTACGGCAATAAGGACGACTGTATTCTTTTACGATACGAAATGATAATTTTGCCTCATAATGCTATTCATAATAATTTAAATATCTATACCCCAAATATGGAGAAAGTCATGTGTTGGCCACATCAGATTTTTTCTTAAATCGTCCTTATCCTTTCAACCCTCTTTATGATCCGTTTTTTTCTATTCTCTCTCTTTCTCTTTATATCATATCGCCTCCCGTTCCCCTCTCTCTCCTTCTTCCTATGTCCCTCTACCTCCCCCTTTCTGCCTCTCCCTCTTCCGTCTACCTCTCTATTCATCTCTGTATTCTTCACATTCCCTTCCTCTCTCTCTTTCTTATGTCCCCTCCCTTCCTCTTTATCTTCTTCTATCTTCCTCACTTTTCTTCTCTTTCTCCTTCTTACTTCATCTCTCTTTCTCTTTTCCTCATTCTCTCTATCTTCCGCTGTCTCTTTTTCTGATTCTGTTCTTCTATTGCTCTCTCTGTTTTCCACACCGTCTTCCTCTTTATCTCTCTATTCTCACCTCTGTTCTTTTCCTTCTCTGTCTATCCCATCCTCTTCCTCTCTTTCCTTCATTTCCTCTTGTTCTCTTCCTCTTTATATCTTCCTTTCGCTTCCTTTTATTCCTCCCTCTCCCTCTCTTTTTGCCTCCTTTTCTCTCTTCCTCTTACGTTCGACACGCCATTCTAATGTTCCCCCTTTCGAATCCTGGAGCCGGAGGATTTTTCGAACCGGGATCTCTTCCATTTCCCTTGATAGTGGAAGATACCCAGAGTTCAAAGCGCTCGTGATGTTTCCACCGAGATATCAGCGCGAGAGGTTCCCTTCGGAGCGCTATGGCGGAAACGGGCTAATGACGGCTCCGGATTTTCCTCCTTGGCGATAGCGCGTTAACCAATTCACGTTTACGTGCGTGGCTATCGGATCTCGATTGCCTGCTCACCCGTGAATAAAAAAAACGCCACCGTGAGGTATGTGTGAGTGTGTTTCTGTGTCGGTGAATGGACTCGATGACCCGTAAAGGCCAGGAGAAAAGAGGACGAAGGCGAAAAGAACAAATTAATTGGAACTAGGGAGAATCGATGGTCTAACCGTTTGCGATCAAACCGATTTGCAAGTGGCTTCGTGATTCATGGACGGATACGTTTTCGGTAATCTACATTTTTAAATTGAAAAATGAACTTCGTTCAGTGAAGGCTGAAAGTTAAGGAATTGTATTTTTATCTTACAATTGCGCGGCTATCGATAATTTCGATTCATTGAGGGAGCAGTACGTACTTGTTCTGATGGTAGTTATCGAGTCCTCTCAGTGGCAGGATTGAACATTGCTTGTTATCATTACTCTCAAATAAATGTCAAAAATTGGTCTCTTAAAAATCGATATCGAAAGTAAATATAATAAATAGGAATACAGGCGTAAAGACCAAATAAAATTAGGATCATCCGATAAATATCGACTTTATCATTTAGGATATGAGTTGCTTTATGTCGTGGCTAGATATCTGTAGAGTTAAGAATTAGTTTAACTTCATCTCAGAAAGCAACTTCCATCTT
Source organism: Uropetala carovei (assembly GCA_036926305.1). Taxonomy (NCBI): domain Eukaryota; kingdom Metazoa; phylum Arthropoda; class Insecta; order Odonata; family Petaluridae; genus Uropetala; species Uropetala carovei. Next base: position 9,399,222 of record JAXCHB010000325.1, read on the forward strand.
AGGAAAATCATGCAGTGGAAGACGCTATAAAATCTTGGAATTATAAAAACTAATTTTCCTTTTAAAGCATTATTTACTAAGAAATAATATACGTGTATTTTTAAAAATTGAAGTTTAATAAACTTGTTGGAAATATCACCACGGAAACGATATATTACGAAACTTTTTACGCCTATTCACACCTCATTGTAGGCCTAAAAGAACAGGTATAACGGGAAACATGAAGCGTGCATACTATTGAGCTAATAAATAATCGATTTAACGTTGAGCGCGCGCGTGTTCCTAGTACCGGATGTGTTTTCAACGATTTGAATAATAATGGAATGGCTATTTGTCCGCATTTTAATCGCATTCCTCTTTAAAGAGGTCGACTTTCTGAGGAAGTGCCGCGCTGCGCGCGACCTTGGAGTATGATTCACCCGAACAACCGTTGTTTTGTTATCCTATGATAATTTATACCTCCGAGCGCGTGAGCGTTTGCTCGTCATATAAAAAAAACACTTCCAACTTCCATTGTATTAAAAGTTCAACCTAGAGGGAGGAAAAAACTTTACTGTAGAGGTTAATGAAGCGGTTCTTCGTATATCTTTTGTAGGCGACCTATCCGATCTTTAACCCGGAACTGCGTTTAGGGACTACCACTAATTGTTTTGAGGCGGAGCGATTTGTCGAAAACGGTTAATCAATTCGCCGGGGCGTCGGAGAATTTTTTATTGTTTTCTGATGCGCCCGGTAGAGGCAGCACCTTCACTTACGTGTGGATATGTGCATTGTTTCATACACTTCTCCTCTCTCTCTTTCTCTCTCTCTCTCTCTCTCACTGAATGGAAAGTTTTAGAAGAGCTTGCGGTAAACTCTTGACGTTCGTTTTGATCGATAATGAATTCATACTTCCTCGTTCTATGCCCACGCTTTGAAGGTAGGTTGTTTTTTCTTCGAGTAACTCAGTTCTTTTTTAGCCTAAGAATGTTTTTCTCTAGATCTAGAGATAATAATGGAAAGAAAATGAGTAGCAGCTTTAGTATGTGTTTAATTATATTCATATCACGAAATTAGATTAAAAGCAAAGTGTACTTGGACCCTAAACCTCGCATTTATGGCAATAATTTAAGTGGGGTGTAATTTTTACTCAATTTTCGCCACTAAACTGACGCATTTAATGAATTTTATAATGCGACATAGAGTTTTGAATCAAAAGCGACACAGGAGTGGGAAGGAGTCACACTTTTAATTGTTGAAAACTTGAAAATTTTTCTTTTTAAGCAACTCATTACTACCCCAGTATTTTTGGGCTTGTCTTGTTATTATATTTTTGAGAGATATTTAAAAAACATTTCTGTAACTTTAAGTAACAGTTCAATTTTTTGTCATTAAGTCGAATAAGATTAATTATATCTAAAATAAGTAAACGAATTTCATTATCTTTGGGATAGTGCTTACATTTTATATATGTTCTTAGGGCACGGTTTCAAGATTCTGAGGAAGTAAAACCGAGACATCACGCGTTCTTAGGAATAAAAGCAGGGACAGCATAGATTTTTTTAGTCTTTCTCTTGTTTATATGCTTTATAAACAAATATTGCGTAGCCTTACTTTAATTTTGTTCGAAAGCTAGCATATAATTTTAAATTCAAACCGAAGGTAACAAATAATTTTACAAATTCAAACAATATTATTACAAAATAGGTCAGGTAAACGGGGAGAATATTTTAGTCACATTTAATACGTATTTCCAAGATAATGCTGTATCGCGGTAAAGTAAAATCAAATAGTTGTCAGGTTAAAAAAAGAAAATACGTTCCGAAAAATTCTTTCGGAACCCTGGGATAAACCCGTAAAACCGGAACGTCTGGCCAAACTATATCAGAATTAAGTTCATTAGCATGAAATATAAAAATTATCTGTTCTACTAACTTGATAAAAATGTCAGTATGACTTTATGATTCAAAACCAAACCCCCGATTACTTCCTTATCATTCGGAATAAATTCAGAAGTTTCGTGTAGAAAAACGCAGTGAAACATAGAAACATCCTTGATATCAAAACGTGAAGCAAGCTAATGAAGTCTTGTGTTTTACGAGATAGTGACGGTCGGTGATAATGCAAACCAACACCCGTAACAAAAGCGCTACAGCGTGTTATGAGACGCCGCTGAAAAAAGAAAATTCCGAAGACGGAACTAGAGAAATGGATCCTTTGCGTATTGCGGTCTATCCATCGGAGTGCGCTGCGGGGACGCAAACGAGGAAAGGCGGCTTTTTGCGGCGAAACTGCCTATTCTTCCGTAGTGCTACGCGGAGCGTAAGAGCCTTTTTAATGGTCCTTCAGCGAGACGCGGTACGGTACTTCGGAGTTGTCCCAGGGACTCGGAAGGAAAATCAACGTGGAATCGCGCAGGATAAGAGGTAGCGCTATGTAGTTGTCTATGATTCCGTGGTTAGATTCTTTATTACGTGTGGTATTAGAATATTAATGGGATTAAAAAAATCTTTTGGAGTAGTTTGTCCGTCCAAACTTCCACAACTCTCTCTTAATGTTATTATCTTATCACGTAAAGATTGGATGACATTTGGCTGCCATTGCATGCATTCAGAGCTTTATATTTTTTTATTTACTCCATGTTAGGCGAATAAAATTGTGTTCCGTTGAATATTCTTACAATATATCACCAATGATATCCAAAATATGTTAAATATTTTCCATTAAATATTTATGAATACAGGGTGAATCTTGATCTATTTCATTTGTGAGGCCAACATAATATTTGGAGAAAAATAAATGTTAACGTGCTTTTAACTAAATAAAAATGCAAAACATACATGTAAACTTTTATTTACAAACTGCTGATGTATATTTCTCAGCCTGTTTAAAGGTTAACATGCTTCACCACGTAATAAATTTGTTCGCATTAATTTTAAAAGCAGTGCAGCCAGCGGTCTTAAGTGCGACATTTGTTGGAAGTACAATCTCGCATTGCAGGTTTAAAAAAATGTATCTTTTGTTTAGTGCGATTTTCTGGGAACGCATTCAAACAATCTCAGAGAATGAAGAACGTTTCGTTAATATTGTTTTTCCACGCCGATTTCGTACCCGAATTTTAACCTACATTTTGAAAATCCAACATCGTAGTTTCCTGCCTTGAAATATGGCACAGCTTACGACATGGCTAGGATATCAACCAGCGAATGTATACACAGGATCAGCTTGGTATACAAGTTCCGTTAAAACTGAGCTTCATGCTTCTACTTGCCACGTGATTTACGACCGTTAAAACCCCTTTCTCGAGAGGTTAACAAACTCGCATATGATTCCGTGTTACGCGTCTCGTAAGGGACTAAATATTTTTTTCCCCAGGAGATTTCAAAAAATCGTCTTTTTTTTTACACCATCAAAGGGATTTCTTTTTCATTACTTTGTCGTTGGGATTGCGTTGTTTGGAAGCTTTTGTGCGTGTTCCTTAATCCTTTCCGCACGCAAGGAAGTCGTCTTTCTTTTTTTTTCCTCTCCGTAAGGCGAAGAAGAGGAGAGGAGGGGGAGGGAAAGAGGGGGAAGAAGGGGGAGTGGGGCGGATAACGAACCTGAACCGGAGAGAAACGGAAGGCTTCTTAAACAGAATTCCATTAATATTTTTAATGTTTTTCTTTTTGTTGGTTCTGTTTCCGGGATGTAGACGAGGAAACAGCATTTTTGGATCGCGTTCGGAAGACATAAGGCTCACCTGCGACTTTTAAGACGCGAAGAAAATGCGATTTTGGAAATAAATCTTGCGCGAATTCTTTTTTTTTTTACTGTCGTTTAATGCTTCCCAGAATCTTCGTTATCTATCTGCGTTGTTTATTTTTTTACGTTTCGACCTGAAAACGTATTGGATTTGGAAGAGAAACATTGGATACATACGAAGTAGAATACATATCTCTCTCGTGAGTTTTCGTAATTTATGCATTCTTTAATTTTTGTCCTCGTTGATATGAAAAAAATGTCTAAATTAAGCTTGAATAACATTTCATTATGTTTATCTTATTGACTAGTTATGAGTCGCATGAGTTATATCAAAATTATATATGTATATTTAACTTAATTTATATTATTACTATTCCAAAGCAGTACATTTAAGGATTTTATAATTTAATCAGCTGGGCGAATAAGATCGACAATTTTCACTCCACTCTCTCGTTTGTATGTCGGAATAAAACAAAATACTAGCTTCAGCTGCAGACCTGTTTCAGTTCAAGCCCTTCTGGGAAATCGAGGAACTCCATAGGCCTCTTGTGTATTGCAAAGATCGCATAGGTTTTTTTGCGCCAAGGGAATGACCTTGAGGTCTGGAGAACTTCAATTCCCGTGCGGTCATTTATGTATTTTGACCTATGCCGACGCTTGGTTTTGTCCTGAAAAAGACGAGGCATGAGTAATATTTATCTCTTGACATATATTCTTTTAACACATCTGGTCCGTCCGTCTTAACCCCCTGGGGACGTGCTTGGTTAAAATTTGATATTTAAAATATTTTGAATAGAAGACGAAATGGACATACCTGGGTCGTAATACTGGATCAAAGTTGACAGTTTTCACTTACTTTAATTTAGCGGTTGAGGATAACGTAAACTAACCGAGTAAGTCAATCAGAACTGCTAGATTACAGGAAATAAAATTCCATTACTCAAAATCCTGCAGTGGGATGTCATCATATTTGAAATTTAGATTTTTTAAAAATTGTTGAAATAACCGAGCGTTTGAATAATGCTGATCATTCGTGGTTTCTTCCTTAGTGGCAACAACATGTGAAATTTCAATTGCTAAACCTTATGAGCATAGATCCCCTAATATACGCTACGCTTCCAGTCTGCATTGCATGATTCTAAATTGATGGTGAACATAATCACAATATCATCAGAACATATAAGAAAACCTGTTGCAAATTTTAACCACAAAGCAGCCGTCCGCAGTGGTGATCCAGCGATCGTGGTTTGTAAATTTTTCTGTTGTTAGAATTTTCGTCGCCATGAACTGTATACCAGTCATAAAACCGAGCTCCGTATTTCAGATTATAGGTCATTTCTACTTGCTATAAAATAAAGGCATTGAGTGACGGATGCACGTTGATGTGGAGTATATCATATTATAGTATGGAATGTGGACTACGGGAAAAGATGTTATCAGATCAGAATCTTTTTATATTTGCGTATGGCGAGGAATAGTTAAAAACCAACGAAGCTCTAAGTGCTGCAAGAGAAGCGGAGATCTTGTTTAGGTCAAATCAGCCTCAACAGTATTGGAGACGGAGTTTTTTAGTTTAGCATATAATCAGACTTGGATGATTCAATATTACCTAATGGTTGAACAAAAATTAACCTTTAACTAAAGAGGCGAAAACTACGTTGTAGGTCTTCTTCCAGACCGATCTTGTTTTGCTACTATTTATTCACTGGCTATGTCTACAATAGAATTTTCTGTGTTTAATAATCTGTCACGATTATTAAACAGCCAATTAAAAGAAAAAACTTAATTTTCACTTTATAATCAGAGCGGAAGATAAAAAGGAGTATTTCCTATTGAAAGGAAAGGCACATAACGAATGACTATAACAAACGCATAATTTTTTCTATCTCCACGTGAAAAGTCAAACTGGCATAAGTCTCTTTAAAAGCACGAAATAGCTGGGCTACAAAGAGAAATGCATCGAATGGGTTGAGTTTGAAACCTACCGAATCGTTAGCTATGCACACGCATGGCGACTGACTGTAAACGTTCAACCCAACTCTATTAATTTCATCCACTTTAAAACGAATCTTCCACGACAAAATTACGACCACTGCAGGGAATTGATGGAAAAGAACTACGGTAGCCTCGTCTACCTTGCTGGGGGTCCTTGTCAAATGGTTAACGCGAAAGAGAGGGTTTCTCCTTAAAAGGTCTTACATCTCCCCAAGGAGTAAGGAACCCTTCCGAAGAAACCTACCAAACCGCTGCTGCCGACTCCCTGGAGAATGAAGAGATTCCTTCGTCCTTCACTCTGGTAAAACTCCAGGGCGCCATTCCTCGGGCTCTGCACGGTAAAAAAGAAAAAAAAGGTCAACGACGGGGAGTTGGCGCCATTTAGCGAGAAACGGAGGAACTACACCCTCCCCAGACCGTCGCGACCTCTCCCGGCACCTGTGGATATTAGATAGGAATTGGAGGTGGATGCTTTTTCCGAGAGGATGAGTAAAAGAGGCATTCGAAGGTTGAAATGGGGGAGGGGAAGGAATAGGAGGGGGGAGGGGAAGTTTTTATTCGAACGGAAACGCGAGGAAGGCTCACAGGTTGAAAAGGAGGAGGGAGAGTGGGTTAAGTAGTATGGCTCTACATCTGCACAATCTTCGAGCAGAAAGATAAGGAGGTTCTCGGCGGGACGGAAGAAACTTACGGAGCTCTTGAGCTCGCGAGATAGTTTTCCGCGCGGAGCTTAGCACGAGAAGAAAAAAATAAACGTGGTTCATCTTCTTCCCACCGGAGCGCTCGCGTCGCGCCGTGGGAGTACATATTCTTTTTTTTTTTTTACGGTTTTTGGATGCGACGAAAACTTCTTTTTATAACGACTTACACAACCCCCAACCAAAAAAAAAGCCTTATCCCGCGTTCGACGGGTTTGTCGACCTTGTCGCGACGCTTTGATGGAACGAATACGATTTTTTCTTTGGAAGATAAAATATCGATATCTCAGTCTCTTTAGAAATATCGTTGTAGTCGCTATGGAAAAATCGAAGGACAATTTGAAAATTGCGATACCTATTGATGTTTCGCGGTCATAACTTTCTTTATTTTAACAAAAACATGGCATAATGACTGGATATCAAATTTAACATATTCTCTATTTTCTGTTCTTAAATGGAAAGAATATTTTTGTAAAATGAAAAATTTTATTAGAACGAAAAATAAATCAAATTGCCATATTTAACAATTACTCTTAGCTAAGAATTGCCGTCTTCACCTCTCTCACTATCTAAATTTATTCTCTTCCGTCTCCACCTACATCTCCCTCTTTCTCCCTCCCATTCTCTTTCAGTCTCTCCCTCCACCCCTCTTTACCTCCTCCTGCCAGTTCCTCCCTGCCTCGCTCTCTCACTCTCCCTCTTTCTTTAATTTCCCCTCCACGCCTCAACTTCCTTTCTCTTAAATTATAATTTTATTTTATCCCCAAAGTATTTTTTGCCAATAATTTTCACGCAAAATCATCTCTTCTTATTTAGAAATATACTTTAATGAGAGGGGGAATGCGGTAAATTCCGGAGAAACTTTCAGATTTCGAGAGGTTAGAAGATCAATTTTAACTTTATTACGAAAGAGTACATTATCATCACGATGGAAGAAGAACACGCATTCTCGGATACTATCTCTGTCCCAAAGAAAATCATTTCCACAAGATATGGCATTCATAGCAGTCGAGCGTGTCTATCAGATGAAAATTTGAAGAATTTAAAGTTAAATAGATCAAAATCTATTGAATTACCCACGATTTCCAGAATATTAATTTTAGTTGGAGTGTATGCTGTTTTTTTTATCGAATTTTTATGACCAAACTTCGCTAAAGCTTTGGTACAAGTACGCGACGTCAGGATAAGGTGAAATGCTATGATTTGAAGATCTGAAGCTTATACGAATCTCGAAGCGGAAAAGTTTTAAATCCGATTTAAACCCTTCACGAAACCAGAATGAACCAAATTTCAAAATATTGTAAAAGGAAATTCATCAAAAGAGCTGCCCAAACTTTTGAGGGACTCCGTTTTAATTGCGCAAGAAATGAAAATAATTTCGCAAAAAAATACTCTACAATAATAATGTATTTATACCACTGTATTAGCTATATTAATTTCTCCCGCAGTAGAAACCAAATTTCTAATCTTTAAATTAAAAATATGAAACAGGCCCAGTAAACGTTCATGGAGGGATTTTCAGGATTACCTTTGAAGTTAGTCGCGTTGGAAAAAAATTACTCCTGCAAATTTTTTTTAAAGCCACGTTGTTTTTCTTTAATAATTCTAATTTTTTGCTGCCATAATCCAAAGTCGAGATTTGAACAGAGCTCAACTCTGATCCGTAAACCTCTTTAAAACTTCCTGATAGAAAAACGGAAGAGACGGGATTGATCCACGACTCCTGCATTTACCACGTAGATGCCTTTTTTCTAAAAAAAAAAAATCCAGACGCGAATAATAATTTTTTCCTTCGTATTTTGAATTCCGAAAAATATTTATCTTCAATAGTTCCCTGGAAAAGTGAAAGGCGAGGAAATTATTCCGAAAGCCGCTCGGGAAAATATTTCATGCGAAATAATGGACAAAGGATATAATCCTCTGGGTCGCGGATTATCCTTTTTACCGCGGTCCTCTTTCATCTCATCAATTAATGAGTTTAGTCGAATACCGACCGTAATTACCGTGATCTTTTTTTCGGTTTTAAATGAAAAAGCGCAAAATCCTAGCGCGCGGAGTAATTTCGCGTCAGGCGAGGATGTCGAGGGGGTGGGGGGCGAAGGAGGGGGAGGAGAGGAATATAAGGGGGAGGGGGTGGGGGGGGGAGGGGAGCACCGTGTCTTCATAAAGCATTGACATAACACAGAAAGAGGGAGCGAGGAAAATTGCCGCCACATGAATAATTCCGCGTCAAGCCGAGACTGACCTTCACCTTACACGGGGTTGGGAGTTGTGTAGGAGGATTAAGTTCTCCTAAACACTTCATTTCTTTTGCGAGGAAAGGAAAATGTGTTAGATTCTTCTTTAAATAAATAACTCTCGGTTCAAGCTCCGTAATAATTACGTTTCTCGTCAATTTCTTCGTTCGCGGAAGATTTCTTTAAATTAGTCAATTAAACTACTCTTTTTTCTAAACTAAATCGCTTATGTATTTTATTAATCTGTTCGTCTGACCTTGTACAAAACAACTCAAAAAATATGCACGTTGAAAATGTCAAAATTCCGGAATAGATAGTTTTACATTAGAGCTATATGTATATCCTGCTTTGGGCATGGATGTATGTGTTTGTCTATGTTACTATTAAGAGCTCTTTGTAAAAGGCCGTATAGGTGCTGTTTAAGAGCTATTGAAAATAAATAAACAGACCTAGGATCACCTGCTGAGGAGTAATAAGAAAAAATTGCATAAATGTTACATGCTGCTATCGATGTTGGCTACCGGCATACATTATTTACTCCAATTGAAAGAAAGTAGTGGGTGGAAAAAAAGAGCTCTTTATGTAATTTGTTCTTTCTTCCCGCATTTGTTTCTAATATAATCGTTGATTTATTCGGTTTGCATATATGTCCGTCCGTCTGTGTGGCAATATCTCTGGAATTCTGCAAACACATTTTCAGAATAGATTGGTCTATATGAGAACTAAACATATGTTGAATTAGCAGCTGAGAATTAATCGGTGTCTGCATTAGGACTTTGCCAATAACTCGAGAAGAATTAATGATAGAAATTAAATATGATAATTGCAAAGCTCCAGTTCGAGTCTGTTGCAGTTTATTTTTTAAATATCGAATTTTGTATTCTTAAATTTTAGTTGATTTCCGGCAGGAGGCACTGATATTTATTTGCTATAGTTTTAGCGAAGAAAGAAAAAAGTGCCTCGTGTAATTTTCTCTGCTCACTTGTTTTGATATCCGTTATCCTGAAATAGCTTCCAATTTGACATTTATAAAAAGATGATCTCATCAACCGGTAATCCTTAGGTATAAAAATGTCATTGTTAATTTTTTAAAATAAATTCAACGCTTTCGCAAGTATCTTTAAAATGGAAGATAGATCGGTTTTAATAATTCTTCCTCGGTAGCTGATGACGTATTTTCATTTTGAAACAAATTAATTTAAAAAATAATATACGTGCGCGGCGCTCTTTTTCACTCCTGATTGTTGCGGCCTTGCAAAAAAATAGAAAAACGAATAAAATATTTTGAACGATAAAGAAACGCGAAATTTCGTGGGAGCATAGTCGCATTGATTGAGTTTATATTCGGCGGGCATCCACTGAATGTTTTATGCGCAAAATATCTCACAGTGTCGGCGAAGGTTAAAAAATATGTATTTTTTTAAATATATTTTTTTATTTTCGCACCGAGCGAGAATCTAATATACATCGAATATAAAGAGTTGAATTTGTGGATTCTATACGAGATCCCCATGTTTTGAAAATAAATCCGTCCCCGGCGTTCCTATTGTATTTTTCTCCTCGATTCTTACACGCGTAAAAACATTTCTCCCGACTTAAAAAGCCATTTTTATCATAGAATTTCTCTACTTCGAACATCAAATAAATAGCGAAGTTCGACTCGACATATTTTGCTTTAGCCCCGCGGATGAATTTATATGCTAAGCGTAGTATTTTTCGCCTCCCGTTGCTTTTCATAAAGCTTTCGGTTACCAACGGATAGCAAACACATACACAGATGGACGAGCAGGCAGAATGCGTAGCGCATAGCGGTTTTTTTCATATAAAATATGAACCTCGCGCTAACAAAGAAGAATTTATGGCCCCCGGCATACAGGCCAGCGAACGCCCCCCCCCCCTCTCTCTATTTCCCTCCCACTCCACTTTTTCACTCTCTATCCTCTCATTCCCATACCCTCCTCGTCTATCTCTTTTTCTCTCTCTCGCTGAGCTCCCAAAAATGGTGTCCTATGGGCTCATTTCATCTCTTCAAGGCAGTTTGGCCGCTCATATCTAACGCAGAATTTTTCACGCTTCTTTGCTATGAGATCGTCTTTTTTGTATACTTTTGTGTGTGTGTGTATGTGTATATATATATATACACACACACACACACACACACACATACATATACATACATACATACATACATACATACACACACACACATATATATATACACAAACTCAACAGTATACAAAAAAGACGATCTCATAGCAAAGAAGCGTGAAAATACACACACACACCAATGCATACATACATACCTATACACACACACGTATATATATATATATATATATATACATATGTTTATCTATTTAATGTATCAGTAGCACATCCAGGAATTTACTTTGGAGGTGGCAAATAATAAAAGTCATTTTGTCATAAAGAGATTACCCTCTTATTTTTCATCGATAATTTCCAATATATAACTCATAAATATCGTAGTAAAATTTAAAAAAATCGCAAGTCATTTTATAAGTATATTTACTTACAGTTTAAGGTTGAAATTAATGCGAAAGCAGTCTCAGCTCAAATTATTTGTTATGTTTCGGGAGGGCAAATTCCCGGCTGCCTCCGCGCCACTTTATTAAAAGTACATATAGGTATGTGATTGTGAGTCCGTGTGTGCATCTGTACGCGCATACATTTCTCTCACTAAAGTAAGTCATCAAACGATCGTGCGAAGGTTTTATAGAGCCAAAATATAGTAAGCCAAGGAGATTATCTATTTAGCTGTATGACTCAAGAACAGAAGTATATGGAAAGCGAACAAAGCAATTTGTCGGATCGCCTTTTACCCGTGCTACTATGTTAGAATTATTGGTCGGTCGATTTAGTTATTTTACACATCATGAAGAATTCATTTCGTTGTAGGAGAGATTTTTGGAATGGTAATACTATGTGCGTAATTTTGAATCGTATATAAGTAAACATCCCCAGATTTAAATAAAATCCCTTTGGCGTATGACGGCAATGGCATATTAATATCCCGGTCAATGCCTTGAAACTTCTTAATCTAAAAGCAAAAAGAAATTATAGTTATTGACGTTCACACACCAATTATATATTAATTAAAACAAGATATCACAACTCGACGAGAAGAAGAAATATACGATATTTTTCCATAATAAAACGGAGAAAATCTGTACCCGCGTAAGAAGAACTACTTATTTAAAAAAAAAGAACGCAAAAACATCCCTTCGAAATTGAGGCCAATAAGCGCCCTGTTTATCTTAGGATTTTCCTCAATTAAAAGATTTTCTCAATTTAATGAAGTTATCTCTCCCTTCTGAATTTTACTTCATCAGCCTCCGAAAACATTTTTAGAAGGAGGAGGAGGCGAACGTCAGAGGGAAAAAATTCGAATTCTCTTCGTCATCTCTTACGAAAATATCTTGTCGGACTTTTCTTGAGAAGGCGGCGGAGGAGAAGAAAGGAAAAATGGCATTATCGGAAATTCGTGCGAAATGCCACTTTCGGGGAATTTCAGGAATGACTTCTTAAGCCACGGATGGAAAATTACCCTCTTTTGACGTCAGAACTTTCCATGGCAACCTGCCCTAGTTTCCGTTATGAATTTTCCACCTTTTCATTCGCCTCGCAACTCGAATGAATAAAATCTTTCGGGAAACAGTTTCTTAAAGGAATAGAAGTTCTGTCTTTTTTTTTTCTTAACTGCACGGTCCTTTATTAGTGGAGATGAGTGAATTTTGTTTATCAGTGTGTCTGACTGATACCATTACCCTGATGAAGATTAACGATTTATTTCCGAGAATGAATTTTTTTTTTTTTAATATTCCGATTCGGACTTAGACAGTTTTGCTATATCGGCGTCGGATCTTTCTTTAAAATTGATTTGCAAATTCGGAGTAGGGAATAAAAGTTCGTCGTTTAATGTTCTGTCCCATTCATAAAAACGCTGTTCTGCTTTCAGAATATTTCGCAGAGGGGAAGAATGTCTGTCGTTATTACCAGTGATGCGTAAAAAATATTTGTAGCCAATTCATAACTCCGATTTTTATATTTTATTATTTACGACAGACATTCTTTAACTATCGTCGTATACTTGTCATTGTTTATAAAGCATCGACGGTATCAGATTATCTCTACGTAAAGCGTGTTGCGTGACCTCTGACCTGGTTGAAACGAACATATGTCGTTATTTTTCCTTCTTAAATCGTTTAAGATTGAAAAAATGGGCCTATTCTTGTGTTATATATTATTAACGATATTTTATCACGAAAAGCAGTTTAAATAGATGGTTGAAACGATATAGTTAAATGCACGCTTGAGATTGTAAAACTCGTTGAGTAATTTACCTTTTATTTTGTCAGATGTTTCTCCTTCAGTTCAATATAGTGACACCGATAAACGAACAGAATGAATTTTTGGGAATGACTTCGATAAAAAACAAGATAAAAATACGAATGCAGCTTTTAAGCAATTTTCACGCCTGAAAATCAAAATATACGACTGTATTTGTTATTTACTTTGAAACATAAAACTGACAATTGCTATCTGTTTATTTTATTTTATGCTATTTTCTCAGATTTTAGAGATAATAATAAGTATCTAACGTAAGATATTTTTAAAAATCCAGGTGATTTCAAGGTACCGGAACTAGATATAATATCGTATTTTGGAGGTAGATACAGATCCCTTCATCCTATGTGATAAATGCGTCGTTCTTCTATTCGTGTAACATGTACGGCACGCAAGAGTACGATTTGACGCTAAGCTTTTCTTAAAAATATTTTTAATCGCTTCTCACGCTCGCACTAAATTTTCAATTTTTGTTACGCTCGATTTTCTATTTTCAGCGCAATCTTTCTACCAAAACTCTCTGCCTTGCGATTTAACCAACTTATTTTTTTAATAGCCAAGTTTGTAACTTTGATTGTGACACGATGACATTACTTTATTACACGAAATTCGTGAAAATCAACGCATACATATATTAATTAAGGGAAGGTCTACGTCAGTCACAACCTGAAGCGAAGCTTCCCCTCCACTCAGACACGCTTGAGGGCAAGTGGAGGGGATGGAGATGCGCGAGGGGGGTACGCCGATGGCTGGTATAGGACTTCGAGCCTCAGTGAGCGGGCGGCGGCAACGCAGGGCGGCGGGGGCGCGGATTGGGCTGCGGAGGGTCTTCTTATCATAATACTACAACAGAGCTCCGATTTCGGAGCTGTACGGGCAGCTAGTATATATAGTAAAATAGGCCAGGGTTTTTCAAACTTTTTTCTCCGCGGCCCATTGATAATAGAAAATGTATTTAATCAGCCCATCAAAATTATACCATATAAAATATAGTTAAGAATCTTTAAGGATGTATTCAAAATCTAAACGCTACAATTTAATAACCTTTAATTCCCGTTAGTTGATTTTGGTTGTCTTGGCAATAAGTTAGCCTAAATATTGCGTATTAATATCTTCAATCAACTCTTCCTTTAGGTCCTTATAGAACGTTCTGCGGCCCACCATTGGGCCGCGGACCATACTTTGAAAAACACCGAACTAGTCGATGAGGAAATTAAAATAAAGAATAGAGCACCGAAGCAATGTCTATTTTTTGTTGTAAAACCTAAACTTCCCGTCGCCTATTATAATACCATACCGAAAATATAATCCAAAATGGACATTTATTTTTCCACGCGAGAACTAAAAGTTTTCAAGGAACCAAGAATGAATAAATAATGTCTTCCTGTTAATCTCGTGGGTCCTTGACGAGTGGTACAAATTGCCTGCATGACAACGGACATTATTATTTGAGGGCTTTCTCCGAAATTTACAATCTCCCTCCCCTATGCCAATTTTGTAACCGAAAGCTAAAGATAAATATTGCGGCTGACGTCATCGCGGGTTATTAATTTGACCCTCCAGATTATTATCCCAACTCGTGTTTAAGAATGTAAACATTTATCGCGCGGACGAATGCGATTAAAAGGTGTGACTGGATGGAAAAAAAATTAAAAATTAAGAGAAAGGAAAAACATTTCGCCGCGACCTTGAGCGGATCCTGGGGACCGTTTTGCGTCACCGCTCGATCGTCCAATGGTCATTCGAAGCGAGGGAAATTTTGCCGCAGTGGTCGAGAGATGGATTCGGAAGAGAGAGAGAGAAGGTTTTCGGGCGAGTTTTTCACTTGTGTCGACTGAATGAAGAAGTAAGCCACTTCGTTAAGCATCGATCGCCTCGCGAGCAACCTCTCTCCCTCCCACACTCCTCTGCTAGTCCACTCCCACTCTTCTCCCGCTCCGGCCCAATTACTTCCTCACTCCACCCCCCAATCCTCCCCCAATCCGCCGCAATCTAATCCAATGCCATTCCAATCCTTCCTCAATCCTCTCCCACCTTCGTTCTCCAATCTTGTAAAAAAAAACCTAAACGTTGCGTCGCCTATTATATTATCACACCGTAAAAAAAATCCCCAGTCCACCCCAACTCACTCCCAGTCATCCCTCGATCCTCTACCGCATTCCACCCCACCTACTTTCCAGTCCACGTCCTCTCCATCCCAATCCATCCTCAATCCATCCTCAATCCATCCTCAATCCATCCTCAATCCATCCTCAATCCACCCCAATCCACTCCAATTCCACTTCCAGTAACTCCTTAATCCTCTCCCGCACTCCTCAACTGCTCCACTCTTATCCCAACACCAGTCTTAACCCCAATCCATTCCACGCCACCCCAATCCTCTCCTGCTCCTCCTCCCGCTTCTTCTCAATCATTCCCCAATGCTTCAATTCCGTCTAACTTCCACCACTCAATCAGAAATCTTTTCCCACTCCCCCGACCGATCCTGTTTCAATACTCCAGTTCTATCAAACCCCCACCCCACCTCTCCCAACCCTCCGATCCACTCCTCCCTCTACTCCTCCCTCACTCCCCCTTCCGTTCCACCCATTCCTCGGCGGGAGCTATGAGACTTATGAGTGGCAAATAATACAGTCGCGGGACCTCCAATTCTGACGTCACGCGTGGATGGCGTGGTTCGTTTTTTTTCCTGCCCAACTTTACCTCCAACGAATCCCTTTCCCATACCCTTATATCCCCCTCCTTCCTCCTCCTCACCCTCAGCTCAACCGACCCTGTTCTATTAATGAAACGGTCGTGGATACACGTGGGCGGGTCCCCTTTCATTTTTGGAACGGACCTTATTTTTGCGTGAGAGCGTTAAGGATGCCGGAAGGCATTTATTAATTTCCTTGAATCCGCTCTAAACCCTCCCACTTCCAATACCGTCCCAATGCTCCCTATTCTCCCCTGCCCACACCCTTTTTAGGCGCGTTTCGCTTCCAGCGTGAGCGCCTATTATCGTTGGTCCGTCCGTCCGTCCGTCCGTCCGACAGAACGGATTTTCATGAAATTTGATGTTAAGGACTCACAATCAAAGATAATATGAAAATCGCACAAATGAATCACGTGCGCCAATCAGGGGTACCACTTTAAAGGTGACAAAAAAATGAACTTTCCGTCATATCTCGTAAAGTATTAGTCATATCAAAATATTTTTCAAATAAAAGTTGTAGAACTAGTAAAGAAGAGTATTTCCTTTTCTATATATTTTTATTGTAGGAGTAGCCGTTATCAAGAAAGTCAAACAAGAATGTCTTAATTCGAGTTGAACTTTCTTGCATTGTTACTTCTTCATTGTTGCTAACATAAACAATCTCACAAACAAACGTTTCATTTCCTTGGGTGTGTATTTTTAAATAGGAAGAAAATGGATTATTTAT
Organism: Uropetala carovei; assembly: GCA_036926305.1. Taxonomy (NCBI): domain Eukaryota; kingdom Metazoa; phylum Arthropoda; class Insecta; order Odonata; family Petaluridae; genus Uropetala; species Uropetala carovei. Next base: position 9,415,659 of record JAXCHB010000325.1, read on the forward strand.
GAAGAAGAAAAAAACTTTAAAACGCTATTTACCTTACGTACAGGTATATAATTTCTTTCTAATACACTCCATTGCGTTGTGATATGTTGTACACTTTCCTAACTTGTTTTACTCACTTTCAGAAAGTAAGTCGCTGATTAAATATCGTTATTCTTTTTTTTTGTGCACGGGTTTGAAGTTTCTTCCATTGTGATGCCAAGTTGACGCGTGTAAAGGAATGAGTATGGTTTTAAAATTTTTTGAACTTATTCCAGGAATCCACCTGTTCCCGAGTGAAGGAGTATTATTTCTTTTTTCCTCTTTTCGCCTCCAAGAGGATGAGAAAGTTTTGGGTTTCGTGCAAAAAAATAAAGGATATTAAAAGAGTTCAGAAAATAGCACGCCGTAAAAAAAATCAAAACATTCGCGTTGAGGTATTTCTGACTTTGCAAGAATACTCGCATGAACCGCTCCTCTGCTCCTTCTCGACGGCTCCTTTATTGGATAAACCAACAGGTCCGTCCGTCTTATCGAACGCGGTGTGTCAAAACACGCCGAGAACGATGAAAAAGACAAAAAAAAACGGTTCTCGCATCCTCTTCCGTTTCCCAAAACGAACCCTACTGGTTATTCGAATTTCATCTTAAGATTTTTAAATATAGCGTATTCATAGAAATTTATCTTTAGATAACGAAAACATATAACGTCCTTATTAGGACTTTCACAACATACGTTATTGCCCCTATTTATTCGGATTTCGTCCGTGAAAATTACACGAGTCGAAATGGAGTAAAACCTAATACCTATTTGACCGAAAACTTTCGGAAAATCACAGTACGATTTAAAATTTTCTATGCCAACGGTCCGCGATCTAGCGCTCGCAGGCACGGTATTGGTCACGTGGTATCGTGGAGTGCTCCCCAACCGATCAGAATACAGCCCTCGCGAGCATTCTTGCTCAGGTTGCACAAAGGATTGGTTTTCTACGGTATATTTACCTGCGTAAAATTTTTAATTATAAATGAAGGAAAAATATTTGCGATGGAGAGAATTTATAGTGAAATTGTTTATTTTGGAGAGGTCAGCCGTGGAAAAGGTTTTATTAGCTTAGCATCCATTTAAAATCTACGTATTTCTCCAATTTTAATGTAATTTGATCAATAAAAATTGTTTGATTTATTTTACCTTCATTTACTTATAACTATGTAGTTGACTTTATCGTACTTAAAGGCATAGTTGATATATGAATGTATTTGATTTTCTTTAAGTGCTCCACGATAGAAGTTATTTCATTGTAATGTCCATTAACTGATAAAGCTTTTATGCTCTTAATATGCGCCATATTCTCATATAAAGAGCCTCTGATCTTCTCGCATACATCCATGCGTTGTTTTTATTTTTCAATAATCTTCAACTATTTATGCTTTTACGCTTGAAATTGCATATTTATTTTAAAAACGCATACATTAACAATTAACCGACATATCCTTTAAGATTTAAAAAATATTGTGGTAGTTCTTTTTATCAACTCTCTTAAAACCTTTCCGTTTAAAGTCAATTAAAGATGTAATAAAAAGCAATTAACTGCTATTTATATGAAAATCCAATCATATTTTTACGTTTTGAAGGAGTAAAAAAAAAACAATATCGCAGATTTATCGGAAATTTTTGTTCTTTATCTAATATTCAAAATGGTTCTAAAACAGGCGGATAAGTCGGTTATAAGTATATAATTTTTTCTATATATGTACATTTATCGATATCGATATTAAATTTTTCGCCGGAGCCGCATAGTATCGAAACATTGACATTCATTTATGGAGTATCTATCTCGTATTATTAAGTATTATACTTATATCTAAATTTAAGGGAGCATTTTAAATCAACTTCTGTTAATATAGGACCAGTGGTGGCGAACCTTCTATAGTCCGCCTGCCAATATTACCGAAATTGTCGAATCTTTTCCGCCTCGCGTGCCAGAAAAAGTACTTGATTTTTTTTTGGGTGCCAACTAAATTAAATTCGTGATCAATAAATAAGATTTTAACCGTAAAACTAACGTTTACAACAGTTAACTAAATAAAACCAGTGTTTTTGCGGCGTTAAATCAGTACGATAAATGCTTTGTATGGTTTTCGCCTTTTGTTGGCGTGCCAACCAAAATCGTCTTGCGTGCCACTTATGGCACGCCTGCCATAGGTTCGCCATCACTGATATAGGATGTAGAGAGAGATTTAATGAATAAAAATGTAAGACCACGTAATGTTACACGAAAAACGTCGTGTCCTACAAAACTTTTAAAATGGCAAGCTGGATATTGGACGTTGATATTAATCCTTATAATATTTTGTGCATATCGTATATTGTTATAAATAAATTATGTAGATATATTATACCATTTTAACGTATTAGGTTATCTAACGCGTTTATCCTACAAAGCTGCCGTTATTAGAGGGGATTCGTCAATAATTGTTTCCAGTAATATTTTATATTGTTCAGTTAATCCTGCATCCAACGCGGTTTTCCACAACGTGGATTTTATTATAAGCTTTAAAATTAATGTTGCACTTGTTTACTCAACAATACGCGATACCGAAATGCATTGCATTTATACGCACGCATTCGAGCTAAAAAGTATCGTAGTTTGACGAATCAAAGTAGTTATTTCATTAATATAAAAGAACTAATAATTTAATCGAACTCGTTTTGTTTTCTTCCATTTTACCTTCATTTTAATTTTAAAGGTAGAAGCGTTGAAAGGTAAGACGGATGCCATTTATCAGGGAAATGGATCTTCCGTGGTTTGGCTGAGATAAGGAACAGAACCTCCGATCGAAATTCGTGCGCGCGACGCCCACAATCGTTCCGAGCTCCGCTCTTGGCGCTTAAAAAGGAAATCTTTCTCGGTGAGCTTTTACGAGCAGCAGTCTTCCCGCAGACGTGCGGTCATTTTCTCTTTTGTTGGCTCGCTCTATTGCATAGAAGGGGAGAGAGTAGTGGAGAAGGGTTTGGAGGGGAGACTTCTGGACGTGCTCTTAACCAACTCCAGACGGAATGCAGCGAACCGATCGATCGATATCGGTGATTCGATGCGATATATGAGGTCGGCGAAACGAATGACGCGAAATTGAAAATAAATGTCCATACCTTTACTCTAATGATAAATTTTCGATTGGAATTTTGTTTCTTTTCGTTTTATTTTATCATTTAAGGCCATCTTTCCTTACCAACTGTTGTTCCAAAACCTTAGTTCTTCTAAGTAAATGGCCACATTACGAAATGCCTGCGTAAATAATCACTTTAAAAATCTTAGTAGACGGAGCACACTTGGGTTGTTAGTTTTCATTTTAAAAATATTTATAATTATATTTATAATTAATAACTGAGAACCAGTAAGAGATAGAGCAACGATTTCTTACGTATAATTAAGTATACCGAAATTCGTAAATGTACCTAGTTACTCGGTTGTCTTCATTCGTTTGTTTCGGGTTGTTATAGAGCTTTTTACTTACACTTTTAATTATGCTACGTCATACCGGTTTAGAGGACTTGAATGGTGATTGTTAACATTTTTAGTTACATCAACAATTAGTTAGAGATAAAATTTGTGATTTAAAAGTCTTAAAAGTACTAGCAACGACTTGGAAAATTGCCAAATTTCACCTCAAATTGTAATTAGGTAGATTTTTCAAAAATTATAACTTGAAATATTATTTACAAAATATTCTTTCACAGATAGTTTGAGTTTTACACTTTATGGATTTATGATCAATTTGTCGTGTTTCGGTTTGTTGTTATTTCCATCGTGTTGTTATCAATAACTTTTATTTTTACTTCACCCTTACCTATAGAAACCATGGAAGAATGTGAAATTTCATTGCTTGAGACTAAAAAGAAAAATTAATTAATTTAAAAAAACCTTTTTTTAATTAATTTATTTTGCGTAGGTAATCGCCTCCGGTCGTTCCTGTTTTGTTTAGGCGCGAGGATCTGTCTCGTATTTAGAAAAATATATATATAAACAAAATGGAAGAGTCTTCAAGGTTGAAAAGATGCTCATGAGAGCGGTTCTAAAAAATAAAATTCTCCATCAGTCCGGATCGCCGAGGCTTACAAGACCAGATGCTCAGATGTTCCGACAATAATTTACTCTCCGATGAGTTAATTCAGGACAAAAGGAGAAGTTTCAGAGGAGAATCGCAAGCCTCTGTATCTGACGCGTTGCATTTTGTCTTTTTATTTTGATATTTTTAAAAAAGGCATCGCGACGGGAATAGCCGTGCATTCTATAAAACGAGGTGAAGGTTGCGACTCTCTCGTTCTGTTTTGTTTTTTATTTATTATTTCGTAATAAAAAACATGGTCGGGTTTTCTTTTTGATGAAATACGCGTCTAAAACACGTCTGCTTTCGGCGTGGAGTTGTTCTTGTATTTTGTTTTTCGGTTTTTGTAGGGCGGGTGAAACAATCGAGGATCAAGTCCCGCTGAAAATGGGGGAGGGTGAGTAGGGAGGGAAAGGGGGAGGGGAGATGCCCGAGTTTTCAGCTGTCATGCGTCAAGAGTTTTTTTTCCCAGCAAATTGGATATCCGATATTTGAAAAAAAAAATTTCGGAAAACATTTTTATTTTTCAGAGTGGGAATCTAGGAGCGTAACTAGGTTTTTATATAGCCAATTAGAACACCTACGCGGTTTTTTTCACGTGCGTCGCGTCTTTTACTCGGCTCGAATAGTACGAAAGAATGGTCCTGGAAGATAATAAAATGCGATAAGACTCGGATAGGCTTTTATTAGGAAAGTAGGTACTTGGCTAATCTTTATTTTTTGTGTTGCAATGCAGTGACGCAATGATATCTGAGGGATAGATCGGTCTATGTGAGCAACGTAGCGCTTTATACTAAAGATAAATCTTTTTATTTTTTGGTAAGTAATTTCCGGTTCGGAAATATTTAATTCTTTTTTTAAGGAAAGCAGATTGAATTTTAGAAAGACATTTTAAACCCATGTAACTAAGGCATTATTATAAGTATTAAATCAGTCGGGAGGAAGTTGAATCTTGCTTAGACGGTGACTCGTGAAAACGAATTGTTGAGAGAGGTTTTCGTGTTTTGCAAGAGTTTCACGCACTTATACAATTTACGATAAATACTGTTCGGGTGAGAAAGGGTAAAAAGTTTATTTATATTACGGAATATAAAATTTTATTCACTTTTTCACTTTCCATAATTTATGTAGTTTGAAATAAAAATTATACGAAACAACAGGTGTAGAAGTTTTTTCAAAGCTGTAATGAATGACTTTCAGTTTTCCCTGCAATTCCTTGAGAAGGATTAGCGCCGAAAAGGCCTTATATTCGGAAATTTAATTAGTAATAGTAATCGCGGAAAGTGGTTTACGAAAATCGGACCCTTTTACTCAGCTCTATCTTTGATAATGTTTTTTTTATGGCATCACATGTGGCGGAGCGTAGCTCGATCTGTGTATTCATGTAAAGGCAGATAGAAAAAGTGAGAGAAAACACTTCTATTGCATGATATAAATAATATCTGGGCTTGGTAGATAGGTGGCTAATGAGTCTTCTAACAGTAAGGACGCGTGTTTGAATCCAGGCTGAGCAAAGATGTGTATGACTGCCTTCGTTATTGTTTGAAATCTCCATGCATAAAGGTCTAGAGCAAGGGTTCACAACTCAGAAGTTGACACGGTCCAAAATCGACCTTGATTGAACCTAAGCGGGCCACACTTTGAAAATTGTGTCCATAATAAAAACTTAACTACACTATTGTCGATTTATTAATTACCATAACAAATTTTTCATGAAATTTTTATATGAAAGAAATGAAGTTGTAAACAAATATAATTTACTTACAAATTTTAATTGTATTTTTGATATAAAAGGAATTAATCAGCCGAGCTTCAGTCGGGCCAAACAATAGATGTCGGCGGGCCACATTTGGCCCGCGGGTCGTATGTTGTGCATCCCTGGTCTAGTGTGTTCTTATCTCTCTAGCCATTCTCCAATCTGGAAATCACTCCATTTTTTCCTTTCATCCTATTTTTTCTATTCTTTCTATCTTTTCATTTCACCATTCCGTCTCTTCCTAGGTCACCATTTAGGTCTTTACGAATCTATCCACTTGTCCGTTATTTTCTCAATATTCACAATACCAGTGGCGCAGTCAGTACATAATTCACATTGGGAATGGCAAAAAATAAAAGGCATTTATTATTCATAAGAAGTTTATCTCCTTATTTTTATTTCATAGTTTTCAATAATAATAACTCATCAACATCACTATAAAATTTTTTAAAAATCATACCAGTAATTTGATAAATTATTTATTTTCGATTTAAAGTTGAAATTAACTTGATATCAGCCTCAGTTTAAATTATTTGGGGTCGTGAGGGAGAGAGGAAGGAGCAAATTCGTCTCCTCTTTAGCTGCGCCACTGTTCATGAGGTGTCCATATAAATTGAACTGTTCTGATTTCTGTTACAGTTTTTCATCTACATCCACTTTCTTTCTAATTTCCTCATTTGTAATTATGTCCAATCTCGTCCATCCTTTTACGATTCTCAGCATCTCCAATTATACAACCTGTAGTATGCTTTCATCTTTCGCTCTTTATTTCTCTTTGTTTCAGATCCATATGTCAAGGTTGGTTTAGAATGTACATTAAAAATGACCTTTTTTTACATTTCCTCAGCGTATATCTGTGCCATAAACGTCCCTTGACACACGGTTATGCCACACTATTCGTTATCTCTGTGACAAACTTTCCATCATAATCTATCATGCTTTTTATAAAATCTTTTATATGCATTCGTCCGATATTTATTTATTTTGGGGTAGACCATTTTTGTTCCCTCATATCTCTTGAACGAATGAACGGATCGTAAAGAATTTTACATTGTTTGAAAGCTTATGGCTTTCAGATGGTTTTTAGCCCACAAACAATTTCGTATCTAATCTAGATGTTAAACTGTGAATGTTCAAACTTTCTGAGAGTCTATTTGGTTGCGGTGGCTCTGCTGGTGAACGTAGATTTTAATAGCAAGAAATTGAACTACTTACTACACATTCACAGCAGTCTGCGCCCCTACTTTAGAAATGATAGCGGGAAATACGGATTTCAACGTGAGTTGTCATTTTGACCAATATATGGCGACAGAAGTTGTAACTCTTAATTGTACGAAATTTTTAGCTTATTTCGATTATGCCATTTTATACCTCAATAATGTTCACTATTGTTTTAAAAACTTTGAACTTTTCATAAAACAATTAAAACTCGTAATCAGTAGGTAGACGTCTCATTTGGGAATGTATTTTTATTCCTCATGCTGCGGTAGATAGCTTCTGGGTAGAAAAGTATCTTCAAAATTTCAAAACTTGGGAAATGGGGTGCCGTGGCGTAGCGGCGAACGCGTTGGCCTGCTACGCTGAGCTAATGTAAAACCTGCGAAAGCCTATTCTCGTGTTTGGAGGAGAGCACGCGAATCAACGCCTCATCTTTCGGAAGGGACATAAAGCCGCTGGTCATCCTTGGTGCCAAAAGTGTAGGCCACTGCCGGTACCGGGCCTCTCCCCCAATTAGTCTTTTGATTCAAACTGACGAGCCTATCTTGGGATCCCCTATTTTCGTGCTTAAGAGGAGAGCACGCGAATCAACGGGTGTCTCTTCTTATTAGTTTTTTGATTTTAACCTGACGAGCGTAGTACCGCTAGAGTCGTATGAAGTCACAAAGTTCCGCAAAAGTTCCACTTTGACATAAAAAAAATTCAAAATAAAATCTTTTTGCTCTATAAAATAGGCGGCTTTAAAAGAATAAAACAAGAAAATTTTCAGATTTACTCGTTATAAAAGATTTTGGTGTCATTTACTTACTTTTCGTTACTATAAATGTACATATCATTTACGTAATAATCTCATTTACATTCATGGAGTTTAATTTTCGGATTTTACGAGTACTCGTCAGAACGAGTATTTATATAGATATTATTAATCCTCGCTATCTCGAGGTTTCACTGCAGTTCCGTGGCACTTATTGTGAGTCAAAGGCAAAATTTTCAGATAGTCCTTCCCGCGTTCAAGGAATATGTCACACACTCGACCAATCGGTTCTTCGACCACTCGAACCTTCGATAACCGGAATTTTCGATAATTCGAACCTTCCATATCTCGAACTTCTTCACTTCCTGCACTCGAGTTTCGACGGTTTAAGAGTGGGCGTGAAATTCGCGGTCCGAAATGTGCATATGGTTCATTTTTTATGGATATGAGAGAGACGCATAATTTGTCAATTTCCTTTTTCTGTCTTTCAGGACGCCATCATTCCTCTTTTTTTCATCTCCTTCTCCATTTTCCCGGAACCACTGTCGTTGGTTGCGCGGCGTTATCCCGTCCAATAATACCCATAAATCACTTCCCGGCGCGGTAAAAATCCCGACCGCTGAAAATAACCTAAAAAGAATTTTTTTTTCAAAATAGCCTTCGCGCTTTATTTTTTAAAAAATCGGAAAAGTACGCAGCGAAGAGACGACGACAATTTAATAGTTCGAAAAACGTGACTTTGATTAATGCCGGGCGTTGGAAAAAATAATAATAATAATAATATGATCGTCGTTCGCTCCATTAAATGATCTCTTCACATTCCGATCCGTCATCCATCGCTCACACGACAGCAGCTTCCGATTGGTCCATCCGAAAAAAATAAATGCCTACGCCAAATCATTGTATCTTTTTTTTCCCACCGCGCGGAGTGAAGGCTGTTTTTTTTTCTCGTATCACTTTTGTCTTTTTTTGCACAAAAAATTACACGCATCGATCTGATGGATATTTTCGTTGGCTCGACATATTTCCAGATACCTTTTGTGTAATTTGACGCATCGCGTGTGTTTTTTAAAAGCTCACTAAAAGCTCGTCCTTCACCGCTTCACGGCGTGACTGGGTCGAGCGAAACTTTTTCATTATCGTAATCGGAAAGAAATAGCGAGTCGTAGATGGAGTTTTCACGGTTCCGAGTTTTGGATACCGAGCGCGAAACATTTCGACATATAAATCAATAGCTGCGGACATTTTTGGATTGTTTCTTAATGTTAAGGAGGAAAGCAAATGAATATTAAAATGAACACCCGCGATAAGAGGGCACGTTGTTATATTGAATTATCTCGTGAAGTAGGGTGAATTTACATGTTTTTTGCGGACATTTTCTATAAATTGTGTACTGATTGGAGTGGGTGCCTGTAATATGGGGCGTGTGGGCGCGAACCAAGTATTAAATATAAAATTATATGAGTTCATGATGTATAGGACAGTGGTTCCTAAACTTTTTGATGGCGTAGCAGCCTTTCAAAGATAAACTGAAATTCACGACACCACAACCTTGAAGCAAGATTTTATATTTTTACGCCTGAGCCAGTAGCGGGACTACCAACTTTCGGCCCCTTCCGGCGAAAATAATTTTTGGACCCCTTTGTTTAATATAATATATTGGTGGACATACAAGGCTCCTTAATTCTACCGTTCCATCTCCCCCCGCGGTCGCATACTCTGCGATATTATAGTTTCACTACAGATCCGGGTATTACAAACTTTGTAAGTATCCATTTGTTGGTACTACATGATAATCAATTTATTAGAGCAAAAGTTGTTGCCTTTACGATCTAACAACACTTTGAAATCGTTTATTTACTTTCTGAACAAAGTGATTTTAGCGGTAACCCTACAAATCAGCTTCGTCTTCGTAAAGTGCGCAGAAATGTTATTTAGCAAGGGAAACTTAATTGGACGTCATCGAAACCATTTCATTATTCCTTCAGCGGGCGATAAACGCAGCGATTCATCTTCGAAATGAAAGAATTAGATCCAAAATCTGAGAACAGATTGTTTCGAATTTACCGCAATCTAATAATGATGCAACTCTTTTCGTTCCGTATTCATTCCTAACGTCTCCGTTTTGTGGTCCAATAAATTTAAACCCTGCGCTTAATTCTATTAAAAAAATGCATTCCTCACAAGTCCCACAATCTACGGGCCGAAAATTTCACGAGTGCGTATTTTTCCTCGGGAAAACCACCGAGAGATAAAAAACGAGTTGCATTTTTTCGTGAGAAAAAAGAGTGAGAGAGAGAGAGTCTTGTGTGTGTTACCCGTTGTTTACTCGCATCAAAAGGTTGGCGTCGGCACAACAACGGATCCTTCCCGCTGCATTTCACTCGCCAAACAGCTGACAGTCCGACAATCGCAGTTTCAATAAAAAGAGGAGAAGAGAGGGAGGTGGCGGAGGAAAGGAAAGGAAGCGATAGCAAGGGGATTTTTTTCCCTCCCGCTTTATTTGTCGGGGAAAGGGTTCTCCTTTTTTATTTTCCTCGCGGTTGAGTGTTTTCCTTTCGTCACTTTGGGAATTGAAGGGAGGGAAAAGGGAAGATGAAATAAAAAAAGAAAGCCCGTTTTTCTCGGCCGTCCGCCGATGGAAAAGATAGCGGGAAAAATCTCCGAGTCGTATGGGGTAGGAGGAGATCGAGTGGTCGAATGCGCTCTAAGTGCATTTCTCAATGGCGACATTACAGCGGAGAGAAAGAGAGAGAAGGGAAAGACATCACACAAACCGGATCTCCCTCTCTTTCTACATTGTGTGTGTGTCTCTTATAAAAATAAGGGATGTCCTCTCATCTCACTCCGTGTCCTCTCCCTTACCTCCCTCTCTTCCCCTCTCTCACTCTCCCTCCTTTCCCCTCCTCTCTTTCTGCCTCTCTCCCTCTTTTTTCTCCCCCCCTCTTTCTCATTACATTCCCACCTCTCCATTTGCCGGCCGGAAACAGCTCTCTCTTTATGATATTATTTTCTCCGCCGAGCGAAAGCGTCGGTTTTTTATTTTGCGATTGCTGCCTGAAGGAGGAGGAGGAGGAGGGCGCGTTCGAGTAAATTTCGCAAATCGATCGCTTCAATGCGGTGCTCAATTTTTAAGGGGAAAAATGTCGTCGCGTAGAAATAAAGCGGATGAGTAATTTTGTCGGCGCTCCGTAGAACGCGTCATTTCCGAACGAGGCGGAGGGACTCTTTAAATCGCTAATTGTCGCGCTAATGTGTTTGTTTCGAGGCGTCGTCCTACGAAATTTCCGGTCGTGCGTATTTGAAAACATTCGTAGGTTTTCTTTTTTTTTTAAAGTTTCGTGACTTTTTGAAGCACCACACTGCGAAATTATTGTGGAACGCTTACTCGACTATTTTTTTATTTAACGGTTGAAATGGGACTTTTAATACCATTGCCGATAGCTCGTCAAGTTGAGCCGGAGATGAGAGAATAGATGTTTTATTAGCGAACGACATGGATGTTTGATGGGTCTTCTCCTCATTCGAGTCGGTTGAGTGCCGGTGGTTATTAGTTCAGAACCAGTTTAAGAGAAGCATAAAAAATTCCCTATCAATAAGGTTTTAATTCGAAAATAATCCTCTTTCGCCGAATTACGCCGGAAATCGTTCAGTTTTGATTGATGACGACACTCAATCCCTCGACACTAGTATGAGCTATTATTTCTGAACATATCAATGTCAATGATGTTGGAGAAAACGATTTTACGCAAATGAATTTATACGCGTTAATTTACACGACTTTGCTGCTCCAAATCACAATAAACTCACGTTTTGATTATCAACCGATAGATTTCTATAATTTAACCCTAGATAGGTAATCTGGGATTTATCTATATTGTGTTTTATTATTATTCTATTAGCTATTGCGCAGATCATTCTGTGACTACGTGTATTCTCAGTTGTCATACGAAGGATGGCTGTGCTTAGTGTTTTTTTACAGTTATAATGAGATATAGCGCTTTGAAGATAACCTGGTGGGGATGTTTATTATTGAACAGTGTGTTCGCGAAGATTACCATTTGCAAATAATTTGCTGCATTTTTGGCATTTATTTTTAGATATGGTTAGGTTATGTGATATCTAATATTTTTCTGTTACTTTCAGGATAATATAAACTTTTTTGGCTATATTTTTTATTTTAGTCCATTTTGACATTATTTTTATTTGATATCAATGCTACAAGTTACAACTATGTGTTATAGAGAACGATATTCCTCGTAGTGCACAAAAAATTGTGAGAAAACCGTTTCAAATTTATCATACTTTGTCACCTAGTCAAACTGCAAAATGTTTTTGCGAGTTAAAATTCGACGAATAAGTTTGAGCGAAAAAAATGAAAATAAATACCGAATCTGTACTTGAAAGGCAATAATCTATAGTCCTTCAACTAATGTTTGCAGTTTTCTCAAGCGATGCGAACATATTAAATTCATCTCCGCATTTTTGGAATCGGTTTAGACGTTCTAAAAGTCTTGGCAGACGGCAATACAATCTGAAACAAATGAAGCAAAACTTGCGAAATTCCTGGAACTAATCCAACGTTTTTGGAAACAAAAACCTGACGAAGCAGTCCGAGCAAAAACTATTGATAGCGATGCGGAGATTATATCCGTCGGAAAACTTTTTTAATTCCGCTCGAGAAATTTTTAAACCGACTTCGCCCAAATATAGTGTATTCCGCATTTTTGCGCATTCGCGGAGTGCTGTCGTGGAAAAGAATTTTGAATTTAGGATGTAAACAAGAAAAACAAAAAAAAATTTAAACTTTTGTGTTTTTGTTTTGCCATCGTGTTAAAATTTTAAAACAGGTTCCGTTAATTTTTCAATATAGCTTTTTATTAATTCTTCTGTAAGATTCGTTAATATCGTAATATCTCCGAGGAAACCATATTGGTTCTCGGAAGCACCTACGTTCTCGTCGATAATATTATGGCGCATTTCTGCGATGGTTAAAATCGCGTTCGTAAGTACCAATAATTAAATTTGTTTTAGTCGTTTTCTTTCTGAATTCATTAAAACGGACCAGGAATACTTCCACATACACTTATTTTCATTTATGACCATTTGTAATTTTTTGATACTCTAAAAGAGGAATTTTCAACAGGAGATAGGTGTATTCCTGGGGGGTATAATCAACGTTTTAAAGGGATACGCAGAAATGTTAAGGATGATAATATTTTCTCCTTACTATGACTTTACGATTACGAATAACGTTATAAAACTTCGTAAAGTCACTTTTATAGACAAAAGAGGATTGTGATATCAAGTCGTTCGTGTATCACGATAAGTAGCTTATCGTCATGTATATAGGTCTGTTTTCACGCAAGAAGTCGCACACAATTATGTTAAAAATAGAAAACCAACTTTTATTGTTAACGTTTATAAACATGAGTAATGTGCAGTAAAAATCGGCTTAACACAAAATATTGGGGACAAACATTATTGCTCCTGATATCATGCAACCCAACATGCAACTAGCTGCCCCTGAAACGTATACCACCAAACTCACTGTACAATGCCCCTGATATTATGCCACCTTACTTACAACCGACTGCCCCTTGCCATGTATACCAGGGATGGTAAACCTTTTTGATGCTGCGTGCCCAAAAAGGGAAGGAGAGAGCAGTGCCACTGAGTTCATCTCTATATTTATTAAGTTTTTAATAATATTTTTAACTATAATCCCTTATTTAAGCTATTATCCATCTTGTTTGCCATAAACTGCTGATGTTACAAAATAATTAGTTAAATAATGGAGAGCATAAAATATTTTTATACTAATAAATATTAATATACATAAGAACGATAATAAAAATAACAGAACATTTTATATTACAAAAATTTAGTTAGACAAATCAAAGTTTATGTAAAAGAAGGCAGAAGTACAAATTACCAAATAATAAACCCAATTAATAATTTCCCCGAGTTCGATTTCTACTGCTGTATCATAGATGGAAGCAGGATAACATCAGGTTTGTATTTAGTAGTTTTCAGTGCAACGCAAGCAGCACTCATGTCAAAATTTAGTCAGTTTCTTATATCTGACTTTATAAAATTTGTCGAAAATAATGCCTCACACGGATAAGTGCTTGAAAAGAGAGTTAAAATTGCCATAGCTAATTTTTTTAGACACTCAAATGCATTGCGAATACTATTCCAAACTTTTAATACTTCGTTTTCTGAGTTCAAACCCTTGGATCCCACCAACAGATCACTTTCAACAGCCTCTAAATGAATTCTTAAATCGATAAACTTTTGCTTCCAGATTGTACTGGACTGTAACTCAACAAGCTGCATTACAAAATAATGTAAATCCGTCCATTCAAACTTATCCAGATTTACATTTTCTAAAATAAAAGTGTCAGGATATTTGACGAATTTCGCAATATCCTCGATTTCCCGGAATTGTGCAAATCTTGACGAAAATCCGTTTGATCAAACGGACCTTTTCGTGAATTTTGAAATTGGTAACATATCTTCTCAAGCGGGGAATATATTTGAAACAGCAACTTTCAACATCACGTTTAAATATTTTCAACTATATTTCAAATGCTTTTATGGTATCAATCATAATATCAGTTGTTTTTCCAAAACTTTGCAACTAAATATTTAATTCATTTAAATGCAAAGAGAAACCTGTGAAAAGCATCAGCTTCGTAAGCCACTCAAGATCGTATAGTTCTGGGAATACTTTTTTCGTCTCATTCATAAACATGACAATTTCATCCAAACACTCCACGAATCGTTCGAGAACACACCCTCGGCTAAGGCAACGAACGTTATTATACATAAGTAATCCGTTGTATACTGAATTAACTTCGCTTAGTAGGGAATGAAACTGTCGCTTTTTTAGACCACTGGATGCAATATAATTGACAACTTTTGTTAAAACTATCATTACATCGTCAAGTGCCTTTAAACCAGATTTAGCACACAATGTCTCTTGATGTATAATACAATACCATCCCAGCAAAGGGTGCCCAACATGTTTTGTAAACAATGATACAAAATCAGCATTCCTACCAACCATGCTAGGTGCACCGTCTATAGTTACAGAAACTATTTTTGAAATATTTATCTGAGCATTCGAAAGTTCGTTTACAACTGCATTGCAAATATGTGTTCCAGTAGTGGTTTCATTTAAAGCCAGCGAATTAATTAGTTCCTCACGCAATTCATCACCGCAAGGATATCGAGCAATAATTGCTACTCGAGCTAATGACGTCACATCAGTGATTTCGTTGAGACATATGGTAAAGTAGTCACAAGAACTGATATCACCCTTTAGCTGATTTCCTATATCGGTTTTTATTTTGATTATCCTTTCTTTAATTGTATTTCTACTGACCTGCATGTCTAGTATACGCTGAAGGATTTTTAATCTATCTGGAAAATCTTCAAAAAGAAACGGAGCAAATTCGAGCCACGATTCTTTAATATAGTCTCCATCACTAAACGGCCTACCGAAACCGAAAAACTATCAGCAACTAAATTAGATGTACCTGAAACGAATTTCACAAGAGCACCTGCTTGCAGTTTTTTATTTTTTATTTCACGAGATATATAGGCTCTCTGTTCGTCCTCACTTCCTTGCTGAATCCATTTATGTTTTGTTTCAGTGTCTCTTGACAGACGAAGTTCTGCACATTATTGTTTCAGAACACAAGGCACATAAAGATTTATCCATTTTTCTCAGCATGCCGTACTTTTCAGTCCACCATTCCCGAAAATCTCTGCCACTCCCTTTACAAGTCTGTCTTTGATTTTTAATTGGTGGGTGTGACATTTTTACTGTAAAAATGGGCAACACAAATTATTATTAAAAATACAAGTCGGAATTATCACTTCTAAACGAATATAGCAGATGCGCAGACGGTTATTTTATCGTAGAAGGTAGAAACAAATCATACCATTAAATATGAGACTAGAACCAAATATCAAAACTTTTTAAAAACGATGTCCACAAAATGAGTTTTGGTGGAAAATCTTAATAAAATTAAAAACAATTTTGTAACAATTTGTAATTAAACGTACGATGCATGTTTTATCATCTACTAGTGAAAAACTCTTGAAAAGGTTTACCCCAATGCCATTCAATACTATAAAAAAAGTAAAGCACAATTAAAAAATGAGAAATGAATCTAAATCTATTTGATTATATAAAAATTCTAGGACTTACAGTTAACTAAACTTCTTCAAGAGACTTGCCCTAGGACCGCAGGAATGCATAGGCAATCTTCTTGGAAAGATAAGGAGCAAACAGTAAAGAACAATAAGAACAGCCATGTGGATATACACTGTATACAAAACAATATTTTGTCACAAAATACTATCCTATTCTTTGTGGATGACTATTTCTCTTTAGCATTGAGTTTGAACTCTTTGTCAGCACTGGCACATTCACTGTTCCACGTTAACGCTCAAATCTCAATGACGACTATAGTCTGTTCACTATCTAAAGTCTCTTGGCCTTCATAGAGCAAGTAGCCAATCACGAACGTTTCCCCTTCCATCGCCCCTCAAAACTTTCGCGCGGGAGGACAGATACCCAATCACGAACAACAACAGCAAGGAAACGGCGGTAGAAATGGCAACGCAGACCGATGTGAACGCTTCGAGGGCAAGAGTAACACTAAGTTCCCCCCACTACCTTCCCAAACGAACCGTCTCCTATTGGCTGATGCTAAGTGGTCTTCAAGGCCAAGAGACTTTAGATAGTGAACAGACTATAAATGAATTTACATCCTCTCTTGTGACTGTAAACATATTTCGTTTCGCACCAATAAGAGATTGTGGGAATGACGCTTTAGGAATCGCTAAAAACAGAGTTTGGGAAAAATCTCGAATGTTTCCAAATCTTTATAACACGTGGACAGGTCCAAAGCCACCCGTGAGCAGTTTCACCCTTTTTGCCGGCCTTCCCTGGAGCTAAGAGTGAGTCCCCTTAATTCGTACCCTCGTCCATTCTCTCACTGTACCCACGCACCCTACGTCATTACACGTGCGAATTGTATTTTCAGCGAAAGATGGCTCGAAGTGCTCACTTTTACCAGATGGAGGGTTTGTAGTTTGAAAACAGGGAAAAGAATACCACCAAACTTCTTAAAAAATCTTCTCTGTTTATTGCAGTCCTAAACTTGGACTAAGAATTTGGGGGTCTCAACCCCACCGCCGCGGCGCGCCGTGTTTATTGCATCTCCTGACAACTCCTTACTCGCTCGAATTTAAACTCTAAGTATACATCACGTGTGCGCTTCCCTTTTTCACATTATGACGCTTTTTTTATTCATCTTCGGAGAAAATTGACAAATATGAAACGAGAACTGATTAGTTTGTTTCAAATTCAAATTTTGAAACTAGGAAAGACGTTTTTGCATACTAAAATAAAAAAGTGACGACATCAAGTTCCTGGAAGCGTGCCCAGCATTTCGTCCCGCGTGCCACTTTGTGCACGCGTGCCATTGATTTTCCATCCCTGCTGTATACCATCAAACATATATCAATGCCCTCCATGATTTTATACCACCAAACTTAAACTCAGCTGCTCCATGCAGTGGCGGATTAAGGCTTTCAGAGGTCCGAGGCGCAAAGATTAATCTGAGGCCCCCTCCAGAATGTGACTCATTAATTTAGTGTACGAAAATACGTTGCTAACAACATATTTAATATTCAGTAAATAAAATATATTCTAATTTAAAAGCACAACATTTGTGCCATTACAGTAAAAAGAAAATACATCGATTCACAAAAAACTCAAAAATTAACTGTCGTAAAATATAAAAATTACCATAGAAACATATATAGACAAAAATATAAATAAAATGATAGGAAAAATAATGTCCAAGAAAATATGGAAGCCCTGGGTAACAGGGGAGATGATTAAAAGATAGAAGAGGTTGATACAGATTATGGAAGACGAATGCATAGAGAGTTAAACAATAAGATTAGGAGAGAAACTGCAAATATAAGGATTGAAGGGAGATATAGACGTTTAATCAGAAATCTGTATATGCAGGACCGGCTTGAGGCAAGTGCCATCGGTGCGGCTGCACAGGGCCCAGCGCTCCAAGGGGCCCCGCGCGGTCTGCTTTCACATCGAAACATTACAGACAGGCAGACGCCAAAGTGAAACTATAAGAGCATTTTTTTAAACGCGCTAAAAAGAAGAAAATTAATTCTATTTATTGTACCTGTGGAATTCGCATATTAAATTCTTACGTATTTTTAAATGCAACATTATGATCTCTGTAAGTAAGTGTTAACCAGTGCTCGGAATGAACCGGAAAGCACCGGAAAGCCGTTCCGGCTCGTCACAATGTACCGTTCCGTTTCGTCAGACATTAGAAATACCGTCCCTTATAAAAAGAGTTCCGTTTCGTAAAGATTTCCGTTCCACTATCAATTCAAGCGTTCCGTTTCGAGCACTGCTGTTGACCCAAAAATGTTGTAATATATATAACTTTTGGCCTCTTGTATTTTCAGATGGAAAGCAGCGAGGATTGCGGAGTGTGGCGGAAACCTTGGAAAAAACTGACTTTACATTCGATTGGAAAAATCGTAGGCAATTGATGAAATGTTTCGGAATGTGGAAACGGGGAAGGATGCTGATAATGAAATGAAGAGACTGATTGTGAGTTAAATACTAGAAAGCATTAAGATAAATTAGGAAGAGAATGCTGATAGAAATTATAAGGAATACGAGGAAGAGTTGGGTAGAAATTTTTCTAAGAAATGCTTAATGGTTAACTACGTGATCTAAAAAAAAACTTAAATGCGAAGGAGGAAGAGAATTCTACTATTGTGCGACTTGTAATTCGGGAGTGTTTTGTTGCGAAAATCAGTAATTTTTTATTTAGTGTATATTCAAAAGTGAAACTGTGAACCAAAGAACGAGCAGTTAGTGTGTAGTGTTTTTTTCAGTGCCAAATCAAGCCTTCGGAGATGTCGTGCGTCGACGCAAGCACTGATGAGCTTCCAAAAGGATTCGCCGATGGGTTGAATTTTCCCTAAGATCAGTAATTAATCGACGCAGATGGAACTCCCACCGATGGACGACGGACGATGCTCAGACCCTAGCGAAGGGTAGGAGAAAATTTCTCTACCTCTTAACCTTTACTAACTAACGCTTTAACTAACTTAGAGTAGCATTAGTGTAATTCCAACACAACAGAACATCAGTGTGCGTCAGTCGCATTAGTGTTTTCTAGGCGCGAATTGTTTTCATGTTAGGCACGTTAGAAAATAATATTTATGGAAACTTAAACGCATAATTCTGATTTTGTTCTTGTTAGTTAGTCAGTTAATTAGTTTTAACACACAAATAACTAACACTTGTGCATGTTATGTTCACCATTTCTCATCCAATGTTTTTTTCTCTTTAGGTAAACAGATAACGTAACCGATGTCAACAGCTGGTATTCCTTTCTCAGTATTTGTTAATTTACTATTTTCCTAGATTTTCTAAGTTAACATCGTCTGCGTTATAAATTTTACTGCTGTAACTTCATCACAATGAGAATTGACTGTACGTAAAGTTAATTTTTTAATCTAATGACAAATACTTAAATGTCCTATACTTACTATAAAATGTCTTGAAAGAACAACTGAAAATTTCGTGTTAAGCAAAACATATAACCTAAAAAATATAAACAAAAATAGATACATATATCATAGTTTTTACATTTGAAACGTATGAAGACGACATATGTTCTCAATAGTTGTTAAAGTTTTAATATTAATTTACTAATATAACAAAAAAACTCAAATTTCGTATACTTTGAAATTGTTTCAAAATTATCCGTTCACTTTAGATAAATACTTCGTAACCAATGTAAACAGCAACGTGCTAAGGTATACAGTTTATCCCGATCTCTGATTGGCTGGCAAGTCAACCAATACAAACGCCGCTGAGCGTGACGGAAGATGGACAAATTATTAATAGATATTATCAATTAATACAATATTTGCGTTTTTATTTTCGTCATTCATCTACTGTTGAAGTATTTGTTAGAAGAACTCAGCTTGCGCATTAATTCATTGTTCTTCTTCATTTTTTCAACCATCTCTTGGCAAGTATCTGAGTAATTCATTTGGATTATCAATAGAGATTTTACAGTTTCAATGGTCATCGATGACTTTTCCGATCCCCAAATGTTGTTAATAAGCGAAAATGACTTCTAAATCGCAGTGTTCATAGCCGGCAAAGAGAGGACGAATTCGCACATTTTACGCATCTTTGGAATATTAATGTTCTCACGTACATTCAACCATCTCTGATCTGTAGATACTTTCTCCTCCTTCCATTTGGCTAGCAAATTCTCATTACGATATGAATTAAGGACACAAAGCTCATTAAAAAGATCATGATACGACAAAGTGTGAAGAGTACATTTGAAAAGATTCCGTCTCTTCTCCAGATCATCCCATTAAGATTTTTTCCAAAATTTCTCTAAACTATGTGAATTAAACGATAAACATTAGCGATTTCGATCTGTAGGCGGAAAAAGATGAACAGAATAAGAAACTTAATAGTTTTTTCTTCAAAATTGTTCAGATCCGAAGATCGTAGGTTAATACCTTTTAATTATAATCTAAAAAATCGGTACAATATACATTGTACAAACTCTCATATATTACTGCGTCGTTTAGTTATCTTTTGAAAAATATGAACTATGCAGAAACATTATAAACAGCAACTTAAACATAACTATACGAAATTTGATGATAATCGCATGAGCCGTTTTTTAGACAATCCAATTTTATTAAAGTTGCTAGAATAAACTAGCCTTATATTCATTTTTTGAGGAATGTGAAATACGTAGTATTATTGTGGACGTAAACTCAAGTAACTGTACGAAATTTGATCAAAATCGTTATAGCCGTTTTTGAGAAAATCAAAGTTAAAGTCACCTGGTATAAACTGCCCTTAATTATTGTGCAATGTCAACCATTTCTACATATACGATTTCTTCATAGTTTATTTTCAGTATGATAAAATGCTTAAGTACGAGATTTCATTCATTTTTTCTCTACCGTTTAGGCTCTAGAGCCGCAAACAGACCTACATACGCGTAGACACAGACGGCATTGAGAAAACCACTTCGCATATGAGAAAGTATAAAGAATGAAAGCCTGCACGTCGAAAATGTCTTCCTTGGAGTCGAACCAAGGACTTTTTTAGAGATTTATTTTCATATTCACCTTAAAATATGTGAATTGAGCATTTCTGTTAAATTTAGCATTTCTATCTCGATTCTTTCTCGAGTTATTCGCGTTAAACCATAATTCCCCACCAGATGCGCGACCTATGCAATAGCGTGACCAAGCAACCAACGGACGGACAGACATGGGCTATTATTAGTGTAATTTGAATATTTTTACAATAACAACTTTCACATCAACTGGAAGAACGCCAGACACGTTATTTATACAATTTTTGCAAATGTGTGCCATGCAACCGATCCCCACCAATGTTCTGTTACATCTGATAACATAAGAAAACATTCTTAGAACCTGTACGTTTTGCACCTCCTAAGTTAGTATTGGTATTATCAGCAGGCATGCCAACAATCTTATCAACAAGTCTGCTGCGGTTCGAAACAGAAAAAAGATAATCATTCAATTTTTCACTTGTCTCGCCTTGCAGGACGTCAAGTTCAAGAGTTTTCACATTAACTCCTGTATTTAGTTTGAGACAATGAGTTGTTGACCGGCAGCTTGACTGAAGAGATTAAAAAGATGTTAGTGAAACCCCTGATATGGAGTACCTATAGCATTATATGGGTGCGAAACATGGACAATGAGAAAAGGAGATGTGAGGATATTGTAGGCATTTTGAGATGGGGGTGTGGTGAGAAAATCACAGTTGGACAGAGCGTAAAACGAATGAGGAAGTTTCGAATATAGCAGGTGAAGAGATGAACTTAATTAGAGTAAAAAAGATAGACGGAAGAAATGGATGGATCAAAATGTGAAAGAACGATTTACCGAAAGAAGTCATAGAATGAAGAATGTTGGGAAAGAGGCAAAGAGGTAGGAAGAGAAAATGTATATTAGATTCATTAAAAGAAGGAACGGGATATGAGAATTTTAAGAGAAAGACTTTGGATAGCCAATTCTTGGTGGTGTGTGCCTAAAACCGACCTGAAGGTAGAATTACTTTGTATTGTATATTGTACTGTATCAAAAACAACAAAATGTAGGATCATAAATGACAGATGTCTACGTAGGTGTTAGAAGTGTGCGCCCGAAGTTACAGATTAAATTTTAACAACAAAAATTACAAGTATTAATACATATATACAAAGACAACTTTGGTTTAGGTTCTTTTAAAAATAAAACTATTAAGTTATTATAATGTGCTCTAGCTGTATCATTGCAACCGGCTAGCAAACAACATTTTCCAAAATAGAAATACTTCTAGTTTCTGCAAAACCTATACATAATGGCACTGATAGACGACCATTTGCTATTTCTTACAAATAAAATATTGTTTAAGATTAAATTATTATATTCTACCTAAATTATCGTAGATAATTTGGATTGTGAAATACTTGAAATAATGATTTCTGTAGTTTCATAGCGAAAAATACGAAAATTCCAAGTAAATTATATCAATCCACTGGGAACTTAAACACGTTTTTCCGTGATTTTTTTCTTAGCAAATAAATTGATCAAAGTATCGTAGTTTATATATTAAGCAACATCGTGCTCAAAAATAAAAAAGATGAATTACTTGCTTTATTTTGAGACAAACTATTTCTCAAATAGTTTTTTTTTCTCTTTTCAGTGGAGATAATGAGCACTCTCCCACTTGCATTGCTAATTGGCATCGTTAAAATATTTTAAGGATTCATTCCACATTAGGAAAAGTAGATCGTAGACCGATGATTATTAAATGATTCGTGTCCGTTGGATTTCTTATATTTTCTTCTTTGGCAAATGTTAGAAACTGTAGTACCTCGCTTGCTTGCTACACGTCCGACTAGAGAGAACACAAGAGAAACCAACCAGTAGTGGTGGAGTATAACTCAGAAGGGAATATGTTCGAGGAAAGCCGTCCAGGACCAGGTTTGCCACCTCACTATTATGAAATGACCAAAATCATAAGCCGAGCTCGGGATTCTTAAGTAAACTTTCTCACACGCTATGAGTACAGTTGATCTTTTTATCTTCTAAAACCAGGGCTTAATTTCTAAAAAAATAAGTACCGGAACTCATGAAAAAAAAGTGGGGGTAATACTCTTCTTTTGATATATTAAATAAATATTAAATTCGTCGTTGTTTAAAGCCACATCTTCACATTTACATATTTCATGAAGTATGATTTATTAACAATTTATTATAAACAATTACAAAATAAAATAGAATTTTACTTAAAATTAAAATAAACTCCATAGTTTTTTCAGATTTTCGTTATCTTATTATTATTATTGCTAAGTGACGTTGATTCGTCTAAAATAATTCCAAATTTTGGCTTACTGTCAACAATTTTTTAAAAAGATTTTTTTGCATTCTTTCTGAAATATGCATTAAAATATTTGTGCAAGCAACATTCGAATGTAAAATTTTTCCCATATCGATGCCGTTGAGAATTTGTACATCAACCTCCGTCTCGAAACCATAAGACGGACGATTTAACTTTGCTTGTTTATAAGCGGTACGAAATATTCGTTCAGTAACTACGTAGTATTCTTGTTTACGCAGATCTGCTACAATACCTGCCATTATGTTTTTTTCTCCTGTAGAAATAACTTTTTCTGCTTTTATATGTGCTGCAGAATTTTGGTGTTCGAAAATTTTTTTCTCAATGATGTTTGATTTTGAGTAATTGTCAGTCGATTTGGAGAAATATTACAGTCTATCCAACTACGGTCCAATTTTAAACCTTGTGATTTTTCGCTGCCTAAAGAACCAACATCCTTGCAAACGGAACAGCCGAGTTTTCCATTTAAAACTACTAACCAAGGTTTTTTCTTAATAAACTCAATTTTTTTGTTTTGATTCCATCCTTTGGGAAGTTTATTCAAATCTTCAGACAATGGTTGTTCCATCCTAGATTCCACTTCAGCCACTTTCATTAAATCACTACCACTGACACCATCATTTACGACTGTTACCTCGTTTGTAGGATTTTGTTTACTTCTTTTAGAGGGAACAAAATATGCATGTAAACTTTCTTGAGACATTTCTATGGGTCAGTGGTGGCCAACCTTTTTCTGTCGTGTGCCACAAATCAATGCAAAAATTCATCGCGTGCCACCCAATAATTTTTGAAATCATACAAATAAATTTACAAAAAAGTAACACAAACAAATTCTGTATAATAATTTTATTCCATATCATTTATTTATTAGCATGCATTTTCAAATTTAAAAAATATCCAAATCTTTCTTAATGAGGCACTTGCAACTGCATATTATTTATTATTTCATCAATGTTTGGATTTGTATTTGAACATGCTAGTAGTATTAAATTTTTTAGATGATCGTCAGTAAGTTTTGATCGATACTTGGTTTTTATGATATTCATTGTTGAAAACGATTGTTCACAAATATATGTAGAGCTAAATTTGCACGAATACCGGAGAACCAGTTTGCGTAAATTTGGTTATTTATCCACAGGAAGAAATTTCCAAAAATCAATATAATCTTGACTCACAGGGGTAGAAATTATTTCTTTATATAATTCGCTTAAATCCTTGGTACAAAGATTCTCTTGGTGAATAATAAAATGATATTTATGTATCTTGCGACTCAAGTATTTTCTATTAAAGTTACAAAACCGTTTTTCTTTCCTTTCATCGCAGGAGCTCCGTCTGTACAAATGCTGTCTAATTTTGTCCAATCAACTTCTCTTTTTTCAATACAGTTTTTAAGTTGTTCGAAAATGTTTTGACCTTTGCAAGAAATTAATTGACATACATCTAAAAGTTCTTCATTTATGTCAAAATTGTCATTAATGCTGCGGACAAATACAATGAGCTGAGCACTACCAGTGTTGTCACAACTTTCGTCAATAGGTAATGAAAAATATTTACATGAGTCTAGAGAAGAACTGATTTGTTTCTCAACATTGCGGGACGTCATCAATTTTTCTCATAACACTATTTCGGGAAAGTGCGACATTTTTCAATCATTCTTTTTATTTCAGGGTCACCAGTATATTTTGCAAATATTAAAAGGCTAGGTTTAATAATTCTTTCTCCGTCAGAATATGGTTTTTTCTTACGAGCAAGATGAAGTGAAATTTCATCAGAAGCTTTTACCATAGGTGTTAATTCATCAACTTTTTTCTTAAAAAAGATTGCTGGCCTGACAAAGTCTTCTTCTTTTTAGACACAAATTCCACACGCAAAGTAGAACCAGCTGGATATTCGGATTTAAAATCTGAATGCATTTGGTTAAAGTGCCGTTCTAAATTGAATTTTTTTGGGACAGCAACACGAGTATTACAAATGAGACATACTGGCTTTTCAACATCCTGATTAGTAAATAAAAAGTGTTCCTCCCAAGCTGTATTGAAATCCAGGCAAGCAATATCTTCTTTATATTTCCTCTTCATCGTAGCTATTGAAGTACTTGTTTTATTGTTTGACATATTTTAAAAAGGGTAGCCAAAAATAGCGTATTATCTGAAATAATAAAGATGTTAATTAATGTATATAGTAAGAGAAAATATTCAATGCAGACATGTATAACGTGTGTGTTCAAAAATGTTGTTCGAAAATTGAAATCTAGAAAAGGTTATGTATTACAATTACATAATAAAATAATAGAATTACATACTCTGGAAAACTTGTTTGAAGCACAGTTTTAACGATGGATAGCCTGAAACCACTTTCTCTAAAATTCACGGTCCTTTGGTGACATGAGCGTCATAACTTGCCGACAAGTCGCATAATTTTCGTTACGTTTTGGCATACAGGACTTGTAAATCATTTCGGTGGAAAACAAACAATTCAGAATTGATTTTAAAATGAATATAGGACTAATTATAACAAAATCAAAATATTTCGCGTAGTTAAAGTGAAATATTAAGAGTGCCAATAGAGCTACCACGACAGCTACCAGCGAATAAATGGCGGAATTCAGTATTAAATGAACACTAGCCCGCGCACGGATATATATTTTTTTCAACCTGGCTGCGTGCCACAAGTAAGTGTATCGCGTGCCACGAATGGCACGCGTGCCACGGGTTGGTCACCACTGCCATGGGTAATATCACAGTCACTTTTTATGAAACTATCAAATAAAACGCTCTTACAAATGCGACTGTATCGAATAACGAACACGACTAAACTGAAAGTGATTTTTATTATAAATTGTACGACACTACGACCCTTTTCCACGAGTCGCCGCAATAGATCGCATTAGTGATGACGCCAATACAGTGCTGCCGCCTATCGAGTCGTTTCCACTATTACACAGTTGACAGCTTATTATTATTATTTTTCTCATCCGAATTACTACTTCTTTATCAATTATTTTAACTTTATAATGTTCAGTTATATTAAACAAGTTTTAAGGCAGAAAAATGGTTGAAATGTGAATTCCAGATGTTAAAAAAGAACCGGAACGCCGTTCCGGTCGAAATTAAGCTTTGTCTAAAACGGTCATATGGATCTCGAGGAAGGATGTTTACATTCATTAGCCCATGTGGTCGACTAGATTGACGCATAGAATGTGTCATTTAGATCTTACAAATAACGCCGATACTGGCGTCGCGGTTCCACCAATACGATCCTCATATGAATTCCCAACTTTGTCAGTCATCTTGTATTCTTGGATAATATGTATCTGGGTTATTTACGGCCACTACATACAAAGTAGTCGAGGAGTAAACGGTGAGTACTTGAACGATTTTATTATATTAATTTTTACAAGTGTTTTTTTAACCTTCCTGGTTGATATTTTCTCAAGGGTAATATATCTCCCGATCGGCTCTGCGGTGCGTGAGGTCAAGTATTTTAGTCCGAGAGGTCATGAGAGAAATAGGCAGCATCACACAACAAGGTTCTGTGCTATGTTTATCCTGAAGTTGAATATCATTAATCGGAAGAGCCGCTTGGCTAAAAAAATTACTCAACCAGTTTATTTTTCTCGTTTATTTCTTTAGTGAGATATCATTTACATGTGTTAATTAACTTCGTAGTGAAAAACGCACGGTGGATGGTCTTTGCCTTTGTTGGGTAAATTACATTGCCCATTATATACTTACGTATGCGTTCCAAATTGTAAATACCGTAAGCTTTTCGTTTTCTATATCTGGCGTATTTTTTACAATGAAATAAGTTCCAAAAATTAATTTCCAGCTATGAAATTCATGAACGTTTTTCTCTTTTAATACACACTCGAATGACCCTATTAATGTAGTATTCTTTCATCGTATATAATAAATTAGTTATTTTTATCAGAACTAAAACTTGGAATATCTAAATATCTATCGAAATTTTAGGATAAAATACTTTTTTACTTTCTCATGTACGAAGTATATTGAGAAGGTATTGTAATAGCGAAAAAAGTCGATCTCGAGATTTTTATGGAAATACACATTTTAGATATAGGTACCTGAGTCCGAAAAAGTGGTTTTCGGATTGGCATCTGTCTGTGGGTCTGTCTGTTAGCGGCTCTAGAGACTAAACGGTAGAGCGAAAATGATTGAAATCTCGTACTTAGGCATTTTATCATACAGAATATTATTATAAGCTATGAAGAAATGGTTGGCATTGCAAAATAATTAAGGGTAGTTTATTCTACGGATTTTAACAACAATTTGATTTTCTCAGAAACGGCTCCAACGATTTTGATCAAATTTCGTACAGTTACTTGAGTTTACGTATGCAATAATACTGCATAGTTCATATTCCTCAAAGAATGAATATAAGGCAACTTTAATAACAATTGGATTATCGAAAAAATGGCTTATACGATTTTCATCAAATTTTGTTTAATTTCGTCCCCGGTTTTCAATTTAAAATTGACAGATATGCAATATCTAAGAGTAAAACGCGATATATTATAATGTCGCTAAACTCCGTACGTTATAATCTTGTTAGCACAAACAATGCACAGTTAATAAAATCTGGGTAGCATGTTGGATATTGCTACTCGCAAATCGGGGTCCACGTTTCATTTTGATATGGATTAAGCTTTTCGCTGCAGCAACAGCTGGAAAGCCAGTCTCGCATAAGTAGGTGGTTGCAAATAGAGTTTATTTCAGACCATCTTGAATATAAAACAACTTTTAGAAAAGAACAAACGCCACTTGATATCGATTAAAGTCCATGTCTAGTCCTTTTATCATTCGTTCGCTTTTTTAAAACAGAGTTTTGTATTTTATTGAGCAAATATCAACGTTCGAATCCGTAAAATATTCCGTATGAAACGGACGTGCGTCATTCTCCCGTCCTAAAAAGCGCCTCTCGACAACTCCTACCGCCGCCTTCAGATCCATACATTTTGAGTGTGAAATTTGCCCTTTGCGAGGATCAGATGTTTCTCATTTTTTCGCCGAGACTTACTCGCTCGTTCTCTACGAGGCGAAATTTTTTCCGGGTTCTTCAAAATTAAAATATTCCCGTTTCAGAAACGTTCGTATTTGAAGCGTTCAGATTACTTACCTTATTTTAAATTCTTTATGACCTTATAGCCAAGAATTAAGAATGTGGTTATAGCATATCATCGGCCTTAATCGACGATAATCACGTGTTATAAAGAGCGTTCAATAATTCCCTGTGCACTTTGAAATCAAAAACGTATTTAATTAATATTTTAATGTATTGTTTCAGTGATTATTTATTTGTTGCTTCACCACTAGAGTAATTTTTTCAAATGTTTTCTTTATTATAACTGTATCAAATTATAATTAACATAAGTATTTATTGCGTTGACTTAAATGCAATAACAATAAACAATTTAACAATCTAATTCACAGTGACTTTTTGGACACCCTTATATGTATGTGTATATACATCTTTATGTATATATTTGAGTGTGTGTGAATATATATGTATATACACGTCATAGGCTAAAAAATAAAACGAGAGTTAAAAGAATGAAGTAGTAGTAATGGGAAAGCAAACCGTGGTGAACGCATTTCTGTGAAAACGGACCGCAGAAGAGAAAGCAAGGCCAGCGGTTTTCCGACCGTGCTGTTTACCGAGAGAGTGAGAGAGAAAATGCGGGTCTAAAAGTGCATTAGTGACTCGCAAAGTTGGAAAAAGAAAAACGCTTTAAAAAATCAAACAAAAATTCGAAAGTTTGTAACGTTTTTTAAAGAACAGCTGGCAGTTATAATATCCAACCCGCCTTCCCCGAATTATATTCGGTCCCTATGGAAACGAATTCAACCGTGGATTAGGTTTAAATAGAACACCTACAGCGGTAAAAATGACGAAGAAGAAACAGAAAGTTACCAGTTGGCATGGAAGTCCACGGCTATAGAATAAGGCCTGGTTTGTAACTTTTTTATTTTAAAAAAGAATTACTTTATAACATTTCAGTATTTTCAGATATTTCCACGTTTCATTCCTACATACCTGATAAGTTTCAGATTCTCACCTATTCCGGATATACTACTTTCACATTGGCGTAGCTACACTACGAAATTATTGCATGGCATTCACCAATGCACCATATTGAAAGTGTTTAAAACAAGATTTTTTAGTCCGTATATTAATGTCAGTATAAAGGACACGTTACAACCTGGCCAAATAGCCAAATGAAAACGTTTATCCATGATCTACATTTATATATAAATTACATGCATACAAATATTTACAAGGTTGCACAAAATTCCAGTTGCCATGAGTTATTCACTGTATTAAAGATATGCTATTAAGGGAAGGAATAACATCAGCACAACGAATAATCATTCAAGATATATTACATAGAGATAATTAATTAACAATTTTGTACAATCTTAGACTTGAAAAGGCCAATATGGGAAGGGAGGGGGTCGAATGTCTCCGCAATTAATCTGTTCCAATTTTCTATACTCTCATTATATCATTTGTTCTATCTTATGAACGATATCCGACAATTGGATTTCTCCATCTCAACTCTTAACTTCCTCCATGATAGGCATTGTAAATTAGAACTAATCTCTCTTAACTTCCTCCTGCCTTATAATGATTTCAATCTGATTTTCTATAATTTTTGTAACACTCTCGTCGTCTCGTGATGTATCCAATTATAACATCGATGCTGTCGTAAGCTTATTTCGTAATTATTTTAATTTCTAAGCGGAACTCTGATGTAGAGAACGTAATGGGCGGAACCTCCTCCCTTCCAATTCTAAAAACGCCCGCCTCAGTTCAAAACTACATTGCTTCGTTGCTCAAAACTTTTTCGAATGAAGTTGGAAACGATGGAATGCGGCATAAAAAAAGCGAACTACGAGTCGGAGAATAGGATCCTAGTCAATTCGATTTACGCTCTCAACTCGTCTCCTTCGCTCGACGATACGGCCTGTAAAGACTCCTCGCTACTGCGACTTCGTTCATCGCTATATAACTGCGCAATAAATGTCTAACAGACCCTATAGAACGACTTAATAGCAACCTTAAAAACTCCACGACCGATGACGTCCATAGGCCTCTCACTCCGCCCCAAGGTCGTCCGGATGAAAATCATTCCAGAAGCTCTCTCCGTTGTTTGGAAACACGACAGAGCACGGTAATAAAATGAAAATATCCCTCCCTCTTTCCCTAAATATGGAAATATTTTTAGATTTGGGAATCACGTGCGCGGAAAACCCTCGTCCAACGCGGGTTTCCCCAACGCGGATTTGATTATGCGCGGTTAAATAAATGTGATGCTTGCTTACCACGTCGATACAAACATGAATATATGTATTTCTTTGTAAACAAGTGCATTCACTACGTACACACATTATTATTTTATTCAGGATCATTATCAACGCTTTAGGAAAATGAAAATTTTACGATATTTTTGCTCGATCTCGGACATTTTACAAAAAATGAAAATATATGGGCGATTTTTTTCGAATGGAAATAATCACCCAGCATCGAATATTCGTTGATATAGGTTCTTTTAAAATATCGAATGCATTTAAAAAGAAAACAAAAAAAATAAACTGAATGCCATTTAAAACTTTGAGTGATCTCGATTTATGGAATTTGGACTCTATATATGGTATTTTAAATATTTAATAATTATATGACGTTTAACAGTTCTTCAATATCTTAACGGCCGCTTTCAAAACAGATCGAAATCGACTTATTCTGGACCGGAAACATTCTTTAAAAAAAACTGTTTTTTTAGGACTTATATCGCGATAATGACTCCCAAGTGCCTCATTAGGCAAACTTCGACGGAAATAAAATTAACGCGAGCGTCTTAAGTCAATCGGAGAGCCGAACTCGGCGAGGAAAAGATACTTTCAAGTTCCGAATTCGTCTAATCGAAGTCTCGCTCAGAATTATTGCATCGTCGCATAAGAAAGTTGTCACGGGAAAAGTCGGGCGGCATTAGATTTCATGCTAAGGAGACCCTGTAATTCAACCCACCTATGTTAGTAGTAGTAGTACCTACCTTTTAAAAACTTTTTATTATTATTTTTGGCAACGTCGGCCATCCCCTTCGGCGTGGACTTGCGGCGAACTCGCGAGATATTCAGAGAAATATTAAGTAAAATAAAAGAGAGAACGGAGCACTTCGATTAACGTTCTTCTTCTTTTTTACCCCCCCTCTCCCTCACCCCCCCCACTCCTCCCCCAACCCTTCCACCCTTTATATTCTTTCAAAGAGAATCACCTGCTCCCTCATTTACGGTCATTGGAAAAAGCTCGGAGAGAGAGAGAGATATAGAGAGAGCGAGAGAGAGAGAGAGAGCAGAAGTCTCGCAGATGGAGTTGAAACTCTTCGCGATTGTTGCTTCCGAAAGGGGCAAAAAAAAGGAGAGAAGTTTTATTCCCCTCGGGGTATATGGACCATTCAGAATCATCGCTGCATCACTATTTCTAACGTCCGTCCGCGAAACCAACTCTCGCTCCTCCCCTATCCTCCCCCCTCCCCCTTCCCCTTCCCCCACGCTCTCTCTCCCCACCCCACCCCACTCACCAATCCTCTCTTCTCCATTCTCGCCCTTGGCAACTCACCCACTCCTCTTCCCACCCACCTCATCCACCCACCCACCCAAAACCTTCGCGATTACGGCGAGGAAGCGAAACCCAGCTACGGAACCTACGGGTTCTTCGTAATTGCTTCCACCACCACCCTTCCCAACACCCACTCCTCAATTCCATTTCCACCTTTATCTTTTTCTCTTCTTCTCTTTCCCACTCTTCTCTTCTCCATCTCCCTTACTCTCTCTATATATCTACTCTCTCCCTTTTTCCAAAACCCTCCTCTCCTTCCTCGGGATCCGTCCATCCCTCCTCCTACGCCAAAGAGATCCAGCGACTATCGCCTCGTTATGATTGTACTCTGGAGCCTACACTCGAAAGATTCTCATCGGGAACTCTATTGAAAAGAAAGGAGAAAGGAGGGGGAGGTTTGTAGGGCGAGCGGGAGGGAAGGATCGGGGCGGAGGGGGAAAAATAGAGGGAGGGGGTGAAAGAGAGAGAGAGGTGGGAGGAAGGAGAGGGGGAGGAGGAGGAAGGAGAGGAAGGAGTGGACGTAAGAAAAGGATGGGAGGAATAGCAGAGGCGAAACGGTATTGTCAAGGGAAATGGGAGGAAGAGTAATCGGGGATAGGTTCGAATGAATGTAGTCGACTGTTCTGAGTAGCACGGGAAACCTTTTTTTTTTAATATTTTTTCTGGAGTTGGTTATCACCGAGAGGGAGTTTTGGGGAGGATAGATATATTAATGATAACTTTATGGAAATGTTTTCGATTTACGAAACGTGATGAAAATGGAATAGCATGTTCGATACGTGCTGTGAATTGCACATACACACGCACGCACACATACGATACACACACACACACACACAGGGTGATTCAAAAATAGAGGTACAAATTTTAGTGGTGAGTTGTGCATCCAAAAACAATGATATAAGGTCATATAAACATGGGTCGGCAAATCTTTAGTTTTCTTACATTCTGCAATTTGACCGACTAAGCGCCTGGAGAGCACACGCTACCTTCCCATCCGTGTCATTCAGATGGCTAGAAGGTTCTGAGACCTGTCAGATGTATGGAGGAAGACTGGTGAGAATAAACAACAGTGCTAGCAAGACAGTACTGTACGTATTGAAGTGGTGTTGTGTGCCGACAAATTTAATGCATGTGAATAGTGAACACATATGCAAGTAGTCATCTCATTTACATTCAGTCTAAAGATTTTTTCGTGTGCGACATGGTATCGAACTACACATTCGCGGAAATGGCAGACATGCATCTCTGCTATGGCCGTGCATAAGGCAATGCAGTCAACGACGTGGCAGACCTACAGTAGCGAGTTAAAGATGGATACCATGCCATTCAGAATACTCCAGGGATGTTTGAGCGAGTGGGGCAATCGTTACTGCGACGTGCTCAGTGCTGTATGAAAGTTGAACGGTCAAGATTTTGAGCAGTTACTTTAACAACATGATTTCTGTAACCATTCACGCAAAATATGTAGAAGGAAAATGCTTTGCATGTCAGCGCTTACTTTATTCAACCTCTCTAGGCGCTTATACGGTCAAATTGCAGAATGTAAGAAGGGTTCTAGCTTGAAAACTAAAGATAGTTTAAATGAACTTAATTATATATTGCTTAAACGCACTTGAATAGTATAGTTATTAAGTTAGTAAGTTGTAACAAAATCTCAATTGACGTAGTTGCATCTGAATTTTTAAAGAATATTTTCATAACTGCTACAATAAATTTTTTTTATTTGATATTCTGTTTACCTATGTTGCAGTTAGACACAATCGAAATTCGAGGAATTTCATTTAATTTTTTAATTGTTATGAATGATTTCATTACTCATTTTCTGAGATAGCAGCTCATATTTATTTAATGGTTTTACCAACGGAAGAATGTAGGAAGTTCGCTTTTATCTATTTCTCATAAAAACAGCATATACTATATCATTTTCAGCATTTCAATAAACGTTCCAAATAATACAAATTCATAGAAACGCTTATTTGGTATTTTCCCCCCTCAGATTCAACTTCGATGCATGAAAGTCAAGTCAAATAACGATGCTTATAATTTATTACTGATGACACTTAGATCCGTGTCAAGTTAAGTCGAGAAATTAATTTGTACCTGAAAAATCAGACTTCTTTTTATCATTTATTTACAGCAAGAAATTTTAATCAATCACTTTAGGATATCTTGCACATTATTGTCTCATAAAACCATGCCAACCCTTCCATAATTATCGCGAATAGGAATTGTTTACCTGTTTACACTTGGTGTATTAATACTTCTGCTGAAGTTTTATACGTAGTTAGGAAGAACACATTGAAATACATTTAGGTGATTAAGTACTTCTCTGAAATAAAATGAAAGTGGAATTTTATTCCATTACAGGAAAATTTAAAAAGATCTTTGCAACGAAACGTATCTAAGGCAAATAACAATGGCCGGAAAGAAATAACTAAAATGATAACAGATGAAATGCCATTACTCTGCGAGACAAATTACTGTTAGCGCCAACTCCGTCCTGTCTTCCTGCATGGTCTTTCATCATGGTTATGAACGCTGTAAGGCTTTGGAATCTTTAAGAGTCGATTAAATTTCTATCTACCGATGCTAAAGATATAAAATATAGATGTCGTGGCTTTGTTTTCCGATTCAAAAAGTTGAGAAACGTTCGCTCTTACAAAGCATTGAATTTCTCCGCAGTAAAAACCATATCTTTGTTTTGTACGATAACATAGGATCGTGAGTTTTTCCGCACTCTACACGCGTTTCTGGAAAAAGATATGCAAAGAGAAACCGCGCAAATTGGAGTATGTTACCGGATATAAACAAAATCTGATGTGGCCAACACATAGACTTCTTCCATATTTGGTGTATAGATATTTAAATTATTATCAATAGTATTATAAGGCAAAATTATTATTTCGTATCGTAAAAGAATACAGTCGTCCTTATTGCCGTAAATTACGTATATTTTGAATATGTTTACAGAATTCATCGCTACATGGTGGTGGCGCTGTATACAGGAAATTACGAAAAAGTTAAATATCTCCGAAATGGATGGTTCTACGAAAATTTGTTTCAAACAAAACTTGGAAGAAATATTATACTCTACAACTTTGGTCCACACGAAGATTACCAATAACGATGTTTTTAAGGAGATATTTGACGGAAACCGAAAAAACCGATTATTTATAAATAATTCCTAAACAATAACTGCTATATAAAAACGTTTCAAATGAAAGCTGTAGGAAATTACATTCTCTATAACCTTTGTATAGAATTTTATATACAATAATGTTGTTTTAACGGAGAAATATCGCAAAAACCGAATCTGGTTTCGAGTAAACCTCGACTTCCGCTTAACCGTTATTGTCCAAAAACTAATCAGTTCTTTGTGCTCATGCTAAAGTGATATACTTATATGAAATTTGGTATTAATATGACAAGTAGTTTTTGAGAGCACCCACAATCACGTACACACACGCACACACACACACATACATCATTCCGAAAATAGTCCAAACGTGTTCTAGGTACCTCAAAACGTGTATTTCCGTTGAAATATCGAAGTCGATTTTTTTCGTGATCACAATACTTTCCCTACACTACGTATGGAGAAAGTAACAAAAGGTTACTTTGTAGTGCTAAACGTGAAACAATTTAGTTGCACGATGGTATTCAAGGATTTCTTTTCAATTAAACTGAATCATTTTATTCTTTTTGATGCTAAAAGACCGCTTTGAAACCGTGATATGCCTAAAAGGATCTGAACGAAACCTCGCAATTCGAGGAATGAGCGTGGATATTAACAACATTCCGCTAGTTAATTTCCCGAATACCATTTTAATGGTACCGTTTTTTATTCATGAACTTCGTAAACGCGAACGTAAATATTATACGCTATGCTAATTTTTCTTATTTATTGTATTTTAGGTGGCTTTTATGAATTTATTACTCATTATTTCAGAAATAGTGCTTACAGCCAGCCTCAGTGCTTACATCAGGAACAGAATCCGTTAAAATAGTACTTTGATTGTAGGGAGGAACTTGATCCGACGCCTTAACGAGATTTTTTTATGAATATTTAATTTAAAAAGACTCGATTTAAATTGGGCTTCGGGACAGAGCCTATTCCATTTTAACTCTACGTCATGTCTTCCCATGTCGCAGTTCACACAGATGAAAAAATTAGATAAATATTAAGAAAGTCAGGCCCGTGTTTACCATAAGGCAAGCTAGGCAAATCCTGGAGGGTCAAAATTTTAAGTAGTCCAAAAATTCAGACGGGAAACCGTATAGAATATCTCAAGCATCCTTCACTCTTGCCTCATACTCTTTTGCACAAGGTCCAATTGCACGTTACACAAGATGTTAAAATTCATGTTAGAAAACAACATCGCTGCAACATTCCCAAACGTTGAAGTATTATTGCGAATATACTTCACAATTCCAATCAGTAATGTTACTGGTTAACAGAGATTTTCAACTTTGAAACGCGTAAAAAATCTATCAACGTGGAGGTTTCCCGCATAAATTTATCGACACAATCCTTTTTAGAAAACAGAGGAAACTAACCCTTGAACGTTGTTTTAATACTCCCCCCTCTGTTAACAAACCCCGTTGGTGTAAATTACCTTACATCCACCACATTTCCCGGTTAATTGCGAATTGCTTCCCCGAAGATAAATTACGCACAGCTTTCTACACCCTCAATAATCTAGGAAAATTTTTTCTAACAATAAAGATAAGGTTGACCATTTATTTAGGAGCGGTGTCTATAAACTCTCATGTAATGACTTTAATGCCATTTACATTGGACCACCGAACATAGAAAATCTTTCTTACTAAATTCTTTCAAATTACACTTTGCCAAACACTTACTCGAATTCAACCATTCTTCCAACTTTAACCCGGAGGTAATTCATTTCGCAATTAAAGGTCCCAGTTTAAATCTTTTAGAACAGTTGGAAATACTTTTACATTACAATGATAACACACTTAACCTCGTTAACGAACTTATTTCCCCCACCCTCTCTCCCTTGCTTACTTTGTTTCTCCCTAACACCCACCCCTCCCCAATACCTTGATTCAGCCTTCCCCCCCCCCCCCTCACCCTCCCATTCATTGGTCCCCTCTACGCATTTCCCTCCCCCACTCCCCTCAGATTCCGTATATATTTGTGTTGCTTCTTGATTTTGTACCTGATGATGACTAGATATTAGTCGAAACCGGTTGTTTTTTCTGGGTATAAAAGTGGAACTTTTACTAAGTTATCCTTCTCATTCTTTTATGATGGAGTTCCACCAAGTAAAGGCTTCCTCCGTCGATTTTATTCTAAGCGCCAGTAACGTGGCAATATTTCGTAAGAAAGAATGAAGTGCGTTTGCGCGTGTTAAAAATGAGTTTGCCGATGAAATTGATTATGATGAGATGACTGATAAATTTGCAGTACTAAAGGCGAGAAAGAGAAAATTTTGAATACCTTTAAAATAAAGGATTTCAACATTTCTACAGATGTACTTTACTTTTCCACTTCCGTTATTTCTACACACTTTCCTTTTTAATGAGAAGAGGCCCAAAATATTGCTTTGCCTAAGGCGCCGATTATCCTAAACACGGCTGTGAAGAAAGTAATGAAAACACTCAAATATAAGTACAATAATTTATTGTTTTTGTGAACGGTAATCGTTTTAAGTGAGAACCCTTAATTCTAATAATAATTTAGGGTAGGAAAGGAAGGGAAGCGTGAAAAATTGGCAGTAAGGTACACTGTTGTATGGTAAATGCTGCCAGCGAGCTAAATCATTCAACTTCGTCGCAATAATTCAATTAAAATAAACTGCACGCTTAAAAAGCATCAAGGGTTCTCACTTACAAATGACGACCCTGTATTGGAGAAGTCATTACAGATCAAGTAAATACTGCACACATGTTCTGTGCGAGACATTATAAAAATTTTCCAAGTTAAAAGCTGTAAATTTTTTAAAAATTGTTCGTATTCTACATCCTGTTAATCGGGATTTTAAGATAAATGTAAAAATGAATTTAAGAAGTATAACTTGAACCATTCTCCATTTACTCATCATATATTATATCACTTTTAAGTTACCAAAAAAAGAAAGAGATTAAAGTTTCATATTTTATCCCGGGAAAATTCCTCGAGCGATCCCTTCCTTGATTAAACCATCACTCTTTCCCTCTCGTGTCCGCTTTTACTTTCGTCCAATTTGTAGCGCGACGCGAGCGCAAAACCGCTCACCACACACCACCAGAATTTCTCGCGCGCCGTTCCAATCGAGGAATAAAAAACGTAAAAAAATATATATTTATATGCGGGAGTCGAAAGTGAGAGCGAAAAAAAAAACTTTTTCGGGAAAAAAATAATACTCGTTAAGTTTCAAGGAGCGAGCGTTATATTTTTTTGTATTTTCCAGGAATCGCTTTCCGGGAGATAGAGAAAAATGATAAAGGGAGAATCCCGAGGCGCGAGATGAACCTCATGCATCTTCCAACGAGGGGGAGGGGAGGGGGGAGGGGAGGAAACGTCACTCGTCAGAACCCTCGAGCGTATGGCAGGGGGTGAGAGGTTTTCAGAGAGGGTGGGGGAGGGGGAAGGGGGAAGGAGAAGAAAAGAAGGGAGAAAGTGGTGTAAGGAAAGTGAATCTGCGAAAAATTTCTCATCCACCTCTCTCTCTCTCCCTCTCTCCCTCCTTCCCGTCTCTCCATCCTTTCCCTTCTCACCCTCTCTCCCTCCTTCCCTCCCTCGCCCAACAAACCTCTACAAGCGATCGCTTCTGGGACATTCTATGACATGGAGCCCTCGAGCCGACGGAATCATCAACCGCTAAATCTCCGCCACGCACAACCACGCACGCACACACCTCCAAACCATCCTTAATATAAGCATTCTCGGAGAAAACCTTCCATCTCTTCCTCCTATTCCTTTCCCTCCTACACCCACGCATCTCCCCCCCTCCCTCCCCCCTCCGTGGCCATCCCTAAAGGAAAGGAGAAAAAAAAGTTTTATAGGAAGGATTCGGTATGCTTGGAAGACATTTCGCGTCGCGGAGGATGTAGGAGAAAAGGAGGAGAAAAGGTGGGCTTGTGCGGGTGGAGGAAGGTGTTAGGGGAAGTGGGAAGAGGGGAAGAGAGAAAGGAAGATTACGTGAGGTTTGGAAGTTGGGGAAATTGAGGCAGAGGAAGTTAGACTGAATGCTCACGGAGATGGGAGGTAAGGTATTGTGAAGGGAAAATAGGATGTAAAAAGGTCGTCCGTGAAAGCGAATGGTTTTAGGCAGAGTTTTTATTCCTTAGGGTAAAATTGCGGTGGTCGGAACGGTAATTGTTAGAGGTTGGACGAGTTATATCGGGTGTTATTGTATTATTGATGAGAACCTGACCGTAAGCTCTGTGGTAATAAAAATTGTCTCATATCTTCTAAGTACTATTTTAAATCATAACGAGACAAAAATCAAATTTTAATATTATTTTTGACTTGACTTGTCCTAAACATTTTACTTTGGTTTGAATTATTTCCTCTTCGTTCTGACGATTGTACAAATATTTTTCTACATTTTTTCTGGTAGATCAGTTTAGTGCCCCATTTTCCCCATGTGAATATATGTGATAGAGGTTGATTATTGGATAGCGAATTAAAATACTTTCACATATGTGTAGATTGGTTACTTGAATTTTTCCAAATTATACGGTGGTCAGAGTTTGGTTTCAGAGGAGAATTGGAGTTTTGTCATTCATGCATATCCCAAGAAAGAATGTTTCTCCGTCCGAAATTTTTGCGGGTATCAATGCATGAAAATGCTCTCCTGGATTAAAATTTATTTCTTCATTTTTATAATATTGGTTAAGAGATATCTGGAGTGAAAGCATCCATCCGAGGTAGAGATGGAGTTAGATGGCGTTCTTCTTGTAAATTGTTTAAAGCAATCTGATTAGAGATATTGAGTTTTGTATTCTTTAAATTTAGCCATTTAGAAAGGATGTGATTATTTATGAAATTATCTTTCGACTAAAAGTAATTTTGCCTCGCAATCAATTCACTGAATTTTAGCAAGTATTATCCAGTTTACATTTTGTTTCTTCTGGAATATATAATATCTATAACAGGCCAGTTCATCAATATAAATGTGCATTGTTTGTATTTCTGTCATGTAATTTCTTCACGCTAAACTATGTTCACCACTGGGGGCATAAGGTACAGGGGACATATATACAGTGTATATGTATATATATATATATATACACACACAGTATATCTATCCATATAACTATTGAGCTATGTCTGTAATTCCGTCACGCTGAGGGAGACGGGAAGTGAGAAGAATGGAGAATGGGATGAAGGGAGAGAGAGGCAGATTAGAGTTCATTTTAATGTAATACTTCATTCATCTAAACCCGTAATTTTTGACAGGCAATTACACCAATAAATTATCTATGAGCAACCGCTGACGAATACCTGTACGTAGGTTAAAATACACACATGATTCATTCAGACGTTTTATGTTTAAAAGATTTACCTAATAACTTTTACGGAAAAAATCTTGTGAAAGTTTGCGATCGATCTTAATTTTTTATTTAGGAAATTCATCTAAAAACTCACGGGAAAGTTTTCGATTCTGTTTAACTTTTTCATTCGTTAAATTAATTTAAAAAATAATATCGTAGTTATGTGTTAAAGCGTCCTGAATTCATATCTGCGAAAACGTGTTGCGACTGCCATTAGGGAAAATGGCAAACGAGCTTACATCAGTTGATGGCGAAACTGAATTACCGGAGAAGTGGATTCTATTGTTCGGCACCAACCAGCCCAGGGTCTTTTCAAACTAGGTCGTCTGTGTAGTCTCTCAGTTTTGGCTTGGAATAATTCATCTTAGTTTCATATCGATTGAATCTACTCGATATACGGTACACGAAAATGCTTTTTTATGTATTGCAATACCTTAATTAGAGAACTCGTGCCATCTGTGTTTTTCAAATTTACAGTAACTGTAAGAAGACGCGAAAGTGGACATATATACATATAAGGGTGACAACTGTTAGTGTAAAAAAGATATGGTTGACAAGAAATAAGGTGAAAAGCTTTTCGGATAAGGCCTTCAGCCACGGGTAGATGATAACTAACGGCTAGTGTGGTACCCTTGTTTCGTTTTATCTTCCCTTTTCATCAGATGTGTGCACACATACACCTTTATACATATTCCCACTTGCACATACCAATTTAGCTTAACTTAAGACTCAATTTTCTTTTGCAAAACTAAACGCAATTTCTGATATCCTCTGACATGCAATGTATGAATTTTTTTCGCGGTAATCAAATGTTATCGCAGCTTTAAAATTCTTATCCAACAAATACACTTGGCGAATTACAAACACCATCTATGTAGATTTTAAGAAAAAAACTAATTTTTTTGTTCTCGAGGGCAATTCCTCATTTAAATTTATTTCTGCTTAGGAATTAACCGATGAAGTAATATATTTAGGATCTTGCGAAAATCGATTTAGAAGTAAAATGTGTATGGGATATTTAATAGCGTCTTCGACTAATAAGTAAAAACTATTGTTATTCAAGAAACGTCTTGAGTGAAGGTGAATCTTGAAATAGCTGAGGATATGTAAAGGAAAATTTTATGAATGATATTTCACACCAAATTCTGTCATTTCAAATTGAGACTGTGACGAGAAAACAACGTTTGTGATGTGAATGTGAAACATCTTATGATAACACTGTGATGGCATAGGATAAAATCATCTCATTACTTAAAAAACTGAAATTAAATAGAATTGGTAAATTATTTTTAAATTTTTTTAGCTAAAAGAGAATCGATTGATACTTCCATTTCAAATATCTCCAATTATACCTTGGATGAAAAATATATAGAGAAAAAATTTAGAGAACTTTTGCGGAAAATATGGTATGGTACATAAAGAAGCGTAAAAGATTTGAAAGACGGTCTTTGCAAACAGGTAAAAAGAATATTGAACTAAATCGGGAAATAATCTTCAAACGAACCATTACTTATTATCACGGCTCGAATCCAAGTTATTATTTGAATGTTTCTTTCTGGATTGCGGAGAGTTTGACGATAATTGAAAGAGAACGTGGGATGTAATGGAGATTGGATTTCGGAGCAGCGGCTGAGAGGAGAAGAGGTTAAGAACATCAAGACGGGAAATTCGAGATTCCCTTAAATTTACCGCGTAATTTCGACGAAGAGAGAATACTTACATTCATTACCGCAAAGGTGAACATTTTCGTACCTCAAAAAATAAAACACGTCTAACGATTTCTTAAGCCTTTTCCAACTCGTCCATTTCCCAGGAATTCATGTTGAGTAGTACAGGAGAGAAAAAATTGAGTTAAGTCTCCCGGTATTCTTCACCGGATCTGAAATTTCTAACCGTGCGATGATAATTTAGGAAGGTTTATATCCTCCGGATCCTCTCTCTCTCTCCTCCTTTCCTCTCTCCCCACTCTCTATCTCTTCGCAAAAGCTTTAATGGGATTTCTAGAGGAGGAGTTGAGGATCGCCTGGAGACAAAAATGGTAAGAGAGGGTTCTGGAAGATAGTCTTCTGACACGTCGATGTCGTGGGATCGATTAAAGCCAAACGGATTAGAGCTTGCGCTTAAAACCACTGTTATATATATATATATATATATATATATATATATATATATATATATATATAATGTATATTTAGGGCAACTGGGTGTTGAAGGAAACCCAGTGAACAGTTACAAGAAGGAGAGCCGTTTGAGTGTCGGAGAGACAAATTTGTAGACGTAGGTGGAGCTTTCGGGATGATCCCTTCGTCAGCACAAGAGAGACGCAACTCTACAAATGTGTCTCTCCGACACCCCAGCGGCCTTCCTTCTGGTAAGTTGCACCTCTCTTGTGCTGACGAAGGGATCATCCCGAAAGCTTCATCTACGTTTACAAATGTGTCTCTCCGACACCCAAACGGCTCTCGTTCTGGAAAGTGCTCACTGGATTTCCTTCAACTCAGCTGGGATGTCGGAGAGACTTTTGTAGACGTAGATCAGGAGTAGGCAACCTTTTCTATATGGCGGACCACATTCTGTGTTATGTATACTTCGGAGGGCCGCATTGCAATTCACAAGAGCTTCGGAGGGCCGATTGGGCGTTTAAATCAGAAGTTACCTAGAGATTTCTTGGTCTCACATTACTGAAAATTAATTCTAATTTGTTTACTTGCGTTAAAACTCCGGCAGAAAAGGTTTTATTACCACAATTTCGCTTAAAAAGATATGGAATTGACTGTGTTAAATTATGCCGATAACTTTTTCATCGTGGCTACGCGAGCCGCATAAAACGCTCTCGGGGCCGCTTGAGGCCCGTGGGCCTTAGGTTGCCGATCCCTGACGTAGATGATGAAGCCTTCGGGATGATCCCTTCGTCAGCGCAAGAGTGTTTAATGTATACGCTCATACACATGTAATCCGATGTCATCTCCTGTCTAAACATTGATGTTGTAAGTGCCGAGGCGTGTTTCTTTTTAGAACACGCTTAAGCGATAAACAAACAAAAATGAGCGAAAGGTACACGATTCCCCCAGCCCGAGATAATCATGGATCCAAATGGCGGATAATCTGACTTATGATAGAGAATTAAACTTTCCTAGTTACGTCGCCAGCAGACGAAGAGAAGTGTATTTATAAATTGCGC
Organism: Uropetala carovei; assembly: GCA_036926305.1. Classification (NCBI taxonomy): domain Eukaryota; kingdom Metazoa; phylum Arthropoda; class Insecta; order Odonata; family Petaluridae; genus Uropetala; species Uropetala carovei. The sequence continues at coordinate 9,459,321 of JAXCHB010000325.1, forward strand.
GACATATCGCATGTGAGGGGTAATATCCATACGTTTCGCCGGATTTTCCGTTGACTGTGGTTATTCCGTAAGAGTGATTAAGACCAGGTTTGGCGAAAATTCATTTTTGTTGAATAACGTGATATGTCGCGTAAATAATATATTTTTAGAAAAAAATTATTTTGAGTAATTTATTTCTAACTGTTCAGATACATTTTTCGGCATAAATTAATTAATGTTGAATATAACGTGGTATGTTTACTTAATTTAGTTTGTATTTTTCCAAGAAATGTATTTTGTGTAATTTATAAAGCGTTTTAAGCGTTCGGATACATTTTTCGGCATAAATTCATTCGTGTTGAATAACGTGATATATTATGTAAATTAAATATTTTTGGATAAATTTATTTTATGTAATTTATAACTCGCGGGGATTATTTCTAAGCGTACGGATACGTTTTTCATAATATATGTCCAAAAATATGCGTGGTTTCAACGCCGAAAATTCGGGCACTAGAATAAACTTTCTCCGTAATCAAGTGGCGATTCAGGATGAGAGAAGGCGTAAACCGCACCTTTAAAAAGAAACACAAAATTGTATGCAAAATTTTCGCCCCCTTGCATTTTTGAACATCCGAACGAGAATTAATGGCGGGGGCGTTAAAAAAAAAACTCGACAAACGCCACGAGCACTCGGCTACCCTTCAGTCTTTTGAAGGGATGATGACGCGAGGAAAAGGGTGAACTGTAGAGAAGAGGATTGGATAGGAGATAAGGAGGAAAGAGAGCGGAAAAAAGGGTTTGTTTATCTTATTTTATTGAAGGGAGAGGAGAGGATGGTCGGGTTGGGACGTATAGCCGGCAGTTGTTTCGCTCCAGCATCGCAATCGAATCGATGTCATCAATACCACCACACCCGTAAATCAAAAGCTGCGTTAATGATCTTCCGCCACCATCTCCGCCATCCTCGTTCTGACGGGGATCTCACATATACTTCCACCCCTCCCCCTTCCACCCCTCCCCCTTCCAACCCTCCTTCCATCCCTTCTCCAACCCCTCCCCCCTCCTAAACGCTCCACTCTCCCTCCCACCCCCTCCACCTCCCATCCTACATTGCCGCGGGTAGAATCTCAGCCTCCGTTCTACCTCTCTCTCTCTTCATCTCTTTTCCTCTCCCTTTCTCTCTCTCTCTTTCTCCCACCCTCCACTCGTACAAAACTCCCTCTTCGTTCTCTCCTAAACCTCTCTCTCTCTCTCTCACTCCTTTTTACTTGCGAAGATGATCGTGGGCCCCGTAATTTCCCCATCATCTACCATGCGATTGTGCGACGCCGAGGGAAAAAATAAGCGGCTTACGTTATTAAGCCACTATTCCGCGATGGGATTTAAGCGGAACGAGAGCGAGATTTTGATATTTTTATTTTGAAGGCGAGCTTAATCATCCGTTAGGAATGTTTAACTTTTAAAGCTTTTTCGTGCTATTGGTGTTAACGTTGGTGTGACTTTGATGACGAATTAATCTCTCTGCGTACGTAATAATGTTGCGATGTCGCGAAGTATTAAACGTGGATGTAGCATTGAATCTTATCTAGCTTTAATTTTTCTTTATAGTATGCGTTATTTTTCGGTATTTAGGAATAAATAGGTTAAAGAATAAATAACTTTAGGAATATATATATATATATATATATATATATATATATATATATATATATATATATATAGTATATATATGTTTTCTGTCTTTTATACGGTGGGCTGTTCCCGCAAAATATCCTGTTTGTGTTTAAGGTCTCCTCAGGCTAGCAAGTTTCCATTCATTTTGCTTAGCCATTTATCATAGTAGAACAAATATTGTTAATTGAAGGAATATAGATTTGGCTTAAAAGTTTATGCTTGTACTGGTGATAATGTTGGTGTGGTTTTAGTGATAAATTAATAATACCTTGTTATCTTTAAAACTAATAATAGTATTTTTGTAGATTTTGTGTCGAACTTTATTTAAAAGTTTGCTGCATTTTTAATCGGTATATTCCATAAAAATCCGCCATGAAACATTTTTGCGCAAACGAAGAAAATGGATAAGAATTTTTTTTTCATTTTAAAGGATAGAGGTTCGGCAACGACAGGCCTTTCGTTAAAATATTTTTCATTGATTGTTTAAAGCTGAATGGATTGAAATTTAAGCTTGAAATGTCCTTTTAAATATTTCTCTTCCGCAAGTTCCTGTTGTTCACATGTACCAGGTTTATTGAAAATACTGCGTCAGCGTTTATACGAATCCTTGATATACAGTGGTAAACATTTGAATGAAATTAAACGACACTTTCCATTCACGAATACAAAGGTAAATATTTTTATCCTCCGATAATCGCAAATATTTGAATGGATCAAATCGTCCGTTTTAGAATGAACGACCACCGTTGGGGACTGCCTTATAACTGAAATGCGCAACTGGTTCTCCCAGCCATTTTGTGGTTATTGGAGTCAAGCATGTGAACGATTCGGTTCCTGCTATTAAGTGGCTTCGATATCTCATTTTTAGAATGAGTCGTTTCATGATTACAACAGTTGGCTGCATTATTTCTTGCGTAGGAGAACTTGAGCTAGCGCATTCAACTTTGAGCCTTCGAGAGATGTTAAAGCCATTTCTTTAATGATCCCTTATACATTTTAGTTGAATTTGTAATATATATACATGTGTGTGTGTGTAATTTCAGTTTTTCATTTTCTAGTAGATGATCTTTATTTTTGTTTAAAATTTTCGTAAATGTGATCATTCTTTTTATTATAGAAATAATTAATCTTTTATCGATTTAATAATCGGTATTATTATTTCAATTACATTTTATTGCTTTTATTTTTGCATCATCCAATAATATATAGCTATTGCACACAATTTTTATTCTAATTAATCACGGCAGAGAAAAAAGTTTAGCATACAATCGGATATGGTTGATTATTCCAAAAAGATATTGTGGAATACAATAAAAAATGGTATGTCAATATTTCGGAAATTGAACGTAAATATTTACGTAAATTGGAACTCGAACAATATTCATGGTTCTGCTACAAAGCCTAAAGGAATATTGTACCTACTGTTAAAATTTATCCATGAAATTTGCTATTCAATTCCGGAAGGTGGATTTATGAAACAAAATAGCATCGTGCATATATTTAAAAAAATCATTTCGACGCTTAAAAATATGGGTTTAGGACAGTTCGGCACAACCGGTTCGGCGACGGGACCATTCGGCGACGGGATTATTCGGCACCGGACATTTCTGCGCCAGCCGTGTTCCGCACGGCACAATTCCAATATATTTTGGAGGGAATGGCGTCAGGATAATATTAATATTCCAACTATTAAGTTACCGAATCTATTACGTAGAAATAAAAATGACTATATTTAAAGGCAAATAGATCTAAATTCTTTAAAAATATAATCATTTTTATTTAAACAGTATTGGTTCGATGAAATCAAGTCAGCTAATTTAACTTAACAATAATATTTATTTTAAATTAACATTAATATAATTAATTAATTGTGCAAATCATATTGCATATCATTTTTCGTCGTATAATTTTTATCGTGTATTTCTTCTCACGAAAGTTAATTTAAATCTATTTTCCTTTAAATTTAATCATTTTTATTTCCACGTAATAGATTCGGTAACTTATTAGTTGGAATATTAATATTGTCATGACGCCGTTCCCTCCAAAATATATTGGATTTGTGCCGCGCGGAACACGGCTGGCGCCGAACTGTCCGGTGCCGAATAATCCCGTCGCCGAATGGTCCCGTCGCCGAACCGGTCGTGCCGAACTGTCCCTTTCCGCGAAAATATACCACCCGCGCTAAGATATGGTTTTCGATTCTATCCTCTTTCTTACATTCTTTCCCCCTCCTCCCCACAATCGCCTCTTTCCTAAACTCTTCCAACCACCGACAAACCCCTCCGCTTTCTCCTCCTTTTACCACCATCCCCTTCCTCCCATTTCCCCTCTCTTCCTTTCCCTCTCTCCTACAAAAGAACCTCCGTATCTATACTTTCACCCTCTCTTTCCTCTGATCCAACCGCATTCCGCGACACTCCGTTTGTTCCTTCCTAAATAAAAAAAATCTCGCTCCGATTTTCTTTTTGTCTTCCCTCTCTCGCTCTCTCTCTCTCTCTCTTTACCAAAAAAATCAAAACATTTTTCCGCTCTCACTCTTGTCTGTCGACATGTCTTTCGAAAGCGGGGTAAATCCAAAAAATTTTTGTTCCTCGCGGTCGTTTTCAGAAGTTTCCCCCCCTCCCTCACTTCTTCTCCTTTCCCCTATCCCCGTCATAAATGCGTTTTAATTGTATTAATCTCCTTGCCCACCTGTGCGTCTTTCTCTCTCTTTCCTCCCTCCCCTCTCTCTCTCTCTCTCTTCCCGCCATTCCTTAATTCCCCTTTCTCTCGCGGAGCGGCGCTGCGCGTACCTTTCCTTCCTTTTCCTTCTTTCCCGGGTTTTAAACGCCTCTTCTTCACGCGAACCTCCCGATTGTGGCCGCGTTTTTTTTAAATAATTTTTTCCCTTTCCTCGACTAAAGGGAATTTTAACAGACGATACGAGATCTCAGAATTTTTTTTTCATTATATCGAGGCGTCGGTGAAGTGGAGTTCCTTAGTGTTCGAAGGTTAGCGCCGAGTCAGAAAGACTTTGCGGACGGAGATAACGAGTAAGGGAGACGAATTCGTAATGGATGGCAATGGGCTCACGGAGGGAGGGGGAGCAAAGCGAAAGAATCGAAGATGACGAAAATAAAGGAGAGAATAAACGCGTCCGTGTCGTAATGTCTCGGTTCTCACTATCCTCTTTCTCTCTCTCTCTTTCCTGAAAGTAGAAAACCATGCACCTAACGAAAAAAAAATAAAACAACGAAATTGGTTAACCGTGACTAATACAAATGTTTAACGAACGTTCATCACCGGAACGTTTTTCTTCAGATTCTTTATATTACCCCTCCTTCCTCCCTCCCTCCCCCTCCTCCCGCAAGGGCCCCATAATGAAAGCGATCGCTCGTTGAGTTATTCCACGAAATCGAAGGGATAAAATAATTAGCGAATGGGTTTTTCGCTTGGGTTCGTAGTCAGAGAGAGAGAGAGAGAGATGTAATCTCGAGGATGGGTTCCCTCTCTCGTTGCGCAACAGTGACATCTGGTGGCGTTTCAATTTAGCCCTCATTAATGAGAGAGAGAGAGAACTCTCTCCCCTCCCACCTCTTTACCCTATCTCCGCTCCTCTCTCCTCTTCTTTCCTATCCTCTCTGGCGGAAACCGCTCTTCCCTTACCTCCTCCCTTTAAGCAAAGTCGAAGCGCTTTCGGGGATTGAGTCATTTAATTCTAGAAATTATTCTTGATGGTTTCAAATATCACAGATTTTTAATGTTTCTTTTTTTGAGTGGCCGTTTTCCCTACCACTTGGTTCGAAGAGGTTCTCGTTTTTTTTAATGGTCGACGTGTAACCAATGGCAAGTACATATCTCGCGTGCTTCTTTGAAAAATATATACTTTCGGTAGCTGTGGCTTATAATGATTGAATAACTGAGATAAAACGGAATGGTATAAATTACGCCTTCATCGGATTAAAATATTGATTATTATCCACAGTTGCGCATCCGCTAACCGCAATACATGATCAGGCAAAGAAATCTACGAAGCAAAGAATCGTTCGAGCATTTCTTCGGATGCTAGGATAGCAAAATATCGCGACATTAAAATATTATACCACGTTTCTCAGTAGCAATGCGTTTAAATATTATCATTTATAAAGTACATCCTTGCCTATCTCAGGCAATCACCGACGCGGTTGAATAAATGTGACTATTATTTATCCGATAAGTATAAAATTTAACTGTACGCCGTCTAAATATTGGAAGAACAACGCATTCTAGGTAAGTATGTGCAGTGAGAAAGGTCGCAGTCTATGCTTACGTGTGATATTTTTCCAAAATATATTATCAGAATAAAGCTTTTTCTTCAAGAAAATAATCCCTGCGTTGCGCAAGAGATTGCTGTAATTTCCAAGCTTATGTTAAACTAAAGACACCTGGTATTTACGAGCTATAAAGAGTTTATCGTTCAGAAGCCATAAAATTATTAATCAAAAATTCGATTTACTGAAAGTTAATGCTGAACTTAAATTCCGGATTTGAGTAAAGCTATGCATACCGATTTCATGAATTTATTTCCAAATAATTAATCGCGTGAGGTATTACCCTACAAAAGAAGTTTACCAATATATTTTCGTTTGTGCTCCAGAAATGTTTACTTTAAGGTAAAAGAACGTGACTTATTTATGCACGTTCCTTATTTTCTGAATTATGAGCATAGTTGATATCTTTCATTGTGTTAATATACCATTTTTACTAGGAAATAGGTTGTCGCCAGTGGTTTACTTGGAAAAAGTTTATCGCATCACCTTGCCCGAAGAATTCTGGTCTTGACCCAATTTTCACCTTAAGACTAGATCAGTGATGGCGAACCTATGGCACGCGTGCCATAAGTGGCACGCAGGGCGATTTTGGTTGGCACGCCAACGAAAGGCGAAAACCATACAGAGCATTTATCGTACTGATTTAACGCCACAAAAACATTGGTTCTATTTAGTTAACTATTGTAAACGTTAGTTTTGCGGTTACAATCTTATTTATTGATCTGGAATTAAATGTAGTTGGCACCCAAAAAAAATCAAGGACTTTTTGTGGCACGCGAGGCGGAAAAGATTCGACAAATTCGGTAATATTGGCACGCGGACTATAGAAGATTCGCCATCACTGGTCTAGATCCTTTGGGATGATATTTCTATTAAGCTATATATCAGTGGTGAGCAACCTTTTCTACGTGGCGGGCCGCATTGGTGGTAGAGAATTCCTCTGCGGGCCGCATTCCAATTAGTCAATTCTTCGGCGGACCAGATTAGACTTTAAATCCGACGTTAAATAGTGAGTCTGAGGTATCATAACAGTGGAAATGAAGCCTAAATTAGGTTTCAAAATCAAGTATTTTGTTGCCGTAACTTGAATGTACATTATATAAATTTGTGTTAAATCTCTTTTTAATCGTAGCTTCACGGGCCGCATAAAATGCTCTCGAGGGCCACATGCGGCCTGCGGGCCGCGGGTTGCTCGCCACTGATATATATTTTTTGTTCGAAAAAAGTTCGCAATTATGTATACGTATTTGCGCTGAAACAGCTATATCACTAGCAAAGCCGAGGTGATGCGTAATTATTTGGTAAAAAGCTGTTTCCAGAATTCATAGATAAAAACAAATAATCGCGGTTGCCCCGCGGGTATGGGTGATCGAGACTGTAGCCCAGGGCACCGACCTTCGTCATCGCAGCCGAGAAAGTTTAATTTCGGGGTTTGGGTGTCTATGCGGATACCGATTTGGCCCGGGCCTTTCATGCCTCTAGTGACGTCTCTGTTGATAATAAAAGCATTTCCTAAACAAAGAACATTTAAAATCAGCGTGCGTAACAGCGAGAACGATTCAAAACCGCAAATTATCAGGAAAACCGTTTTTCCCTTTTGCCTCACCTTGGGATAAACAGATTTTTCGCGCGGAGTAAAACGAACCGGCGAAAGTAAATTACTCGGCTTTTTTTTTAAAAAACATTTTCCCAGCCATGCTAGAGGGAGCGAAATGTCAATTACGCTTTCACTTTCTGGTTTACTCAACAATTTCCCGCCGTCGAAACTAGCCGTATTCAGAAAGAAAACGACTCTCCCGCAGCAAACAAAACCTACCATAATCAAACGCGCCATGGAAACAAGATGTCCTACGTGGGAATGGCGCGATGCTCAATTTTTTTCCTCTCTCTCTCTCTCTCTCTCCCCCTGGCCATTATCCGTCGGAAACTCACAAAATCGGTCGCGACATGATTTGATCGCTTCTCTCTCTCCCTCTCACACACTTTATCTCTCTCTCTCTTTCTATCACACTCACAATCTCTCTCTCCTTTTTTTCTCTTTCTCTCCATCTCTCACTCTATTTCTCCCTCTGTTGTCGAGCGCCAGTGTGATATTCGAGGGTTTTCGGTCCGGGATGAGATTGTACGAAAGCGCTGGGGCTGAAGAGAGGGGGCGGAGAGAGAGAGAGAGAGAGAGAGAGAGAGAGAGAGAGAGAGGAATTTGCGGGTGTGCATTGTTGCCGCGGACAATGGCCCTGATGGACGCCTCCGACTCGATTGGGGAGGGGAGAAAGGGGTTGGGTTGGGGGGATGGTTTAGGAGTCTTATGTAGCCGCGGGTTCTGTCCGATATCTCTCCCTCTGTCTGTCTATCTATCTATCTCTTTCTCTCCCGCCCTCTTGTTCGTCAGCCATTGGCGTATTTACACTTTTTCGACTAATGGTTCGGTCGGAGCTCCATTTGTGCGGACGCCTCGACGTCTAAAACTACGATTTTGATGTCCGTGTATGTATATTTACGATATATGTATATGCGTACATACATACATACACACACACACATATATATATATATATATATATATATATATATATATCATCATAGGTAGTCTGTCCGTTGACAGGTCCGTGATTATTCATGGTTAAACTTGGTTCTCCATATTTTCCGCAGTTTTCTTCATGTCTTTATAGCTCTCTTTCCCTTTCAAGTCGTCTACCAACTGAAACTTTTTCCTACCTCTTTCTCTTTTTCCATCCACTTTTCTTTCTAGCACTTCTTTAATCATGCTCTCTCTTCTCAGATAATGTCCAATCCAGTTCGCCTTCCTCTTTCTGATAGTCTGTATAATCGTTCGATTCTCTCCTATTCTTCGTAGTACTTCCTCATTTTTCACCCTATCTGTCCATTTTATCTTCAGCATTCTTCTCCATGTCCACATTTCGAAGCTTTCCAAGTATTTCATATCATTTTTCCTTAGCGTCCATGTTTCTGCTCCGTACAAAGCTATACTCCATTCATAGCATTTTATCAACCTCTTGCGGATTTCCTGCTTTATATTTCCCGTTAGCAGGAATTTCTTTCTTCTGAAAGCGGCTTTTGCTTTTGTTATTCTAGTCCTGATTTCATCTGTACATTTTGCTTCTCTCGTTATGATGCTTCCAAGGTATTTATAATCTGAAACTTGTTCTAATGGCTTTCCTCCAATACTTATGTTCAGATTTTCTTCTTCTTTACTTGATATTCGCATAACCTTGGATTTTTCTGTATTAATTTCCATACCGTATTTTCTACCTGTTATCACTAGTCTATTTATCATTTTCTGGATTTCCTTTTCCTTTCTTGCTAGAAGTACTTGATCATCCGCGTATTTCACTGTTCTTATATTCCTTCCTCCGATTTTGAAAACTTCCGTGCCTTCTAACGCTTCCTGCATTAGTCTCCATATATATTGAATAGAATCGGCGATAGACAGCAGCCCTGTCTTACTCCTCTACCGATATTTACTCCGTTGGTGTCCGCATTCTCCAACCTGGCCTTTACAACTTGATTCACATATAGATTCCTGATCAGTCTCCTCTCTTTCCAGTCTACACCTATATCCTATAATATCCTCATCAACAGTACCCAATTTACTCTATCAAAGTCCTTCTGCCAGTCGACAAAACATATGCAGCAATCTTGGCTGTACTCTATTACCCTTTCTGATATGATTTTCATCACACCGATAGCATCTCTGGTTCCTCGTCCTTTTCTGAAGCCGAATTGATCTTCTCCTATCATTTCTTCGGCCTTTTTCTCTAGTCTTTTATTAAGAATCCTCGTGATGATCTTCGAAGTGTGAGTGTGTGTGTGTGTGTATATATATATATATATATATATACACACACACACGCATGCATATAATGAGTTTTCCTACTAGTATCATTACCTGTCGATCTGCCATACCATAACAGGTGAATTTTCACAACCCTACTTTAAGCTTACGTTGAAAACTCAAGCCAAATCGAATGCCTGCTTCGACTTCTCAATTTTGTTTTTGGAGCGTTTTTTTTCCAAAACAAAAGTTGTTTATGTATGCGATTTGTCTGTCCGCCCCTCTGTTTGGACAAGATTTATATATAAAATTCTGCAATCTGGAGTAGCAATGTTTTCTGAATAGGTTGGTGTTTGTTATAGCTAAACATGGCCACAATTTGGTGGATTTACGATTAGTTGCTGGGGAATAATAAAAAAAGCGCGTAATGTAATTTACTATGCAGTTCTTCCGTCACTTGTTTTAACAAGGTTCTCTCATACAGGTTGATCGGAAATACTTGATTGGTGAATCTATGTGAGTTGAATGAAATATAAACTATCTCATTTTATCAATGATGTCAGTAATTTACGTTTTTGTATATGTATATTTTCGGTACTATAACTGTAATAAATGCAAATTATTTTCGCCGACTACTCATATTCTTTAGTCTGATCTGCACGCTGACCAACGAGAAATTAAATTGGAATGTTTTAGTTAGTGATGAATTTAATCCTCTTTATGACAGAGAAATTGACGCCATTCCCTCCTCCGTTTGCTTACCCTTAATTTCTCGTCGAAATACACCGAAACCTCTTATTTCGCTTTGAACGAGTGTACCATGCAACCGATATCAATTACGGTCGCCAAACAAACATTACCAGACGGCGATAGGACTAGGGCACAATCAGGAGCGATCGCACTTAGCTGACCTAAGCGTGAAATTCTGATATGCTTATTGAGGTCTTGCCATTAGCACCTCACTTGCGCACCTATGGAGGTCATTAACGAGTTATTTTCTGACTGTTACTCCAATTAACACTTCCACTCGTCCTGATAATGGTTGCTAAGTAACAAGGTTGAAGTGCCGATACCAAATTAATCGCTATTCGGATATCATGTAGGGCATTTAATTAGTTTTAATTTGTCAGTAGGTGTAGCAGTGTGTACATTTTATTTATTTTTCGTCGTAAAACGCATCATTCTTGGATGTTTTTTTAGCTATCTTAAATCAAAGTAAAGTTTCAGCAGCTGCGCACGAAAATCAGAATATTCTAAAACGGAAATATTTTTAAAGATTACATCTCCTGTAACGATTGCACACTATATAAGCAAGTATTTATCCCCATTATCTTTTAAAGTGTAGAGGATGATTTATGTCTTATTATCTTAGCCTTTAATCCAAGAGTTTGTGTTTGAATATCGCTGAATGTTCGGCGCTCAAAATTTTAACGCGCATGAACAATATAAGCAGTAGCCATGCAGAAATACCGGCAGGTTTATTTTTATTTTTCAGGGACTAGAAGTGGCAATTTTTTTAAAAGTGGAAGAGTGATTACAGGGAAGGATTTTTTCGCGTCGGACCCGGTTTCGTGTCCCGTAAGTGGTGGGGACCATCCGCTCTGGGACTTCCCTCCTTTGTCTCCGCCCTTCGCAAAAGGGACATATTCGTGAAAGGAGAGCGAGTCCGGCGCCGCGTTCATCCCCCTCCTCCCCCCCTTCTCTCTCTCCCTCCTCCTCCCCTTCTCTCTCTCTCCCCTCCCCCCTCCTCCTCCCCCCCTTCTCTCTCTCTCCCCCCCTTCCCTCTCCCACTCTCCTCCATCCACCTCCGTACTTGGCGCGGACGAGGGAATGTGTGAACGGCATTTCCCTAATGACTTCCCGCGGGCAAGAGGAGGCAGCCCATTGGGTCATCATGGGCCTTTGTTGACCCGCGAAAGGTTGACCTATGACGTCGGTGACGATGGTGATGATAAAACCTATTGCACCAATCGTCAAACGCGGATGGCTTTATCGCCGTTTTCAAATTTTTTTAAACATTGTATGCGGTGAAATTTTCCTCGGAAACATTTTTATCTCGATGCTATTTTTTCGGCACTTGCTTCATCATTTAATAAATATTTACCCCTATTCGTTAGGTGTATTTCTTACATTGCCGCGTTTAGAAGCTATCCGAGCATTTTATAGCAATTTTACTAGTGTAAAAATACAAAATTTTCACAATAAAAAAAAATAAAAACTTTTACACTTACTCAGTAGTTATGACACGACCAGTTTCAGCGATTTATCGTGTCCCAATTACTACTGCAAAATTGTAAAAGTTATCTTTTTGCCATAAAATTTTTGTTTTTAACACAAATAACTTTATTGTGGAGTTTCGCCACGTATTGACTTGAATCATCGATTATATTTTATGCCTCTCTGAATGTGGCAGTGGAGTGAAAGGGTGAAGAAGTACGAGGAGGTGAGAAGAAGAATGTGGGAAAAGCGAATGATTGAACAGGTTATAAAAGAGAGAGCGAGAGAGAGAGAGAGAGGGTGGCAAACTGGACGAGAGAGAGAGCATGATTAAAGACGTTATAATGGAATTAAAAAGTGAAAGGAGACGGTTTGAGTCCCTAAACGACTTGAAGAGTAAGTGAAATGAAGAAAATTTTGGAAAGGAGTATTCGGAGCACCGGTTTGAACCAATAATAGTCACAACGCCCCTACAGACAGACTACCGATGATGGTTATAATGATTTAGTATATGTAGGTCTTTTGAGAATATAACCCAAATAAATTTCGAAATAATTATTATTTACTATATATTTTTGAAGTTTTATTTTTCGTATTTCATATTTTAATTGAAAATGTTTTATGTTTATCCTACTCGGGCAAAAAATACCCCTTGGTTAGAAAATTCAGGCATTTTCGTTATTTCGTCTCACGGTGCATTTACGTATTTAATTTCCGAAACAAATCCTTTAACACCACATTTATTACGTTTTAAATTGTAATCACTGACGTTAGTCTATTGCACAAAATTTTTTACCTATGCTTCAATTAAAGTTATTTATATACATTGCACGTGTGATCCACGAATTAGGATATTAACTTCAACATTCTTAACTTTTTAGCAAAATTTAACTCGATCGGATAAGATTCATTAGATTTACCCATATTTTGATAGTTTTCGCCGCCATTTTAAATTAAATAGTTTAATCCCTTTAAAATAATTACTCCAACGGGTAAGCAAAAAGATGGGCATTCATGCTAAGAGTTAATTGTTTTTGCAAATCGCAATTCTTCCGACCGACCTAATTAACTCTTTTCCCTGCTCCTTTTCCACGGGTATATTTTTCGTACCGAGAAACGTTGAGTGAACCAGGACAGAGGCGAAGTGGAACCAAGATCAGATACCTGAGGGTTTTTATAAGCGAGCTCGGTCAGAGCGTGGTTGCGGTTTCACTTTCTTGAATCCGGACGCATCGCGAGCGAGTTGGAAATTCCAGGTCATCTATTCAGAGGGTGGTCAAAGATAACATTGGGCTTCTGGAAAGTTTCTACTTATTTTCGATGTCGTCCCAAACATAGCTATTCCTGCGATGTTATCAGTTCCACAAATACATTTCGCGAATACATAATAAACTTATAAATTTCAATGCCATGAGAGCGGTGTTATAATCAAAAGAACGATGCCATTGAATTTTATAAGAGTGAAGAAGAGAAGGAAAGAGAGCAAACATTAATTAAAGCTTTCAATGTATGTACGTTGTCCAACTTTAATATAAATATCTCTATAACCGTTGAGCATTCAAATTAAATGGGTTTCCAAAGAAAAATGTTTTATTTTTCAATTTTTAAAGTACAATGCACCTCTGAGGTTTTTGCTTTGTGAGTTTTCGTAACGATTTCAAAATGCTGCTCTTTGTATTACTTTTCCTCGCTGCCTTTATATCCGTTAGCAGTGTCGCAGCCAGGAATTTACTTTTGGGGTGGAAAGTGATAAACGTCATGTTTTCATAGAGAGATTACCATCTGTTTTTTGATAATTTCCAATAATAACTCATAAACGTCGCAATAATTTTTTTTTAAATCGTAACAGCCATTTAATAAATTAAAATTGTTTTCAAGTTTAAGTCGAAAAGAATGCGGAAGTAGTCGCAGCTCGAATTATTTGCGATATTTAAGCAAGCTGCCCCACGTTGGCTTCGCAACTGTACCTTAAATAGTGTTTATATAATTTTTGTTTATAAGTATTTTATGAAAACTATTATGTTAAGCGCCCGTCTTTGAAAACAATTTTGACATATAATATTACATTGTTCACAGTTTCCCATAGATAAAACGGCTGATAACTATTTAAAAATTTTCAAACGATATTTTTTCCGGAGATTATTTGACAAATTATTCCTTTACCGTTTAATGGAAGGCAGGATGCTATTCAGGGAGACGTGCTAGTAGGCTAGGATGCTCGTTCTCAAAATATACAGCATTGCTGCTTTTGGGAAGTCCCCACGAATACGTTCGGGATCGAATCCGTAACCATCAGCCCGCGAACACGTCGCTTCGCATAACGGGATCTGACGTAATATTTGCCAAGGTAAACAAACCCGTCGCCGCGTGACGCGAGGCATTAGCGGCGAAAAAACGAATAAAAATCGCCCCCGCGAGAGGGGAAAAAAGAAAGAAAACGCAAATGGGGTCCATTCTGGGCCCTCCCCCGTAAAAAAAAAAAACTCGTCGTTCGCGAAGGAAATTGAAATTGATCTCAACACAAGCTGCGATCCGTGTCCCGAAAATCATTTCCCTCAGTATCTAGAATTTTCAATTTAATTTCGACGAGTTTCGGTAATGGACGAGAGAGGGAGAGAGAGAGAGAGATGGAAGAGGACGAAAAAAGAAGGAAAAAAAGATATCCTCCAGTCGAAAAACTTCATCTCTCGATCTTTTTTTATTTAAAAAAATTTTATTGTACTTCTCTCTCATATTTTTTCCCGTCTCTCTCTCTCACCGTATCCCTCGTGCGCGTTCCCACGTGAACACGAGTCACATGTAACTACGAGGATGGAAACACGTGAAGTCCGTTTTTTTTATTTCCTCCTTTTTTTGCGTCACAATCGAAAAAAAGGAATTTTCCGAGGCCGCGACTGCTCGCAGGGAAAAACGACCGTGTTTTTTTCTCTCTCCCGATATAAAAAAAAAACTTCCCGTTCGGGAACATCGGTGTGTCGAAAGGGAGAGTCTTTGCGTCCACGCCTCGAAAACTTCGAATTATAAAATGAAAGTTAAAAAGTCCCCTCTTTTCGCTTCACTCGTGACTCGAGTTGATTCGATGAGCGAGGTAGCAGTCAGGGATTTTTTCATGCCTCGGCGAAATTATTGTTTTTCTTTCGCGATTTATTAGCGGCGTTTTGTTTACATTCCGTCGCTGTGTTTTGGATGCGCAACCCGGCTATTCGAAGCTGTAAAATTTAAATCCAAGTTACCACCCTCTTTTACATCTCCGATGCAAGAATCGTTTACCTAGATTCCATTTGATGTCTTTTTTACTTTCTCATACGAAGTATCGAGAAAGTATTGTTTTCGCGAAAAAATTCGACCTCGAGATTTTTACGGAAATATACGTTTTAGGTGTCGCTGAATCCGAAAAAGTGGTTTTCGCAATGCCGTCTGTCTGTCTGTTACTGGCGCTGGAGCCCAGACGGTCCAACGAAAACGAATGAAATCTCGTACTTAGGCATTTTATCATACTGACCAGAGTATACATAGAAATGGTTGACATTGATCAATAATTAAGAGTAGTTTATTCTACGCATTTTTAACAACAATCCGATTTTCTCGAAAACGGCTCTAACGATTTTGGTCAAATTTCGCACAGCCACTTGAGTTTACATCTTCAATAATACTGTATAGTTCGTATTTCTCAAAAAATGAATATAAGGCTAGTTTATTCTAGGCAACTTTAACAACAATTTGATTTTCTCAAAAACGGCTATAACGATTTTGATCAAATTTCGTACAGTTACTTAAGTTTACATCCTCAATAATACTGTATAGTTCATATTTCTCAAAAAATGAATATAAGGCTAGTTTATTCTAGGCAACTTTAACAATAATTCCATTTTCTCAGAAACGGCTACAACGATTTTGATCAAATTCCGTACAGTTACTCGAGTATACGTCTTCAATAATACCACGTATTTCATTTTCCCCAACGAATGACTATAAGGCTAGTTTATTCTTCGGCAACTGCAACAAAAATTGGATTTTCTAAAAACAGGCTCATACGATTTTCATTTTCTAAAGATAACTAAACGACGCATTAGTACGTAAATGAGAAAGTGTGTACGATGTATGTTGTACCGATTTTTTTTTGGAAGAATTCTACCTTATTTGCTGTTCGTATTTTTATATCTTGCACTTCGGGACCTTGTTTTAAATGTAAGCTGTGTTATCATAGAAAATATCTGTCGATTAACTCACTTGCTCTGTATTACTTTACGAATATGATTCCGACGAGTTTCTTTTTAATACATAGAAAGATATTGACTATGCCTATGCGAGCAACTGGACGTAAAATTGTGTTGATTACTCCAGCTGAAACGATACAATAAGATCGTATTTTGATGATAGGAGAGATGTGGACATCATGTCACCATAACATGCGAAGTTCAAAATGTTGATGTCCTTTTGGAGAAAAACAAGTAAAATTATATTTCAAATTATGTATGCAATAGTTTTTGAGCAAAAGAGATTTACAAAGAAGCGAAGAAACCGTTTCATATTTATAATAACAGTACCTGTCAGGGCTATTTGTACCAAGTACGTGGCATTTTCATCTTTGATTTTCATAAAAATCACACAAGCATATTTAATCGAAATCGGTTTTTCGATAAAAAGCATGATATCTTTGACAATGGAAATGGTCGGCACAAATGCAATTGACGACTTGTTTTAAGTAACCCGCCCAAAAATTAGCGGCCGAAAAATATTTAGGAAAAACTAAATTGCACATCAAGGTTTACTCAATCCTAAAATTTCTATCGTGTAAACTCGAACCATATTTCATGAATACACTACGGATATATATATATATATATATATATATATATATATATATATATAAATATAAATACTAAGGAAGAGGAAAGGTAAGTAAGGATATTTTGGGCAACTAGGTGTTGAAGGAAACCCAGTGAACACTTACCGGAAGTAGAGCCGCTGGGGTGTTGGAGAGACACATTTGTAGAGGTTAGAGCTTTCGGGATGATCCCTTCGTCAGCACAAGAGAGACACAACTGATATGGCAGTGACACTGGGGTGAAGGTGTGGGGGTGGAAGGGAAGGGAAGCGGCTCTACTTCCGGTAAGTGTTCACTGGGTTTCCTTCAACACCTAGTTGCCCAAAATATATATATATATATATATATATATATATATATATATATATATATATATATATACACATACATACACACACACTATATATATATATATCGTATATATATACACATACATATGTATGTACTGATATATTTAAGGCGCCATGTAGGGTGTGGTTTAACTAAGCAACGATCCGGAAGGGCCGTTAAATTTATAAATCACACGTTAACGATATTAAAATCCGTGATTTTTCCACCGCATACACAAGGAGAAATTTGTTTTATTTCCAGCTTTGACCGCGTGGCGTCGGAGGAGGAGGGGGGGGGAGGGAGAGGGGGGGGGGGGGGGAGGGGGGGGGTCACTTTCAGCCGCGCGCATTCATTTATTTCACGGGTATCTTGGTTCGGAGAGGGAACGCGCAAAACGCAACGCCCTTGTCGCAACCGATGCTGCGCTCGTAGCGAAGCGAAGGAGTGATGGGTGAAAGCGCCGAGAGGGGGTCATTTCTGTCGCTTTGTATATGCTTTTGTGTATATATATTATATATATATATAAATAATATATATATATTTTATATAATATATATATATTTTATATTATATATATATTATTTATATATATATATATATATATATATATATATATACAGGGCTCCATAAATCCGCTCGCCCACTCGCCACGGGCGAGTTAACGAAGACCGGTGGCGAGTAAATTTTCAGCCTCTTTCAAGATGCATTTTAAATGAATTACGTTATTTCTTTACATAATTCACACAACATATTATGCAGCCAAGAAAAGACACGCTGGATGGCATGAGAAACCCTCATGTAACTAAACTAAATGTTATCCGTGTACATCCTAAATCCGTCTAAAGCAAGGAGTGTTACTATAAAGTGTAAGGTGTTTTAAGAATTAAAGAAGACATTGTTTTTGTTTCATCATCATAACATTTAATACTGAGGTTTTTGTAAACATCGCCTATAAAAATACTCATGTAAAACAGGCCGCAATACTATGAGCGAGTAAATATTTTTTGTCGCGAGTAGATTTTAAGTTGTATTTCCGGAGCCCTGTATATATATATATATATATATATGGTTATAAAGACCATGTTTTACGCGGGGCGCGATGCTGAGGAGAAAAAAGAAACAACGCCATCGCGCGGAAGGCCTCGGAAACAAAAGGCAGGACCGGTTCGACGGGGAGGAAAAAAATACAGAGATGTGTGTATCTGCAACGCCACGGACTTTATCGAGAGAAAATCTCACTGCACTCTCTCGGTTCACTTTTTTTTTAAAAACTTCACCCGAGTGGAAAGGTCACATTTGACCCCAAAATTATTAAATACAGTTAGGGCTGGCGAGGAGGGCGGTGACTCAGTGCAATGCTGCTACTTTCTCTTGATCTTCGCGTTGTGGTGTTTTCCCTATACGTGTGCAGACGTACGTACATTCGCTCTCTCGCTTTCTATCTCACACAGACCCACGTACAAGGAGTGTTACGGAAATGTGTTTCAGGTTCCAGTGAATTCAAGAGTATACCAGAGAAATATCGAGTTAGTCTTGCGGCTGAAAACAAATTTAGAAAACATCTGATGTGGCCAGCACATGACTTTCTCCATTTTGTGATTGCAATGGTGCTTACAATTCTCTCTTGACGAATAATTTTTAAATATTTTGAATTATTTTCTAAATGAAAAATACTTGAATCACCTTTTACAATAAGCAAGCAAAATTTTAATTTGAAAATTTATATCATAATAACCGAATTGAAGATGTCACATAACGAAATTCAGTGTACCGAACATAAGTTTGTATGGACAATCGAAACGGTATATATATATATATGATGTAATCCGCTCCATGAAATTATATTTATACCAAAATTTATAGAGAATGATATTGCCTACAACTTTGTCGATGAGGTATATTTACATTAATGATGACCTTTTGGAAATATTTGGTTAAAACGGAAAAATTACAAGTTACAACTCACGGTTGACTGACTTTAGTTAAAAAAATCGGTACAACATACATTGTACAAACTTTCTCATATACGTACTAATGCGTCGTTTAGTTATCTTTAGAAAATGAAAATCGTATGAGCCTGTTTTTAGAAAATCCAATTTTTGTTAAAGTTCCCCAAGAATAAACTAGCCTTATATTCATTCTTTGGGGAAAATGAAATAGGTAGTATTATTGAAGACGTATACTCAAGTAACTGTACAAAATTTGATCAAAATCGTTAGAGCCGTTTCTGAGAAAATGGAATTATTGTTAAAGTTGCCCAAGAATAAACTAGCCTTATATTCATTATTTGAGAAATATGAACTATACAGTATTATTGAAGACGTAAACTCAAGTAACTGTACGCAATTTTATCAAAATCGTTAGAGCCGTTTTCGAGAAAATCTGATTGTTGTTAAAAATGCGTAGAATAAACTACTCTTAATTATTGATCAATGTTAACCATTTATACGTATACTCTGCTCAGTATGATAAAATGCCTAAGTGCGAGATTTCATTCATTTTCGCTCTATCGTCTAGGCTCCAGAGCCAGTAACAGACAGACAGGCAGACAGACAGACGGGATTGCAAAAACCACTTTTTCGGATTCAGCGACACCTAAAACGTATATTTCCGTAAAAATTTCGAGGTTGATTTTTTTCGCGATAGCAATACTTTCTCGATACTTCCTCGATACTTCGTATGAGAAAGTAAAAATTCAGACCTTAATTTTCTAATAAAAATCTTAAATACAAAGTTTCCTTGCTAATGTTATAAGTAATATTCTTTAGGTAGAGCGCCTATAAAATGTCTATCACATACAGACACATATCATGTTCTGCCAACAGTTCTTCAGCTTCAGCTACCTCCTTCATCATCTTGTACGACCGTATAAATGGGTTTATGGATACCAGTAGGCGAACCAGCTCATCCATTAGTTCTGGAAGACATCCAATATTTGCTGGATTTCCAAGACGTTCTTGTAAAGCTTCTTCAGAATCCATAAAATAAAGAGCGCCATAATTTAGTTGATCGTTTTGTGATGGAACTGCTGGATCAATACTATGATAAACCATACTGTGTATTCTAAAACAAAAAGGCCCTTGTCCTTGTGGCGTTGACAGTTTTGCTCCCATTGAAACCATTGCCAAGGCGTTGTTGTAATTTCTTATGTACAGCTTAAAGTTCGCAGCATGAGCATGAGTTCCGTTGAACATATCCTGAAGCAATTGTGAAACGACTCGAAGAGGTTCAAGAACAACATTTCCAAAATTGCAGCAATAATTGAATTCATTTCCTCTTCGTCGTTTTTCTCCACTAAAATGAAGCGCGCAGCAGTTTACACACTGGACTGACATTAAGCCAATGTCATTCAGTTCTACATTTCCAGGCCGTTTCGCTGCGCGATGAAATCTTTCCAGTGATTCCTTTCGGCTCCTCGCTTCCTGATATCTTCTTTGTTCTCTTTCTTCCGAATTTTCTCTTTCTAACCGTTGCCGTCGATTCTGTGATAACGTTGCCAGACGTTGCTGGCGTTCCTCTTCTGTCTCCATTTCCAAACGTTGTCGTCGATTTTGTGAAACTCTAGCCAATCTTGCCTCTCGTAGCAATTCTGTCTCTTCTGCTAACCGTTCTTGGTGACGTTGTGACATTCGAATTAATCTTTGCCGCCTCTTTTCTTTAGACTCATTGGCACGTCGCAATCGGGCGCTATCACGGTAATAATCCCGTCGGTCGCGTTGAGAAGTATTTGAACATGTCGGTTCCATCTTTCGAAATAAGTTAATTTGAAAAATTCTAAGCCCACACTAACTTATAAAACAGTCACTTCCGGTTTTAGCACCAAATTCCTCTTGAAGTAATGTAACTGTAAATAATTATTTATTATTAGATAATTAATAATACTCGCATCTTTATGTTGATAACAAATTTGTTTACGTGTTGCTATGCAAGTTAATACCGTAATGGACAATTGAGAAACCAATTTTGCTTTCCCTAGCCCTTATATGATCTGTAAGGCGTAGATTTAAAAATATATTAAATAATTAAAATTCACCCATGTATAAGTAAGCTATAATGGTGGCATGGTATATATTGTATTGTGTGACATCTTATAAATATTTTAGAGTGTGTGTATGTTCTTTATACGTTTTTACACCGTTTAAGCTATCGAATTCAAAAGTTTCATGGGCCATCCTATCGACCAAAGGAAGAACTTGGTCTAGGTTTGCAGACCGTGGGGTCTCTTATACCCCATGAGGTCAACAAAATACTATTTCCATAAGAATGCATGGGAAATGCTGTGGAGAAACCCCAAAATACCATGCAGCCCTTCACTGATGTGGATATAAATATACCTAAATATTAACTTACGATCACGGGAAATGGATTATTTTACGCAAAAAAGAATTAATATTTTAATTCTGTTCATGTTTCATGGTATTACTTGCTAAATCGCTCGTAATTTTCCTTTAAGCGCAACATTTACCGGTTTAGATGTCCATTTTCCAGGCGGCAACAAAGCTAAATTTCTTAATTGTTGTCGTCTTCAAAGTTAGAGATATACACGTAAACATTAATGCAAGGAAAATCCACTCCGTGGCACGCCGTAGAGGAAGAATAGCTAACGCCAAGATATGCCTAAATATAGTCTATGAATACTTTTAAAGTGAGTCAAATGATTTTTAAGGAATATTAGAAAATTGTTATCTTTTACCATTAACATTGAAAGATTTATCGCAACATAAATCGATACATCTACTTACATTTGTTTGGTAACCACGATGTTGTTTATTGTTTACGTTTTGGCTAATAGTATTGACATACATAATCCACATAATTTTATTGCTGCTTTAAAGGCTTCGGTGCATTTATCCATGTGAATATTAAGTAAGACGTTAATGCGTACAATACAATACATAAAATAGTAAATGCTAATGTAAGCGTCGCTTGCGTAATTAGGGAATGGGGAACGTTTGCCCCGAGCAATAAAAATAATTTGCCAGTCTTTCCCGAGCGAAGCCGGGCGTTTATTCCTTTATAATATAGTAGGTGATATATATCCTTTCTTTTTTATATAACAATCAATGCAACCATTTATGTAGATTATCAACGAAGAGAAGAAATAACATCCCTATTCTCATTTAATTTAAAATTTATGCATGAGCATATTTGCGTTAATAAACAGCATGGATGTATAATGTAATGGTTCTATTTACAAAGAGATAAGATTCTAGCATTCAAACGATGATAGGAAGATTCAACTGCTTTGATTGAATCGTTAGAAACGCTTCCCATACGCAGCTAACTGAATAATTATCCATAAATATTTATGTTGCTATGTATAAATGTTGACATTGCTACAGCAGTAATTTCGATGCTTAAACGAAGTGCGAAGCGAATAACGCTATTCTTTCACCTATTTCAAGGTTTAATTGGCATTAATTGAATCGTAGGCAACAATGACTGTCGCCTTGACAACGTCCGGAAAGAGTACGAAATATCCGTAAAATTTTGAAAACAAATGCGTGTTTCTGAGTGATTCGGCCATGTCACATGTGAACATAGCAAGAATAAGATAGTATAGAGTTTTATCCGTCGAATAAAGTAAAAATGAAGAAAATCGGTCCATATTTACATGTTTTAATAAATAAAGGAAAAAACCTTGCAGTCTGAAAAATCGAAAATCCCGTGTAAGGTTATGGGTAAATATAATTGGCTCCTGGATTCGAACCCGGGACTTTATGAAAATGAGAATAGTTTTCTAGGGACGTCCTAGCTTGTAGAAACAAAACGCAGTTTAACACATATCTCTACGATGAACGGTTTTTGAGATACAGGGTGGGACGGACGGTATATATTGTATTGTGTGACATATATCTATCGGTGTTTATTCCTTTACTAGCATAAGTGCCCGTTGAATTTCAACGGGTTTAATGAATCTAAATTTTCGTCAATGCAACATGTAAAAATAGCAAGAATAAAATTGTGCACTGTTTTAACCATCGAATATTTCTGCATTATAAGTCTGTTTTAATTAATTAACTAAAATCTCACAGAAATTCCTTGTGAAAAAAATAGTACCTTTCTTTCTACTAAAATAGCCATTATTATTAGTTTTAAATTGATTATAGCATTAGGATTTCAATTTCATTAAATAAGCAGAATTCCGATTCCAAAAAATTGGTTCAATCTTCAATTGCCTCTGATAATACTTTAAATAGATTTTGGAATGTAATGTACCTCAATATCGTTTATCGTCTGCTCAGCACTCTTGCCTTCGCATTTTCCGAAACAACCGCTTTCACCAGTTTTAAATGGATTTCAAACTTACAATTAGAAGAGAACTTGATTCAATTCAGTTAAAATAACCACATAACAAACTTCTAATTCCAAAGAAAATCCTTTTATAATATGCAATGTTAACCTAGAATTCATTCATTCTGAAAAGTGAATAAAAGTACCATGTACATATATTTCTTTCAACTAAAATAGCCACTCTTAACAGATTTGAATGGATTAATGCATTAGCATTTCAATTTCATGAAATAAGCAGAATTCCGGTAACAAAAATTTGTTCAATCTTTAATTGCCTCTGATAATACTTTAAATAGATTTTGGAATAAAATGTACCTTAATATCGTTTAGCGTCCGCTCACTACTCTGGACTTCTCTGTTTTCGAAACAACAACTTTCAATAGTTTTAAATTGAGTTTTGCTTTGAAATATATGTACTTGAGTCAATTCAGTACAACTTCCACTTTACATACTGTAAATTCCAAAGTAACTCCTTTTATAATAGGCAATGATAGCCTAAAATTAATTCATTCTGTAAAGTGAATAAATAAAGTTCTTTCTTTAAACTATAATAGCCACTGTTATTAGATTTAAATGGATTATAAGCCTTAGAACTTACTCTGTATGAAATAAAATTCCTTTTATAAAAACAAATCAATTCATTAAAAGATCCACTGTTGTTTCTTCGAAAATTGCCTGTTAACAGTTTTAAATGTCCTTTTAATTTTAATTGAATTTTAATTTATATTCGTTTCCAAACTTCGGCCATAGTTACGAAATTAATTCGAGGAATAACAATATAAATTCGTAAGCACGTATGGTTTACAAAGAATTTAATTTAAGAATGCTTTTTATTTCCAATTTTTTAAAAATGACACTGTTGATACTTAAAATTTTTTATATTTACGTTAATATACTTATTTTCCACAAAACACGCCAATCTCTCCCCTTCCTTCCTCTCTCTCTCGTATTGAAGCACTCAAGGCACGCTTATTCCCAGAAGGATGTATACAATAATAGTAATTTGGGGTGTAACAATGATAATGGTCGACATAGCAACATCACGTTAAAATGGCGAGATTTCCGCAAAATATGCAAATTAAACGTTTAACATGGAATATTTCGAACTGTGGACGAAAAAGGAGGAACGGAATAAGAAACTTTATAACTTTGTCTTCAAAATGGTTCAAATCCGAAGGTCGTCCGTTAATTTCTTGTAATTTTAATTTCCAAATGAATAAAAGCCTGCACGTCGAAAAATCGCGTTTTACATTTTAAGTAATGGGAAACGGAAATGCCTCTCTTGGAGACGAACCAAGGAATTTTTTCGCCATTTAAATTCTTCATTCTTTGAATAAGTGTTAATCAAGCATCCCTACCAGATTTCGAGTTTCTGTCATTATTATTTCTCGAGTTATTAGCGTTTGCATAGCGTGACCAACCAACCAACAGACGACGGCTATTGTTATAGTAAATAATATGTATAGATTGAATAGAACTTGCGATAAGCAACAACATTTTCTTAATTCTCTATCGCTATTCATTCCGCTGGTATCACCTATCTCCAACCTTGATTCACGTACAGATTCCTGTTCAGTCTCCTGCATTTCCATTCTACACCTATATCCTTTAATGTCTTCATCAACTTAATCCAATTTATTCTATCCAAGACCTTCTGCCATATTACGAAACATAACGCAGAAATATTTGCCGCGCGCTATTTCTCTTTTTGCCGATTCTCATTTCATTTCCTTTTCTGAAACCGAATTAATCTTCTATAATATCTTCAGCCTTTTCCTCTAGCCTTTTAGTGATAATTCTTTTGATTATTTTCGACATGTGCGGTAGTAGGCTTATCGCTCTGTGGTAGACTTCTTTCTTAGAGGGATCATCGTTACTTCTAGGAAATCCCGAGATTACTAATTACTTTACTAGTATTCATAATAAAATAAGAAAGAATAAGAAAGATTATAATACTGATATCATCATGAGAGATATGGATAAGTATGAAATACCTTTATACTCATGTGAAAGAGGTAAACAGCTAAAGGTAAATTGTTCCCAAAATCTTCAATAAATTACCACATGCTCTTAGAAAATTAAACGGTTTTTATACAGTGAAAAGAAAAATGAAATTATGGTTATTGAACTATGAATAGTATTGTTAGATCTGAAACCTAATCATTAAAGATGTATTAATCATATTTCATGTATTTATATACATATTATACTTAAAACAATACGTATTTAATTTAACTGGCACTTGCTGACAAGCCCTTTTACTTTCTCATACGAAGTATCGAGAAAGTATTGTTTACGCGAAAAAAATCAACCTCGAGTTTTTTACGGAAATATACCTTTTAGGTGTCGCTGAATCCGAAAAAGTGGTTTTCTCAATGCCGTCTGTCTGTCTGTTACTGGCTCTGGAGCCTAAACGGTAGAGCAAAAACGAATGAAATCTCGTACTTAGGCATTTTATCATACTGAGCAGAGTATACATAGAAATGGTTGACATTGATCAATAATTAAGAGTAGTTTATTCTACGCATTTTTAACAACAATCCGATTTTCTCGAAAACAGCTCTAACGATTTTGATCAAATTTCGTAAAGTTACTTGAGTTTACGTCTTCAATATTACTACCTATTTCATTTTTCTCAATGAATGAATATGAGGCTTGTTTATTCTTGGGCAACTTTAACAAAAATTGGATTTTCTAAAAACAGGCTCACACGATTTTCATTTTCTCAAGATAACTAAACGACGCATTAGTATATGAGAAAGTTTGTACAATGTGTGATGTACCGATTTTTACTTTCTCATACGAAGTATCGAGAAAGTATTGTTTTCGCGAAAAAATTCGACCTCGAGATTTTTACGGAAATACGCGTTTTAGGTGTCGCTGAATCCGAAAAAGTGGTTTTCGCAATGCCGTCTGTCTGTCTGTTACTGGCGCTGGAGCCTAGACGATCGAACGAAAATGAATGAAATCTCGTACTTAGGCATTTTATCATACTGAGCAGAGTATACATAGAAATGGTTGACATTGATCAGTAATTAAGCGTAGTTTATTCTACGCATTTTTAACCACAATTCGATTTTCTCGAAAACGGCTCTAACGATTTTGATCAAATTTCGCACAGTCACTTGAGTTTACGTCTTCAATAATACTGTATAGTTCATATTTCTCAAAAAATGAATATAAGGCTAGTTTATTCTAGGCAACTTTAACAATAATTCGATTTTCTCAGAAACGGCTCTAACGATTTTGATCAAATTTCGTACAGTTACTTAAGTTTACATCCTCAATAATACTACGTATTTCATTTTTCCCAACGAATGAATATAAGTCTAGTTTATTCTTGGGCAACTTTAACAAAAATAGGACTTTCTAAAAACAGGCTCATACGATTTTCGTTGTCTAAAGATAACTAAACGACGCATTAGTACCCATATATGAGAAAGTTTGTACAATGTATGTTGTACCGATTTTTTGTATAGGGCTTAGCAGGACCAAAATTTCACTTTCTTTTCATTTCTTTATTTAGTTGCATGTATATGTACTTGTACTTTTTGTAACATTACTATCATTAATACTTAAAATTATATTTGTAATTTAAAAAAAAATTGTAATTTAAAAAATTAATTATTATTATTATGTAAACATTGATATTCATGAATTGTAAGATTAATCCTTTTGTGTTTTTCCATCATATTGGAAATAAACATATTATATATATTATATATGTACTTGTTTGTGTGTGTATATAGATTACGCAGCTCTAGATTCTATATCAAGGGCTTCGGACTCACATCATGCATTGAATAAGCGGGCCAAATTCCACGTTAGAACATTCTTCTGTAAGCCTACTGCGTGGAGTGTTTTAAATGGGAATGAAACATGAACTGAATATTTTACTAGTATTGAAGTAATGCATTTTTTTGATTTCTTAGATTATTTTAACAAAATAACTTATTCGACATAGATTCGAGTTTTGATTGAATTGAAGTATAAATGTCTTGCAGTTCAGTTTAAAGGTTCTCGAATTTTGTTCCAAGTTTATATATTATTTTACGAAATGGGAAGCAACACAAGATTTTCTCGCGTCCGCCACGAGGAATACCTCGCGGGCGATGCTTTTCGGGCAAAAGCTCTAAATAAATAGAAAGGCCGCGTTGGAAAGGTAACTTTCCTAAATACGCCTACACTCTAACCGTTATTCCGATTTCGCTCACAGTCGATATTCGCCCAATAAGGAATCCCCGCTAATAAACGCGATTAGAAGATCAAACGAGAGGTGAGACGCGAAACAAAAGAAGCCGTTAACCCATTTCGAGACAAAGAGAGCTCTACAGTACCTCCCGCTGAACCGGAACCCCCCCCCCAAGGTTCCACTCATCCGAAACTCTTTCCTAGCCGCTCGATATTTTAGTTTTTAGAGTGAAAGGTGAATGGGAAGTTACACACCTTCCGGAACAAGTTTTCGGATAATAAATCGAGCTCGGGGCGTAATAGAAGAGGCGAGTGAAATTGAAAATCGGTCCCACGCGCCCGTTCTTGTGTTTGGTGCTCGTGAAAGCTGGCGGGAAGGGTGAGGAGAAGGAAAAGGTTTCAAAGGAAAGTGAACGAGGAGGGAGGGGTGAAGAGGTGGGAGGCAGGTGCGTGAGCAAGGGAGCGTGTCACTCCAAAGACGAAGCGAAGGCGCCTTCTTCTTTGAGCGCGTGGGGAGGAGAGGAGAGAGGATTGGATGGGTAAAGTGGAGGGTGAGATGAGATATTACGAGAGAGAGAGAGAGCGTCATGGCGTCGGTGCGAAACGGGGGCGGAAGAAGAAATTTTTTTTTTTTTTTTTAAGCGACTCGCGAATTTCTGGATCGCTTGGGGGAAAAAAAATTAGGCGAGTCGACGGTTGGTTTGTTTCGATGATCTAAAAAATCTCGAAAAATATTTCGATGATTTTTCGCGTCGATGTTGTTAAGGTTTATCTCGAATTGTGGAGTTTGATCATCTGGTGAATTTCGCCGCTGCTGTGACGCTCGAGCCGACGATGTTTAAATCGGTCGGCTGATTAACTGTAAGAGACGGCGTTGCACCCAATTGCTTTCCGTTTTATTATCTTGAGTAATTACGAAAATTTAAATGGCTTTGAGCCCGTTGAATGTCATTGAAACGTCCCCTGACTGACTTCACTTTCGCAATCGGCGAAATACCGCTAAGTATTCATGCGGACGAGCTTGGAATGGTCGTGAAAGTATTTATTGCAGTCTGATAAGAAATTCCTTCGTGTTTTTAAAGGTTTAATTATCACGAATCTTATAGTCGGTAACAATTATGCCTACGGTTTATACACAAATTGTGACGCTAAGACTTGTTGTAAAATGTGTACTTTGTACTTATCAGGTACTTCATTGAAATAATCGGTACTGCACAGGACTTCGAGCCCTTCGCTCTATGTGTACCTCTTCAAGGCTGAGGTTGCGCAAATTGTAAAATGTTATCTATTTTTAAAATCCGTAAAACTGTAAACTGACAATTTCTTGTTCTATTGCTATTCTTTATACCTGATATTTTATTATTAATACTGTAAACATTTTTGTGGCTATTCACGCGTCTGAAATTTCATGTAGTTTTACTTTCTCATACGAAGTATCGAGAAAGTATTGTCATCGCGAAAAAATTCGACCTCGAGATTTTTACGGAAATACACGTTTTAGGTGTCGCTGAATCCGAAAAAGTGGTTTTCTCAATGCCGTCTGTCTGTCTGTTACTGGCTCTGGAGCCTAGACGGAAGAACGAAAATGAATGAAATCTCGTATTTAGGCATTTTATTATACTGAGCAGAGTATACATAGAAATGGTTGACATTGATCAATAATTAAGAGTAGTTCATTCTACGCATTTTTAACAACAATCAGATTTTCTCGAAAACAGCTCTAACGATTTTGATCAAATTTCGTACAGTCACTTGAGTTTACGTCTTCAATAATACTGTATAGTTCATATTTCTCAAAAAATGAATATGAGGCTAGTTTATTCTAGGCAACTTTAACAACAATTCGATTTTCTCAAAAACGGCTCTAACGATTTTGATCAAATTTCGTACAGTTACTTGAGTTTACGTCTTCAATATTAATACCTATTTCATTTTTCTCAATGAATGAATATAAGGCTTGTTTATTCTTGGACAACTTGAACAAAAATTGGATTTTCTAAAAACAGGCTCATACGATTTTCATTTTCTGAAGATAATTAAACGACGCATTAGTACCTATATATGAGAAAGTTTGTACAATGTGTATGTTGTACTGATTTTTTAGTATAGCATGTATGTAATGTATAAACATTTTTGAAGGAATTATGTCTAAAGCTCCCTTAATGTACTTCATGCGTGTATCTGATACCCATTTCGCTTCTTTGAAATTTCGAAAACCGATCCCCTAAAGGCGCCAACATCTTAAAATACTTCACGCCACGGGCAAGCGTGCCGCCGAAAATTTGAGAAAGTCGTTCGGCGCGAAAGAAAAGCATGAATACATCTTAAGGTCAATAAGACCCAAATAACTGCGGCATTTCCTAAAGGAAGCAAGCGTCGATACCACGAAAGAAGCTGACAAGACCGATGCGTGATTGGCAGATACGGTTATTCAATTAATACGTTACGCTATCCTTATTCTCACGTTTCTCTGTTTCCAGGAAAGAAGATAGAATCTTTTTCAAATATAATTTCTTCGATCTCATCGTCATGGTCTCATTCTAATACTAAATAGAGTTTTAAATTTCCTCACCTCTTTAATTTTACTCCGTCCGTGTCTTGTGACCTGTTTCCTACTACATACATATATCATTTCTCACTCTATAAAGGAAGTGACACTGTATGAGATGTTATGTAATATGTAAAAACTTCACATTGCCTAAAACACACACCCGATTCTTGCACCCTTTCTTTGGGAAAATATTTATTACTGTTGGACGTCAGCAACAGTCGAAGTTGTTTATTTTTGCTAAGATAGTAAAATAATCCACCCGCATCGAAATTTGCCTGAGGAAAATTTTAATTATGAAGGAAACATAACAGTGACTCTAATTCGTTATCACGCAGGAAATTTATTAGTTTAAATTCATCGGCTAATAATAAATTTCGAATAAATGCAGATTGTCCTTTTATTTTAATCGATATTCATTCTAGAAGTGCAAAGCAAAGTATGTACCTACATGAAAGCACTTCTGATCCTTTTAGCACTTATCATCAATCTGAGTGGTAACTAACTTCATGTTGTCATTTCCATTTTTATTAGTTTGTCTTCTAAGGAGAAAATCCGAGCAGACCAAGATTGTTTTTCGAAGGTATTGTGGGAGCAGAAGAAAAATCAATGCTATGCATTTCTGTAATGTACGTTTCTATTGAATGTAAATCTTAAATTCCAGAAATTTGAAATAAAGGAGAATGAACCGTGTAATATGTCTCTACAATGTTACAAATCATTTTTAAAAGTTTACAAAAAAATTAAACGCTTGTAAAACACGTTTATTATATTTAACGTGACACAGCATTACCAATATATCACGGAGTTAAGTTTTGGGACGGCTTATTTTGTTTTATCTTCGAATTTTATTTTGAATTTAGGAGATAAGTGCGACAACATGAAAGACGTTGAAGAGGTTAAATATGAAATACATAAACAAAAATTAACCCAGAGCTCCAAGAATTCCAAAATTTAATATTATTTTACCGCTATAACTTATTTTTTTGTCTATTCGCTCCATTATTCATTTCGCGCGCTCAGAAAGTGAGTCGTGATTTTTTTTCAGGTCGAATAACTTCTTTTTATTATTTAGGTCCCTTATCTGTGGTTCATCTTATCGAATCCCTGCAGTTGTATACGTATGGTTTAAGCAAAATGAAAAATGAGGGCAAGAAAAATGTTACACTGGCGAAGTCGTGGAAGCTTTAAGTAGTTCTCTATTGCATGATAGATGTCAGTAGCGAACATCGGAATATAAATAGTACCTATTTCTACTTTAAGATGGCAAGTCTGGTGGTAGTCAAGCTCTCATTCATTTTAGTGTTTTTGAATAACATTTGCAAATGCGAAGCGCTATTCGCTGCGATGGTTAGACGCGGGCCTCAGAAAATGATGATGTCCCACATTCCAATGGAACAGTTATGTGTCTGGAATAAAACAAACGGTTAGACTCCGGTGAAAGCCATTCGGCTGAAGACGTTGGAAGGTTGACGTGGATCTTGTTTGTGTCCATTTTCGTGTTTGGCACAAATATGTGGTTAATAGTTGGTGGTTTTGTTATTGTATGTGTGATTTGTCTATTCGTGCCTATAAATGGTGCTGCAAACAAAGGATTGGACGCGAAAGGGATACTCACAGCTGCAAAATACAATTTATTATTCAATTACTGTGGGCTGATCGGGACTGTGGACGATAAAATCAATCGCCGAAGGAATAAATTTGGTATTACTATATAGAAAAGTAGTTACTTTTCCGTGCATGATATAATAATTCTATTTGCAGTGTCTTTATATTTTTCCGTAAATTCTTTGAGCATATGTAAGTTTTAATTTATAAACTAGTGACATTATTTCAGTTGACATAAAATGCCATTGTAAGCGATATTGTTCTAATATTTGAGATTAAGAAAGAGGCTAACATAAACAAGTTTTGCTAAAGTTCTTTCTGAATCTAATTGTAGAATTTAAATTAATTGGATTAACTGAACATTCTTAGTAAATCGGATGCTAACGTTAGGGGTAGTGACTGTATTATTCAAACTAGTTATAATTAAAAATGTTTCTGTTTAAGCGTTGCCAAAGAAAGTCGGGCAAGTGACTGTGATAACTGGAGGAGCAAGAGGAATAGGTCTCGAAGTTGTTAAGCAGTTACTTAAATGTGAAATGGATGTAGTGATTGGTAGGTTCTGTTTATTTAGTGGTTTGATGGTTATGTTAATTAACACATTTGATTACAATCATTTTCCTTTTCCGCAAGGATGCCGTAATGTAAATGCGGGTGAAGAGGCAGTGAAGAAAATCAGAGAAGAAGGCATCCAAGGAGGTAGTGTTAAAGTTTACCAAATTGATATGGAATCCACGGCGTCAGTGCGAAAATTTGCGGCAAAAGTGAAAGAGGAGTTTCCAAAAATACAAGTCCTCATCAATAATGGTGTGTATCAGTTGCAGTGTTTTCATTATATGGTTAGTAGTTCATTCTTTACTGTTAATAGCACGCCAAAGTTCGGATGATAGACCGGTACTCGGTGATATCTTATGAAGGTCAGGAAATGTCAGCTACTCTTGTAAACAAGTTATTTTTAACACCAGGTCTATTCTTCTTCTTTTACTTTACTACCCACTTCTGTTAAGAAATACACGCCATCACTTGTTATTCGATTTTAAAGTGTTATGAAGACTTAGCTTTCCAAGGTTTGCTTTCACATCAGTCATAGGTTTTTGGAATCTGACATATTCTAAAAACCAAGTTTGTCATCCGAAGGTTGCCAGGTTTCTGAATTTCATTCATTTAGGTTTTATTTTCATCACCTCCACTCTAGTTTTTAACTACGTTCTCTCGCCAGTGGTGTATCCAGGAAGGGGTTTTTGGGGGTCATAACCCCCCTCTCAATTAAAAAATTTCGTGAATCATTAAAAAAGTATCATGGGGTTTAGCTTCAAACCCCCCCCCCCCTCCTGACCAATTCCTGGATATGCCACTGTCTCTTCGCACCAACTTTTGTTAGGAATTTTGTTAGATTTTTTCATATGGATTTCATTTAAGAAGCAAGTAATTTAAAGTTTTGATCAATATCTCACAGATTATTCAAAAACAGAAGCCACATTAACTGCATTATATCATCTGTTTACTGTAAGTAAGGAAGTAGTTTATCGGTTAAGTGGAGCAAAACTAAACATAGGTCATGGACTCATAGCTGAATACACAAAACCAAGATGTCATTCATTTCAGAATTTATGTATTGTACATTTAACTACAGGCCAATAACTGTCTCTTTAAAAATACTAATATTTTCAATCATTTTGATGTTTTGCGTGAGCTTGTAACATTTGAGTCCCATAGTAAACATACATTAAATGTATTTTGAGCTTAAGTGTGGAATATTTGTATTCATTAAAGGAGTTTCTGGTTGAATTACGAACAGTCATTAAAAACCAAATTTTTTCACACAAATGACTGGTTGAAAAATGTAATGTTAGTCTTAAGTAGGATATTATGTTTTGTATAAAGGTTTTTAAAGGTCTCAAATTCTGGCTCTTCTAGTATGTCTGATAGCCTTATTCTGCTTTCAAAAGTCATTGAATGAGTGCTTGAAACAAAGATACGGGATATCTAAACTTTGGATGAAATGCTGCTTATCAAAACATACCAAGTTTAATTTACCTGTTAAGCTGTTGATATAGTTTAACTTATAGGCTTACTTTGAAAAAAATTGCAGTGTCCATTTGTTAAAAGGATATACCATTTAGTTTCAAAATTAAGAATCCTCTTGGTGATTGCTGACCGCTAAAAATTTCAGTGGTGGATCCTTTGGCATTGGGGAAACGTAATTTAGTACTCATACACCAATTTGCCATATAATTCATTGGTAATTTGGCCTTTTCAAGAAGTATGTATCTACAATCTTCTGTTATAATAAGGCTGGTGACATCAGAATAAATGTTTATGCGTAAAATTGGAGAGCACCATTATTGAAGTGAAAATGTATGTATTCTCTCAAACTTCAATTTTGTTTTTAAGCGGCAGTCCTGATAGTGTCATTAAAATATTGTCACATTATTTAATTTAAAAAAATTATAATTACCACATTTGACAATTTTCTCTCAGAGGATTTAAAAGTTGAAATTTAAAATGATATTTCTGGTAGCATTTAAGGCCTAATCGAGTGATATGTACTAAGCATTTCATTATCATCTTCTACCCTAGTAAAAATCTTAAAAACCAAATTTCCTTGAAAAGTATGCAGGTAAACCACTTAATAAACATGTGCAAGCAAGCAGACACTCTAATTGATCCTTTTTCTTTCAAGAAATATCAAAAAACATTTTTGGTAAAGCTAAATTTCTGTAACTATGAATTATCTTTTTATGCACGATTCCTAACAATGTTTTCTTTAAATATGTTTTTTTTATAACTTAAGCAGGGGCGGCCTGAATAATTTTGGCGCCCCGGGCGAGATAGCACTCCAGCGCCCCCTAAGTAAATGCTTGTTGAGATATTTTCAAAGTTCATGTTAATTTATTAATCGCCATGTAAAAATTATTGATAATGAAAAAATAAAAGGATAGCACCAAGATCATAGCCCGTTCCGCGACATAAATTCGTATATTATATTTATTCACTTGCAAATAATGCATAGATATATGATCGGTATAGCGCCCTCGAGACTTTGGCGCCCCGGGCAGCCGCCCTGCTTGCCCGTACCTCGGGCCGGTCCTGCCAGAAACAATACTTAGGAGAATTAGTGGCATCAATCCATCTACGACTTTAGGTTACGTAGGATTTTTAATCGCATATATTTTACATAACACCCTCCCTGTCGCTTTGCACCCTCGACATCAAGCGTTTACAAAAAAAGAAAATAAACCCAGTTTCTTGATGTACTCGGTCTGCTCAAGATTTACGCGTGTGAACAGAGGAATTCCGAACCACTTAATCACATTTTTTAAGAAGCCCTTTTATGCGATCGTCGATGCTCTTATAAAGCACTGCTCGGATCCCAAACTCGACCAAACGCCGTGCATCCCTCTCTCCCTTTTCGTGTGTTTGTGTCGTCATTTACGAGTCTCACGACCCAATATCCACACCCACTCTCTCACTCTTTCCATTCCTTTCTAAAATATAAATTGCTTAGTGCTGGCTGTTTGGTATTTAAATATTTTAAAGTATTTTTAATTGATTCAGTAAAAAAGTTGAGAGAAAATGTTTTCTTTCGATAAAAAAGCAAAATGTTTGGTTTTTGGGTTTTTGTTGAAAAATTTACAAACAAAAAAGAAGCTCTGTACTTACTTCACAATAGACTTCACTGATGTTCTTCCACACTATCACCTAATGAACACTGTTCTCTATTCTGTTTCATCCATAGAACTGTCAAAGATTGTGTACCAATAACCTTCACTTCCCTTTTCCCCTTCTCAGAATTCCTACAGATCCAGAATAAGGAACTTCCTTTGAATAGGTTTCATTGTACTCAGGTTTAAGGATTGTGACCTTTCGACGGTGAAATACTTTGAATTCGTATTTATTAAGTGACAGCAAAGCCAAATCTAGTTTTTTGTAACTGTTAAGATATACAAGAAAATTAACTAATTATCAAATTATACAAGGACTATAAATGTAAATAGTATTACATTGTTTCTGAGTATTCATGTTTGAGTATTGTTTAGAGAACTATCCTTATAATATTGTCCTTCCAGGCGCCCTCTTGGCGCCTCCAGTGCCTCGGCGCCGTAGGCGTTCGCCTGGCTCGCCTGTACCTTGGGCTGGCCCTGAACTTAAGTAATAATATAAAAACAATGTAAAGCTTCTTTGGATAATGTGAATTCACATTTTATATTAAGTTTTACTCTGTCATTTGTTAGTACTGAGTATGATGGCTTTATAATAAACAGTTTTCGCTTGATATAGTTGGTATAGAAATAATCTGATATATGCTCCATAATTCTATAGTGGTATCTACCTTTGGGGAACAGTTTAATTTATTTAGCACTAGTTGAAATGCCCGGCCTCGCTCGGGAAAGAGTTTTCTTTTGAGTGGCAAACAATTTTTATTGCTCAGGGCAAACATTCCCCATTCCTTAATTACGCATGTGATGCTTACACAAAAATTTACTATTTTATGTATTGTACATATTGTAAAGTTGCACCATTAATATAATTATGGATTAACATCTTACTTAATATTCACATGGATAGATGCACTGAAGCCTTTAAAGCGGCAATAAAATTTTGTGGATTATGTCAATACTATTAGCCAAAACATAAACAATAAACAACATGGTGGTTACCAAACAAATGTAAGTAGATGTATCGATTTATGTTGCGATAAATCTTTCAATGTTAATGGTAAAAGTTAAGAATGTTCTAATATTCCTTAAAAATCATTTGACTAACTTTAAAGGTAGCATTCATAAATTATATTGTGCATGAATCAATTTGGACCTTTTATCTTGGCGTTAGCTATTTTCCTTGCATTAATCGTTACATGTAGGTATGTCTCCTTTTGAAGAGGACAACAATTAAGAAATTTAGCTTTGTTGCCGCCTGGAAAATGGACATCTAAACTGATAAATTTTGCGCTTAAAGGAAAATTATGAGCGTTTTTGCATGTAATACCACGAAACATGAACAGAATTAAAATATTCAGTGTTTTGTGCATAAAATAATCCATTTCTCGTGATCCTAAGTTAATATTTAGGTATATTTATATCCACATCAGTGAAGGGCTGCATGGCATTTTGGGGTTTCTCCACACCATTTCCCATGAATTCTTATGGAAATAGTATTTTGTTGACCCTATGGAGTATATCAGACCCCACTGTCTGCAAGCCTAGACCAAGTTCTTCATTTGGTCCATAGGATGGCCCATGAAACTTTTGAATTCAGTAGCTTCAACGGTGTAAAAACATATAAAGAACATACACACACACACACTCTAAAATATAAGAAGATAAGACATTCAAAATATTAAAACAAAATTTAGCTTGAAATATTTATGAAATAAAAGAAGTGAAGATAAATAAATGCTCTACACAGATAAAATTTCTAAAATCTAAATAATATGAAAGTTTCATGTTTTTTTCTCTGCAGACAATATCTGGGTATCACAATAATTGTTTGGGTAATAGTCTTCATAATTATCTGACATAAGGCATTTCTATGGTCTGTCCCTTGGGATATGTAAGTTCTCATTTCATTTGTTGCTCATTATCATTGTTTTAAATTGGAATGACGTCGTCTTTTGTAGTGTTATCAATATGGAAAATATCTAATTATTCATATAGTTAAGACTTTATGGTCATGTCTTCACTTGTTTTTTAATTTTATGTTCAATAAAATCGACCCCTCAATATAATATGCTTGGTTATGCGTGATGTTCGGGACATCACTTATGTTAGTGACACTTGACTGCAGTGCCATTTCTAAGACGTGGAAGAGAAACAAACTAATAGAATACTAGGGGCGTATTTCTCCTTTGGTCTCTCTACTCCGCGCAGTGATTTCCCTTCTAGGATGTGCACGCGCCTTCAATGCCCATCTTTTCTAATGGAATTTGCTCCCCTCCACTCTAATATTCCCTCCAGTCCCCAAGGCATACGGTGGCTTCTAGTAATTTTCAGTCACTATGTTAGGGGAACTACCTGTACTCTGCATGCATGCTTTCTACCAGAAGCTTAGTGAACGAACTCCACTTGGCAAAATGCGTCACCTCACCTTGTATAATTATATAAAGGATATGTGATGAGTGATTCGAAGTTATTTGCTGCTAGAATTTTGAGTAAATTTTTGATAGTTGAAAGATATGAATAAATGATTTATAATAATAATGAGTACGAGATTTTGAGTTAAATAATGTATTCCTTTCCGCCATATTGACAGGTTTATATACTAGTAAATTAATGGGATCTTTTCTGTTATAGCACCACCACTATACTTGTTTATTGATTACTAATTTGTCTGTCTCAACATTTACAAACCCAATCTCTGGACAAGAAACTGATTGGCCTCTCTCAACATTTACAAACACAATCTCTGGACAATGTGGAGGGTTTCTTTGGTTCCGGGCGAGGCGAAGGGCACGGTAGCGCCCGGAGCCGAAAACGCATTAAAACATAGCGAGCCGAAGGCTCGTCAATATCCTCGGTACCTAGGTGATGCGGACATGGGTGACTTATACTGAAGCTGTTCCCTCAGTGCCAATGGGGAGGGATAGTTTTAAATTGGTTTATTTATTATTATGCTGTCATAGCAATTGTTGATTTTTGCTCTTTTGAAATAAAGTGGTGGTGCTATAACGGAAAAGATCCAATTAATGATTAGGCTATGTGGTTTACATGTTTTTAATGCTAGGCATCAGAGCAATAACATTTGTAATCATTCTTTAAATTTTTTCAAAAGCGGGAATAATGTTGGCACCATTTAAGATCATTAAAAATGACGATGTACCAGACATGGAGTCCCACTTTGCCGTAAACTATGCTGGACATTTTCTTCTGACACATTTACTCCTGCCAAGCTTAATTGCTGCTGGGAAAGATGGGCCAGAATATGCACGAGTGGTCAATGTGTCGTCCATTGCCCACATTTGCGGTGACATCAACTTTGAAGATATCACGTCAGAGTAAGCATATTATTCAGCTATTAACTAATTATTTGCCTGATATGGGATTGTCCTTTTAAGAGTTTATTTCAAGGACTTGTATCAGGCATAGGAGATGAAGTTAGTCATAAATAGATTTTATTTTAGAAAGTTTTCTGGTTTATTAAGGTTATCACACTTATTCTCTGAGTTAACTCCTCAAATTCTTAAATGGCTTACATACCATATCACAATTTCTGTATTCACATATATTCCATGTTTAAATCAAACCTATTTACTATCAGCACAATTTTTTTCTTTGTTTTCTAAGGTATGAAAGTTTATCAAAATGTACCGTATTTAATCTATTGTAAGTCGACCTTTTTTTACCTCCTTAGAAATTGCCACTCGGCTTAGAACCAAGCCTTAAAAACCAATGAACGAAAAAGTAATCAATGCGTTAGTGGCTGTAGTTACATTATAACTGTAGATATGTGTATGAATATTTATGAGTAAACAATTTACTTTAAATGTAAAAAGAATTATTGCAAGACCTTATTGAATGTTATTTAAAATGGTTTAAATTTTGAGACATAGTTGGGATTGTTGTTGGTTTGCTGGATTGTTGAAAGAGTGAAATTTATTATTTAATTGTCCAAGAGATTCCAACTTTAATTTAATTCACAAAATTTTAAATAACTCAGTGCAAAATCCTGCTAATTACCGTAATTGTATGAGCATGATTTCACCAATTGGGAAGCCATTTAAGTGCAGTATTGCAGTTGAGAGAAACTTAAGTGTCCAATTGGAAGAATATCATAAATATTTTCTTAAATATTCGTTAAATTTCTATTTTTCTCAACATCAAATAACCATTTCTTTGATTTCATACCAAAACACCTGCACACTGAAAACAAATTAAATAGCCAATGCATTTGAATGACTAGAAATTTAAACTGATTCCTGTTCAACACTTAAGAATGCTGTCCATGAGCCCATTCTTTCCTCCCATCCTCTTCTACTAATGCAATTATGTAACTTTAACTTTATTAATTCTTCCTTTGTTCTCAGATAATATCTTCAAACTTCTTCCGGTTCACTGACCATGTTCTGTCTCCCTTTTTAGGCGCGTTTCGCTTACAGCGTGAGCGCCTATTATCGTCGGTCTGTCTGTCTGTCCGCATGTTCGTTCTCGGCTTCTACCTAACGGATTTTCATGAAATTTGATATTAAGGACTTTCAGTCAAATATAAGAAGAAAATCGCAAAAATGAATCTCGTACGCGAATCACGGGTACCACTTTACTGGTGACAAAAAATGAAATTTTCGTCATATCTCATAAAGTATTGCTTATATCAAAATATTTTTCAAATAAAAGTTGTATAACTTGTAAAGAAGAGTATTTCCTTTCCTATACATTTTTATCATAGAAGTAGCCGTTATCAAGAAAAACAAACAAAAACGTCTTAAATCGAATTTTTGCATGGTTACTTCTTCATTGTTGTTAACATAAACAATCCCACAAACAAATGTTTAATTTCCTTACGTGTCCATGCAATATTTTTAAATAGGAAGAAAATGGATTATTTATGATGAAGAAAAGAACTTTAAAATGCTATTTCCCCTACGTACAGTCATATAATTTCTTTCTAATACTCCATTGCACGAAACGCATCCATTTGTGATATGTTGTACACTTTACTAACTTGTTTCTATATATGAAGAGTTTACAAGCTAAAGGAATGGTCATATATTTGTTATTTAGCCAGATTTAAATACCTGTTTGGGCAGTGGCAGATTTAGGCTTTCAGGGGCCCGAGGCACAAAGACTAATCTGAGGGCCCTTCCAGAATGTAGTTCATTAATTTAGTGTACGAAAATACGTTGCTAAGAACATTTAATATTCAGTAAATAAAATATATTCTAATTTTAAAAGCACAACATTTGTACCATTACAGTAAAAAGAAAACACATCAATTCACAAAAAACTAAAAAATTAACTCATAAAAAATGAAAATTATCATAGAAACGTATAGTATAGACAAAAATATATCAAAAATAGATATATAAAATAAAAAAGTACAGGTTACATAGATTGGACTTATAAGGGTTGAAGGGAATAAAGAGGAAAGGTTATCAGGAGGCTGTTACGCAAGCCTTAGAGAATGTAGGTAGAAGTCGAGGACAATAAATAAAATGATAGGAAAAATAACGTCCAAGAAAATATGGAAGCCCTGGGTAACAGGGGATATGATTAAAAAGATGGAAGAGAGGAGGAGCTGGAAGCAGGTTGATACAGATTATGGAAGACGAATGCATAGAGAGTTAAACAATAAGATTAGGAGTGAAACTACAAATATAAGGATTGAAGGGAGATATAGACGTTTAATCAGAAATCCGTATATGAACCTGTCTGTGCAGGTAAGGGTAGCAGAGAATCAGATTGGCCAACGCTAGGAAGAGGAGGCAGGCAGGCCAACCCACTCTCACCAGCATTGTTTAACATTTATGCCGAAGAAATGTTAAGGGAGGCATGGGAAGATACAGAAACAGGGATAAAATTGGGAGGGAGCCTGATTAAATTGGTTAGATATGCAGACAACAAAGCATTGGCGAGTAATTCTGAAATTGGTCTTCAGATGCTAGTTAGTCCTTTAAATGAAAATGCAGAGGCATTCGGGATGAAAACTAATACAAGGAAAACGAAGGTTATGGGATTTTCCAAAAGTGGATGTTGCACTGGATGGAGAAAGGCTGGAGCAGGTCGATTGTTTACTTATTTAGATTGTATTCTGTCAAATGATGGAAGAAGTAGGAAAGAGATAAGGACAAGGATAGCAAGAGTGAAGTAGGCAGTTATGAGACAACGAGAGTTGCTAACAGGCAGATTGACTGAAGAGATTTTAAAAAAGTTAGTGATAGTGATATGGAGTATAGCGTTATATGGGTGCAAGGCATGGATATTGAGAAAAGAAGATGTGAGGAGATTAGAGGCGTTTTGGGATTAGAGAATATCATTTGGAAAGAGTGGAAAATGAATGAGGAAGTTTCGAATATAGCAGGGGAAGAGAG
This sequence comes from Uropetala carovei, assembly GCA_036926305.1. Classification (NCBI taxonomy): domain Eukaryota; kingdom Metazoa; phylum Arthropoda; class Insecta; order Odonata; family Petaluridae; genus Uropetala; species Uropetala carovei. Next base: position 9,501,096 of record JAXCHB010000325.1, read on the forward strand.
AAACTTAGAGTAAAAAGAATAGACGGAAGAAATGAGTCAGTCAAAACGCGAAAGAGTGGTTTACTGAAAGAAGTCATATCAAATCCTAGCTATACTAGGCCTTTCTCTTAAAATTCTCATATCCCATTCATTGAATCTAATGTACATATCCTCTTCCTACCTCTTTGCCTCTTTCCCAACATTCTTCCTTCATTAAAGGTTAAATAACAAATATATGACCATGCTTTTTGCATTTTATTTTTATTGAGCTTAATATATTTTCTATAATTATTAGAAAAACAATAGAATATGTTCTTTTTGGTAAAAATAGGGTTATTTATTCTTGAGAACATTCATGCCTAAAAATTTTATTGTTAATAAAAGGGTTTATTTAAGGTAAAGTCTTTCATGTTCTTCTTGAACTCGTTAAGGAAATGCTACATGCCCAGTGCAGCGTATTCTCAGTCGAAATTGGCTCAAATCCTGTTCACCGTCTATGTCGAGAAGCTCTTACAGAAATCTGCAATTCCAGTACATACCTATGCTGTTCATCCTGGTGTCTGTGACACTGATTTATTTGATGGAACATATATTAAGAAGTTGGCTCCATGGCTCCTTCGTTACGTCTTCAAGGTAAATGAGGTTCATTCTAGTTTAGGTTACTATTAATACTCATTTTCCTGCATGTCTTCATTTTTGGGACCCTGTCTGGAAGGAATTTCTTAAGAGATTCATTTTTCCAGGATTTTAAACATTAACATGTATGCATTTGGAAAAATCTCACATGGCTGAAACAATATATGCCAATAAATTGCATCTCAATTCCACTAATTGAGACATTTGGAGCATTATGAATGCATTAAAAAAAGTAAATAAAAATGAATTTAAAAATTTGGTTTAAAAATGTTAATTAATCTCCAAATTTTTGCTGGTAAATCTAAACTTGAAAAACAAAAAAATCCTGTAAAATGACATATGAGAATGACAAAAGGAAACAATTTTTCATTAATTTTTATAATAATGCTCCAAGCACTGAAAATATAGCTAGAGAATATTATAAAGTGAGATTTGAATAAGCTGTGACAATGGATAATATCTAGAGCAGTGGTTCCCAAATTTTTTGATGCGACACCTCCCTTTTGGTTTTTAGGCGCGTTTCGCTTCCAGCGTGAGTGCCTATTATCGTCAGTCTGTCTGTCCGTCCGTCCGCATGTTCGTTATCGGCTTCTACCAAACAGATTTTCATGAAATTTGATATTAAGGACTTATAATAAAATATAATAAGAAAATCGCAAAAATGAATCACGGAAGCCAATCAGGGGTATCACTTTACTGGTGATAAAAAAATGAACTTTCCGTCATATCTCGTAAAGTATTGCTCATATGAAAATATCTTTCAAATAAAACTTGTAGATCTAATAAATTAGAGTATTTATTTTCCTATTCATTTTTATCATAGGAGTAGCCGTTATCGGGAAAATCGAACAAGAAAATCTTAAATCGAGTTGAACTTAGAAAATTTCTTGCATGGTTACTTCTTCATTGTTGTTAACATAAACAATCCCACAAACAAACGTTTAATTTCCTTACATGTCCATGCAATATTTTAAATAGGAAGAAAATGGATTATTTACGATGAAGAAAAGAACTTTAAAACGCTATTTCCCTTACGTACAGGTATATAATTTCTTTCTAATACTCCATTGCACGAAATGTGCCCATTTGTGATACGTTGTACACTTTCCTAACTTGTTATTAAGCCATCATGCCCCACCATGTTTGTGATTAAAATAAATGTAACCCTTTGCACTTGTACTTACACAGTTTGGGAACCACTGATCTAGAGGGAGTTGGTGAAGGAATTAAGTAATGTGGGTTTTGTGTGCTGCTGTAAAATTAATAATTATTTTGATTTCATGTGTAGCTAAATATATTCTTAGGATTTTAAACTGAGGACTACAAGTTAGAACAAATGGCTGTATAAGTGAATATAGGTTGAGATTTGAGAAAGGATAATAAAAATGAGATGTAATAAGGGAGACTGATGTTGAATATAATGGGTAAGTTTTTATATGCTATGCCTTTTCAAAATCAATTAAGCTCATGGTGTGGCAGTGAGGCAAGACATTCTACTCTGTTCGGCATTGTTTAATATTTATGGAAAGTAGTGGATTTAAAATTCAAGGTACAATCACGGAAGAAAAAACTGGGACACCTTAACGTTCTCCTAACGGCGAGTTGGGGAACTTTATGGAGAGTAGAAACTGAATGACAACACTGCAGGAGAGAAGAGGGGATGAGGAGGGGATAGTGGGGGAAGAGAAGAGTGGGTCCCGCCAGTATTCGTCACTCTGCTAAGCAAATCAACCGACCTAAAACTTGTGTGAGGCCGAGTCCCCACTTGAAACGAGTTCGTATTATAGCATCAAGGCCTGCGCGCGAGCTTCGAATAAGTCTTGTTATCCAAATGATGCGGTGAAATAAAAACAACTGTGCTAGTGTCCGTAAAATACCCTAAGTGTAATTGATATTTAATAATCGGGCATTGACTCATGATCGCTATTATCACGATCGCATTATTAGCACATAACGTAATTTCGTAACTTTGGTTCTCTCTCTTTAAAAACGGTTATAACCACGCTAACATGTCTGTTATTGGGATGATCCACATGCATGGATATGACTTCAAGGGATTACTTTAGCCTACATATTGATCCCTGATTGTGGTAACCTAGAAAGATGCTCGGCGGTGCGTTGGCGCTGCTAAGGAAATTGCGTTATTAATCGGAATCGTGACGCTCAAGTAATTTTTTTCACGGAAAATGAATCGAAAATTGTTATTATATTCACTGAAAATTACTCTAGCAATCAATCAACAATGTGTGAACCAGTATTTTCGAGGTAAGTTACCTGAACGTTGAAATGAAAACTGTGCTAGGGTCCGTAAAATATCCTAAGTGCAATTGATACTTAATAATCGGGCACTGACTCATGATCGCTGTTAACCCGACAGCATTTATTTGCACTTACCGCAATTTCGTAAACGGAAATCCCTTTAAAAACGGTAACAACCATGATAACAAATCTTTTATTGGGATGATCAACGTGCATGGATACATTCAAAAGATAATTCCGTCTTCCAACTTTTATGTAGACGGCCTACCGTTGCACGCGGTATGTTCATTTGCCGTGCTATCTCCCTTACTTCGGCCTAGGCAACCAGCTTAATGCTTTCATATGGGTAAGCTTTTAATCGGAATTACAGTCTTATATTTCTCCTTTAAAACCTTACTAGCATAATGCCTATTGAAATATTAACGGGAGTAAAGATTCGATCATTCAAGCTATTTATGGAGATCAAATTGGCATCAGAAACATTAATTGTATTGAAAGTCATTTCCCTCTCTCACCCTCTCTCTCTCTTGTGTTACAAGCAATCAAAGCACGTTTACACCCATATTGATTGTGTAATAGTACCGATTACTTACTTGATAGTAAATTTACTGCAACACGCTTGCATCTACATTTATACTTGCAGAAGAGGAAGAATTCTACAAAGTATTGGCATAAATAGATCACTCAATAAATTGCGTCACACAGGTAGGAGGGAGAAGATGCTTAATTTGGATGGAGGGAGAATTTTGGATTTATTTTTTCCCTTTGAACTGGCTGAAAAATAGGGGTGTGCGTGGTACATGAGGGCGGCATGGGTTACATGAATAAATACAGTATCTGATCAGTTAGACTTAATTTCCAGTGTAAATGAAAATAAAATACAAAACATAATTTAAAAACATATGCTGAAACTACCTGTATTCTTGTAGAATGTGCATTTAGGAGTTCATTCTTTTGGTTCTGCCAACACCTCACATTATTTTCAGTTACACCAAATTTTCTAGCAGCTGCAGATGTATTTGTTATCTTCTACCTCACGAACCACCTTAATTTTTACGTTGTAATCATAACTCCTTCGCAGTCCTTAGTTAATCTGGCCCTTACATCTTCATTGTCTTTCAACATGGTCACTCATTTTTGCTAAGCGTTAAATCACCAGAAAAGGATGTAAAAAAACAACATATGCAACTTCAAGGCTACACTGCTTCCACAAAGGAAACATTTTAAACTAAATGGCTTGTTGCATTGAGAATTAAATATAAACAGTAAGAGGTTGAGTTACATTTAGTGATGTCCTTGAGCATGCAGAGAGCAGGCACAGATGGCTGCCACCTTTTTAGAACATAGATGTTTGAATTTAAGTGTGAGTGAAAGAGAGAAGTGGAATAAAAGACAACTTTGGTCATGATTATAAGGCGAGTATGACTTTTTCAGCTTACATTTTATAAAAAAAAAACATTGCCTTATAATCAAGCAATTATGGTAAGTTCTTTTCTTTGTTGTGGATAATCTTGTGTGCATGATAGGGAATTAAACCTGTTAGCATATTTATAGCAGTTCTTGTTTACTTCATTTGCTATGAAGATGGTGTTTGTTGACAGCAATTCAAAAAACAGTCAATCTCAACCAATATGTAATCTTATGATGACATCATAATCCTAAGAGAAGAAAAAAAGCACCTTATGTAATTTGCTCTGCAATTCTTCCCTCACTTATTTACTTTTTGTAAAGAACACCTAAAAATCTCAGCAAGCTAAAAGCTTGTAAGATATAGATGTCACAAATATTAAAGGAATCATAGATTATATTTAATCATAATACGCAGTAAAGGGTTATAATTTTAAGAAATTCGTAGTGTTCATTTTTTTCTTACAGCAACCGAAACATGGAGCCTGTTCTATAATGTTCCCTGCTGTCTCATCCAAAGCTGAAAGTCTTGGTGGCAGGTACCTGAGTAATTGTCGGGCACTTAAACCTTCCACAGCTGCTCTTAATGAGTCCTTAGCGAAAGAGTTGTTTGATTACACATGCAATCTTTTTGGTATTGAAAAGTTTGAGGAAACAACTATGTGAGGACTGTAGTTAATGCATTTCTACATGAACAGCTCCTTCAACAGGAGCATTAAAAGAGGATAGTACTTATTAAACAATGCTATGAAGCATTTGATGTGACTATGCAATAATGCTGTAAGTCAACAATATAGTACAGCAGTGTTAATACATTCATTCTCATACATTCCATGTTATTTTAAAATTGCTAAGAATTTTAATCAAAGAGTTAATGCAAGTACTGATAAACTAATTTAATACTGTTTACTTTTAAAATACATCTGTATAATTTTATTATAATGAGAAGGTGAATTATGTTTTGAATCTCTTATTTAATAAAAGTTGTTAACAATATATTTTCCAAAACGTTCTTGTGTTTTGTGCCAAGCACATATTCCTTACTTACCGTAAAACAAATAATTTCATCCTTTATCGCTAGGTCCTAGACAGCTGGATGTATGACCTTAAAAATTCCTTTGTATATAGCTTTGATTCAGATCGATCTTTGCGATAGATTTCGTAGGGGAAGCCAAGTTAAAGATACTTTACAAAATACCAACAGTGACAGTTGTTTAGCATTCCAAGCTCTTTTTACTTTCTCCATATGTATATACAGTAAACCGTAATTGTGGATGTTTCTTGGACTCAGTGTCTGTGTTAAATAGAATATTTCGCACGGCCTTTTCAAATGTTGGTTCTTCCACTATTTATGACATTAAGGCACAGAAATCACAGTTAATGAAATTCATTATTAGAGGAATTGAATATTGATGCAGTCTTCATAAGCTGAAACTTGAGCAATTGGATATTGCTATTTATGAATGGTTTTTTATAAAGCTTTCCGAGGGAGCCCATATTTCTGGATCAATGTTGATTGAAAAGGCCAATAATTTTTATAAACAAATGGAGATTAGCGAACCATGTGCATTTTCAGAGGGATGGCTGACACGTTTTAAGATCAGATGCCTAGATGTTTCGGGTGATGAAAAATCGGCTGGCTAAGAATCTGCCGATAAATTTTGTGAATTTTTTGAAACATTAGTTAAGGAATATATGTATAACTATCCAACATGTTTAATTGCATTATTTTAATATTTACTAACTGCCCTTTATGTGATGATGTCATGATTGCGTGTCACTATTCGCTTTTCTTCTGTTCAATGTCAATTTGCCTCAAGAATTTCTGCTAATACATTATGTTGGCTTGGATAATTTCTCTCCTTTCTCAGACAAGGAAATAATTTGTTTTTGTTCGGAAAATCCTAAAGCTTGGAATAGATTAACCTTTACCTCCAGTTGTTATTAGAACAAAATAGAAGCTAATAGCGATAGGTATACGAGAAACTCTGTAGAATGTAATGTAGTTAGTAAATATTAAAATATTCCAATTAAACATATTGAATACTTGTATATTTGAATTTCATTATTTCTTTGAATGTCAAAGAATTATTTAAGATTCGAAGATGGTGGCGGGTGAAGTACACGCGAAACTAGTGCTCCGTTTTTTTTGTGTGTTTTCTTACTATCAGTCTTACCTCTGCTAAGTGCCTCTTTGACAATAGACTCCTTAGTGCGCCTAGTTCTTCAGTGCCTGTTCGTGTTATAGAAAACGGCATGGTTTCTACAAAATGCCGAGTTTCTACTTTCACTGTGCTCTTATGCAGGTTTACGCACCAGGAAGCTCCTAAGTCTAGCGGGAGGAAATCTACGTGTTGGAGTCGGGTTGCTCGACTCCCTTCATGCATTTTCTTACTCTCGCTACTGCTTATTTCTGCCTGTGGTGATGTGGAACTTAATCCAGGTCCTGACGTTATTAGTGTCTATTATCAAAACGTCAGATCTATCACGGGCAAAAAGTTACTTGACTTTAATTTGGCATTTGCCGATTATTCCCCGAGTGTCGATGTGCTGCGTTTGTCTGAGACATAGCTCAACTTTTCTATTACTGACAGTGAAGTGCTCGGTGACAACTATTTTATTTATCGTAGAGATAGAAATTCAGTTTGTTGTTGTGAAATGAAGAAAGGAGTGTTGATTGCAGTTGTAGCGAACATCCGCTCTAGGTGCGGGCGTGACCTTGAGTCATCTTGCGAAATTGTGGTTGTTGAAATTCGTTTAGACCCCCGTCGCTCGGCGAAAGTGACTGTTGCCTGTGCTAATCTCCCTCCCCCTCCCTCATACAACGACCTCGAAGCACTCCATTCATCGCTACTGCTGATACAAGAGGACTTGAAGGATGGTGATTCATTCCTGCTGCTTGGGGATTTTAACTTCAGTGATGTTTTTTGGTCATTTGACGACACCACCAGTGCTCTATTTCCATCGTCTCCTACTAATGGACTATGACTGGACACTGTTTTTGAGTGGATCAGTGACTTTCATTTAAGTCAACTGGTTGGTTTTCTTACACGTATGGGTAATTTTCTTGATTTGCTTTTTTCATATGGAGGTAACAGTCCAAATTTCTCATGCTCTGTCACCAGGCACCATCTTTTATGAGTTTACATTTTAGAGAAAGACTAAATTGCTACTTGATTATGTCGATGTAAATAATCAGATTGAGCCAAACTGCTGCAGGCTCCTATTATATGCTGTATAGTCTCTGGTTTTTCGTGACACTTTCTGCATTTATCGTCTTGGATTTGTTGATTTTTAATTATGTACTTTTGATAATTCTTTGTATTAATTACCTGATCCTGTATAGCTATAAAGAAACCCTCTGTTTCTGGGAAGAGGTCCCCAACTCTGAACCAGGCGTTCAACGCTTCTTTGTTGACTTCTGGTCTGCTCAGATCGTGGGGATGTCTACCGTAGAGGGCCATACTTTTCCAGTGGTTTACTTTTCCTTCTGTTGTGTAAATTTCCTCATCCTTTTGAACTATAGTTTCTTGTAAGTTTAGAGGGGTATATCCATTATCTGAATTACAGATGCTTGCATGCAGCGCTGAATCCTCTTTTCGTTTATGGAAATATGTCCTTAGGAGTTTTATCTGGTTGTTATGTAAATTTTTTGTCCACTATTCCTCTTCCTCCTTCTGTCTGTGGCAGTGTTAATCTGAGTGTGTTTGAATGCGTGTGATGTTTTCTGTAGTTAGTCATTGCAGTTCTTATTTTTCGTTGTAAATTTTCTATATCAGTTTCAGACCATAATATTACACCGAATGAGTATGTTAATATAGGTATAGCAAAAGTATTAATAGCTTTTGTCATATTTTTACTGTTAAGTTCTGTTTGACATATTTTGTTAAGTCTTGAGGTGAACTCTGTCATGAGATTTTTCTTTATGACTGTATGATTTATTTTCTTTGATTGCTGGATTCCTAAATATTTATAAGTTTTGTATTCACCCATTGGTTGTATTATATCCTGTTGTGCCGTCTCAAATCCTGTTAGCTCTAATATACCTCTCTTTATATCTATGGTTCTGCACTTATCTAGACCAAAATTCATTTTTATGTCAGTTGAAAATTGTTCTACTTTTTGAAGTAATTGTTTTAATTTTTCCGTTGATGCTGCGTATAACTTTAAATCATCCATGTATAAAAGATGTGACATAATGTGACTCGACTCATTTCCGCTGATTTTATACCCGATCATTTCCAGTTCAATAAATTGGATAGTGGGTTCAGTGCTAAGCTGAACCATAGCGGACTCCGAGAGTCGCCCTGGAAGATGCCTCGGTTTATTTTAATTTCAGTGGTTGTTATTTCCCGGTTATTGACTGATAAATTAATAATAGTACGCCACAGTTTCATCATATGTTGCAGAAAATTTACTAGTGTCGGGTGTATTTTGTAAATATTAAGCACTTCTATTAACCATTTGTGTGGGACGGAATCAAAGGCTTTTTGATAATCAATATAACAGCATGAAAGGCTTGTGTTCTTCCGTTGAACTTGTTTTAGAATTACAGAATCCATTATCAATTGTTCTTTACATCCTTTCATACCTTTATGACACCCTTTCTGTTCTTCTGTGAGAATATTTTGATTATCTAAATGGGTGTTAATTAATTGTGTTATGCACGATGTTATAATTTTATATATGGTTTGAAGACAGGTAAAGGTCGGTACTTTGAAGGATCTTCTGTACTTTTTCCTTTAGGTAAGAGATATGTTTTACCCTCTGTCAGAAATACTGGCACTTTTCCAGGATTTTGGAGAAATATGTTAATATAATTCAATAGATATGGATGAAGACAAGTAAATTTTTTATACCAATAATTATGAATATTGTCACTTCCTGTACTTTCCGGTTATGAGTATTCTTGATAACATCTTTAAGCATATCTAAGGCGACTTCAGGTGTTTGCATGTTTTTAATTGTAAGGGTAAATTCTTTTTCTTCCTTGATCCAGCTTGCATTTGGATTGTGAGTGATGTTTGACCAGATAGAAGATCAGAAATTTGTTATCTCTGAACCTGTTGGTAGTTCAGCACTCAAATTGGTATTTTGCTGTATGGAATTTAATTTCAATGTCCCATAAAAATTTCTCTCACTGATAATTTTGTTTCTTTCGTCTGGTGCATTTTCTATATCTGTTCAATCTAGTTTTGCATGCAGCCGGCTTTTGTTTTAGTGTATCTATATATTCTACAGTTTTTTCGTTAGGCTGTGAATCTTATATTTATTCAGTATTATTTCAGCTTTCCTCCTGACTTTCTTGATGGATTTATCTTTTTTAAATTCTATGAGACAGGCAGTTTCTGCTCTTAAATTTGCGATGTTATTTCTTAGTCTTCTCTGCCATTGAGGTATTCTTAATTCATTTCTCGGAGTTGAGCTTGCATTATCAACAGTTATTATTTTAGAGCCGTTACACTGTGCTGCTGTCAATGCAGCACAGTATACTGCTGTGTGCAGTTCTTCAATATTCTATTCTATTCAGAATAGCATCATTTAGGATATTAACAATTTTTGCGAATTATTATTATTTATTTATTCTGAAGATGTATCTCGGTGATTTATAAGAAAAAGCGGAGTAGGTCCTCAAGCTTATTCTCATTTTTTGTTATTTTATAAATTTTCGGTATGGCTGAGAAATTTTCTGGTTAATGAACATGTGTTTATTATAACTGATTTTTGTAATTGTATGTAGGTGTAAGGGCTAATACAGAGAGTTTTCAGGCTTTTATGTAATGTTTTTGGGATTATTCCTGTGGATGATATTATTATTGGTATTATATGGACATTATTTTGGTTCCAAATTTGTTTTATTTCTTCGGCTAGAGGTAGATATTTCTGTATTTTTTCTGTGTATTTCTTTTCTAAATTTGTGGTGTTAGGTATTCTGGCGTCTATTAAATAAGTGGTTTTGTTTTGTTTGTTTATCAGTGTTATATCTGGTCTATTGTGTGGTTGTGTTCTGTCTTATTATACTTTTGTTCCAGTATAGTTTTATTGTGCTGTTTTCTAAAACTGTTTCTGGTTAGTAATGATACCATGGTGTTTCGCTGTCTATTAATTTATATTTTTTCGCTAGTTGTAAGTGTATCTGTCGGCATACATTGTCATGTCTCTCTGTGTATTCGGGTGGGGCTAGGACATTACAACCACCTATTATGTGTTCTATGGTTTCTTTTGTTGAGGCACATTTTCTACATTTGTCATCGCTGATATTGGGGTCTTTGATTATGTATTTACTGTAGTTTTTTGTTTTTATAATTTGGTCTTGGATAGCTATTATGAATCCTTCTGTTTCTGCGAATAGCTGACCATGTATCAACCAGCTATTGGATGCATTTTATCGATATGTGTTTGTGTTAATTGATAAATGTGTTTTCCATGTAGTGTTTTGTTTTTCCATGAGTTAAGTTTTTCTTCATTTGTTAAATATATTTTCTTCGGGTTTGAAGTTGTTATTATTTAGTTTCAAGAGAGTTAATGAATTGTCTATGTATATGATGGTTTTGTGAAGCTCACTGTTTTGTTTTGAATAAAAGTAGTTTCTCAGGGTACTAATTTGTTTGTGGTGTAGATTTTTTATATCTATTACGCCTCTTCTACCTTCATGTCTGGGTATTGAAAATCTTTCAATGGCGGCATGTTCATGGTGTATTCTATATTTGCTTGCCAGTGTTCGGACTAGCATGTTTAATGAATCGAGGTCTGTGTCTGTCCATTTTATAAAGCCAAATGAATATGTTAATAGAGGTATTGCATATGTATTTATAGCATTATAGTATTTTTTCATTTAAACCGGTTTTTAGTATTCTTTCAATTCTAGATCTAAATTTGTTTTTTAAATCAATTTTTAATTTGGTTTCATCGACTATAGGGTTTTGCTGAAATCCTAAATATTTATATAGTTCACCTGTGTTTAATGGTTCTATTTTTTCTGATCTATTTCTATGGTGTGACCTTCATGTTGTGTAATTTTTTCTTTTATTATTGAACGTTTTACATTTGTTTATACCGAATTTCATGAAAATGTCATTACTAAATGTTTCTGTGATGTTGAGTATTGATCGTAGTTGTTGATTATTACTTGCAAATAATTTTATATCATCCATGTATAGAAGGTGATTTATTTTTGTAGCGTTTCCTTTTAATATATTTATTCTATATCCATACTTTGTCCGGTTGAGCATATTGGATAATGGGTTTAAAGCAATACAAAACCATAATGCGCTGAGGGAATCTTGAAATATTCCTCTTTTTATTGCAATTTCACTGCTTGTTAACCTTTTGTCTATTGTTTGTAAATTGAGGGTGGTTCGCCATGTTTTCATGATGTGTATTAGAAAATTTGATATGTTGGGATCTATTTTATATATTTTCAATATTTGTACTAGCCAGGAGTGAGGTACACTTTAAAATGCTTTTTGATAGTCTATGTATGCGCAGTATAAGTTTCTTTTTTTGATTTTTGCCTGATTTGTGATTGCAAAGTCTGTGTTGGTTCGTTCTTTGCACCATTGACTGTATTTTCAACATCCGTTTTGTTCTTCACATATTATGTTATTTGTGGTGAGATGATGCTCTATTTTAGCTGTAATGATTGACGTTAAGATCTTGTATATTGTAGGGAGGCATGTAATCGGTCGATGTTTTGATGGATTTTTACTTTATCCATACGTAGTAATGGGAAAGTATTGTGTTCATGAAAAAAATCGACTTTGAGATTTCAACGGAAATACACGTTTTGAGGTCCCTAGAACACGTTCAGACTTTTCGGAATGATGTCTGGGTGGATGTATGTGATTGTGGGTGCTCTAACTCAAAAAGTACTCGCCATATCGTTACCAAACTTTATATAACACTTTAGCACGAGCACAAAGAACTGATTAGTTTTTGGACAATAATGGTTAACCGGAAGTCGAGGTTTATTCGAAACCCGATTCAGTTTTTGCGATATTTCTCTGTTAAAACATCATTATTGTATGTACAATTCTATACAAAGGTTATAGAGAATGTAATTCCCTACAACTTTCATTTGAAAGAATTTTCCATAGCAGTTATTGTTTAGGAATTATTTATGAACAATATTTTTTTGGTTTTCATCAAATATGTTCGTTAAAACGTAGTTATTTACAATCTTTATAAGGAACAAAGTTATAGAAGGTAACATTCCTTCCATCTTTTGTTTGATACAATTTTTCGTAGAACCATTCATTTTGGAAATATTTAACTTTTTCGTAATAACCAGTATACAGCACCACCACCATGTAGCAGTGAATTATGTAAACATTCAAAATATACTTAATGTACGGCAATAAGGATGACTGGATTCTTTTACGATACGAAATAATAATTTTGCCTTATAATGCTGTTCCTAATAATTTAAATATCTATACCCAAATATGGAGAAAGTCATGTGTTGGCCACATCAGATTTTTTGTATCTGTGTCTTTTGGTTTTAAATATGTATGTCCTTTAGTAAAGAATGTGGGTAATTCGTATTGAGTGTGAATGCATTTATTGAAAAATTCTGCTAATTTTCCGTGTGTTGGGTAGATATTTATACCAGTAATTATGGATTTGATCAACACCGGGAGTTTTCCAGTTTTGGGTTTTCTTTATTGCAGATCTCACGTCATTTATGTCTGTGTGTATGGTTTCCATTGCGGTGAATTTTTCAGCAATTGCAATTTCTTCTAGAATCCATGGTGCTTTTTCATTGTGCATTTCTTCATTTGACCATATAATTGACCAGTATGTTTGTATTTCTTGAATTGAAGGTCGATTTTTAATTTCAATATTATTATCATTATTTAGGCTATTGTAAAATTTTTTGGCATTTGTATTGAACAGCATATTATGTATCTTTCTGTCCCTTGATTTCTTATATCTTTTAAGGTGGTTTGAACAGGCCATGAGTTTTTGTTTTAATGTGTCTAAGAGAATGGTGAGATTTTGTTCATTGTGTTACGATATGATAGTTTGTATTTCTGCTTCTGTTTATCTTGATTTGGTATTGCCTTTTATTTTTTCTGTTATTTTGCCAGTTTCTTTTCTTATTTTATCTATGTTGTTTTCTAGCCTTTTCTGCCACGCAGGTTTATTTGGTGGTTTTTGTTTGTTATTAAAGCTTATTATTTCTTATTTGTTAAGGGATATATTGTGGTATACACCGCACAGTATACAAGAAGGTGAAGGTCTTCAATTGTTGTGTTTTGATCTATCTTACTTGATATGTATTGATTTATTTCTGCAGTTATGTTTTTGAATAAGGTGTTATTTTTAATTTGGGTCTGAACTGCTAAAATGTGTTTTGTATTTCAATTATTTCTTCACATCTAGAGGTATTGTGTTCTGTATTTTCAACTGTTTCAATGGTATTGCTTGGGCAGATTGTGATGGGTTCATTTAGGCTTGTTTTGGTTGGTGTTATGGGGTGTGTTAGTAATGTTGCACTGATGTTATTGTTAAGTTCATGATTTGTATTTTCTTCTAGGTTCTTAAGGTCTGTGGTTTGTTCTATTCCATTGGTTTCACTGTTGTTTTGACTTTCATTTAATGATTTTATTACATCTTGTTTGATTTGTAGTAGTATCGGTTGTGGGATTCTTTTGTTGTTAATTATAACACGTTTTTGGTCTGCTAATCTTTGTTCACTAAGGAATGTTAATTCTGGATAAATTTCAAGAAATAATCTGTGTAATTCTTGTCTATAGCCTATTAAAATTGTTTCTCCTTGTGTAGCTTTGTAATAACAGCGCATGAGGTTTTGGTTCATGTCGTCATTCCACTGCATGCGCTGTCTCGGTTTCCATGCCTTGGTGATTGTCGGCAAAACACGTTCGGCAGGTAATATTGTGGTTTGTGGTGCGTGTATGAAGTAATGTTCGGCTGTAGGTGATTCGGGTAACCCAGTAGTGGTCCGCCTGGTCAACCTACTACCACCGGTGGTCCATCCACTGTCACGTCCGGCACCGGCTCCAGACATGCCCAGATGATCCCCAGGCAGCGGCTCTTTTCCGAGGCAATTATTTTGTGTAGGCTCCATTATGGTAATAGGTGTGATGCATTTTATACCTACTGCCAGGTTTTGATTTCAGCCGCCCTTCACATAGGGAACAGACGCTGACCAGGATGCTACCCAATACAGGTACAGACGCATCTGGTTTTTGTGTTCCGTTTTGGTCCACGGGTGGTATTTTATTTCCCACCTACCCTGCATATCTGCTGGGCATTCCCCAATCTGCCACCTGGGGACGCGCCCGATGGGGGACGGAAAATCCCACACGGGGATTATTATTATTATTTTCTTCTCGAAATCTTTCGGAAATGTGCATTGACAGCAGACACAGTCAAGCTGACATTGCATTTATGATTTGGCATTTTCTTGCCTTTATAAATTATGATTAAAGAAGTTTCTGACTATTAATGTAGTGTTTATTATTACTGTTTTTTGTAGCTTAATGTATATGTTGTCTTTTAAACCTAGAGTTGAAATATTGTCTTTGAGAATTTTTGGGATGATACCAGTGCTTGATATTATTATTGGGTTTATTATTGCCTTATCTAATTATAGAATAGCTTTCATTTCGTTTGCGAGTGGGATATATTTATGTATTTTTCATTGTATTTTTTTCCATGTTTGCTGTATTTGGTATTGCCACATCTATGAGATTAGCTTTTTTGTTTTCCTTGTCTATCAGTGTTATGTCAGGCTTATTATGTCTTGTTGTTCTATCTGTTATAATCTGTCTGTTCCAGTACAGTTTAGTTTTTGAGTTTTTGAGAATAGGATCTGGTTTGTATTTATACCATGGGGTGTTATTGTTTTCCAATAAGTGGTGTTTTTCTGCTATTGCCAGGTGTATCTGTTTGCATATGTTGTCACGTCTAATTGCGTAATCTGTAGCTGTTAACATGCTGCATCCGCTCATTATATGATCTATTGTCTCTATTTGCTGTTTACATTTTCTACATTTATCATCTGTGACTGTGTGGTCTTTTATGATGTATTTGAGATAATTTTTTGTTTTAATTATTTGATCCTGTATGGCTATGATGAAGCCTTCAGTTTCAGCAAAAAGATGACCCATAGTGAGATATGTGTTTGATCTTTCATTGTCCACATTTGTTTGTGATAGGTGATACAGGTGTTTTCCATGTAATGTTTTTAGCTTCCAAGCATTTTATCATTATCAGTTATTATGTTTTCATGTGGTTTGTACTCTTTATCAGATAGCTTTAAGGGTATAGCATTAGAATCTATGGAGAGTATTGATTGATGTATCTTGCTGTTTTGTTTATTATGGAAATATTCTCTGAGAGTATGTATTTGTCTATAGTGTAGGTTTCTAATGTCAATGAATCCTCATCCACCTATTTTTCTTGGTAGTGTAAATCTTTCTTTTGCAGAGTGTTCATGATGCATTCTATGTTTACTGCACATTATTATTAGGTTATTTAAATCTGTTTCAGACCATTTTATTATTCCGAATGAGTATGTGAGTATGGGTGTTGCATATGTGTTTATTGCTGTAATCTTATTTTTGCCAGATAATTCTGTTCTTAAAATTTGTTCTAGTCTAGTTTTGTATTTGGTATTTATTTGTTCTTTTATGTTATTGTGTTCTGTTGCTGGAGATTGTTCTATAACTAGGTATTTATAGAGCTCATGATCCTGTATTCCTGTAATTTCTTGGTTTTCTGTATTAAGATGGTATCCTTTATGGTTTTTTTGTTTCCCTTTTTTAATGCAGCTTGTTTTGCATTTGTCAATATTGAATCTCATCTTAATATCTTTGCTGAAGATTTCTGTTAGTTTTAGCAGCGTTTTGAGTTGGTGGTCACTGCTTGCGTAGAGTTTTATATCATCCATATACATCAGGTGATTAATTGTAGCGCTGTTTTTAGGCGCGTTTTGCTTCCAGCGTGAGCGCCTATTATCGTTGGTCTGTCCGTCCATCTGTCCGCCCATCCACATGTTCGTTCTCGGCTTCTACTCAACGGATTTTCATGAAATTTTATATTAAGGACTTACAATCAAATATAAGACGAAAATTGCAAAAATGAATCACGTACGCCAATCAGGGGTACCACTTTACTGGTGGAAAAAATTAAATTTTCGTCATATCTCGTAAAATATTGCTCATATCAAAATATTTTTCAAATAAAAGTTGTAGAACTTATAAAGAAGAGTATTTTCTTCCCTATACATTTTTGTCATAGAAGTAGCCGTTATCGAGAAAAACAAACAAAAACGTCTTAAATCGAGTTGAACTTAGAAAATTTTTGCATGGTTACTTCTTCATTGTTGTTAACATAAACAATCCCACAAACAAACGTTTAATTTCCTTACGTGTCCATGCAATATTTTTAAATAGGAAGAAAATGGATTATTTATGATGAAGAAAAGAACTTTAAAATGCTATTTCCCCTACATACAGGCATATAATTTCTTTCTGATACTCCGTTGCATGAAATGCGCCCATTTGTGATACGTTGTACACTTTCCTAACTTGTTTTGTTTAGTAAGTTGGAGAGTGGGTTTAAAGCCAGACAAAACCATAGCGCACTAAGTGAATCCCCTTGGAAGATACCGCTTTTTACTTGAATTTCCTTTGTTTTGATGGTCTTCGTGGGTGTGCGCAGTTGTATTTGAGTTTTCCAGGTTGACATGAGGGTTTTTAATAGGGTTATCAAATTTTGATCTATTTTGTAAATTTGTAGTACTTCTAGCAGCCAGGTGTGTGGCACGCTATCAAAGGCTTTTTGATAATCTATGTAGGCGTTATATATATTTCTTTTGTGGGTTCTTGCATGGTGTGTGGTTATAGCATCTATTATTAATTGTTCCTTGCATCCTTGACTCTGTTTGCGGCATCCTTTCTGTTCTTCACATATTATATTGTTGCTGATAAGGTGGTTGTAAATTTTGTTTGCTATTGTTGCTGTTAGTATTTTGTATATTGTTGGTAAGCACGTGATAGGGTGGTATTTTGAAGGGTTTTTGCTATCTTTGTCCTTGGGAATGAGGTACGTTATTCCTTGGGTGAAGAAAGAGGATATATTTTTGCGATCCAGTAAACAGTTGTTAAAAAGTTCTGCCATCTTATTGTTAGTATGTATAGCTGTGAATTGTTTGAACCAGTAGTTGTGGATGTCATCCACTCCTGGCGCTTTCCAGTTTTGTAGTTTCTTTATGACTGATATCTATATCTATGCCTTCATTTTTGGTCTGTCATAGATGGGATTTTTTTGCATTCTTCATTTCTTCTTTTATCCATGTTGTATTCTTGTTGTGTTCTTTGCTATTGGACCATATGCTCTCCCAGAATTTCTCTATATCATCTATGGTAGGGTATTCGGTGATTTCTATCTTTGACTTTCCAAGATTGTCATAGAATCTCTTTGGGTTAATCTGGAAGAGTTTATTGTCAGTTCTTCTGTTCATACATTTTTTATATCGTTTTAGCCTGTTGAGCGTATGCAGATAATTTTTGCTTGAGAGTGTCTATTAGGATTTCGATGTTGGGTTCTTTCATTGTACAGATAAGTTCCGTTATTTCTCTTTGGGTTTTGATTTAATATTACCCTTGATTTTTTGTGTTAATCTACCGATCTTTTTTCTTAGGTGTATAATTTTGTTCTCTATTCTTTTCAGCCAGGGAGGTTTTTGAAGCGTTGGTTTTGTAGTTTGGTCTGTGGGGTCTAACATTATTTTTATTGGTTTAGCTCTAAGTTTGTGTGAGCTGCACAGTAGACTAATGTATGTAGGTCATTTAGTGAAGTATCTTTGTCTATTTTAGAGATTAGAAGTGAGTTTAGTGTTGTTATGATTGTTTGCATTTTTATTGATTCTTTTAAGTTAAGCAGATATGGTCTTTTGGTTGGATCAGTATTAGTGAATAGATTGCAATTTTTGTTGAATGTGTCCTTCAATATATGTTTGTCAATCATTCCATTTGGTGTTCTTGTTGTATCTGTACCATCATTATGGGTTTCAAGTGAGGTTTGAACTTGGGGTTCATTCTGGAATAGGTTTTCTTCTTCTGTCTCCTCTTCTACTGTGTTGGTTTCATTAGATTGATGTGTGGGTGGTTCCATATATTCTTGTTTCATCTGATGGAGTATTGGTGGTGGTATACGGTTATTGTTTATTATGACTCTTGTTTGGTATGCAAGCCGCTGTTCTGCTATGTGGGTTAGTTCAGGATATATTTCTAGAAATTTCTGATGTAATTCATGACGGTAGGTAGTATTTAATGTTTCTCCTTTGGTTATCTGATAGTAACAGTGCATAAGATTCTTGTTCATTTCATCTGTCCACTTCATGCGCTGTCTCGGTTTGCCTAGCTTTGTGGTTACTGGTCGATCTATCAGCAAAACACTTTCGCTAGGGATTGAGTTTGTTAGGTTAGGGCTATTGAAGATCTCGGCTGTAGAATTTTCGGGCGTCCCGGTAGGGGCCCGCCTGCTCAGCCCCCTATCACCGGTGGTTCGTATACTGCTCTGTCCAGCACCAGCTACAGACAGGCCCTGGCGATCCCCAGGCAGTGGCATTTTTCCGAGGCTTCTCAGTGGCCTTTTCATAACTCCTTCATAACCTGATGGGTGGTGCTTTTTATACCTACAGCCAGGTTTAGATGATCAGCCGCCCCTTACATGGGGAACAGACACTGACCAGGTCACCGCCCAACGTGGAAACAGACGTGCCTGGATTTATTTCTGTTTTGGTTCACGGGTGATATTTTATTTCCCACCTACCCTGCATATCTGCCGAGCATTCCCCAATCCGCCACCTGGGGATGCACCCGATGGGGGACAGAAAACTCCACACGGGTTATTATTATTATTATATTCATTATTACTCTATTTATAGGTAGAGTTTTAACCATAAACACGGCTTATTCAAAGCAAGTGTTTATGTTATGATATTAATTTTGTGTAGACTCGATTCCAAGAAAAATTCTTACAGTTCTACAGATGTTGAGTATCACAGCTTTTTGTAGTTCTATGTATGTTCCTTTTGGCAGATCTAATGTTTTCATACTTGTGTGTATTTCACGTGGTATTATACCAGTTGCGGATAATACTATCGGTACTACACTGACCTTCTTCACTTTCCATATTCTTTTAATTTCTTCCAATAGATCTGCATATTTTGTTATCTTTTCTGATATGGTTTTTTGTATGTTTTTTGAGTTTGGGACTGCTATGTCAATTATATATACGCAATTTTTCTTTTTGTCCAACAGTAATATATCAGGTCGGTTATATTTTATAATTCTGTCTGTCAAAATTGCTCTGTCGAAATATAAATGATATTTTGAGTTTTCCAGCATGCATTCTGGCTTGTACTTGTAGTACGGTTGTCTTTCAGTTAAAAGCTGGTATTTTATGGCGAGCTTTTGGTGGACAATGTTTGCGACTTGATTATGTCGCATTAGGTAGTCACTTTGCATCATTATCGTACAACCGGCCGTAATATGTTCTACTGTTTCGCTAGCGAGGTGACATTTTCTGCATTTATCGTTTTCCATTCCAGGCTCTCTTATAGTATGCTTTCTATAATTTTTAGTGCATATAACCTGGTCTTGAATAGTGATCATAAAGCCGTTTCTGGGAAAAGCTCCCCATGACTGAGCCATTTGTTCGACACCACTCTGTCGACATGTTCTTGCTCAAGCTCATAAGCGTGCCTCCCATGCATTGCCTTCTCTTCTCCTTCTGACTCACTATTTCTCTCTCAGGTTGGTAGTTAACGTTATTGAGGTCTAATGCAGTGTAGTGCAAGTCTGCCAATACCGTTGCTCTATGTAACAGTGAGCTGGTCTCTTTATCATAGAAAACTTTCCTAAGCCAGTTTATCTGGCTGTGTAAGAGGTTATGTATGTCTATCAGACCCCTACCCCCTTCCTTCCTCGGATGTGTCAATCTTATGACTGATGATTTAGGGTGGTGCATGTTGGACTTCGTAAGTATCTTGCATATAGATCTTTCTGAGTCGTTTATGTCCGATTTAGTCCACTTCACAACACCAAATGAGTACGTCAACCCAGGAACAGCAAACGTATTTATGGCTTTTATGGTGTTTCGAGCATTTATCCTACATTTCATTAATTTTTTAATTCTATTTAAAAACATTTGTCAATTTCTGTTTCATATATTTTTGGTTAATTCGTTCTCTTTGCATAATTCCAAGGTACTTATAGTTGGCATCTTCGTCTAAATGATTAATTTCCAATTCACCTATTTTCACATCTTCATTGATTTCCTTACGCCTTGTGTTTAGTACCTTACATTTTGGGAGTTCAAACTCCATATGGATGTCTTTTGAAAAAGTGTAAGTACTTTTGAGCAGTTTCTCAATCTGCTTGCTATTTGCTCCATATAATTTAATATCATCCATAAACATTAGATGTGAAATTTTATAATTTATGTTGGCATTAGCTTTTATCTGGAATCCACATGTCGTTTTATTAAGTATGTTGGATAAGGGTATCAGGGCCATGCAAAACCAAATTGGGCTAAGTGAATCTCCTTGGTATATGCCTCTTTTAATAGAGATATTAGGAATTTCTGTTATCTTAGTTTTTGTAGTAAGGTAAAGGGTTATCTCCCATTTTCTCATAGCCACAGTCAAGAACTGAATGAACTCGGGATGTACATTGTGTATTTTCAGGACATGCAATAGCCAAGAGTATGGGACACTGTCAAATGCCTTCTTATAATCAATGTACGCAGTATGAAGTTTCCTTTGCTTTTTATAGGCCTGTTCAAGTACTACCTGGTCTATTATTAGTTGTTCCTTGCACCCTTGATGGTTTCTACGACAACGTTTCTGTTCTTCTGGGAGGACATTATTACTATCTAGATGTTTATAGACTTGATTTGCAATACAGGCTGTAAGTACAGATTTGGTAGGCAAGTTATTGGCCGATACATTGCAGGTTGTGTTGTATCTCCCTCTTTGGTATCAGGTAGGTTGTGCCCATCATTAAAAATTTTGGCATATTTCCCGGGTTTTGTATTACTTCATTGAAACACTGCTGGATTTTATTATGAAGGTAACAAATTTCTTATACCAAAAAATTAGTATATTATCGCAGCCTGGTGCCTTCCAGTTATGTGTGTTCCTAATGACAGTCAGTAGTTCTTCTTGCGTAATCATTGCATTACTCATATCCTGCATGTTTTCCATTGCGGTTATTTCTTCTTGTATCTACTGAGATTCATTATTATGATTTATTGGCTTGCACCATATTTCTTTCCAGAAATTTTTAATATTTTCTCTTGCAGGTGCGTGTGACTCATCTAAATGCAACGTTTTTCTCAAAAACGTTCGGTAGAACATTTTCTCACTTTTTATAAACATTGCATTTTGGTTTTTCCTTTCGTAACTTTTCTTATATCGCGCTAATCTGCCTGCTTTAACAGCCAATTTTTGCTTTAGGGTATCAAGAATTTGTAGTATTTGTGTGTTATCATTTTCGTGGTGTGTATCTGGTTTCTTAGTAAAATTGCAGCGACTTTTCGCATAAGTCTTCGGGTTCTGATACCTTGGTGATACTGTGTCAGTTGCGCAATATTTGTTCTTAATTCACTTATCTGGTTGTTGAGGCGTTTCTTCCAGGCTGGGGGTTTTTGTACATTTCGTACGCCTTGTAATTTTGGGATAACTTTAATTCCTAGGCTTCTGACTACAGTTATTGCGGCGCAGTAAGTAACTACGTTAAGATCTTCTAAGGATTCTATGTTTCTTACGTATTGAGGTGGTATAACCTTGTTCATTCTTTCTATAATTTTAGCTGTTCGAGATGAATGAAATTTTGGAATTTTGGGTCTCACAGTGGGATTTATTCCGCTATACTTTAAATAATTATCATTCATTAAACTATTCAGTTCTTCATCTAATACTATTGTATCGGAATTGCTTTGCAGTTGTTCTTGAGCATTTTGTTCCGTCATATCTTCAACTCCTTCGTTTTCTATCATTTGAGGTCTTTGCGGGTTCAGATTTTCTATTTTGTTCTCTTCCAATGTAATTTCTTTGGCATTTAAGATTTCTAAGGTTTCAGCTACATCCTCTTTGATCAACTGTATCCTATAATGTGGGACTAAATTATTATTTTATTTTTAATGATGCCTTCCCCGCAAAGCCAATTTTTTTAGGCTTGTCTGCAGGTAGGGGAAAAACCCCAAGACGAATCACAACATCCATGCCCGAAGCGGGATTTGAACCCGCGACCTTTGGATTAGAAGGCAGGCACACTACTTACCAGTCTAACCCTAAAGATAGCTCTTTTCTGATCCATAATTCTTTGCTCACTCACATTTATGTTTGGAAATTTTTCAAGAAATTTACTGTGAATTTTTTTTCTATGAAGAGTTTTCTCAGTTTCAAGTTTGGTTTCAATGCAGTATGTGCAGATTATAAATTTGTTGATTTCTTGAGTCCATTTCATTCGCACTCTTTGTTTACCAGCAGTAGTGGCCTCAGGATTTCCCTGGGAAACATACTCAGCTGGTGCAGTCTGCGTAGGTGGAATTTGGCTGATGAGGGTATTGTTATTATCGGCTGTACTTCGTTCGGGTATTCTGGTCCGTGCCCGCCTGGTCAGCTCCGGACCACCATCGGTTCGCATGCTGCTACCTCCAGCGATGGCTCCAGAGGTGCTCTGGCGATCCTCAGGCAGCAGCTTTTTCTCTGAGGCCTTCCTTTGATTCTGTTTCTCCATTTTTCAATGGGTAACCTTTTATACCTACGGCCAGGTTCAGGGGCAGTAACCTATCTAACTAAGTCTATGGGTGCCTATGTTGGCTTTTCAGCTACGCTGCCACCCTAGGGAACCATCCTGCCTTGATGGTTCCCAGCTGGGGAGGCCTTTCCCTTGAGTGTTTCTTGGGTATAGCCCTCCCTCAGCCCCCCTCCACCATCTGTTCACTGACCTAGCTTCCTGCTGGGATTAGAACCTAGGTTACTCGGCTTAACAGGGCCACCACGAGAAGGCGGTGGAGGAGTTGGGATGTAGAGGCTAAGGACCCTCGCTTGCAGAGAGTCTATCATCGCATACACCCCCCTTATGGCCCTTTATTATTATTATTGTGAGTAGAAGACCTACTCTACAGGTTAGCAATTCCAAGGTGAATGTACAATTCTGCATCTGTTTCTTATTTTGGTATCCAAATGTTTTATTGAGGCCTATCCAATAAAACTCTCAAGCAGCCAGAATATTCACTTAACCGGAAAACCAATTCCCTGGGCATTCCAGATAACTGGGAGTTTATTGTATAGTATTGGATTTGTGAAAAAATCAAATTGAAGATTTAAACAGAAATTGATGTTTTGAGATCCCCTGAGTATGTTTTCACTATTTTCTCAATGTTGTCTGTGTGTGTGTGATAGAGTTTTGTAGGTGCTCTAAGTCAAAAACCAATTCTCAGATCAACACAAAACTTTATATTTAAGATTTTTATTAGTATATGAAGATCTGAAAAGGTTTTGGCTGAAACTTGTCAACCGGAAGTGGATGTTTATTCTTGTTGTTACTTTCTCCATACGTAAAATCGACTTCAAGATTTTAGCGGAAATACACGTTTTGAGGTCCCTAGAACACGTTTAGACTATTTTCGGAATGATGTCTGTGTGTCTGCGTGTAGCGGTGAATTCTGTAAACATTCAAAATATAATTTACGGCAATAAGGACGACTGTATTCTTTTACGATACGAAATAATAATTTTGCCTTATAATGCTATTCATTATAATTTAAATATCTATACCCCAAATATGGAGAAAGTCGTGTTGGCCACATCAGATTTTTACTTTCTCCATACGTAGTAATGGGAAAGTATTGTATTCATGAAAAAAATCAACGGAAATACATGTTTTGAGGTTCCTAGAACACGTTTAGACTATTTTCGGAATGATGTCTGTGTGTGTGTGTATGTTATTGTGGGCGCTCTAACTCAAAAAGTACGTGCCATATCGTTACCAAACTTCAAATATAACACATTAGCATGAACACAAAGAACTGATTAGTTTTTGGACAATAACGGTTAACCAGAAGTCGAGGTTTATTCGAAACCCGATTCGGTTTTTGCGATATTTCTTCGTTAGAACATCATTATTGTATATACAATTCTAAACAAAAGTTATAGAGAATGTAATTTCCTACAGTTCTCATTTGGAACAATTTTCTATAGGAGTTATTGTTTAGGAGTTATTTATAAATAACCGGTTTTTCGGTTTCCGTTAAATATCTCCTTAAAAACATCGTTATTGGTAATCTTTGTAAGGACCAAAGTTGTAGAGAATAATATTTCTTCCAAGTTTTGTTTGAAACTAATTTTCGTAGAACCTTCCATTTCGGATATATTTCGCTTTATCTTAATACCAGTAAACAGCGCCAACACCATGTAGCGGAGAATTCTGTAAACATTCAAAATATACGTAATTTACAGCAACAAGGACAATGGTATTCTTTTACGATACGAAATAATAATTTTGCCTTATAATGCTATTCATAATAATTTAAATATATGGAGAATATGGAGAAAGTCATGTGTTGGCCACATCAGATTTTTTCTGTTATTTTTACTTTCTCCATACATAGTAATGGGAAAGTATTGTGATCACGAAAAAAATCGACTTCGAGATTTCAACGGAAATACACGTTTAGAGGTCCCTAGAACACGTTTAGACTATTTTCGGAAAGATGTCTCTGTGTGTGTGTGTGTGTATGTGATTGTGGGCGCTCTAACTGAAAAAGTACTTGCCATATCGTTACCAAACTACATATATAACACTTTGGCATGAGCACAAAGAACTGATTAGTTTTTGGACAATAACTGTTAACCGGAAGTCGAGGTTTATTCAAAACCTGATTTGGTTTTTGCGATATTTCTCTGTTAAAACATCATTATTGTATGTACAATTCTATACAAAAGTTATAGAGAATGTAATTTCCTACAACTTTCATTTGAAAGAATTTTCCAAAGCAGTTATTGTTTAGGAATTATTTATAAACGTATTTTTGGTTTTCATCGAATATTTTCGTTAAAACGTAGTTATTTACAATCTTTATAAGGGACAAAGTTATAGAAGGTAACATTCCTTCCATCTTTTGTTTGCTACAATTTTTCGTAGAACCATTCATTTTGGAGATATTTAACTTTTTCGTAATAAGCAGTATACAGCGCCACCACCATGTAGCAGTGAATTCTGTAAACATATTCAAAATATACTTAATTTACGGCAATAAGGACGACTGGATTCTTTTACCATACGAAATAATAATTTTGCCTCATAATGCTATTCATAATAATTTAAATATCTATACCCCAAATATGGAGAGAGTCATTTGTTGGCCACACCAGATTTTTTCCAAATACATATGTATATCCCTTAAAACTCAATTTAGGTAAATATATGCCATAATCAAAGTTGTAGAAAATGTACTTTTCTGCAAGTTTTGTTTGGAATATTTTTTCATAAAACAATTGTTTATGAAATATTTCAATTTTTCTTTTGAATTTGTTATTTACATTGTTAAGTGATAACATTGTTTCCATTGCTATGTTAAAATTTTCTAATTGCTGATAGGGATACATATGCTGCCAAGGGTAATTTTAATTTTGAGTCGATATTTTTTTATCCAAACAACAGCTAACCACTTTGTTTACATATTGTTTTTTCAATGTGAAAATTGTCAATGTTTAAAAACTTCATGAGGGTAATTGCCAATAATTATATCTGAGGATGCTGTTGTTAAGAACAATCATATTCATTAACCTGTATGGAGAAAGTCATGTGCTGAACACAAGATTTTTTAAATAACAAAATTACTTATGTATTGTTTGTCTGATTTTTGTTTGTCTGTCTGTACGGACAACAACTCTGAAATCCTATAACTTGAAGAAGAAAAATTTAAAGGATAGAATTATCTGTATGAGAGTTAAACATAGCATGGAAAGCTGTGGAAAGGGTACACCTTGGCGATGAAATTAAATGGAAATATTTTTAAAAATTTGTTTTCAAAAAAAACAAAAAAATTTCCAAGACATTTTCTAAAATGTTTTTAAAAAATAAATTTTTTTGTATTTAATTTTAAAAAATTTCCAAAGAAAATTTCAAATAAAATTTTCAAAACGTTTTTCAAAAAAAATTTTTTGAAAATTATTTTGAAATTTTACTTGAAAATATTTTATTAATTCTTTTTTTTAACTTATTTTAAATTTGTTTTTTAAAATATTTCTTATTAAAAATTATTTTTTAAATATTTTTTGGTACATTTTTTATCGGTAATTATTTTGAAAAAAATATTTTTTTATTTTTTTAAATTATAATTATAAGATAAATGTTTTTCAAAAATTTTTATCGAAAATTTTTTTTCGAAAAGTTTTATCAAAATATTTTTTCGAAAAATTTTTCGAAAATTTTTCTGGAAAGTTTTTTCGAAAATTTTTCTGGAAAGTTTTTTCGAAAACTTTTTTCGAAAATTAGTTTTTTTTGAAAATTTTTTTTCAAAACTTTTTTCCAAAGCGTTTTCCAAAAGCTTTATTCGATAAGTTTTTTCGAAGATTTTTATCAAAAAATTTTTTCAAAAAATATTTCAAAAATTTATCTGGAAAATTATATTACAAAATTTTTTTTTCGAAAATTATTATCAAAAATTTTTTTTTTGAAAATTTTTATCGAAAATTTTTTTCAAGAATTATTTTTGAAAATTTTTTCGAAAATTATTTTTGACAATTATATTCGAGAATTTTTCTCTAAAATTTTTTCAAAAATTTGTTTTCGAAAATTTTTTTCCAATATTTTTTTAGAAAATTCTTTATTTGGAAATTTTTTTCCAGTAATTTTCGAAAATTTTTCTGTAAAATTCTTTTACAATACGAAATGATAATTTTGCCTCATAATGCTATTCATAATAATTTAAATATCTATACCCCAAATATGGAGAAAGTCATGTGTTGGCCACATCAGATTTTTCATTTCATTCGTTACTTGATGTTTTGTTAGTACCTCTCACTCTCCCTTCAGTTTCCGTCCTCCCCCACTCTCTACCTCGCCTGTTTCCTAACTCCGTTGATATGTATTGTAGAATTTCGTTAAAGTAACGGCGATGAAAATATGATTGTTTTCATTGTCATTGGTCTATGTTACATGGTTTTCTCGGGATTTCAAATTTTCTTCTTTGGAACAAATAGGAGCAGTGTCTGATAAACATTTCTGTTGCGCTTTTCTAAGATGATAAAATACAGCTTCAGGAGATGCAGAATGAAAAAAAGTCTCATATGTGCAAAATATGACATAATTCAAGTGATTCAGTAAAGACACAGATATACGCTGAAAATATTAATGCAGTTTTCTTTGGATCACCATATTGCTTTGAAATGAGAAAATTCGAGTGCTTCTATAAGTTCACGTTTTTACAACATGAGGTAAAACTTGGTCCCAGTTTTTTGGCTTTTACTCACAAAGAAATCAAAAATTAATAATTTCAGACTTAGAAAAGCGCAACAAAAACATTTAGCAGACCCTGTTCCTATTTATTCCAAAGAAGAAAATTTGAAATCCCGAGAAAATCATGTAACATCATA
The DNA here is from genome assembly GCA_036926305.1 of Uropetala carovei. NCBI lineage: Eukaryota > Metazoa > Arthropoda > Insecta > Odonata > Petaluridae > Uropetala > Uropetala carovei. The sequence goes on from JAXCHB010000325.1 coordinate 9,529,021, forward strand.
TGACAATGAAAACAATCATATTCTCATTGTCGTTACTTTGTTTAATATTTTATGGGTTCTGTAGATTATTTGAAAGGGATAGCTGAAAGGACAAGAGTCGCTGTATGTGATGTAATTCAGAAAGGCATTATCCTTTTCAAATTTCCCTCCTAAAAAGCTTAAGGCAAGTTGAAGCGCTTATGTTGGTACCTCTCACTTTCCCTTCAGTTTCCTTCCTCCCCCACCCTCTACATCGCTCATTTCCTAACTCCGTTGATATGTATCATAGAATTTCGTTTAAAAAACGCCAATAATTAGCATTTTCACTGCAGTGCAATGATGTAACTTTTGATCGTCATATTTGCAAAAAGTATTGCAATTTTGCAATGATAGATCGGTAATTTCACCACCCACTGTGAGGGTAGACTACACTGAGCTAGGGTCCTGGACTCAGGTCCCAGTGAGGGTCGTTAATCCTCACTAATGAGGGTCGAACGCGAAGAGCAGGTAGTCTTCCAAAACATGGCCCCGGATCTGAGACATGAACCGAAAATTTTTCTCCAAAATGTTTTTTGAAAATTTTTTTTCAAATTTTTTTCCAAATTTTTTTTTGAAAATTCGAACGCCTTGTTGAAAAACGGTGATATATGCTATAAAATTAATAAATAGTTTTAATTTAGGTTTGATCAGGACAGAATTAGTAAGTTAAATTTTATAAGAATTTTTTTGATAAAACGGCTAGTGGATATTACTTGATGGGGCACCGTATAAGTTTTGCACACAGGCGCTTCACAGTGTTGGCACACCCCTGTTGATGGGTCTACTATGGACATCATCAGCATTTGCAAATCTTTGATTTGTTTGATATGCTAAAACTTTCATAGCTTTATCAAATCTGAAAGCACTTTCAACTTGTGGTTTACAGAATCAAAGGTTATAGGTAAAAGTAGGCATATATGAATGTGCAAGCACAAACATGTGTACTGGTCTTGTGCATGTGCATATAGTTATTGAAAAGCGCAAAGGATCAGGCATGAGATGATAATTTGCCAATGTGTCAATAAAATATTTAATCTGTTTGTTAAAATTGAAATGAACTCTACAGAAATTATTTACTATGGAATTTCTAGTCTAGTCTGTTTTATTAGTGCTCAAGTTGTGTTTATATTGTTAGTTCTTTTAGAATCAGGTGTAATCTATGCCTTATTTGAGGAGCATTATCTGTTTTACAATTGTTAACTAATGATATGACATTTACTACATTAAGTATTTTTGCAATTATTTATTTTGTACAATGCAAGAACTAGTCATTTTTCTGCCCATCTCGAATATGACATAGCTTGTAAACTATAAATTATAATAGCAAAGAAACTCTTTTGTCTAGTTTTGAGGACTCCAGAGTTTATTCATTGGTCTTAATAATTATCATTTTACTTTTAAAACCTGTCAAGTTTCTATGAAGTTATGTCTATGTAACAACAAAAATCACTGCACATTAATTGTAATTTTCTAATGACTACAAGGTTATCTTTATATTTGATTTTCATTCATTGGTCAATCTGATTTTCAACTTTGTAATAATAATAATATAGTCTGCCTGGCTATTCTCCCAATGCACAAAACACCATTTATCCTGGATAGAATAATTCTTTTTTGGGAATAAATTTCCTTAAAATTTTGGTCGTTTTTCTAGTGCAACAGCTGGTCCTTTCTTATTCCCTGTTATGTAATCAGGTTGTTGTACAATTTGCTGTAAAAATGGAATAGGTATAAAAAATGAGCTGAAAACTGACTAGAATTTTTTTTAAGTAGCTGAAATATTATTATGTTCAGTGAGGCTTTAGTAAGCCTAAGTTTTTATTTAAGAACGTTATTTGCTTGACATTAACATCTCTAAAATGATTAGGTGTTACCTACCTGTGATATAAAAGTTTGGCAAATATCTATCTCCTAACATTTTCATTTTTGATTTATTTGCTGAGTTGAATCAAATACGGCAGGGTTCGTCAAATTACAGTCCGTGGGCCTACGTGCACAGTGCTTTCATCCGGCCTGCCTAACTTGTCAATTTTTGTAAGACAAATATATTTATATTTTCCGGCATAAGGTGTGTTTTAGATATCATTTATAAAGCCTAAACGATATTTTTTTTGGTACGTGGATGCAATAAACTTTTAATATACCTAGTATATAGTACATTAAATTAAAATTCTCAAAACTGTCTCTTTGAAAATCACATATGGCCCAATTGATCATTTGAAAGGTTGTGTGGCATGCACAGCTTATTTGGCCTTTTCAGTAAAGGGTTTCATGGTTTCTAATGTAGAGAGTCCATTCAATTACTTTTAATGAATCACATTAAAATCTTTGAAGAAAACATTTGGGATGATTTTGGAATTATTATTCTTGAAATGTTGTGAATGGAATGCTCCTAAAAAGTAACATGTTGTGTGAATTCATGCTAAACAAATGCAAAAAACCATTGGAAACCAAGTCAAAGGTGAGAGATGCATGTTGCATGTTGGAGGTAAAGAAAGCATGTGAGGTATGTTACGTATGTATTTAGTACAATACACCCGACACAAATAAAGTATAAATAAAATACAATGCATACATAAACGTGATTTTATTAATACAAATAAATTTTAATGACCTTAGTGTTGGTTGATGTCAGCACAGTATGGGTTGTTGTGGTGAAGTGTGTTTTCTGAGGATGAGTTTCCAGGGTTGATGATGCAGCAGCTGGAGGCATTGTGCATTGTTTTAAAGAAGTAATCAAGTGTCAGCTGTTTTGATTGGCAGATTTTTTATTTATAGCAACTCAAAGCATCATTAACATCTCTTGAAACTTATTTTTATTGTGGTCATCTTCGTTGAAGACTAAATACTTTTGTCTTTCTTTTGGAAGTCAGCATTATACTCTTCAGCAGAAGACTTCTCATTCTCTTCTTCTCGTACCTTATCTATTTGGGTCATTTCATCATTGCTTCATTCTTGGTTTAAACCAAGTAAATTCATCTACCTCTTCAATCCCAGCTTGTTTGGATAAATTGACATCCTCCTCGAATCCCATGAAGCTGTGTGCATATGCTAGCCATACATTTTTCTAAACACCCTTCATGCATGAGGATGGTACCTCAGACCAAGCCTCACCGATGATATCAATAGCTTGATTGATGTCAAACCCACAACAGAAATCCTTTACTGATGGCTTATTGTCTCTCTAATAAACTTGGAAAAGGTTTTGCACACATAAAGAGCTTTAAATGTGGCAAATAACACCTCGCATGTTATGGGATTATGGCAACTGATTTTGAGACTTTTGCTGTGCTCATAAAATTTATTCTATAATTTTAGTATTTTGCACTCTACAGATTAAATAAAATGGGCACATTTGATTCTCAAAATTGAGAATTTTTTATGTACCTGGAGCATGTTGCAAGTTGTGTTAAACTGGGAAATATTTTTATGCTGTGTGATAGTTTCTGTAATTAGCACCTCATGTTAAAGTGAATCTCTTGCTCTCCAAAAATCCCAACCCCTCGTCCGAGCCTTTTAAGGACACGTGGAGAGTGGAAACAGGTGGAGTAAGGGAATCCCATTGGAGTACCTGAAACACGCTGGCTAACGGGGCTCTGGTTCTACCCAAGCCAAGGTGTGAGTCATCATGCCGAGGGCTGAGTGATACTGGGGTAGCAAAATATGCAGTATCGAGAATGATCCCCTTGGGGGGGAGCTGGCAGTACCAGCATACTCTCAGAAGGAGATAAAGACATCAGTAAAGCAGATACTGGGGAGGATAGATACCGAAGAACCAGTATCTGCAAAAAACAGGACGGAAAATTAAAATCCTTCAAATAAACTTACACCATAGCAAGGTGGCATCAGCAGTTCTGTGCCAAAAACTTGCTATACTTTGGATATACAAGGGAACGATAAGAGGCTTAAGCATTTCTGGATGGGCATTATTCTATAATGCCTCTGATGGGAGTGGTAATGTTTGATTGGTAATACACGTAAGGAAATCTACCGCAGGAAAAATGTGGGGACTTAACTTGATACTCCAATGTATTTACTGCATAAATAACACATTACCAGACGTCAATCGTACTTTCGAAAAAATGGGTTTTGGCCAGCTTTTTCGGATTCTGTCCCACTGTGCGGTTGTCCCGCCATTCATTCAGGCAGAATATGCTTCGGTCTGCGCAATGTGATCAGAGAAGCACGGTAGAACCGTCTACGTTATTATCATCCAGTTTTGCATGCATTCCTTGCGACTGCTGACGGTGCTTCCAGCAGCATTTTTAAAAGAAAATTTTAGCTGCGTGGCAACAATTCAGTGTGCGTGGGAGCATTTCAGTTACTGCGCGGCCGCGCACCTGCGCAGCTTAGAGGGAACATTGGTTACCACTACCAAGGACTGTCTGCAGGGGGAAGTCCTATCACCCCTGCTATGGAGTCTGGTTGTGGATGAACTTCTGAGGAAGCTCAACGATGAGGGTTACCATGCAGTAGGATATGCTGATGACATCACTATCCTGATTAACGAGAAATTTCCTTCAGTGGTCTCAGAGGTGCAACAAACAGCTCTGACGAAGGTCCAAAGTTGATGCGACAAAACCACATCAGGAGTCAATCCAAACAAAATGGTGGTAGTACCATTCACCAGGAAAAGGGATCTAAGGGGCCTTAAGGAACCTACCCTTTTTGGAACTAAGATTCAGGTAAGTGAACTTGTGTCACATGGGGACTACCTGTATTGGTTTAATAAAGGAAAATTAACAATGTAACCATTTATCCCACAATTGAAAACTTTGCTGGAAATTTGAAATATGCAGTTCAGAAAAAAAGTGCTTGGTGACTAATATTTGGGAAAAGTTATATAGAAATTATATTTGTAAGAAACTTTTGATGCTTATCTTTTTGCATTGATGTTGTACAGCAGTTGAAGTAATTCATTATTATGGAACTGGTATCATTGGTGATTAAAACAAAACCATTTTAGCAAACTAAATCAATTGAAAAATAACACAGGTATACATTGTGATACGCTGTTTTGCAATATGACTTTTTCAGTTTTACGCTGAGTACACTTGATCTGCTCGCTTGATTTAGACATACGCTCTTACAAATTCTGGAAAATGAAGAGCATTTCTCTGCCCACTAAAAAGGGCCTATACTCGAGCAATGAAAAGCAACTTTTTTCAATATGTACAAATTACTTTTAAACTTTAAAAAGACAATGTAAAAATAAGCAATCAAGAAAAATTCCAGACAACTCTTTCCCAGTCAAGACTTGGATTTTGACCATGACTCATAATTGTCATTATTATAAATAATCTCATATTGAATAAGAACATTTATTCGTTAAATCTCTCTTTTTTGTTCATATGCAGATTTGTGTGATTTGTTGTTCTTTATTCACACACATTGAGTCTGCTTTTTATAACTCACTGTTGTGTCTGTTAGGAATTTGTTTTTTTTTGTAGTAAACACCAGACTATACATGCTCAGGATATCCAAGAAATAGACTAATTGTAAGTGGAAGATTGTCACTGAAAAGAATTTTAACGGGATGTTGCCTTGCATACAAATTCCATTGTTAGACCTCTATATCATATTGTTAACTCAATCCTTATGGGCGTAAACATGCTTTGAATGCTTTTAATACGAGAGAGAGAGGGGGGGGGAGAGGTAGAGGGAGGGAGAGAGGTTGAGGGGGAGTGAGAGGGAGGGGGAGAGAGGGAAGTAGAGTGGGGAGGGGAGAGAGGAAAGTAGAGTGGGGAGGGGGAAAGAGGAGGGGAGAGAGAGGGAGGGGGAGAAATAAGGAGGGGAGGGAGGGAGAGAGAGGGTGTAAGATGGGGGGAGAGGGAGAGAGGGTGTGATAGAGAGGGAGAGGGGAGGGTGAGGGGAGGAGAGGGAGGGAAAGAGAGGCAACTATTTTAAGTTTAACCAAAGATAGCCCATCAACAACAGAATATTCACTAGAAATGTTATATATGACAAAATATTTCATATATAAAAGTGTGATATTTATTATTTTAAATAAAAATAATAATAATCTATCTATCTATAATTCTTCCATTGATATTTCAACGGGCATTACACTAGTTATATAGAAGTATTAAGTGCTGGTCTGATGTTAGGCTATACTTTTTAAATCTTGGTGAAGAAGATTGCCATAAGAGTATCTGGAATTTTATTTGTGATCAAGCAGATGAAATAAATCCATATCTTACATTAAGTGAATGTTACTTACATTTTGTACACCAGTTTATATATTTAGTAACACAATTTGTCCTCGTACATGAAAAAATGATATAACTAGTACATAATATAATGGTAGAACTTTTACACAAACTAGAGTGTAGAAAGAGTGATAAGTTTTTTCATCAAAAGTTAATGAAAGTTTGCTTGAATTAAATCAATTGAGAGAAATAAGTTCACAGAAGAAGCCCTGATTGCCTATACCAGAGCAATAGATTATTTGAAGAAAAAAAATGGTATGATTTTGAAAATTCACCCATGAAGTATTTCTCTGCACTGAACCTAAAATCTGATGTACTTGAGTATGCTAAAGTTGTCCAAGCAGTCAAAATTGCAAATACCTATGACATTAAATAATAATTTTCTGTATGATGAGATTTGTAATGTTAATCTAATCCTTCCTTCTATAAAAGATCTACAAATTCCAGTTGTCAGAAAGTGGGTGCTTATTTTTTAAAAAGACAGATGACTGAATTGCCAAACTGTGTGAATTAAACGTTTACATTGAGAAATTTGGAACTGTATGTGGAGAAAGATGAACAGAATAAGAAACTTTATAATGTTTTCTTCAAAATGGTTTACATCCGAAGACTGTAGGCCAGTTCTTTCTAATTTTAATCTAAAAAAGAATGAACGCCTGCACGTCGAAATGTCCCATTTTACGTGTTACCTTATGGGAAATGGAAATTATCTTCTGGAGTTGAAACAGGTCTTTCATCTCAAGTTAAATACCTTAATAAAACATTTTTATTATATCATAATGCTATTCTGAAAATCACATCAAATTCAGTTCATTAATTTGAGAGATATTAAGCTTCAAAGAGGGTTACGATGACAGAGAGATCTGGGATATTATAGTTATAATGCAGGATATAATGAGAGCCACCTGGTGATAATATGTTTTAAAATTTTTTCTACTCTGGTTCCAAATATTCAAAGCATGATTTTAAACTTTCTACTTTTTTTGGAGCTGTGAGAAAATTCAGCATATACTTTTAAGCACAAAATTTTCAATATCAAATGACAAGAGGTTTAATGCATTTCTAGCACAGTTATGAATAATATGGCACAATTAGCTTTAAATAAATTTAAATTTTTTTCTTTTAATAATGTGTACACTGAATTATTTTTACCAAAATTAGCTGCTGTACTGTCAGCAGAAAATGAACTCATACATGGTAATTTGAAACCATTTTCCTCAAGCTTCTGGCAAAATGCTTAAGACATACCTAGAGCAGTTTCATCAGGGCTTTCATAGAAATCAAGTAACCTATCTTTAATGCCTTTATTTTTATCAAAAAATTGAATGGTCAAAGGGAATAGCTTTTTGATTATTTTGGTGGACCCATCAGTTGCAACTGAATATGGAACATGTTCACTGCTATTAACTTTCTATTCACGAAGAAGAATTTCAATTGACTTAGGTGCCAATACATATATACTTTTTGTTCTTCCGCAGCTAACCTTCTTAGCAAAATTTCAATCAGAGAATAATATTGTTTAATTTGTTGCCAAAGTCAGTACTATTATAGGAATGATGATGTTGAATACCATGATAAATTTGAGCTACTTTAATTAAAGTCTCATTAACTACCTTCCAGCAATCAAAGTGAGTATTATAGGTTTAAATTCTCATTTTTCTACATCATCACTAACATTACTTGATGTTCATTTTACACTTCTTTTCTGTCTCCATGTTAATAGTTTAGGCAAAGGGGTTTGTAAAAATTTGGCACAAGTGAAAAATTTATCATTTTGTTGACCAAGTAATCTCCACCTGAAAAGATATTTTTTTAAATATACAATATATGAAAGTAAACATGGATAATATAATAGAAAATTGGAGTATTATGTAATGTTCAAATAAGATATGAGTGCATTAAGTTTACAATATCCAAATTATTCAGATTTGAGAACAATTATAAAACCGAACAATGAAAAATAACGATCCTAAAACAATTAAATCATTAAAAAGATGAAATACTACTTCTTAACTATCGTATCTGCCCAAATACAAGCTGATGTTTTTTGTCAAAATCTATCATGAAAAAATCACCCCTCGGCTTAAATGCAAGTCTGAGGAAAATTTGGGTTATGGTTAAATCTCGTAGTCACCCATAGATCGCAGCACGTCTCTCATTTCCATCGCATTCAAATGATAGTACTATATTTTTTGTAAGGTAATTATTTGACCTACGATGAATATTAATCCTCTCACGACCAGCCGCCCAAAAAATACGCTTTCAAATTTACCTCCGAAAACTGCGACTTTCACTTTTCCTCACAGAAATGACGTCGTATACCATAGAAACACGAGACATAGCGTGTGTTTGGCGTACTTTTTCAAAGTGTGTACAAATTTGCTTTCATAACTTTCAATCAAAGTTTTTAAATTTTTTTCGGTATAAAAACCGCCCCAAATGTTGATAGTAGTATTTCCGAATATGATGTAAATTATAGTTCGGGTAATGAATTTTTTGGATTTGATGTAGAAGACAAGGTTTTCTCGAGAACGAATTCTTCTGCAGAACCTCGCAGTGGTTTACAATACAAGTCAGATATTGATATTAGCAACATTTCAGATGACGAAGTTAGTATATCTGGGGTTGATGCTGAAAATGTTTTTTGGATGAAGAAACGGAAGAAAATATCCACTGGAGTGATACATTGGAGTCCGTAAAAACAACATTATTTCTCAATAAATATCTTTAAATTGTGAATGTATAACTATTTTATTTAATGTTTCCCAAAATTGGAGGCCATCTTGGTTTATTTAGGACTTTTGGGGTCAGCAGTGCACGGCATCTTTGGTCATGAGAGGGTTAATGAATAAATAATAAAGGTTTGAATATTGAATTTAGCACTACCTGTGCTTTGTTACAGTTTAAGGCTGGGTTTTTCACATTATCTGAGTGGTCATATTATTTGACATGGAATGTGTATAATTATAAAAATGCAATTTCTTAACACGTTCACTGTGGGTCACGCACCTAGTGCGTGACTGTTGTTCCTTAAGACAGGCAGGTCACGCACTTAGCGCGTGACTGTTGTTCCTTAAGACAGGCAGGTCACGCACCTAGCGCGTGATATCTCCCTTCCACTTCTCACTGCTCTGTGGCCTTTACGCCTGGGGGTAGAGGCTCTCCCGCACTCAGTTTGAAATGAGCTTTCATACAGTTCAAACTGTATCTAAATCTTTCACCAATTTACGCCATTTTTTCAGTGAAGCTTGGAGTTTTATTTTATTTATGGACAATTTTTATAATTTGTGTAATCTCACTGAAGAGCTTTCAAAGAAAAAACTCATTGTTCAGGAACTTTGCAGCCAAAAAGAAAGGGAAATCCCACCGAAGTTGTGAACGCTAAACTAAACAAAGGGGAAACAACATGCAAATACACCGATGAGGGAATTTGCTGTTGCAAATGACGGGACAAGCGCGATATTCTTAGTATTTCTAGCGAATTCGGGGGTGAATTGGTAGAGATATGAATGTAATACAACATATAGAGTCTTATCATGGAGTTTTAAACAAAAAACCGTGGTCGGCATAGGGGTGTGATTGGTCAATCAAGAGTCCCGCAACGAACGTGTTAAGGGAATGTAAATGCTAATTTCACTGAAAATAGTCTTGGATGAAAAATAATCTTGGCGAGATCGCTGTTACTATATTTGACCTCTTGTGAAAATGAAGATGAATGAAATTATTGTCACTGAATGTGGAACATTATTCAACAACGCAAAATTATTAATTGGAATAGCATTTCAAAATGTTAACAACTAAACTGTTTCCCACTCATTTCTTCCATCTTGTATAATGTATTCTAAGCTGTGCATGAATGCCTGGCACACTTCAGCATAAAATCTACGAAATTTACGTTTTTTGCCAAAAAATTGTGGAAATTTTTGGAGGGTCGGCTTCTTTTTGGGCAGATATGGTAGTTTTTAATTATTTGCTGAATTTTGTAAGACAAATAATGTATACAGGAGCTCGTTTATTATAGTTAAAAGCAACATAACTTAATTCTGTTTAAATCTCAGGCTAAAGCAGTTATCAAATATCCACACCCAAGAAACAGTAAAATTGAAGAAAAGACGGTAAAAATAAAGTACACTATTCTATAATTCCTTTAGTGATTTTCACATATTTTGCAGTGCCTAACAGTCGTAGTTGTGTTATGTTGCCGATCCAGAAAAAAAGCAGTTTGTAGTTTGGATGAGCAAAAAATACACAAGAAGTTCAAGTTTTTTGTAGAAAGTATATATAGATAAAACAACAGTTGTGAAAATATTGGGAGAAGACGAGAACATGAATATAAGAGTTGTGGGAAAACCTCTAGAGCAGGTTGAGCAATATAAATAAAACAACACCAACGAAATTAAAGCAAAAAATATTTTAATTCAAATAATTTTTTAAATGCAGAAAAGTAAAAAAAAAAGGTTTCCAACTGCAATTGAAAGTGGACTGGAGATTTGAGCTACTCGTTCAGAGATTATGGTGATGATCCAGAGTTCTTCGGTCCCAAAGCCGGAGGTTCACAACCCTAGTGCTAATGTTCCTCCAGTACACATACTGCAAAAAAGTAATTGTACAAATATATATATACATATAAAAATATGCCAGGAGTGTTCCAGGTTCCAGATCGTTGTATGGCTTGCAGTATCAATCAAAAGGATGTCTAGCAGTGCTTCTTGAAGGGTAAGTACATAAAAACAACATGCAAATTATTCCTTCCACATATTACAAAAAGAATGCACACAAATATTAAAAATAAGGTAAGTAGCCAGAGCCATGTATGGTTCAACATCTCTGCATGATCCTTCTGAAACCAGCAGTAATCCTTTTCTTCAGGTCATCAATCTCAGGGTTTTTGGGAATACACAGTGTTTTTTATATTTTGTTTATTTTCCTAGAAGCAGCAGTTATCCTTTTTTCGGGTCATCAATCTCACGAGTTTTATGGATGTGCAAAATGTATATTTATCCTGTTTATTTTCCTGGGCTTATATTTAACTTCATTATTATATTCCTGGACATGTTTATTTTATTTTTTTATTTTCCTGGACATATTCATTATGTTTTGTTTATTTTCCTGGATATATTTATTTTCTTTTGTGTATTTTCCCGGACGTATTTACTTTCCTTTGTTTATTTTCCTGTTCTTTTATATAGTTTCTTTTATTTATTTTCCTCGAATAATATTTATAATCCCTTGTTTATTTTCCTGGGCTTATGTTAATTATGCCATATTTATTTCCAGGGCTTATATTTATTGTGTCTTGTTCATTTTTGTGGGTTTATCATTATTGTGTCTTGTTTATTTTACTCGGCTTACATTTATTATGTCATGTTAATTTTCCCGGCCTTACATTTATTATTCCATCCCTTTTCTTCCTTCCCCTTTATCTTCCTTGCCTGTTATCTTCCTTCCCTTTTAACTTCCTTTTATCTTCATTGTCTTTTATCTAACCTTCCTTTTCTTTCATCTTCCCTCCTTTTTATCTTCCCTCCCTTTTCTCCTCCTTCACTTTTCTTTTCCTTCCCATTTCTCTTCCTTTCCTTTTCTCTTCCTTCCCTTTTACCTGCCGTTTTCTCTTCCCTTCCTTTGATCTCTCTATTCCTTTTCTTTTTTCCCTTATCTCTTTCTAACGTTTCATCTTCCTTTCCCTTTTCTTGTACTACACAACCCTTCCATTTCTCTTCCCTAACTTTGTATTTTTTCCCTTTTCTCTTCCTTCCCTTTTATCCTCCTTCCATTTTATTTTCCTTCCCATTTCTCTTCCTTCCCTTTTACCTGCCCTTTTCTCTTCCCTTTGATCTCTCTATTCCTTTTCTTTTTTCCCTTATATCTTCCTAACGTTTCATCTTCCTTTCCCTTCTCTTGTACTACACATCCCTTCCTTTCCATTTCTCTTCCCTAACTTTATATTTTTTCCCTTTTCTCTTCCTTCCCTTTTTTCCTCCTTCCCTTTTATCTTCCTTCCATTTTATCTCCTCTCCCTTTTATATTCCTTCCCTTTTATCTTCCTTGCTTACATTTTCCTTCCCTTTTATCCACCTTCCCTTTTATCTTACCCTTTCCTCTTCCTTCCCTTTTATCTTCCTACCCTTTTATCTTCCTTTTCTCTTCCTATCTCTTCTCTTCCTTTCCACGTTTCTTCCTTTTTTTCCTTCCCTTTTCTCCTTTCCTTTTCTCTTCCTTTCCTTTTCTCTTCCCTCCATTTTATCTTTCTTTCCCTTTTACTTTTTTCCCTTATCTCTTCCTACCCTTTTATTATCATTCCCTTTTATCTAACCTACATTTTCTCTTCCTTTCTTTTCATCTTCCCTCCTTTTTATCTTCCCTCCCTTTTCTCTTCCTTCCTTTATCTCTTCCTTTCCTTTTATCTTAATTCCCTTTTATCTAACCTCCATTTTCTATTCTATTTTCTCTTCCTTCCTTTATCTCTTCCTTTCCTTTTATCTTAATTCCCTTTTATCTAACCTCCCTTTTCTATTCTATTTTCTCTTCCTTTCCTTTTCTCTTCCCTCCTTTTTATCTTCCTTCCCTTATCTCTTCCTTTCCTTCCTTTTCTCTTCCTTTTATCTTTCCTCCCTTTTATCTTCCCCCCTATTCTCCTCCTTTCTTTTACTATAACATCCCTTTTATATTCACTGCCCTTTTATCTTCCTCCCTTTTATCTCCTTTTCCTTTCACCTTTTGTCCTTTTCCTTCCTCTTCCCTTTTTTCCCTCCCGTTTTTCTTCCTTTACTTTTATCTTCCTTCCATTTTATCTTCCCTCCCTTTTCTGTTCCTTCCCCGTTCTTTCCTTCCCTTTTCTCTTCCTTCCCTTTTATCTACCGTCCCGTTTCTCCTTACCTTTTATCTGCCTTACCTTTTATCTTCCCTCCATTGTATCTTCCTTCCCTTTTCTATTCCTTGCGTTTATTTTCCTTCCCTTTTATCTTCTTTCCCTTTTATCATCCCCCCCTTTTATATCCCTTCCATTTTATCTACCGTCCCTTGTCTTCCTTCCCATGTATCTTCCTTCCATTTTCTCTTCCTTACTTGTTTTCCTTACCTCATCTCATCCCTCCCTTTTATTTTCCTTCCCTTTTATTTTCTTTCCCTTTTCTATCCCCTTCCTTTTCTCCCTTCTATTTTCTCTTCCCTCATATATTACTTCCCTTTTACATTCCTTCCCTTTTCTTTTACTTCCCTTTTAACTTCCCTCCCTTTTCTCTACCTTCCCTTTTTTCTTCCTTTTCTCTTCCTATCTCTTCTCTTCCTTACCTTTACTCTTCCTTCGTATTTCTATTCCTTTCCACATCTGTTCCTTTTTCTCCTTCCCTTTTCTCTTTCCTTTTCTCTTCCTTAACCTTTACATTCCCTTTTCACTTCCTTTCCTATTCTCTTCCCTCCCTTTTATCTTTCTTTCCCTTTTACTTTTTTCTCTTATCTCTTCCTAGCCTTTTTTCTTCATTCCCTTTTGTCTAACCTCCATTATCTCTTCCTTTCCTTTCATCTTCCCTCCTTTTTATGTTCCCTCTCTTTTCTCTTCTTTCTTATCTCTTCCTTTCCTTTTATCTTTATTCCCTTTTATCTAACCACCATTTTCTATTCCTTTTCTTTCATATTCCCTCCTTTTTATCTTCCTTCCCTTATCTCATCCTTCCCTTATCTCTTCCTTCCTTTTCTCTTCCTTTCATTTTATCTTTCCTCCATTTTATCTTACCCCCTATTCTCTCCTTTCTTTTTCTCTAACGTCCCCTCGCTTTTATCTTCATTCCCTTTTCTCTTTGCTTATATATTCCTTCCCTTTTCTCCTTCCTTTTTATCTTCCTTCCTTTTAACTTCCTTCATTTTTATCTCCCTTTCCTCTTCCCTCCCTTTTATCTTCCCATTTTTCCTCCCTATTACCTTTACTCCTTTTTCTCTTCCCTTTTACCTTTCTTTCATTTTATCCTCCATTTTATCTTTCCTTTCATCTTCCTTCCTTATTATCATCCCTCACTATACTCTTCCTTCCCTTTTGTCTTCCTTTTCTCTTCTCATCATTTTCTTTTATCTTCCTTCAATTTTATCTTCCCTACATTTTAGGTTCCATCCCTTTTCCGTTTTCTCTTACCTCCGTTTTCTCTTCGCTATTATCTTACTTCCCTCCCATTTATCTTCCTTCCTTTTATCTCCCCTCCCTTTTATCTTTCCTCCGTTTTACCTTCATTACCTTTTCGCTTCGTTCCGTTTTATTTTCCTATCCTATTGTATTCCCACTTTTATATTCTTTCCCTTTCATCGTCCTTCCATTTTCTCTTCCTTTCCTATTCAGTTATTTCCTATTTATCTTCCTTTCTTATATTTTCTGTTTTACTTCCTTCCATTAACTCTTCTTCCCTTTATCTTCCTTTCTTTTCTCTTCCTTGCCTTTATATTCCCTCTCTTTCGTCTTCCTACACTTTTCTCTAACTTTCCTCATTTCCTCCCTTTTATCTTCCTTCCGTAATCTCTGTCTTTCCTTTTATCTTCTTTCCCTTTTCCCTTTCTTTATCTCTTCCCTCCCTTTTATTTCCTACCCCTTCTCTTTTTTCCCGATTATCTTCCTTCCTTTTATCTTCAATCCCTTTCCCTGCCTTCCCTTTTTCGTTCTTTATTTCTACCCTCCCTTTCCTCTTGCTTTCCTTTTCTCATCTTTCCCTTTTATCTTCCCCTTTTTACCCTATATTTTATCTTTTTATTTATTCCTTACATATCTCTTCGCTTTTATCTTCCTTCCCCTTTAATATTCCCTCCCTTTTATCTTCCTTCCCTTTAATCTTCCTTACCTTTTGTCTTTCTTCCCTTTTCTCTTCCTTCTCTTTTATCTTCGTTTCCTTTCATATTCCTTCCCTTTTATGTTCCCTCCCTTTTATCTTTCTTCCCTTTTCTCTTACTTACCTTTTCTCTTCCTTTGTTTTTCTATTCTCTCCCTCTTATCATCCTTCCCTGTTATCTTCCCTCACTTTACTCTACCCTTTTCCTTTCCTTCTCTCTTCCTTACATTTTATATTCATCAACTTGCCACGTTTTTATTTTCCTTCCCTTTTATCTTCATTCCATATTCTCATATATCCCTTTTTTCTTCCTTCCCTTTTCTCTTTCTTTCCTTAACTCATCCTTCCTTATCTTTTCCCTTTTATCTTCCATACCCTATCCTTTTCGTTCGCATTTAACTTCCTTCCCTTTTCTCTTCCTTTCGCTTTTGTCTTCCTTCCCTTTTCTCTTCCTTTCCTTTTCTCATCCCTCCCTTTTCTACTCCTTTCCCTTTTCTCTATTTTGCTTCCCCTTTACCTTCCCTCCCTTATGTCACTTCCATTTCTTCTTTCTTTCCTTTTCTCTTCCCTCCCTTTTATATCCTTCGCTTTTATCTTCCCTCCCTTTTCTCTTCCTCTTTTCTCCTTACCTTTTATCTTCCGTCCCTTTTATCTTCCCTACATTTTATCTTCCTTCCCTTTCTTTCCTCCTTTTCTCTTCCTTTATATCTTCCTTCCATTATATCTTTCTTCCCTTTTATCTACCTTCACTATTATCTTCCCTACATTTTATCTTCCTTCCCTTTCTTTCCTCCTATTCTCTTCGTTTATATCTTCCTTCCCCTTTAATCTTCATTCCTTTTCATTTTCCTTCACTTTCCTCTTACATGCCTTTTTCGTTCCTTCCCTTTTACGTTCCTTCCTTTCTCTTACTTTCCTTTTCTCTTCCCTCCCTTTTATATCCTTCCGTTTTATCTTCCCTCCCTTTTGATTTCCTTCCCTATACTATTTCTTTCCTTATCTCTTCCCTGTCTTTTATCTTCCTTCCCGTTTCTCTTCTTTTTATCTTCCCTCCCTTTGCTCATCCTTCCCTTTTCTCTTACTTTCCTTTTCTCTTCCCTCCCTTTTATATACTTCCGTTTTATCTTCCCTCCCTTTTGTATTCTTTCCCGATACTCTTCCTTTCCTTATCTCTTCCCTACCTTTTCTCTTCCCTCCCTTTCATCTCTCCTCCCTTTCATCTTTCCCTTTTATCTTCCCTCCCTTTTATCTTCCTTCCCTTTTTTCTTCTTTCCCTTTTGTCTTTCTGCCCTTTAAACTTCCTTCCCTTTTCTCTTCATTCACTATTATCTTCCCTCCCTTTTATCTTCCTTCTCTTTTTTCTTCTTTCCCTTTTGTCTTTCTGCCCTTTTAACTTCCTTCCCTTTTCTCTTCATTCACTATTATCTTCCCTTCCTATCATATTACTTCACTTTCATCTTCCTTCCTTTTTATCTTCTCTCCTTTTATCAGCCTTTTCATTTATCTTCCTCACCATTTCCCCTTCCCTTTTATCACCTTCCAATTTTCTCTTCTTTTATTTTCGCTTTCGTTTTTATCTTCCATCCCTTTTCTCATCCTTCCTTTTTCTCTACCTTACCATACCTCTTCCTTTAAGTTGCTCTTCCTTTCATTTTCTCTTCCTTTCCTTTTCTTTCCATTCCTTTTCTCTTCCTTTCCCTTCCTTTTCTCTTCCTTTCCTTTTCTCTTCCCTTTCTCTTCATTCCCTTTTATATTCCTTCCCTTTTATCTTTCTTCCATTTGCTCTTCTTTCCCAATTTGCTTTCCCATCCCTTATCGCTTCCCTCACTTTTCTCTCCCATTCCTTTTCTCTTCCGTTCCTTTTGTCTTCCTGAACTTTTCTCTTCCCTTTTTTTTCCATTCGCTTTCTCTTCCATACATTCTACTTCCTTCCCTTTCCTCTTCCTTGACTTTTATCATCCTTCCCTTTCATCTTCCTACCCTTTTATATTCCCTCCCTTTTCTCTTCCTCTTTTCTCTTCCTTTCGTTTTCTCATCTTTCCCTTTTATCGTCCTTCCCTTTATTTTCCCGAAATTTTATATTGCTTCCCATTTTTTCCTCCTTTTCTCGTCCTTTATATCTTCCTTCCTCTTTAATCTCCCCTCACTTTCATCTTCCTTCCCTATTCTCTTCGTTCCCTTTTGTCTTTCATCCCTTTTATCTTCCTTACGTTTTATCTTCGTATGCTATTGTCTTCCCACCATTTCATCATCCTTACCTTTTATCGTCCTTCCATTTACTCTTCTTTTCTCTCTTACCTCCCTTTTATCTTCCATCCCTATTCTCTTCCTTTCCTTGTATTTGATCCACTTTTATCTTCGTTCCCTTTTATCTTCCGTCTTCTCTTACTTCATTTTTATATTCCTTCCCTTTCATCTTACCTCACATTTATCTCCCTCTCCTTTTCTCTTCCTTTTCTTTGCCTTTCCATCTCTCTTCCTTCCTGCATATATTCCTTAACTTTATCTTCCGTTTTATCTTCCTATCCTATTGTCTTGCCACATTTACATTTTCCATCCCTTGTATCTTCATTCCATTTTCTCTTCCATTCCTTTTCTCTCATTCCCTTTTATCTTCCTTCATTTTTCTCTTCCATTCCTTATCTTTTATATTCCTTACATTATCTCCTCCTTTAGACTTCCGTTTTCTCTGGTTTACCTTTTGTCTTCCCTCCTTTTCTCTGCCTTCCCTTTTATATTCCTACCCTTTTATCTATCTTCCCTTTTATCTTCCTTCCCTTTTTCTTCCTTGCCTTTTATCTTCATTCCTTTCCTATTCCTATCTTTTCTCTTCCTTTCCTTTTATATTCTTTTCCTTTTCTCTTTCTTCCCCTTTACCTTCCTTTTCTTTTCCCTTCCATCCCATTTATATTCCTTCCCTTTAACTTCCCTCTTTTTCTCCCTTTTATTATCCTTTCTCTTTCTTCCCATTTATCTTCCCTCCCTTATATCCTCCTCCTCTTTTCTCTTCCTTTCCTTTAATTTTCCTCCATCTTTATTTTCCTTCCCTATTTTCTTCTGTTTTCCTTTACTTCATTTTTATCTTCCTTCCCTTTTATCTTCCATCCTTTTTCTTTTCCTTCCCTTTTATCTTCCTTACTTATTATCTTCCTAACTTATTATCTTCCTTCCCTTTTATCTTCCGTTTTCTATTTCTACCCTTTTATCTTTCTTCCTTTTATCTTCACTCCATTTTCTCTTTCTTACCTTTTCTCTTCCTTTCATCTTCCTTCCATTTCTCTTCCTTCCCTTTACTATTCCATTCGTTATCTCTTCCCTCCCTTTAATGTCATTTCCCTTTCTCTACATTTTTATCTACCTTAACCTTTATCTTTCCTTCCTTATATTTTCCTTCCCTTTTATCTTGCTTCCATTTTATCTTCTTTCACTTTTATCTTCCTACCCTTTTATCTTCCTACCCTTTTCTCATCCTTCCCATTTTTCCTCCTTCCGTTTCATCTTCCCTCTCTTTTATGTTCCTTCGCTTTTCTCTTCCTTTCCGTTTCTCTATCTCCAGTTTTCTCGTCCCTCCCTTTTTCCCTTCCCTTTTCTCTTCCTTCCCTTTTCCATTCCTTCACTTTCTCTTCCTTTCGTTTATCTTTCCCTTTTTCCTTCCTCCCCCTTTCTCTTCCTATCCATTTCTCTTCCTTTCTATTTTCTCGTCTTTCCCTTTTGTCTTTCTTCCGTTTTCTCTGCCTTCCCTTTTACATTACTACCCTTTTCTCTTCCCTTTTATCTTCCCTCCCTTTTATCTTCCAACCCTTTTCTCTTTCTTCCGTTTTCTCTTTCCATTTCTTTTCCCTTCCCTTTTCCATACTTTCCCTTTTATATTCCCTCCCTCTTTTCTTCCTTCCCTTTTATCTTTCCCTTTTCTCTTACTTTTCTATTCCTTTCGTTTCTCATCTTTTCCTTTTATCTTTCATCCCTTTTATTTTCCGTAAATTTTATCGTCCATCCCATTTTTTTCCTCTCTTTTATGTTCCTTTATTTATTCTTCCTCTTTAATCATCCCACCATTTCATTTTCCTTCCCTTTGAATGTACTTCCATTTTCTCTTCCTTTTCTCTTACTTCCCTTTAACTTCTCTTTTCTATTCCTTCCCTTTTATCTTTCTTCCCTTTTATCTTCCTTACGCATTCCTCTTCCTTCCCTTTATCTTCATTCCCTTTTCTCTTTTTTCCCTTTCTCTTCCTTTCCTTATCTCATCCCTCCCCTTTATATTCCTTCCCTATTCTAGTTCTTCCCTCTTCCTTCCCTTATATCTTCCCTCTCTTTTATCTTTCTCCTTTTTCTTTCCTTTTATCTTCCTTTTCTCTTCATTCCCTTTTCTCTTCTTTACCTCTTCCTAGCTTTTATACTCCTTCCCTTTTATCTTCCTTCCCTGTATCTTCCTTTTTATCTCAAATCATTGATTCTCCCCTCCCTTTTATCTTCCTTCCCTTTTCTTTAACTTTCATTTTCTCCTCGCTACCTTTTATATTCCTTCCGTTTTATCTTCCCTCCTTTTTATATTCCTTCTCTAATATCTTCAACCCCTTTATCTTCCATTCCTTATCCTTTCCCTGTTTTTATCTTCCTTCCCCTTTCTCTTCCTTCATTTTCATCTTCCTTTCCTTTTTTCTACCCTCCCTTTTATCTTCCGTCCCTATTCTATTTCTTCCCTGTTATCTTCCTTCCCCTTTCTTTCTCTTTAATCTTCCCTCCGTCTTATCTCTCTTCCCTTTCATGTTCCCTCCCTTTTACCTTCCCATTTCTCTTCCCATTTCTCATCCCTTTTCTCTACCTTACTTTTCACTTCCCTCTTTATCTTCCTTCTCTTTTATCTTCCCTCAATTTTCTCTCCCTCTCCTTTTCTCATTCTTCCCTTTTCACTTCCTCTCATATTATCTTCCTGAACTTCTCTCTTCCTTCACTTTTATCTTCCTATCCCTATATATTCCCTCACTTTATTCTTCCTTCCCTTTGATCTACCTTCCTTTTTCTATTCCTTGCGTTTTCTCTAGCTTCCCTTTTATCTTCCTTATCTTTTCTCTTCCTTTCCTTATATATTCCTTCCTTATCTTTTCTTTTTTATCTTCCTTCCGTTATCTCTTCCTTTCCTTTTCTCTTACTTCCCTTTTTCTTCCATCACTTTTCCTTTCCAGGTCTCTTCATACCCTATTCTCTTCCTACCCTTTTCTCTTCCCTCCATTTTCTCATCCCTTTTATCTTCCTTTAACTTTAATATTCCCTCCCTTTTATCTTCCTTCCCTTTCATCTTCCTTACCATTTATTTTCCCTCACCTTTATCTTCCCTTTACTCTTCTTTTCCTTTTCTACTTTCATTTTCTCTTCCTTTCCTTTTCTCTTTCTCTCCTTTACTCTTCCTTTCATTTTCTCTTCCCTTTTGTTTTCCTTTCCTTTTATCTTCCACCCCTTTTATACACCCTCCCTTTTATCTTCTCTCGCGTTTATCTTCCTTCCTTTTTATCTTCCCTCCAATTTTGGTTCCTTCCCTTTTATCTTCCTTCCCTTTTATCTATTGTTTTCCAACCGTTTTTCCTATTTACCTTTCATCTTCCTTCCATTTACTCTTACTGTCTACCTCGTCCCTTTTATCTTCCTTCCTTATCTTTCTCTCTAATCTTCCTTCCATTAACTCTTCGTTCACTTCTTTTTTATACTCCTTCCGTTTTATCTTCCCTCCCTTTTGTGTTCCTTCTCCCTTATCTTCAATCCCTTTCCTTTCGTTCCCTTTTCTCTTCCTTTCCTTATCTCATCCCTCCCTTTTATCTTCCTTTCCCTGTTATCTTCCCTCCCTTTATCTTCCTTCACTTCTCCCTTTTACCTTCCCTCCCTTTTCTATTCCTTACCTTTTCACTTCCTTTCCTTTTTTTTTCCTCCCTTTTATCTTCCTGTTATCTTCAGTCCATTTATCTAACCCCCCCGTTTTTTCTTCCTTCCATTTTCTCTTCCTTTCCTTTCATCTTCCCTCCTTTTTATCTTTCCTCCCTTTTCTCTTCCTTCCCTTTTATCAATATTCCCTTTTAGTTTCCTTCCCCTTTATCTTCCGTCCTTATGCCTTCCTTCCGTCTTCTCATCCTTTCCTTTTATCTTGCTTCCCTTTTATCTAGCTTCTATTTTATCTTCCTTCCCTTTTATCTTTCCTCCCTTTTGTCTTCCATCGCTTTTCTCTTCCTTCGCTTTCCTCTACCTACCCTTTTCTCTAGCTTCCCTTTTCTCTTCCTACTCTTTTATCTTCCTTCCATTTTCTCGTCCTTTCCTTTCATCTTCCTTCCATTTTATCTTCCCTCCCTTTTTTCTACCTTCCCTTTTACCTTCCTTCCCTTTTATCTTCCTTTTCTCTTCATATCTCATCTCTTCCTTACCTTTCCTCTTCCTTCGTATTTCTCTTCCTTTCTACTTCTCTTCCTTTAATTCCTCTTTTCCTTTTCTCTTCCTTCCACTTTACATTCCTTTTCTCTTCCTTTCCTTTTCTCTTCCCTCCCTTTTATCTTTCTTTCTCTTTTACTTTTTCTCCTTCTCTCTTCCTTCCCTTTTATCTTCATTCCCTTTTATCTTCATTCCCTTTTATCTTCCCCCCCTATTATCTTCCTTTCTTTTTCTCTCACATCCCTTTTATATTCCCTGCCCTTTTATCTTCCTCCCTTTTATCTCCATTTCTTTTCCTCTTTTTTCCTTTCTCTTCCTATCCTTTCCTCTTCCCTTTATTTCCCTCCCGTTTCTCTTTCTTCCCTTTTATCTACCTTAACGTTTCACCTTCTTACATTTTATCTTCCTTACCTTTTATCTTCCCTCCATTGTGTCTTCCTACCCTTTTCTATTCCTTGCGTTTATTTTCCTTCCCTTTTATTTCTTTCCCATATATCATCCCTCCCTTTTATATCCCTTCCATTTTATCTACCGTCCCTTTTGTCTTCCTTCCCTTGTATCTTCCTTCCATTTTCTCTTCCTTACTTTTTTTCTTACCTTATCTCATCCCTCCCTTTTATCTTCCTTCCCTTTTCTTTAACTTTCCTTTTCTCTTCGCTACCTTTTATTTTCCTTCCGTTTTATATTCCCTCCTTTTTATATTCCTTCTCTAATATCTTCAACCCCTTTATCTTCCATTCCTTTACCCTTCCATTCCTTATCCCTTCCCTGTTTTTATCTTCCTTCCCCTTTCTCTTCCTTCATTTTCATCTTCCTTTCCTTTTTTCTACCCTCCCTTTTATCTTCCGTCCCTATTCTATTTCTTCCCTGTTATCTTCCTTCCCCTCTCCCTTTCTTCCCTTTTATCTTCCTTCCTTCTATCTTTACTCATATCCCTTCCCTCCCTTTCCACTTCCTTTCTTTATTTCTTCACTCCCTTTTCTGTTCTTTCCAGTTTTGCTTCCTCTTCCCTCACTTTTGTTTTCCTTCCCTTTTACCTTCCCATCCCTTTCTATTCCAGCCCCTATGTCTTCCTTTCCTCTACTCATCTTACCCGTTTATCTTTCTTCCCCTTTAATCTTCCCCCCTCTTATCTTCCTTCCCTTTCATGTTCCTTTTCTCTCCCTTTCCTTTCCTCATGCTTCCGTTTATCTTCCTGCCCTTTTATCATCCGGTTTCTCTTTCCTCCCTTTTCTCTTCCTTCCCTTTTATGTTCTTTAACTTTTATCTTCCTTCCCGTTTGTTTCCTTCCTTTTTATCTTCCTTCCCTTTTGTCTTCCCTGCCTTTTATCTTCCATCACTTTTCTCTTCCTTCCTTTTTCTCTAGCTTCCCCTTTGTATATCGTTGCTTTCCTCTACCTTCACTTATCTTTTCCTTCCCTCTTATCTTCCTTCCCTTGTGTCATCCTCCCTTTTCTCTTCCTTTCCTTTTATCTTCTCCCTTTTTTCTCTTCCTCTCCTTTTATATTCCTTCCCCTATATCTTTCCTCCCTTTTTTTTACGTCCCTTTTCTCTTACTCTCCATTTCTTTTACTTTCATTTCTCTTCCAATACCTTTGTCTAGTTTGCCTTTGTCTTCCCTCCCTTCTCTTCCTTACCTTTCCTCTTCCATGGTATTTATCGTCCTTACCTTTTCTCTTCCATTCCTTTTCCCTTCACTTTTCTGTTCCATTCTTTTATCTTCCTTCCCTTTTGCCTTACCTCACTTTTATCTGCCTTCTCTTTTCCCTGCAATTCAATTTCTCTTTCTGCGCTTTTATCCTTACGTTTTTCCTTCGTTTACTTTTATATTCCTTTCCTTTTCTCTACCTTCACTTTTTGCTTCCTTTTTCTTTCTCTCCCTTCCCATTTATATTCCTTCACTTTTCTCCTCCCTTTTATCTTCCCTCCCTTTTCTATTCCTTCCCTTTTCACTTCCGTTCCTGTTCACTTCCTTCTCTTTTATCTTACTATTTTCTTCCCTTCATTTTATATTACTTCCCTGTTATCTTCATTCCCTTTTATCTAACCTCCCTTTTCTATTCCTTCCCTTTTTCTTCCTTCGCGTTTAATTTCCTTCCTTTTTTATTCCCTCCCTTTTATCTTCCTTCCCTTTTGTCTTCACTGCCTTTTATCTTCCCTCCATCTTATCTTTCCTTCCTTTTATAATCCCTTACGATCCTTTCCTCCTTTTCTTTTCCTTTCTTTTCTCTACCTTTAATTTTCTCTTCCCTCCCTTTTGTCTTCCTTTTCTCTTCTCATCATTTTCTTTTATCTTCCTTCCCTTTTATCTTCCCTGTATTTTACGTTCTATCCCTTTTCCGTTTTCTCTTACCTCCGTTTTCTCTTCTCTATTATCTTACTTCCCTCCCATTTATCTTCCTTCCTTTTAACTCGCCTCCCTTTTATCTTCCTTCAATTTTATTTTCCTTTCCTTTTATCTTCCTTCTCTTTTACCTTACATCCTTTTATATTTCTTTACCTTTTCTCTTCCTTTCCTTTTATCTTCCTTCCCTTATATCTTCCATCCCTTTTAGTTTCCTTCCCTTTTATCTACCCTCACTTTTGTCATCCTTCCCTTTTCTCTTCCTTCCCTTTTATCTTTCCTCCCTTTTCTTTTCCTTTTCTCTTCCTTTCCTTTTCTTTTCCTTTTATCTCCTTCCATTTTTCTTCCTTCCCTTTTATCTTCCTTCCCTTTTACCTTCCATTTTCTCTTTTCCTTTCTTCGCCGCTCCGTTTTATATTCCCTCTCGTTTCTCTTCCTTCCCTTTTATAATCCCTCTCTTTTATCTTCCTTCCTTTTCTCATCCTTTCCTTTTATCATACTTCCTTTTTATCGTCCTTCCCTTTCATCTTCCTTCATTTTATCTTCCTTTTTTATCCTCCTTCCCTTTATCTTCCCTCCCTTGTATATTTTTCCCTTTTCTCTTCCCTCCCTGTTATCTTTCTTCCCTTTCCTCTTCCTTTCCTCTTCTCTTCCTTTCCTTTTCTCTTCCTTCACCCTTCTCTTTTCCTTGCATTTTACTTTCCCTCCCTTTTCTCTAACTTCCCTTTTCTCTTCCCTCTTTTTAATCTTCCTTCTCTTTTCTCTTCCTTCACTTTTCTCTTACTTCCTTTTTCTCTTCCTTTTCTTTTCTATTCCTTCCATTTCTCCTCCTTTCCTTTTCTGTTCCCTCAGTTTTACATTCCCTTTTCTCTTCCCTCTCTTTCATACTCCTTTCCCTTTTTTCCCCCTTATTTCTTCCTTATATTTTATCTTCTTATTCCCTTATATCTTCCTTCCTTTTATCTACCTTCCATTTTATCTTCCTTCCCTTTCATAATCCCTCTTTTTTCTTCCTTCCCTTTTCTCATCCTTTCCTTTTATAATCCTTCCCTTTTATCTTCCTTCCCTTTCCTCTTCCTTCCCTTTTATCTTCCTCCCCTTTCCTCTTCCTTTACTTTCCTATTCCCTTCCTTCCCTTTTCTTTTCCTTCCCTTTTACTTTCCCTACCTTTTCTTTACCTTCCCTTTCATAACCCCCCTTTTCGTGCTTCCCTTTTCCCATCCTTTCCTTTTATCTTACTTCCCTTTTCTCTTCCCTCCCTTTTATCTTCCTTCCCTTTTACCTTCCATTTTCTCTTTTCCTTTCTTCGCCGCTCCGTTTTATATTCCCTCTCGTTTCTCTTCCTTCCCTTTTATAATCCCTCTCTTTTATCTTCCTTCCTTTTCTCATCCTTTCCTTTTATCATACTTCCTTTTTATCGTCCTTCCCTTTCATCTTCCTTCATTTTATCTTCCTTTTTTATCCTCCTTCCCTTTATCTTCCCTCCCTTGTATATTTTTCCCTTTTCTCTTCCCTCCCTGTTATCTTTCTTCCCTTTCCTCTTCCTTTCCTCTTCTCTTCCTTTCCTTTTCTCTTCCTTCACCCTTCTCTTTTCCTTGCATTTTACTTTCCCTCCCTTTTCTCTAACTTCCCTTTTCTCTTCCCTCTTTTTAATCTTCCTTCTCTTTTCTCTTCCTTCACTTTTCTCTTACTTCCTTTTTCTCTTCCTTTTCTTTTCTATTCCTTCCATTTCTCCTCCTTTCCTTTTCTGTTCCCTCAGTTTTACATTCCCTTTTCTCTTCCCTCTCTTTCATACTCCTTTCCCTTTTTTCCCCCTTATTTCTTCCTTATATTTTATCTTCTTATTCCCTTATATCTTCCTTCCTTTTATCTACCTTCCATTTTATCTTCCTTCCCTTTCATAATCCCTCTTTTTTCTTCCTTCCCTTTTCTCATCCTTTCCTTTTATAATCCTTCCCTTTTATCTTCCTTCCCTTTCCTCTTCCTTCCCTTTTATCTTCCTCCCCTTTCCTCTTCCTTTACTTTCCTATTCCCTTCCTTCCCTTTTCTTTTCCTTCCCTTTTACTTTCCCTACCTTTTCTTTACCTTCCCTTTCATAACCCCCCTTTTCGTGCTTCCCTTTTCCCATCCTTTCCTTTTATCTTACTTCCCTTTTCTCTTCCCTCCCTGTTATCTTTCTTCCCTTTTCTCTTCCATTCCTCTTCTCTTCCTTCCCTTTCCTCTTCCTTTCTTTTCTCTTCCTTCCCTTTTATCTTCCTTCCCTTTTCACTTCCTTCCCTTTAATCTTCCTCTCCTTTTATCTTCCTTCATTTTCATCTTCCTACGCTTTTCTCTTCCTTCCCTTTCCTCTTCCTTCCCTTTCCTCTTCCTTCCTTATTCTCTTCCTTTTTCTCTTCCTTTTTCTCTTCCTTTCCTGTTATATTCCTTCCCTTTTCTCCTCCTATCCTTTTCTCTTCCCTCACGTCTACATTCCCTTTTCTCTTCCCTCTTTTAACTTTCTTTCCCTTTTTTCTTTTTTCCCTTATCTCTTTCTTCCCCGTTATCTTCCTTTCACTTTTATCCTCATTCCCTTTTATCCACCGATTTCTCTTTCTTCCCTTTTCTCTTCCTTGCCTTTTATCATCCTTCCCTTTTACCTTCCCATTCTTTTCACTTCCCTTTTCCCTTCCCTCACTTTTATCTTCCTTCCCTTTAAACGTCATTCTCTTTTACTGCCTTCTCTTACATACTCCTTCCCATTTATCTTCCCTCCCTTTTATCTTTCTTCCCGTTTCTCTTACTACGCTTTTCTCTCTATCATTTCTTTCCCTCCCTCTTATCATCCTATCCTTTTACCTTCCCTGACTTTCCTCTCCCACTCCTTTTCACTTCCATTCCTTTTCTCTTCCTTTACTTTTACACCTTTCGGTTTCTATTGCATACCTTTTTTTCCTTCACTTTCTTCTTCCTTCCCTTTTATCTTGCCTCACTTTTCACTTCCTCTTTTCTCCTTTCTTTTCTCATCTTTCCCTTTTATCTTCCTTCCCTTATATCATACCTACATTTATTGTTCCTTCCCTTTTTTCGTCAGTTTCTCTTCCTTTATATCTTCCTTCCCCTTTAGTCTTCCTTACCTTTCATCTTCCTTCCCTTTCCTCTTTCTTCCCTTATATCTTTCTTCCCTTTCCTGTTTCTTCCGTTTAACTTCGTATCATATTGTCTTCCTTCCTTTTATCTTCCTGAACTCTGCTATTCTTTCCATTTTCATTCCTTCCCTTTAACGTTCCTCGTTTTTCTCTTCCTTCCCTTTTTCTTCCTTTCCTATCACTTCCCTCCTTTTATACTCCTTCCGTTTTATCTTCCCTCCCTTTTGTATTCCTTCTCTCTTATCTTCACTCCCTTTCCTTTCGTTCCCTTTTCTCTACCTTTCCTTATCTCTTCCCTCCCTTATATTTTCCTTTCCCTTTTCTCTACTCTCTGTTTTATCTTCCTTCACTTTTCCCTTTTACCTTTCCTCCCTTTTCTATTCCTTACCTTTTCCAGTCCTATCCTTTTCTTTTTCCTCCCTTTTATCTTCCTGTTGTCTTCCTTCCATTTCCTCTTCCTTTTCTTTCATCTTCCCTCTTTTTATCTCCCCTCCCTTTTCTCTTCCTTCCGTTTTCTCTCTATCCACTTATAGTTTCCTTCCCCTTTATCTTCCCGCCCTTTTGTCTTCCTTCCCTCGTCTCATCCTTTCCTATTAACCTGCATCCCCTTTATCTAAATTCCATTTTATCTTCCTTCTCTTTTATCTTTCCTCCCTTTTATCTTCGATCGCTTTTCTCTTCCTTCGCTTTCCTCTTCCTTCCCTTTTATATTTTTTCCTTTTATCTTCCATTCCTTTTTTTTCCCTCCCTTGTCTTTTACTTCCCTTATATCTTCCCTCCCCTTTCTCTACCTTCCCTTTTATCTTCCTTCCCTTTTATCTTCCTTTTCTCTTCCTATCTCTTCTCTTACTTACCTTTCGTCTTCCTTCGTATTTCTCTTCCTTTCCACTTCTCTTCCTTTTTTCCCTCCCTTTTCTCTTCTTTCCTTTTCTCTTCCTTCCCCTTTTCATTCCATTATCTCTTCCTACCCTTCTATCTTCATTCCCTTTTATCTAACATCCATTCCCACTTCCTTTCCTTTCCTCTTCCTTCCTTTTCATCTTCCCTTCGCTTTTCTCTTCCTAACTTTATCTCTTCCTTTCCTTTTATCTTACGGCCCTTTCATCTAACCTCCCTTTTCTATTGTATTTTCTCTTCCTTTTCTTTCATCTTCCATCCTTTTTATCTTCCTTCCCTTATCTCTTCCTTCCCTTCCTTATCTCTTCCTTTCCTTTTCCTTCCCTTTTCTCTTCCTTTTCTCTTCCTTTTCTCTTCCTTTTCTCTTCCATACTTTTTATCTTTCCTCCCTTTTATCTTCCCCCCCTATTCACTTCCTGTCTTTTTCTCTCACTACACTTTTATAATACCTGCCCTTTTATCTTCCTCCCTTTTATCTCATTTTCCTTTCCTCTTTTTTCCTTTTCTGTTCCTTTCCTTTCACCTTCCCTTTTTTCCCTCCCGTTTCTCTTCCTTCCCTTTTCTCTTCCCTCCCTTTTCTCTTCCTTCCCTTTTATCTACCTTCCCGTTTCTCTATCTTACCTTTTATCTTCCCTACATTGTGTCTTCCATCCCTTTTCGATTCTTTGCGTTTATTTTCCTTCCCTTTTATTTTCTTTCCCTTTTATCATCCCGCCCTTTTATATCCCTACCATTTTATCTACCTTCCCTTTTTTCTTCCTTCCCTTGTATCTTCCTTCCATTTTCTCTTCCTTCCTTTTATCTTCCTTCATTATCATCTCCCCTCGCTTTACCTTCCTTGCTTATATTTTCCTTCCTTTTTTTCTTCCTTCCTTTTATCTTCCTTTCTTTTTATCTCCCTTTCCTCTCCCCTCCCTTATATATTCCCTTTTTTCCACCCATTACCTTTACTCCTTTTTCCCTTCCTTCCTTTATACCTTTCTTTCATTTTATCCTCCCTTTTATCTTTCCTTTCATCTTCCTTACTTATTATCATCCCTCACTAAACTCTTACTTCCCTTTTGTCTTCCTTTTCTCTTCTCATCATTTTCTTTTATTTTTCTTCCCTTTTATCTTCCCTACATTTTAGGTTCCATCCCTTTTCCGTTTTCTCTTACCTCCGTTTTCTCTTCGTCTTATCTTACCTCCCTCCCATTTATCCTCCTTCCTTTTATCTCCCCTCCCTTTTGTCTTCCTTCAATTTTATCCTCCTTTCCTTTTATCTTTCCTCCGTTTTGCCTTCCTTAACTTTGCGCTTCGTTCCGTATTATTTTCCCAGCATATTGTCTTCCCACTTTTATATACTTTCCCTTTCATCTTCCTTCCATTTTCTCTTCCTTTCCTAATCAGTTACTTCTTATTTATCTTCCTTTCTTATCTTTTCTGTTTTATCTTCCTTCCATTAACTCTTCTTCCCTTTATCTTCCTTTCACATTTCTGTTCCTTTACGTATCTCTCCCGTCCATATCGCTTCCCTTTTGTCTTCCTTGCCCTTTCCTCTTCCTTCCCATTTATCTTCCTTCCCGTTTCTCCTCATTTTTTTTTTTTATCCTTCCCTTTAATCTTCTTTCCCTTTTCTCTTCCTTTCCTCATTTCTTTCCTCCCTTTTATCCTCCTTCCCTAATCTGTTACTTTCCTTTTATCTTCTTTCCCGTTTCTCTTCCTTTCTTTATCTCTTCCCACCCTTTTATCCTCCTTCCCCTTTCTCTTCCCTTTTATCTTCCTTTTATCTTCTATCCCTTTTCTCTTCCTTCCATTTTCTGTTCTTATCTCTTCCCTCCGTTTCATCTTCCTTCCCCTTTCATCTTCCATCTCATTACCTTTTCCTTCCCTTTTCTCGCATTCATTTTCCCTTCCTTCCCTTTTCTCTTCCCTACCTTTTCTAATCCTTCCCTTTTATCATCCTTCCCTTTTCTCTACCTTACCTCTTCTCTTCCTTTAAATTTCTCTTCCTTTTCACTTCCTTTCCTTTTCTCTTCCTTTCCTTTTTCCTTTCCTTTTCTCTTCCCTCCCTTTTATGTTCCTTAACTTTTCCATTTTACCTTCCCACCCTTTTCAATCCTTACCTTTTCACTTCCTTTCCTTTTCTTTTTCCTCCCATTTAACTTCCTTTTATCTTCCCATCCTTCAATTTTCCTTTCCTTTCCTTTTATCTTCATTCCGTTTATCTAACCCCCCCGTTTTTTCTTCCTTCCATTTTGTCTTCCTTCCCTTTTATCTTCCTTCGCTTTCCCCTTCCTACCCTTTTCTCTAACTTCCCTATTTCTTCCTTCTCTTTTCTCTTCCTTCCATTTTGTCTTCCCTTTTATATGCCTTCCCTTTTCTTTTCCTCCCTTTTCTATCCCCTTCCTTTTCTCTTCCTTCTCTTTTCTCTTCCCTCTTATATTCCTTCCCTTTTACATTCCTTCGCTTTTCTTTTAATTCACTTTTAACTTCCCTCCCTTTTCTCTTCCTTCCCTTATCTCTTCCTTCCCTTCTTTTTCTCTTCCTTTCCTTTCCACTTCCTTACTTTTTCTCTTCCTATCCTTTTCTCTTCCTTACCTTTTATAATCCCTGCCCTTTTATCTTCCTCCCTTTTATCTCCTTTTCCTTTCCTCTTTTTTCCTTTTCTCTTCCTTTTCTTTCCTCTTCCCTTTTTTCCCTCTCGTTTCTATTCCTTTACTTTTATCTTCCTTCCATTTTATCTTCCTTCGATTTTTCCTTTCATTCATTATTTCTTCCTTATCTCTTCCTTATGTTTTCCCTTTTATCTTCCTTCTATTATCTCATCCTTCCTTTATCATACTTTCACTTTTCACTTCCTTTCCTTATCTCTTCCTTCCATATCGGTTACCTTTTATCTTCCCTACATTGTGTCTTCCTTCCCTTTACTATTCCTTGCGTTTATTTTCCTTCCCTTTTATCTTCTTTCTCTTATATCATCCCTCCCTTTTATATTCCTTCCATTTTATCTACCTTCCCTTTTGTCTTCATTCCCTTTTCTCTTCCTTTCTTTTCTTTTCCTTGCCTTTATATTCCCTCCCTTTCGTCTTCCTTCCTTTTTCGCTTCCTTTCCTCATTTCTTCACTCCCTTATATCTTCCTTCCCTAATCTCTGTCTTTTCTCTTATCTTCTTTCCCTTTCCCCTTCCTTTCTTTATCTCTTCCCTCCCTTTTATCTTCCCTCCCCTTTCTCTTTCTTCCCTTTTATCTTCCTTCCTTTTATCTTCAATCCCTTTTGTCGTCCTGCCCTTTTCTGTTCCTTATCTCTTCCCTCCGTTTCATCTTCCTTCCCCTTTCTCGTCCCTCCCTTTTGTATTCCTTCGCTATATTTTTCCCTCCCTTTTATCTTCCTTCCCTTTCTTTATCTCCTTCCGCTTTTATCTTCCCTCCGTTTTGTCTTTCTTTCCCTTTCTCTTCCCCCCTTTTATATTCCTTCCATTTTCTCTTACTTTCCTTTTCTACTACATCCCTTTTATCTTCCCTTTTCTATTCCTATCCTTACCTCTTCCTCCCTTATCTTTTCTCTTTTATATTCCTTCCATTATCTCTTATTACACTTTATATTTCACCTTTCGTTTCCTTTCCTTTTCTCTTCCTTTACTTTTATCTTCCTTTCCCTTTTATCTTCCTTCCCTTTTCTCTTTCTTCCCTTTTATCTTCCTTCACCTCTCTGTTTCTATCCTTTTATCTTCCTATTATCTTTCATCCCTTTTATCTTCCTTCCCTTTCCTCTTCCTTCCCTTTAACTTCCTTGCGGTTTACCCTGTGTCTTCTCTTACTTCATTTTTATATTCCTCCCCTTTATCTTCTCTTCCTTTTCGCTTGCTTTCCTTTTCTCATCTTTCCCATTTATCTTTCCTTTTTTTACCCTATATTGTATATTCCGTTTTTTCTTCCCTCCATTTCTCTACGCTTTTATCTTCCTTCCCCTTTAGTATTTTCTCCCTTTTCTATTCCTTCCCTTTTATCTTATTTCCTTTTTGTCTTCCTTCCCGTTTCTCTTCCTTCCTTTTATCTTCCTTCCTTTCATTTTCCTTCTATTTAATCTTCCGTCCCTTTTATCTTACCTCCCTTTTATCTTTCTTCCCTTTTCTCTTATTGCCTTTTCTCTTCCTTTGTTTTTCTATTCCCTCCCTCTAATGATCCTACCCTTTTATATTCCTTCACTTTTCTCTCCCTCTGCTTTTCTCTTCCCTTTTCTTTAACTTTCCTTCTCTCTTCCTTCCATTTTATATTCTTTAACTTGCCACGTTTATATTTTCCTTCCTTTTTTTCTTCATTCCATTATCTCTTATTTCCCTTTTATCTTCCTTCCCTTTTCTCTTTCTTTCCTTAACTCTTCCTTCCTTATCTTTTCTCTTTTATCTTCCATACCCTTCCCTCTTCGTTCGCTTTTGTCTACCCTTTTCTCTTCCTTTCCCTTTTGGCTTCCTTCCCTTTTCTCTTCCTTTCCCATTCTCATCCCTCCCTTTTCTCTCCGTTTCTCTTCCCTCCTTTTTATATTCCTTCGCTTTTATATTCCCTCCCTTTCATCTTCCTTCCTTATATCTTCCTCCACTTCTATCTTACCTCCCTTTTATTTTCCGTTTTCTCTTCCCTTTTCTCTTCCCTTTTTTCTTCCTTGCCTTTCATCATCCCTCCCTCTTATCTTCCCTCCCTTTTCTTTTCCTCTTTTCTCATTCCCTTCCGTCCCTTTTAACTTCCCTACATTTTATCTTCCTTCCCTTTTTTCCTCCTTTTCTCTTCCTTTATTATTATTATCTTGTTTCTTTTTATCTTCCATACATTTTATCTTCCTTCCCTTTTTTCCTCCGTTTCTCTTCCCTTATATCTTCCTTCCCCTTTAATCTTCCTTCGTTTTCATTTTCCTTCACTTTCCTCTTCCCTGTCTTTCTCCTTCCTTCTCTTTTACCTGCCTTCCTTTCCTTTTCTCTTCCCTCCCTTTTATATCCTTAAGTTTTAACTTCCCTCCCTTTTATATTCCTTTTTCCCCTCCTTCCTTTAGTCTTCCTCCACTTCTATATTCCCTCCCTTTTATCTTCCGAATTCTCTTCCCATACTCTTCCTTGCCTTTCATCTTCCTTCCCTTTTATCTTCCCTCCGTTTTTTCTTCCTCTTTTCTCCTTCCCTTTTATCTTCACTCCGTTTTTTCTTCCTCTTTTCTCCTTCCCTTTTATCTTCCATCCCTTTTATCATCCCTACGTTTTATCTCCCTTCCCTTTATTTCGTCTTTTTCCTTTATATTTTCCTTCCACTTTAATCTTCCCTCCTGTTCATTTTCCTTCACTTTCACTTCACTTCCATGACTTTTTCGTTCCTTCCCTTTTACTTTCCTTCCTTTTTCTCTTACTTTCCTTTTCTCTTCCCTCCCTTTTGTATTCCTTCCCTATACTCTTCCTTTCCTAATCTCTTCCTTCCTTTATCTTCCTTCCCGTTTCTCTTCCTTCCCGTTTACCTTCCCTCCCTATCCTCATCCTTCCCTTTTCTCTTCTTTCATTTTCTCTTCCCTCCCTTTTATCTTCCTTTTTTCTTCTTTCCCTTTTCTCTTCCCTCCCTTTTATCTTCCTTCCCTTTTCTCTTTGTTCCCTTTTCTCATTCATCCTTTTTAACTTCCTTCCCCTTTATTTTCCCTAAATTTTATCCTTCCTGTTTAATCTTCCCTCACCTTCATCCTCCTTCCCTTTTCTCTTCGTTCCCTCTCCTCTTTCATCCCTTTTATCTTCCTTCCCTTTTATTTTCCCTAAATTTTATCCTTCCTCGTTAATCTTCCCTCACATTCATCTTCCTTCCCTTTTCTCTTCGTTCCCTTTTCTCTTTCATCCCTTTTATTTCCTTCCCCTTTATTTTCCCTAAATTTTATCCTTCCTCGTTAATCTTCCCTCACATTCATCTTCCTTCCCTTTTCTCTTCGTTCCCTTTTCTCTTCGTTCCCTTTTCTCTTTCATCCCTTTTATTTCTCTCCCTTTTATATTCCCTAAATTTTGTCCTTTTTAATCTTCCCTCACTTTCATCTTCCTTCCCTTTTCTCTTCGTTCCCTTTTCTCTTTCATCCCTTTTATCTTCCTTCCCTTTTATTTTCCCTAAATTTTATCCTTCCTCTTTAATCTTCCCTCACTTTCATCTTCCTTCCCTTTTCTCTTCGTTCCCTTTTCTCTTTCATCCCTTTTATCTTCCTTCCCTTTTATTTTCCCTAAATTATATCCTTCCTCTTTAATCTTCCATCACTTTATCTTCCTTCCCTTATGTCTTCGTTCCCTTTTCTCTTTCATCCCTTTTATCTTCCTTCCCCTTTATTTTCCCTAAATTTTATCCTTCCTCTTAAATCCCTTTCATCTTCCTTCCCTTTTCTATTCGTTCCCTTTTCTCTTTCATCCCTTTTATCTTCCTTCCCGTTTATATTCCCTAAATTTTATCCTTCCTCTTTAATCTTCCCTCACTTTCATCTTCCTTCCCTTATGTCTTCGTTCCCTTTTCTCTTTCATCCTTTTTATCTTCCTTCCCCTTTATTTTCCCTAAATTTTATCCTTCCTCTTTAATCTTCCCTCACATTCATCTTCCTTCCCTTTTCTCTTCTTTCCCTTTTCTCTTTCATCCCTTTTATCTTCCTTCCACCTTATTTTCCCTAAATTTTATCCTTCCTCTTTAATCTTCCCTCAATTTCATCTTCCTTCCCTTACCTCTTCGTTCCCTTTTCTCTTTCATCCCTTTTATCTTCCTTCCCCTTTATTTTCCCTAAATTTTATCCTTCCTCGTTAATCTTCCCTCACATTCATCTTCCTTCCCTTTTCTCTTCGTTCCCTTTTCTCTTTCATCCCTTTTATTTCCTTCCCCTTTATTTTCCCTAAATTTTATCCTTCCTCGTTAATCTTCCCTCACATTCATCTTCCTTCCCTTTTCTCTTCGTTCCCTTTTCTCTTCGTTCCCTTTTCTCTTTCATCCCTTTTATTTCTCTCCCTTTTATATTCCCTAAATTTTGTCCTTTTTAATCTTCCCTCACTTTCATCTTCCTTCCCTTTTCTCTTCGTTCCCTTTTCTCTTTCATCCCTTTTATCTTCCTTCCCTTTTATTTTCCCTAAATTTTATCCTTCCTCTTTAATCTTCCCTCACTTTCATCTTCCTTCCCTTTTCTCTTCGTTCCCTTTTCTCTTTCATCCCTTTTATCTTCCTTCCCTTTTATTTTCCCTAAATTATATCCTTCCTCTTTAATCTTCCATCACTTTATCTTCCTTCCCTTTTGTCTTCGTTCCCTTTTCTCTTTCATCCCTTTTATCTTCCTTCCCCTTTATTTTCCCTAAATTTTATCCTTCCTCTTAAATCCCTTTCATCTTCCTTCCCTTTTCTATTCGTTCCCTTTTCTCTTTCATCCCTTTTATCTTCCTTCCCGTTTATATTCCCTAAATTTTATCCTTCCTCTTTAATCTTCCCTCACTTTCATCTTCCTTCCCTTATGTCTTCGTTCCCTTTTCTCTTTCATCCTTTTTATCTTCCTTCCCCTTTATTTTCCCTAAATTTTATCCTTCCTCTTTAATCTTCCCTCACATTCATCTTCCTTCCCTTTTCTCTTCTTTCCCTTTTCTCTTTCATCCCTTTTATCTTCCTTCCACCTTATTTTCCCTAAATTTTATCCTTCCTCTTTAATCTTCCCTCAATTTCATCTTCCTTCCCTTACCTCTTCGTTCCCTTTTCTCTTTCATCCCTTTTATCTTCCTTCCCCTTTATTTTCCCTAAATTTTATCCTTCCTCTTTAATCTTCCCTCTCTTTCATCTTCCTTCCCTTTTCTCTTCGTTCCCTTTTCTCTTTCATCCCTTTTATCTTCCTTCCCCTTTGTTTTCCCTAAATTTTATCCTTCCTCGTTAATCTACCCACACTTTAATCTTCCTTCCCTTTTCTCTTCGTCCCTATTCTCTTTCATCCCTTTTATCTTCCTTCCCCTTTATTTTCCCTAAATTTTATCCATCCTCTTTAGTCTTCCCTCACTTTCATCTTCCTTCCCTTTTCTCTTTGTTCCCTTTTCTCTTACATCCCTTTTATCTTCCTTCCCCTTTATTTTCCCTAAATTTTATCCTTCCTCGTTAATCTTCCCACACTTTCATCTTCCTTCCCTTTTCTCTTCGATCCCTTTTCTCTTTCATCCCTTTTATCTTCCTTCCCCTTTATTTTCCCTAAATTTTATACGTCTTTAATCTTCCCTCACTTCCCTCTTCCTTCCCTTTTCTTTTCGTTCCCTTTTCTCTTGCATCCCTTTTATCTTCCTTCCCCTTTATTTTTCCTAAATTTTATCCTTCCTCTTTAAGTTTCCCTCACCTTCATCTTCCTTCCCTTTTATCTTCCTTCCCCTTTATTTTCCCTAAATTTTACCCTTCCCTTTTCTCTTCGTTCTTTTTTCTCTTTCATCCCTTTTATCTTCCTTCCCTTTTATTTTCTTTAAATTTTATCCTTCCTCTTTAATCTTCCCTCACTTTCATCTTCCATTTCTTTACTCTTCGTTCCCTTTTCCCTTTCATCCTTTTTATCTTCCTTCCCCTTTATTTTCCCTAAATTTTATCCTTCCCCTTTAATCTTCCTCCCCTATTAACTTCCCCCCAAATAAAATCCTCCCCTATTAACTTCCTCCACAGTTATCTTCCTCCCTATTATCTTCCTCCCCTATTGTCTTCCTTCCCTATTATCTACCTCCCCTACTATTTTCTTCCCCTAATAACGTCCTCCCCTACTATCTTCCTCCCCCACTTTCTTCCTCCACTACTATCTTCTTACCCTTCTAACTTCCTCCCCTATTATCTTCCTCCCCTACTATCTTCCTCCCCCACTTTATTCCTCCCCTATTATCTTCTTCCCCTATTATCTTCCACCCTATTCAACTCCTCCCCTGCTAACCTCCTCCCCTAGAATCCTCCTTCCTTACTACTATCCTCATCCCCTGATATCCTCCTCCCCTACTATCCTCCCCTAATATCCTCCACGCCTACTATCCTCCTCCCTGTTACATATGTGACCCCTTTGTGTAGCCTTATGAACCCTTGGATACATATATGACCCCTTTATGTACCCTTATAAACTCTTGGATACATATATGACACCTTTGTGTACCCTTATAAACCCTTGGATACATATATGACCCCTTTATGTACACTTTTATACCCTTGCATACGTTTGTGACCCCTTTGTGTAGCCTTGGATACATATATGACCCCTTTATGTGCCCTTTAATACACTTGGATACGTATGTGACCCCTTTGTGTAGCCTTATGAACCCTTGGATACATATATGACCCCTTTATGTACCCTTTTATACCCTTGGATACGTATGTGACCCCTCTGTGTACCCTTTTATTCCCTTGGATACGTATATGACCCCTTTATGTACCCTTTTATACCCTTGGATACGTATGTGACCCCTTTATGTACCCTTTTATACCCTTGGATACGTATGTGACCCCTTTGTGTGCCCTTTTATACCCTTGGATACGTATGTGACCCCTTTGTGTGCCCTTTTATACCCTTGGATACGTATGTGACCCCTTTGTGTGCCCTTTTATACCCTTGGATACGTATGTGACCCCTTTGTGTGCCCTTTTATACCCTTGGATACGTATGTGACCCCTTTGTGTGCCCTTTTATACCCTTGGATACGTATGTGACCCCTTTGTGTGCCCTTTTATACCCTTGGATACGTATGTGACCCCTTTGTGTGCCCTTTTATACCCTTGGATACGTATGTGACCCCTTTGTGTGCCCTTTTATACCCTTGGATACGTATGTGACCCCTTTGTGTGCCCTTTTATACCCTTGGATACGTATGTGACCCCTTTGTGTGCCCTTTTATACCCTTGGATACGTATGTGACCCCTTTGTGTTCCCTTTTATACCCTTGGATACGTATGTGACCCCTTTGTGTGCCCTTTTATACCCTTGGATACGTATGTGACCTCTTTGTGTGCCCTTTTATACCCTTGGATACGTATGGGACCCCTTTATGTGCCCTTTTATACCCTTGGATACGTATGTGACCCCTTTATGTGCCCTTTTATACCCTTGGATACGTATGTGACCCCTTTATGTGCCCTTTTATACCCTTGGATACGTATGTGACCCCTTTATGTGCTCCTTTATACCCTTGGATACGTATGTGACCCCTTTATGTGCCCTTTTATACCCTTGGATACGTATGTGACCGCTTTCTTTTTCTCTAACATCCCTTTTATATTCCCTGCCCTTTTATCTTCCTCCCTTTAACTCCTTCCTTTCCTCTTTTTTCCTTTTCTCTTCCTTTTCTTTCCTCTTCCTTACCTTTTATCTTCCCTCCATTGTGTCTTCCTTCCCTTTTATTTTCTTTCCCTTTTCTATCCCCTTCCTTTTCTCTTCCTTCTCTTTTCTTTTCCCTCATATTACTTCCCTTTTACATTCCTTCCCTTTTCTTTTACTTCCCTTTTAACTTCCCTCCCTTTTCTCTACCTTCCCTTTTTTCTTCCTTTTATTTTCCTCTTCTCTTCCTTACCTTTCCCCTTCCTTCGTATTTCTATTCCTTTCCACATCTGTTCCTTTTTCTCCTTCCCTTTTCTCTTCCTTAACCTTTACATTCCCTTTTCACTTCCTTTCCTTTTCTCTTCCCTTTTACTTTTTTCTCTTATCTGTTCCTACCCATTTATTATCATTCCCTTTTATGTAACCTCCATTATCTCTTCCTTTCCTTACATCTTCCCTCCTTTTTATCTTCCCTCTCTTTTCTCTTCCTTCCTTTATCTCTTCCTTTCCTTATATCTTAATTCCCTTTTATCTAACCTCCAATTTCTATTCTATTTTCTATTCCTTTTCTTTCATCTTCCCTCCTTTTTCTCTTCCTTTCCTTTTCTCTTCCTTTCCTTTTATCTTTCCTCCCTTTTATCTTCCCCCTATTCTCTTCCTTTCTTTTTCTCTAACATTCCCTGCCCTTTTATCTTCCTCCCTTTAACTCCTCTTCCTTTCCTCTTTTTTCCTTTTCTCTTCCTTTTCTTTCCTCTTCCCTTTTTTTCCCTCCCGTTTTTCTTCCTTTCCTTTTATCTTCCTTACATTTTATCTTCCCTCCCTTTTATGTTCCTTCCCCGTTCTTTCCTTCCCTTTTCTCTTCCTTACCTTTTATCTTCCCTCCATTGTGTCTTCCTTCCCTTTTCTATTCCTTGCGTTTATTTTCCTTCCCTTTTATATTCTTTCCCTTTTATCATCCCTTTAATATCCCGTCCATTTTATCTACCTTCCCTTTTGTCTTCCTTCCCTTGTATCTTCCTTCCCTATCGTCTCCCCTCGCTTTTATCTTCATTCCCTTTCTCATTCTTGCTTATATATTCCTTCCCTTTTATCCACCTTCCTTTTTATCTTCCTTCCTTTTTATCTCCCTTTTCTCTTCCCTCCCTTTTATCTTCCCTTTTTTCCTCCCTTTTTTCCTCACTATTACCTTTCCTCCTTTTTCTCTTCCTTCCCTTTTACCTTTCTTTCCTTTTATCCTCCATTTAATCTTTCCTTTCATCTTCCTTCCATATTATCATCCCTCACTATACTTTTCCTTCCCTTTTGTCTTCCTTTTCTCTTCGCATCATTTTCTTTTATCTTCCTTCCCTTTTATCTTCCCTACATTTTAGGTTCCATCCGTTTTCCGTTTTCTCTTACCTCCGTTTACTCTTCGCTATTATCTTACTTCCCTCCCATTTATCCTCCTTCCTTTTATCTCCCCTCCCTTTTATCTTCCTTCAATTTTATCTTCCTTTCCTTTTATCTTTCCTTCGTTTTACCTTCCTTAACTTTTCGCTTCGTTCCGTTTTATTTTCCTATCCTATTGTCTTCCCACTTATATTCTTTCCCTTTCATCTTCCTTCCATTTTCTCTTCCTTTCCTATTCAGTTATTTCCTATTTATCGTCTTTTCTTTTTTATCCTCCCTCCCCCCTTTATCTTCCTTTCACATTTCTGTTCCTTTCCGTATATCTCCCGTCCATATCGCTTCTCTTTTGTCTACCTTATCCTTTCCTCTTCCTTCCCATTTATCTTCCTTCCCGTTTCTCTTCATTTTCTTTTTTTATCCTTCCCTTTTATCTTCTTTCCCTTTTGTCTTCCTTCCCTTTTATCTTCCTTTCTTTTCTCTTCCTTGCGTTTATATTCCCTCCCTTTCGTCTTCCTTCCCTTTTCTCTTCCTTTCCTCATTTCCTCCCTCCCTTTTATCTTCCTTCCGTAATCTCTGTCTTTCCTTTTATCTTCTTTCCCTTTTCCCTTCCTTTCTTTATCTCTTCCCTCCCTTTTATTTCCTACCCCTTCTCTTTTTTCCCTTTTATCTTCCTTCCTTTTATCTTCAAACCCTTTCCCTGCCTTCCGTTTTCCGTTCTTTATTTCTACCCTCCCTTTCCTCTTGCTTTCCTTTTCTCATCTTTCCCTTTTATATTCTCTTTTTTTACCCTATATTTTATCTTTTTATTTCTTCCTTACATATCTCTTCGCTTTTATCTTCCTTCCCCTTTAATATTCCCTCACATCCTTCCCTTTAATCTTCGTTCCGTTTTGTCTTTCTTCCCTTTTCTCTTCCTTCTCTTTTATCTTCCTTTCCTTTCATATCCCTTCCCTTTTATGTTCCCTCCCTTTTATCTTTCTTCCCCTTTCTCTTACTTGCCTTTTCTATTCCTTTGTTTTTCTATTCTCTCCCTCTTATCATCCTTCCCTGTTATCTTCCCTCACTTTTCTCTACCCTTTTCCTTTCCTTCTCTCTTCCTTACATTTTATATTCATCAACCTGCCACGTTTTTTATTTTCCTTCCCTTTTATCTTCATTCCATATTCACATATCCCTATTTTCTTCCTTCCCTTTTCTCTTTCTTTCCTTAACTCTTCCTTCCTTATCTTTTCCCTTTTATCTTCCATACCCTTTCCTTTTCGTTCGCAATTTAACTTCCTTCCCTTTTCTCTTCCTTACCCTTTTCTCATCCTTTCCCTTTTGTCTTCCTTCCCTTTTCTCTTCCTTTCCTTTTCTCATCCCTCCCTTTTCTACTCCTTTCCCTTTTCTCTGTGTTGCTTCCCCTTTATATTCCCTCCCTTATGTCACTTCCATTTCCTCTTTTTCCTTTTCTCTTCCCTCCCTTTTATATCCTTCGCTTTTATCTTCCCTCCCTTTTCTCTTTCTCTTTTCTCCTTCCCTTTTATCTTCCGTCCCTTTTATCTTCCCTACATTTTAGGTTCCATCCGTTGTCTTCCCACCATTTCATCATCCTTACCTTTTATCGTCCTTCCATTTACTCTTCTTTTCTCTCTTACCTCCCTTTTATCCACCACCCCTATTCTCTTCCTTTCCGTTTCCTTTCCTTGTATTTGATCCACTTTTATCTTCGTTCCCTTTTATCTTCCGTCTTCTCTTACTTCATTTTTATATTCCTTCCCTTTCATCTTACCTCACATTTATCTCCCTCTCCTTTTCTCTTCCTTCCCTTTTCTTTGCCTTTCCATCTCTCTTCCTTCCTGCATATATTCCTTAACTTTATCTTCCATTTTATCTTCCTATCCTATTGTCTTGCCACATTTCCATTTTCCTTCCTTTGTATCTTCATTCCATTTTCTTTTCCATTCCTTTTCTCTCACTTCCCTTTTCTCTTCCATTCCTTATCTTTTATATTCCTTACATTATCTCCTCCTCTTGTCTTCCGTTTTCTCTAGTTTACCTTTTGTCTTCCCTCTTTTCTCAGCCTTCCCTTTTATATTCCTACCCTTTTATCTAACTTCCCCTTTATCTTCCTTCCCTTTTTTCTTCCTTGCCTTTTATCTTCATTCCTTTCCTATCTTTTCTCTTCCTTTCCTTTTATATTCTTTTCCTTTTCTCTTTCTTCCCCTTTACCTTCCTTTTCTTTTCTCTTCCATCCCATTTATATTCCTTCCCTTTAACTTCCCTCTTTTTCTCCTCCCTTTTATTATCCTTTCCCGTTCTCTTCCTACCCATTTATCTTCCCTCCCTTATATCCTCCTTACCTTTTCACTTCATTTCCTTTTATTTTTCCTCCCTTTTATCTTCCTGTTATCTTCCCATCCTTTAATTTTCCTTTCCTTTTATCTTCATTCCGTTTATCTAACCCCCCGTTTTTTCTTCCTTACATTTTATCTTCCTTCCCTTTTATCTTCCTTCGCTTTCCCCTTACTACTCTTTTCTCTAACTTCCCTTTTTCTTCCTCTTCTTTTCTCTTCCTTCCATTTTATCTTCCCTTTTATATGCCTTCCCTTTTCTTTTCCTCCCTTTTCTATCCCCTTCCTTTTCTCTTCCTTCTCTTTTCTCTTCCCTCTTATCTTCCTTCCCTTTTACATTCCTTCCCTTTTCTTTTACTTCCCTTTTAACTTCGCTCCCTTTTCTCTTCCTTCCCTTATCTCTTCCTTCCCTTCCTTTTCTCTTCCTTTCCTTTTCTCTTCCTTTCCTCTTCCTTTCCTCTTCCTTTCCTCTTCCTTTCTTTTTCTCTAACATCCCTTTTATATTCCCTGCCCTTTTATCTTCCTCCCTTTTATCTCCTTTTCCTTTCCTCTTTTTTCCTTTTCTCTTCCTTTTCTCTCCTCTTCCCTTTTTTCCCTCCCGTTTTTCTTCCTTTAGTTTTATCTTACTTCCATTTTATCTACCTTCCCGTTTCTCTATCTTACCTTTTATCTTCCCTACATTGTGTCTTTCTTCCCTTTTCTATTTCTTGCGTGTATTTTCCTTCTCTTTTATCTTCTTTCCCTTTTATCATCCCTCCCTTTTATATCCCTTCCATTTTATCTACCTTCCCTTTTGTCTTCCTTCCCTTGTATCTTCCTTCCCTATCATCTCCCCTCGCTTTTATCTTCATTCCCTTTTCTCTTCCTTGCTTATACTTTCTTTCCCTTTTATCCTCCTTCCTTTTTTTCTTCCTTCCTTTTCTCTTCCCTCCCTTTTATCTTCCCTTTTTTCCTCCCTATTACCTTTCCTGTTTTTTCTCTTCCTTCGCTTTTAC
Source organism: Uropetala carovei (assembly GCA_036926305.1). Classification (NCBI taxonomy): domain Eukaryota; kingdom Metazoa; phylum Arthropoda; class Insecta; order Odonata; family Petaluridae; genus Uropetala; species Uropetala carovei. The sequence continues at coordinate 9,571,815 of JAXCHB010000325.1, forward strand.
CTTTATTTCCTTTTATCCTCCCTTTTATCTTCCCTTTCATGTTCCTTCCTATTTATCGTCCGTCACTATACTCTTCCCTTTTCTCTTCCTTTTCTTTTCTCATCATTTTCTTTTATCTTTCTTCCCTTTTATCTGCTACATTTTATGTTCCATCCCTTTTTTCTTACCTCCGTTTTCTCTTCGCTTTTATCTTATTCCCTACCATTTATCTTCCTTCCTTTTATCTCCCCTGCCTTGATCTTCTTTCAGTTTTTTCTTCCTTTCCTTTTATCTTTCCACCGTTTTACCTTACTTAACTTTTCGCTTCGTTCCGTTTTATTTTCCTACCATATTGTCTTCCCACTTTTATATTCTTTCCCTTTCATCTTCCTTCCATTTTCTCTTTCTTTCCTATTCAGTTATTTCCTATTTATCTTCCTTTCTTATCTTTTCTGTTTTATCTGCCATCCATTACATCTTCCTTCCCTTTATCTTCCTTTCACATTTCTGTTCCTCTCCGTACCTCTCCCGTCCATATCGTTTCTCTTTTGTCTTCCTACCCTTTTATCTTCCTTCCCATTTATCTTCCTTCCCGTTTCTCTTCTTTTCCTTGTTTATCCCTCCCTTTTATCTTCTTTCCCTTTTGTATTCCTTCCCCTCTATCTTCCTTTCTTTTATCTTCCTTCCTTTTATCTTCAATCCCTTTCGTCTTCCTTCCCTTTTCTCTTCCTTTCCTCATTTCTTCACTCCCTTTTCTCTTCCTTCCCTAATCTCTGTCTTTCCTTTTATCTTCTTTCCCTTTTCTCTTCCTTTCTTTATCTCTTCCCTCCCGTTTATCCTCCTTCCCCTTTCTCTTTCTTCCCTTTGATCTTCCTTCCTTTTATCTTCAATCCCTTTTCCAATCCTTCGCTTTTCTGTTCCTTATCTCTTCCCTCCCTTTTTCTTCCTTCCCCTTTCTCTTCCCTCCCTTTTGTATACCTTCCCTTTTATCGTCCCTCCCTTTTATTTTCCTTCCTTTTTTTATCTCCGTCCGCTTTTATCGTCCCTCCGTTTTGTCTTTCTTTCCCTTTCTCTTCCTCCATTTTATCTTCCGTTTTATTTTCCTTCCATTTTTTCTTACTTTCGTTTTCTCCTACATCCGTTTTATCTTCCCTTTTCTATTACTTTCCTTATCTCTTCCTTATCTTTTCTCTTTTATATTCCTTCCAATATCTCTTATTACACTTTATCTTTCTTTCACTTTTCGGTTCCTTTCCTTTTCTCTTCCTTTACTTTTATCTTCCTTTCCCTTTTAACTTCCTTCCCGTTTCTCTTTCTTCCCTTTTATCTTCCTTCACCTTTCTGTTTCTATCCTTTTATCTTTCATCCCTTTTATCTTCCTTCCAATTCCTCTTTCTTTCCTTTAACTTCCTTGCGTTTTACCCTGTGTCTTCTCTTACTTCATTTTAATATTCCTCCCCTTTCTCTTCACTTCCTTTTCGCTTGCTTTCCTTTTCTCATCTTTCCCATTTATCTTCCCTTTTTTTACCCTATATTTTTCTTCCGTTTTTTCTTCCCTCCATTTCTCTACGCTTTTATCTTCCTTCCCCTTTAATATTCCCTCCCTTTTATATTCCTTCTCTTTTATCTTATTTCCTTTTTGTCTTCCTTCCCGTTTCTCTTCCTTCCTTTTATCTTCCTTTCCTTTCATTTTCCTTCCCTTTAATCTTCCCTCCCTTTTATCTTATCTCCCTTTTATCTTTCTTCCCTTTTCTCTTATTGTCTTTTCTCTTCCTTTGTTTTTCTTATCGCTCCCTCTTATGATCCTACCCTTTTATATTCCCGCACTTTTCTCTCCCTCTGCTTTTCTCTTCCCTTTTCTTTTCCTTTCCTTCTCTCTTCCTTCCATTTTATATTCTTTAACTTGCCACGTTTATATTTTCCTTCCATTTTTTCTTCCTTCCCTTTTCTCTTTTATCTTCCATACCCTTCCATCTACGTTCGCTTTTATCTTCCTTACCTTTTCTCTTCCTTTCCTTTTCTCATCCCTCCCTTTCTACTCCTTTCCCTTTTCGCTATGTTGCTTCCCCTTTATCTTCCCTCCCTTATGTCTTGCTTGCATTTCCCCGTTCTATCTTTTTCCCTTCCCTCCCTTTTATATTCCTTCGCTATTATATTTCCTCCCATTTATCTACCCTTTTCTCTTCCTTTCCTTTTATTTCCTCCACTTCTATCTTCCCTCCCTTTTATCTTCCGTTTTCTTTTCCTTTTCTCTTCCTTGCCTTTAATCTTCCTACCCTTTTATCATCCCTCCCTTTTCTCTTCCTCTTTCTCCTTCCCTTTTATCTTCCGTCCCTTTTATCTTCCCGACATTTTATTTTCCTTCCCTTCTTTTACTCATTTTCTCTTCCTTTATATCTTCCTTTCCTTATATATTTCTTCCCTTTTATCTTCCTTCCCTTTTATCTGTCCTACATATTATATTCCTTCCCTTTTTTTACTCCTTTTCTCTTCTTTTATGTCTTCCTTCCCCTTTAATTTTCCCTCCTTTTCATTTCCGTCACTTTCCTCTTCCATGCCTTCCCTTTTACCTTCCTTCCTTTTTCTCTCCCTTTCCTTTTCTCTTCCCTCCCTTTTATATCCTTCCGTTTTATCTTCCCTCCCTTTAGTATTCCTTCCCTATACTATTTCTTTCCTTATCTCTTCCCTGCCTTTTATCTTCCTTCCCGTTTCTCTTCCTTCTTTTTATCTTCCCTCCCTTTGCTCATCCTTCCCTTTCTCTTCCTTTCCTTTTCTCTTCCCTCCCTTTTATATTCCTCGCCTTTAATCTTCCCTCCCTTTTATCTTCCCTCACTTTTATCTTCCTTCCCTTTAATCGTCATTCTCTTTTTCTGCCTTCTCTTACATATTCCTTCCCATTTATCTTCCCTCCCTTTTATCTTTCTTCCCGTTTCTCTTACTACGCTTTTCTCTCAATCATTTCTTTCCCTCCCTCTTGTCAACCTATCCTTTTACCTTCCATGACTTTCCTCTCTCACTCCTTTTCTCTTCCATTCCTTTTCTCTTCCTTCCATTTTATCTTCCTTAACTTTTCTATTCCTTTACTTTTACTCCTTTCGGTTTCTATTCCATACCTTTTACTTCCTTCCCATTTCTTATTCCTTCCCTTATATCTTTCTTCCCTTTCCTGTTCCTTCAGTATAACTTCGTATCGTATTGTCTTCCCTTTTATCTTACTTGACTTTGCTATTCCTTCCATTTTCATTCCTTCCCTTTTACCTTACCTCGTTTTTCCTTTCCTTCCCTTTTTCATCCTTTCCTTTCACTTCCCTCCTTTTTATACTGCTTCCGTTTTATCTTCCCTCCCTTTTTTAACCCTTCTCTCTTATCTTCACTCCCTTTCCTTTCGTTCCCTTTTCTCTACCTTTCCTTATCTCTTCCCTCCCTTTTATTTTCCTTTCCCTTTTCTCTTCTCTCTCTTTTATCTTCCTTCACTTTTCTCTTTTACCTTTCCTCCCTTTTCTATTCCTTACCTTTTCACATCCTATTCTTTTCTTTTTCCTCCCTTTTAACTTCCTGTTGTCTTCCTTCCATTTCCTCTTCCTTTCCTTTCATCTTCCCTCCTTTTTATCTTCCCTCCCTTTTCTCTTCCTTCCCTTTTCTCTATAATCCCTTATAGTTTCCTTCCCCTTTATCTTCCCGCACTTTTGTCTTCCTTCCCACGTCTTATCCTTTCCTATTTTCTAGCATCCCCTTTATCTAACTTCCATTTGATCTTCCTTCTCTTTTATCTTTCCTCCCTTTTATCTTCCATCGTTTTCTCTTCCTTCGCTTTCCTCTTCCTTCCCTCTTATTTTTTTTCCTTTTATCTTCCATTCCTTTTATATGCCCTCCCTTTTCTTTTACTTCCCTTTTATCTTCCCTCCATTTTCTCTACCTTCCCTTTTATCTTCCTTTTCTCGTCCTATCTCTTCTCTTCCTTACCTTTCCTCTTTCTTCGTATTTCTCTTCCTTTCCACTTCTCTTCCTTTTTTTCCCTCCCTTTTCTTTCCTTTTCTCTTCCTTCCCCTTTACATTCCCTTATCTCTTCCTACCCTTCTATCTTCATTCCCTTTTATCTAACATCCATTTTCACTTCCTTTCCTTTTATCTTACGTCCCTTTCATCTAACCTCCCTTTTCTATTCTATTTTCTCTTCCTTTTCTTTCATCTTCCCTCCATATTATCTTCCTTCCCTTATCTCTTCCTTCCCTTCCTTATTTCTTCCTTTCCTTTTCTTTTCCTTTCCTTTTCTCTTCCTTTCCTTTTCTTTTCCATACATTTTATCTTTCCTCCCTTATACCTCCTACCCTATTCTCTTCCTTTCTTTTTCTCTCACATCCCTTTTATAATACCTGCCCTTTTATCTTCCTCCCTTTTATCTCCTTTTCCTTTCCTCTTTTTTCCTTTTCTGTTCCTTTCCTTTCATCTTCCCTTTTTTCCTCCCGTGTCTCTTCCTTCCCTTTTATCTTCCTTCTATTTCATCTTCCCTACCTTTTCTCTTCCTTCCCTTTTCTCTTCCTTCCCTTTTCTCTTCCTTCCCTTTTCTCTTCCTTCCCTTTTCTCTTCCTTCCCTTTTATCTACCTTCCCGTTTCTCTATCTTACCTTTTATCTTACCTACATTGTGTCTTCCATCCCTTTTCGATTCCTTGCGTTTATTTTCCTTCCTTTTATTTTCTTTCCATTTTATCATCCCTCCCTTTTATATCCCTCCATTTTATCTACCTTCCCTTTTTTCTTCCTTCCATTTTCTCTTCCTTCTTTTTATCTTCCTTCCGTATCATCTCCCCTCGATTTATCTTCCTTGCTTATATTTTCCTTCCCTTTTATCCTCCTTCCTTTTTTTCTTCATTCCTTTTATCTTCCTTTCTTTTTATCTCCCTTTCCTCTCCCCTCCCTTTTATATTCCCTTTTTTCCACCCTATTACTATTACTCCTTTTTCTCTTCCTTCCTTTTTACCTTTCTTTCATTTTATCCTCCCTTTTACCTTTCCTTTCTTCTTCCTTACTTATTATCATCCCTCACTATACTCTTCCTTCCCTTTTGTCTTCCTTTTCTCTTCTCATCATTTTCTTTTATCTTCGTTCCCTTTTATCTTCCCTGTATTTTAGGTTCTATCCCTTTTCCGTTTTCTCTTACCTCCGTTTTCTCTTCGTTTTATCTTACTTCCCTCCCATTTATCTTCCTTCCTTTTATCTCCCCTCCCTTTTGTCTTCCTTCAATTTTATCCTCCTTTCCTTTTATCTTTCCTCCGTTTTGCCTTCCTTAACTTTGCGTTTCGTTCCGTATTATTTTCCTATCATATTGTCTTCCCACTTTTATATTCTTTCCCTTTCATCTTCCTTCCATTTTCTCTTCCTTTCCTAATCAGTTACTTCCTATTTATCTTCCTTTCTTATCTTTTCTATTTTATATTCCTTCCATTAACTCTTCTTCCCTTTATCTTCCTTTCACATTTCTGTTCCTTTCCGTATCTCTCCCGTCCATATCGCTTCCCTTTTGTCTTCCTTGCCCTTTCCTCTTCCTTCCCATTTATCTTCCTTCCCGTTTCTCCTCATTTCCTTTTTTTATCCTTCCCTTTTCTCTTCCTTCCCTTTTCTCTTCCTTCCCTTTTCTCTTCCTTTCCTCATTTCTTCCCTCCCTTTTATCCTCCTTCCCTAATCTGTTACTTTCCTTTTATCTTCTTTCCCGTTTCTCTTCCTTTCTTTATCTCTTCCCACCCTTTTATCCTCCTTCCCCTTTCTCTTCCCTTTTATCTTCCTTCCTTTTACCTTCTATCCCTTTTCTCTTCCTTCCCTTTTCTGTTCTTATCTCTTCCCTCCGTTTCATCTTCCTTCCCCTTTCATCTCCCATCCCATTACCTCTTCATTCCCTTTTCTCTTGCATTCTTTTTCCTTTCCCTTTTCTCTTCCCTACCTTTTCTCATCCTTCCCTTTTATCATCCTTCCCTTTTCTCTACCTTACCTCTTCTCTTCCTTTAAATTTCTCTTCCTTTTCTCTTCCTTTCCTTTTCTGTCCTTTCCTTTTCTATTCCTTACCTCTTCTCTTCCTTCCCCTTTCTCTTCCTTTCCTTTTCTCTTCCCTCCCTTTTATGTTCCTTCACTTTTCCACTTTACCTTCCCACCCTTTTCAATCCTTACCTTTTCACTTCCTTTCCATTTCTTTTTCCTCCCTTTTATCTTCCTGTTATCTTCCCATCCTTTAATTTTCCTTTCCTTTCCTTTTATCTTCATTCCGTTTATCTAACCCCCCCGTTTTTTCTTCCTTCCATTTTATCTTCCTTCCCTTTTATCTTCATTCGCTTTCCCCTTCCTACCCTTTTCTCTAACTTCCCTTTTTCTCCTTCTCTTTTCTCTTCCTTCCATTTTATCTTCCCTTTTATATGCCTTCCCTTTTCTTTTCCTCCCTTTTCTATCCCCTTCCTTTTCTCTTCCTTCTCTTTTCTCTTCCCTCTTATATTCCTTCCCTTTTACATTCCTTCGCTTTTCTTTTACTTCACGTTTAACTTCCCTCCCTTTTCTCTTCCTTCCCTTATCTCTTCCTTCCCTTCCTTTTCTCTTCCTTTCTTTTCCTTTTCTTTTCTTAAACTTTTATAAACTCTGCCCTTTTATCTTCCTCCCTTTTATCTCCTCTTCCTTTCCTCTTTTTTCCTTTTCTCTTCCATTTCATTCCTCTTCCCTTTTTTCCCTCCCGTTTCTCTTCCTTTACTTTTATCTTCCTTCCATTTTATCTTCCTTCGACTTTTCCTTTCATTCATTATTTCTTCCTTATCTCTTCCTTATGTTTTCCCTTTTATCTTCCTTCTTATATCTCATCCTTCCTTTATCATACTTTCACTTTTCACTTCCTTTCCTTATCTCTTCCTTCCATATCGGTTACCTTTTATCTTCCCTACATTGTGTCTTCCTTCCCTTTTCTATTCCTTGCGTTTATTTTCCTTCCCTTTTATCTTCTTTCCCTTATATCATCCCTCCCTTTTATATCCCTTCCATTTTATCTACCTTCCCTTTTGTCTTCCTTCCCTTGCATCTTCCTTCCCTATCATCTCCCCTCGCTTTTATCTTCATTCCCTTTTCTCTTCCTTTCTTTTCTTTTCCTTGCCTTTATATTCCCTCCCTTTCGTCTTCCTTCCTTTTTCGCTTCCTTTCCTCATTTCTTCACTCCCTTATATCTTCCTTCCCTAATCTCTGTCTTTTCTCTTATCTTCTTTCCCTTTTCCCTTCCTTTCTTTATCTCTTCCCTCCCTTTTATCTTCCTTCCCCTTTCTCTTTCTTCCCTTTTATCTTCCTTCCTTTTATCTTCAATCCTTTTTGTCGTCCTTCCCTTTTCTGTTCCTTATCTCTTCCCTCCGTTTCATCTTCCTTCCCCTTTCTCGTCCCTCCCTTTTGTATTCCTTCGCTATATTCTTCCCTCCCTTTTATCTTCCTTCCCTTTCTTTATCTCCTTCCGCTTTTATCTTCCCTCCGTTTTGTCTTTCTTTCCCTTTCTCTTCCCACCTTTTGTCTTCCGTTTTATTTTCCTTCCATTTTCTCTTACTTTCCTTTTCTACTGCATCCCTTTTATCTTCCCTTTTCTATTCCTATCCTTACCTCTTCCTCCCTTATCTTTTCTCTTTTATATTCCTTCCATTATCTCTTATTACACTTTATCTTTCACTTTTCGGTTCCTTTCCTTTTCTCTCCTTTACTTTTATCTTCCTTTCCCTTTTATCTTCCTTCCCTTTTCTCTTTCTTCCCTTTTATCTTCCTTCACCTCTCTGTTTCTATCCTTTTATCTTCCTTTTATCTTTCATCCCTTTTATCTTCCTTCCCTTTCCTCTTCCTTCCCTTTAACTTCCTTGCGGTTTACCCTGTGTCTTCTCTTACTTCATTTTTATATTCCTCCCCTTTATCTTCTCTTCCTTTTCGCTTGCTTTCCTTTTCTCATCTTTCCCATTTATCTTTCCTTTTTTTACCCTATACTGTATAATCCGTTTCTTCTTCCCTCCATTTCTCTACGCTTTTATCTTCCTTCCCCTTTAATATTCCCTCCCTTTTATATTCCTTCTCTTTTATCTTATTTCCTTTTTGTCTTCCTTCCCGTTTCTCTTCCTTCCTTTTATCTTCCTTTCCTTTCATTTTCCTTCCCTTTAATCTTCCGTCCCTTTTATCTTACCTCCCTTTTATCTTTCTTCCCTTTTCTCTTATTGCCTTTTCTCTTCCTTTGTTTTTCTATTCCCTCCCTCTAATGATCCTACCCTTTTATATTCCTTCACTTTTTTCTCCCTCTGCTTTTCTCTTCCCTTTTCTTTTCCTTTCCTTCTCTCTTCCTTCCATTTTATATTCTTTGACTTGCCACGTTTATATTTTCCTTCCCTTTTTTCTTCATTCCATTATCTCTTATTTCCCTTTTATCTTCCTTCCCTTTTCTCTTTCTTTCCTTAACTCTTCCTTCCTTATCTTTTTTCTTTTATCTTCCATACCCTTCCCTCTTCGTTCGCTTTTGTCTACCCTTTTCTCTTTCTTTCCCTTTTGGCTTCCTTCCCTTTTCTCTTCTTTTCCCATCGTCATCCCTCCCTTTTCTACTCCTTTCCCTTTTCTCGATGTTGCTTCCCCATTATCTTCCCTCCCTTATGTATTACTTTCATTTCCGCAATCTTTCCGTTTCTCTTCCCTCCTTTTTATATTCCTTAGCTTTTATATTCCCTCCCTTTCATCTTCCTTCCTTATATCTTCCTCCACTTCTATCTTACCTCCCTTTTATTTTCCGTTTCTCTTCCCTTTTCTCTTCCTTGCCTTTCATCATCCCTCCCTCTTATCTTCCCTCCCTTTTCTTTTCCTCTTTTCTCATTCCCTTCCGTCCCTTTTAACTTCCCTACATTTTATCTTCCTCCCCTTTTTTCCTCCTTTTCTCTTCCTTTATTTCTTTCTTCCCTATTATCTTGTTTCTTTTTATCTTCCATACATTTTATCTTCCTTCCCTATTTTCCTCCGTTTCTCTTTCCTTATATTTTCCTTCCCCTTTCATCTTCCTTCGTTTTCATTTTCCTTCACTTTCCTCTTCCCTGTCTTTTTCCTTCCTTCTCTTTTACCTTCCTTCCTTTCCTATTCTCTTCCCTCCCTTTTACATCCTTACGTTTTATCTTCCCGCCCTTTTATATTCCTTTTTCCCCTCCTTCCTTTAGTCTTCCTCCACTTCTATATTCCCTCCCTTTTATCTTCCGAATTCTCTTCCCATACTCTTCCTTCCCTTTTATCTTCCCTCCGTTTTTTCTTCCTCTTTTCTCCTTCCATTTTATCTTCCCTCCGTTTTTTCTTCCTCTTTTCTCCTTCCCTTTTATCTTCCATCGCTTTTATCATCCCTACGTTTTATCTCCCTTCCCTTTATTTCCTCTTTTTCCTTTATATCTTCCTTCCACTTTAATCTTCCCTCCTGTTCATTTTCCTTCACTTTCACTTCACTTCCATGACTTTTTCGTTCGTTCCCTTTTGCTTTCCTTCCTTTTTCTCTTACTTTCCTTTTCTCTTCCCTCCCTGTTGTATTCCTTCCCTATACTCTTCCTTTCCTAATCTCTTCCTTCCTTTATCTTCCTTCCCGTTTCTCTTCCTTCCCGTTTCTCTTCCTTCCCTATCCTCATAATTCCCTTTTCCCTTCTTTCATTTTCTCTTCCCACCCTTTTATCTTCCTTTTTTCTTCTTTCCCTTTTCTCTTCCCTCCCTTTTATCTTCCTTCCCTTTTCTCTTTGTTCCCTTTTCTCATTCATCCTTTTTAACTTCCTTCCCCTTTATTTTCCCTAAATTTTATCCTTCCTCTTTAATCTTCCCTCACTTTCATCTTCCTTCCCTTATGTCTTCGTTCCCTTTTCTCTTTCATCCCTATTATATTCCTTCCCCTTTATTTTCCCTAAACTTTATCCTTCCTCTTCAATCTTCCCTCACTTTCATCTTCCTTCCCTTATCTCTTCGTTCCCTTTTCTCTTTCATCCCTATTATCTTCCTTCCCCTTTATTTTCCCTAAATTTTATCCTTCCTCTTTAATATTCCCTCACTTTCATCTTCCCTCTCTTTTGGTCTTCGTTCCCTTTTCTCTTTCATCCCTTTTCTCTTTCATCCCTTTTACCTTCCTTCCCCTTTATTTTCCCTAAATTTTATCCTTCCTCTTTAATCTTCCCTAACTTACATCTTCCTTCCCTTTTATCTTCGTTCCCTTTTCTCTTTCATCCCTTTTATCTTCCTTCCCCTTTATTTTCCCTTAATTTTATCCTTCCTCTTCCTTCCCTTATCTCTTCGTTCCCTTTTCTCTTTCATCCCTATTATATTCCTTCCCCTTTATTTTCCCTAAACTTTATCCTTCCTCTTCAATCTTCCCTCACTTTCATCTTCCTTCCCTTTTCTCTTCGTTCCCTTTTCTCTTTCATCCCTTTTATCTTCCTTCCCCTTTATTTTCCCTAAATTTTATCCTTCCTCTTTAATATTCCCTCACTCCTTCCCTTTTGTCTTCGTTCCCTTTTCTCTTTCATCCCTTTTACCTTCCTTCCCCTTTATTTTCCCTAAATTTTATCCTTCCTCTTTAATCTTCCCTCACTTTCATCTTCCTTCCCTTTCCTCTTCGTTCCCTTTTCTCTTTCATCCCTTTAATCTTCCTTCCCCTTTATTTTCCCTAAATTTTTACCTTCCTCATCAATCTTCCCTCACTTTCATCTTCCTTCCCTTTTCTCTTCGTTCCCTTTTGTCTTTCATCCCTTTTATATTCCTTCCCCTTTGTTTTCCCTAAATTTTATCCTTCCTCTTTAATCTTCCCTCACTTTCATCTTCCTTCCCTTTTCTCTTCGTTCCCTTTTCTCTTTCATCCCTTTTATCTTCCTTCCCCTTTATTTTCTCTAAATTTTATCCTTCCTCTTTAATCTTCCCTCACTTTCATTTTCCTTCCCTTTTCTCTTTCATTCCTTTTTTCTTCCTTCCCCTTTATTTTCCCTAAATTTTATCCTTCCTCTTTAATCTTCCCTCACAATCATCTTCCTTCCATTTTCTATACGTTCCCTTTTCTCTTTCATCCCTTTTGTCTTCCTTCCCCTTTATTTTCCCTAAATTTTATCCTTCCTTTTTGATCTTCCCTCACTTTCATCTTCCTTCCCTATTCTCTACTTTCCCTTTTCTCTTTCATCCCTTTTATCTTCCTTCCCCTTTATTTTCCCTAAATTTTATCCATCCTCTTTAATCTTCCCTCACATTAATCTTCCTTCCATTTCTCTTCGTTCCCTTTTCTCTTTCATCCCTTTTATCGTCCTTCCCCTTTATTTTCTCTAAATTTTATCCTTCCTCTTTAATCTTCCCCTTTCTCGTCCGTCCCTTTTGTATTCCTTCGCTATATTCTTCCCTCCCTTTTATCTTCCTTCCCTTTCTTTATCTCCTTCCGCTTTTATCTTCCCTCCGTTTTGTCTTTCTTTCCCTTTCTCTTCCCCCCTTTTGTCTTCCGTTTTATTTTCCTTCCATTTTCTCTTACTTTCCTTTTCTACTACATCCCTTTTATCTTCCCTTTTCTATTCCTATCCTTACCTCTTCCTCCCTTATCTTTTCTCTTTTATATTCCTTCCATTATCTCTTATTACTTCCCTTTTCGGTTCCTTTCCTTTTCTCTCCTTTACTTTTATCTTCCTTTCCCTTTTATCTTCCTTCCCTTTTCTCTTTCTTCCCTTTTATCTTCCTTCACCTCTCTGTTTCTATCCTTTTATCTTCCTTTTATCTTTCATCCCTTTTATCTTCCTTCCCTTTCCTCTTCCTTCCCTTTAACTTCCTTGCGGTTTACCCTGTGTCTTCTCTTACTTCATTTTTATATTCCTCCCCTTCCCTTTCCCTTCCTTCCCTTTTCTCTTCGTTCCCTTCTCTCTTTCATCCCTTTTATCTTCCTTCCCCTTTATTTTCCCTAAATTTTATCCTTCCTCTTTACTCTTCCATAACTTTCGTCTTCCATCCCTACTATCTTCCTCCCCCACTATCGTCCACCATATTCTACTCCTCCGCTACTATCCTCCTCCCCTATGTACCCTTATAAACCCTTATGTCCCCTTGTAAACCCTTATGTCCCCTTCTGAACCCTTGGATGCATGTATGACCCCCTTATGTCCCCTTGTGAACCCTTGGATGCATGCATGACCCCCTTATGTCCCCTTGTGAACCCTTGGATGCATGTATGACCCCCCTATGTCCCCGTGTGAACCCTTGGATGCATGTATGACCCCCTTATGTCCCCGTGTGAACCCTTGGATGCATGTATGACCCCCTTATGTCCCCTTGTGAACCCTTGGATGCATGTATGACCCCCTTATGTCCCCTTGTGAACCCTTGGATACATATATGACCCCCTTATGTCCCCTTGTGAACCCTTGTATGCATGTATGACCCCCTTATGTCCCCTTGTGAACCCTTGGATGCATGTATGACCCCCTTATGTCCCCGTGTGAACCCTTGGATGCATGCATGACCCCCCTATGTCCCCTTGTGAACCCATGGATGCATGCATGACCCCCTTATGTCCCCTTGTGAACCCTTGGATGCATGTATGACCCCCCTATGTCCCCGTGTGAACCCTTGGATGCATGTATGACCCCCTTATGTCCCCGTGTGAACACTTGGATGCATGTATTACCTCCTTATGTCCCCGTGTGAACCCTTGGATGCATGTATGACCCCCTTATGTCCCCTTGTGAACGCTTGGATGCATGTATGACCCCCTTATGTCCCTTTGTGAACCCTTGGATGCATGTATGACCCCCTTATGTCCCCGTGTGAACCCTAGGATGCATGTATGACCCCCTTATGTCCCCTTGCGAACCCTTGGATGCATATATGACCCCCTTATGTCCCCGTGTGAACCCTTGGATGCATGTATGACCCCCTTATGTCCCCTTGTGAACGCTTAGATGCATGTATGACCCCCTTATGTCCCATTGTGAACACTTATGACCCCCTTATGTCCCCTTGTGAACCCTTATGACCCCCTTATGTCCCCTTGTGAACCCTTGGATGCTTGTATGACCCCCTTATGTCCCCTTGTGAACACTTATGACACCCTTATGTCCCCTTGTGAACCCTTGGATGCATGTATGACCCCCTTATGTCCCATTGTGAACCCTTATGACCCCCTTATGTCCCCTTGTGTATCCTTGGATGCATGTATGACCCCCTTATGTCCCCTTGTGAACACTTGGATGCATGTATGACCCCCTTATGTCCCGTTGTGAACCCTTATGACCCCCTTATGTCCCCTTGTGAACCCTTGGATGCATGTATGACCCCCTTATGTCCCGTTGTGAACGCTTGGATGCATGTATGACCCCCTTATGTCCCCTTGTGAACACTTGGATGCATGTATTACCCCCTTGTGAACCCTTATGACCCCCTTATGTCCCCTTGTGAACCTTTGGATGCATGTATGACCATCTTATGTCCCCTTGTGAACCATTATGACCCCCTTATGTCCCCTTGTGAACCCTTGGATGCATGTATGACCCCCTTATGTCCCCTTGTGAACCCTTGGATGCATGTATGACCCCCTTATGTCCCCGTGTGAACCCTTGGATGCATGTATTACCACTTTATGTCCCCGTGTGAACCCTTGGATGCATGTATGACCACCTTATGTCCCCTTGTAAACGCTTGGATGCATGTATGACCCCCTTATGTCCCCTTGTGAACCCTTGGATGCATGTATGACCCCCTTATGTCCCCTTGTGTACCCTTGGATGCATGTATGACCCCCTTATGTCCCCGTGTGAACCCTTGGATGCATGTTTGACCCCCTTATGTTCCCTTGTGAACACTTGGATGCATGTATGACCCCCTTATGTCCCCGTGTGAACACTTGGATGCATGTATGACCCCCTTATGTCCGCGTGTGAACCCTTGGATGCATGTTTGACCCCCTTATGTTCCCTTGTGAACACTTGGATGCATGTATGACCTTCTTATGTCCCCGTGTGAACCCTTGGATGCATGTATGACCCCCTTACGTCCCGTGTGAACCCTTGGATGCATGTAGGACCCCCTTATGTCCCCTTGTGAACCCTTGGATGCATGTATGACCCCCTTATGTCCCCGTGTGAACCCTTGTATGCATGTGTGACCCCCTTATGTCCCCTTGTAAACTCTTGGATGCATGTATGACCCCCTTATGTCCCCGTGTGAACCCTTGGATGCATGTTTGACCCGCTAATGTCCCCTTGTGAACCCTTGGATGCATGTATGACCCCCTTATGTCCCCGTGTGAACCCTTGGATGCATGTATGACCCCCTTATGTCCCCTTGTGAACACTTGGATGCATGTATGACCCCCTTATGTCCCCGTGTGAACCCTTGGATGCATGTATGACCCCCTTATGTCCCCTTGTGAACGCTTGGATGCATGTATGACCCCCTTATGTCCCATTGTGAACCCTTATGACCCCCTTATGTCCCCTTGTGAACACTTGGATGCATGTATGACCCCCTTATGTCCCCTTTTGAACACTTGGATGCATGTATGACCCCATTGTGAACCCTTATGACCCCCTTATGTCCCCTTGTGAACGCTTGGATGCATGTATGACCACCTTATGTCCCGTTGTGAACCCTTGGATGCATGTATGACCCCCTTATGTCCCCTTGTGAACCCTTGGATGCATGTATGACCCCCTTATGTCCCCTTGTGAACCCTTGGATGCATGGATGACCCCCTTATGTCCCCTTGTGAACCCTTATGACCCCATTATGTCCCCTTGTGAACCCTTGGATGCATGTATGACCCCCTTATGTCCCCTTGTGAACGCTTGGATGCATGTATGACCCACTTATGTCCCCTTGTGAACCCTTGGATGCATGTATGACCCCCTTATGTCCCCGTGTGAACCCTTGGATGCATGCATGACCCCCCTATGTCCCCTTGTGAACCATTGGATGCATGCATGACCCCCTTATTTCCCCTTGTTAACCCTTGGATGCATGTATGACCCCCTTATGTCCCCTTGTGAACGCTTGGATGCATGTATGACCCTCTTATGTCCCCTTTTGAACTCTTGGATGCATGTTTGACCCACTTATGTCCCCTTGTGAACCCTTGGATGCATGTATGACCTCCTTATGTCCCCGTGTGAACCCTTGGATGCATGCATGACCACCCTATGTCCCCTTGTGAACCCTTGGATGCATGCATGACCCCCCTATGTCCCCGTGTGAACCCTTGGATGCATGTATGAACACCTTATGTCCCCGTGTGAACCCTTGGATGCATGTATTACCCCCTTATGTCCCCTTGTGAATCCTTGGATGCATGTATGACCCCCTTATGTCCCCCTGTGAACCCTTGGATGCAATTATGACCCCCTTATGTCCCCTTGTGAACGCTTGGATGCATGTATGACCCCCTTATGTCCAATTGTGAACCCTTATGACCCCCTTATGTCCCCTTGTGAACCCTTAGATGCATGTATGACCCCCTTATGTCCCATTGTGACCCCTTGGATGCATGTATGACCCCCTTATGTCCCCTTGTGAACCCTTATGACCCTCTTATGTCCCCTTATGAACCCTTGGATGCATGTATGACCCCCTTATGTCTCCTTGTGAACACTTATGACACCATTATGTCCCCTTGTGAACCCTTGGATGCATGTATGACCCCCTTATGCCCCCTTGTGAACCTTTATGACACCCTTATGACCCCTTGTGAACACTTGGATGCATGTATGACCCCCTTATGTCCCGTTGTGAACCCTTATGACCCCCTTATGTCCCCTTGTGACCCCCTTGTGAACCCTTATGACACCCTTATGTCCCCTTGTGAACCCTTGGTTGCGTGTATGACCCCCTTATGTCCCCTTGTGAACCCCTGGATGCATGTATGACCACCTTATGTCCCCTTGTGAACCCTTGGATGCATGTATGACCCACTTATGTCCCCTTGTGAACCCTTGGATGCATGTATGACCCCCTTATGAACCCTTATGACCCGCTTATGTCCCGTTTTGAACTCTTGGATGCATGTATGACCCTCTTATGTCCCGTTGTGAACCCTAGGATGCATGTTTGACCCCCTTATGTCCCCTTGTGAACACTTGGATGCATGTATGACCCCCTTGTGAACACTTATGACCCCCTTATGTCCCCTTGTGAACCCTTGGATGCATGTATGACCACCTTATGTCCCCTTGAGAACCATTATGACCCACTTATGTCCCCTTGTGAACCCTTGGATGCATGTATGACCCCCTTATGTCCCCTTGTGAACCCTTTAATGCATGTATGACCCCCTTATGTCTCCTTGTGAACCCTTGGATGCATGTATGACCCCATTATGTCCCTTTGTGAACCCTTATGACCACCTTATGTCCCCTTGTGGACCCTTGGATTCATGTATGACCCCCTTATGTCCCCTTGTGAACCCTTGGATGCATGTATGACCCCCTTATGTCCCCTTGTGAACCTTTGGATGCATGTATGACCCCCTTGTGAACCCTTATGACCCGCTTATGTCCACTTTTGAACTCTTGGATGCATGTATGACCCCCTTATGTCCCGTTGTGAACCCTTGGATGCATGTATGACCCCCTTATGTCCCCTTGTGAACACTTGGATGCATGTATGACCCCCTTGTGAACCCTTATGACCCCCTTATGTCCCCTTGTGAATCCTTGGATGCATGTATGACCACCTTATGTCCCCTTGTGAACCATTATGACCCCCTTATGTCCCCTTGTGAACACTTGGATGCATGTATGACACTTTTATGTCCCCTTGTGAACCCTTGGATGCATGTATGACCCCCTTATGTCCCCTTGTGAACCCTTGGATGCATGTATGACCCCCTTATGTCCCCTTGTGAACCCTTATGACCCCATTATGTCCCCTTGTGAACCCTTGGATGCATGTATGACCCCCTTATGTCCCCTTGTGAACCCTTGGATGCATGTATGACACCCTTATGTCCCCTTGTGAACGCTTGGATGCATGTATGACCCCCTTATGTCCCCGTGTGAACCCTAGGATGCATGTATGACACACTTATGACCCCTTGTGAACCCTTGGATGCATGTATGACCCCCTTATGTCCCCTTGTGAACACTTATGTCCCTCTTACGTCCCCTTGTGAACCCTTGGATGCATGTATGTTCCCCTTATGTCCACTTGTGAACCCTTGGATGCATGTATGACCCCGTTATGTCCACGTGTGAACCCTTGGATGCATGTATGACCCCCTTATGTCCCCCTGTGAACCCTTGGATGCATGTATGACCCCCTTATGTCCCCTTGTGAACCCTTGGATGCATGTATGACCCCCTTATGTCCCCTTTGTGAACCCTTGGATGCATATATGACCCCCTTATGTCCCCTTTTGAACCCTTGGATGCATGTATGACCCCCTTATGTCCTCTTGTGAACCCTTAAATGCATGTATGACCCCCTTATGTCCACTTGTGAACCCTTGGATGCATGTATGACCCCATTATGTCCCCTTGTGAACCCTTGGATGCATGTATGACCCCCTTATGTCCCCTTGTGAACCCTTGGATGCATGTATGACCCCCTTATGTCCCCTTGTGAACCCTTATGACCCCCTTATGTCTCCTTCTGAACGCTTGGATGCATGTATGACCCCCCTATGTCCCCGTGTGAACCCTTGGATGCATGTATGACCCCCTTATGTCCCCGTGTGAACCCTAGGATGCATGTATTACCCCCTTATGTCCCCGTGTGAACCCTTGGATGCATGTATGACACCTTATGTCCCCTTGTGAACGCTTGGATGCATGTATAACCCCCTTATGTCCCCTTGTGAACCCTTGGATGCATGTATGACCCCCTTATGTCCCCTTGTGAACCCTTGGATGCTTGTATGACCCCCTTATGTCCCCGTGTGAACCCTTGGATGCATGTATGACCCCCTTATGTCCCCTTGTGAACCCTTGGATGCATGTATGACCCCCTTATGTCCCCGTGTGAACGCTTGGATGCATGTATGACCCCCCTATGTCCCCTTGTGAACCCTTGGATGCATGCATGACCCCCTTATGTCCCCTTGTTAATTCTTGGATGCATGTATGACCCCCCTATGTCCCCGTGTGAACCCTTGGATGCATGTATGAACCCCTTATGTCCCCGTGTGAACCCTTGGATGCATGTATTACCCCCTTATGTCCACGTGTGAACCCTTGGATGCATGTATGACCCCCTTATGTCCACTTGTGAACGCTTGGATGCATGAATGACCCTCTTATGTCCCCTTGTGAACTCTTGGATGCATGTATGACCCCCTTATGTCCCCGTGTGAACGCTTGGATGCGTGTATGACCCCCTTATGTCCCCTTGTGAACCCTTGGATGCATGTATGACCCCCTTATGTCCCCGTGTGAACCCTTGGATGCATGTATGACACGCTTATGTCCCCTTGTGAACCCTTGGATGCATGTATGACCCCCTTATGTCCCCGTGTGAACCCTTGGATGCAATTATGACCCCCTTATGTCCCCTTGTGAACGCTTGGATGCATGTATGACCGCCTTATGTCCCATTGTGAACCCTTATGACACCCTTATGTCCTCTTGTGAATCCTTGGATGCATGTATGACCACCTTATGTCCCGTTGTGAACCATTATGACCCCCTTATGTCCCCTTGTGAACCCTTGGATGCATGTATGACCCCCTTATGTCCCCTTGTGAACACATGGATGCATGTATGACCACCTTATGTCCCCTTGTGAACCCTTGGATGCATGGATGACCCCCTTATGTCCCCTTGTGAACCCTTATGACCCCATTATGTCCCCTTGTGAACCCTTGGATGCATGTACGACCCCCTTATGTCCCCTTGTGAACGCTTGGATGCATGTATGACCCACTTATGGCCCCTTGTGAACCCTTGGATGCATGTATGGCCCCCTTATGTCCCCGTGTGAACCCTTGGATGCATGTATGACACCCCTATGTCCCCGTGTGAACCCTTGGATGCATGTATGAACCCCTTATGTCCCCGTGTGAACCCTTGGATGCATGTATTACCTCCTTATGTCCCCGTGTGAACCCTTGGATGCATATATGACCCCCTTATGTCCCCTTGTGAACGCTTGGATTCATGAATGACCCTCTTATGTCCCCTTGTGAACTTTTGGATGCATGTATGACCCCCTTATGTCCCCGTGTGAACGCTTGGATGCGTGTATGACCCCCTTATGTCCCCTTGTTAATTCTTGGATGCATGTATGACCCCCCTATGTCCCCGTGTGAACCCTTGGATGCATGTATGAACCCCTTATGTCCCCGTGTGAACCCTTGGATGCATGTATTACCCCCTTATGTCCACGTGTGAACCCTTGGATGCATGTATGACCCCCTTATGTCCACTTGTGAACGCTTGGATGCATGAATGACCCTCTTATGTCCCCTTGTGAACTCTTGGATGCATGTATGACCCCCTTATGTCCCCGTGTGAACGCTTGGATGCGTGTATGACCCCCTTATGTCCCCTTGTGAACCCTTGGATGCATGTATGACCCCCTTATGTCCCCGTGTGAACCCTTGGATGCATGTATGACCCGCTTATGTCCCCTTGTGAACCCTTGGATGCATGTATGACCCCCTTATGTCCCCGTGTGAACCCTTGGATGCAATTATGACCCCCTTATGTCCCCTTGTGAACGCTTGGATGCATGTATGACCACCTTATGTCCCGTTGTGAACCATTATGACCCCCTTATGTCCCCTTGTGAACCCTTGGATGCATGTATGACCCCCTTATGTCCCCTTGTGAACACATGGATGCATGTATGACCACCTTATGTCCCCTTGTGAACCCTTGGATGCATGGATGACCCCCTTATGTCCCCTTGTGAACCCTTATGACCCCATTATGTCCCCTTGTGAACCCTTGGATGCATGTACGACCCCCTTATGTCCCCTTGTGAACGCTTGGATGCATGTATGACCCACTTATGGCCCCTTGTGAACCCTTGGATGCATGTATGGCCCCCTTATGTCCCCGTGTGAACCCTTGGATGCATGTATGACCCCCCTATGTCCCCGTGTGAACCCTTGGATGCATGTATGAACCCCTTATGTCCCCGTGTGAACCCTTGGATGCATGTATTACCTCCTTATGTCCCCGTGTGAACCCTTGGATGCATATATGACCCCCTTATGTCCCCTTGTGAACGCTTGGATTCATGAATGACCCTCTTATGTCCCCTTGTGAACTTTTGGATGCATGTATGACCCCCTTATGTCCCCGTGTGAACGCTTGGATGCGTGTATGACCCCCTTATGTCCCCTTGTGAACCCTTGGATGCATGTATGACCCCCTTATGTCCCCGTGTGAACCCTTGGATGCATGTATGACCCGCTTATGTCCCCTTGTGAACCCTTGGATGCATGTATGACCCCCTTATGTCCCCGTGTGAACCCTTGGATGCAATTATGACCCCCTTATGTCCCCTTGTGAACGCTTGGATGCATGTATGACCCCCTTATGTCCCATTGTGAACCCTTATGACCCCCTTATGTCCCCTTGTGAACCCTTGGATGCATGTATGACCCCCTTATGTCCCCTTGTGAACCCTTATGACCCTCTTATGTCCCATTGTGACCCCTTGGATGCATGTATGACCCCCTTATGTCCCTTATGACCCCCTTATGACCCTCTTATGTCCCCTTGTGAACCCTTGGATGCATGTATGACCCCCTTATGTCTCCTTGTGAACAGTTATGACACCCTTATGTCCCCTTGTGAACCCTTGGATGCATGTATGACCCCCTTATGTTCCCTTGTGAACCCTTGTGACCCCCTTATGTCCCCTTGTGAACACTTGGATGCATGTATGACCCCCTTATGTCCCGTTTTGAACCTTTATGAACGCCTTATGTCCCCTTGTGAACCCTTGGATGCATGTATGATCCCCTTGTGAACCCTTATGACACCCTTATGTCCCCTTGTGAACCCTTGGTTGCGTGTATGACCCCCTTATGTCCCCTTGTGAACCCCTGGATGCATGTATGACCACCTTATGTCCCCTTGTGAACCCTTCGATGCATGTATGACCCACTTATGTCCCCTTGTGAACCCTTGGATGCATGTATGACCACCTTATGTCCCCTTGTGAACCATTATGACCCCCTTATGTCCCCTTGTGAACCCTTGGATGCATGTATGACCCCGTTATGTCCCCTTGTGAACCCTTGGATGCATCTATGACCCCCTTATGTCCCTTTGTGAACCCTTTGATGCATGTATGACCACCTTATGTCCCCTTGTGAACCTTTGGATGCATGTATGACCCCATTATGTCCCTTTGTGAACCCTTATGACCCCCTTATGTCCCCTTGTGGACCCTTGGATGCATGTATGACCCCCTTATGTCCCCTTGTGAACCCTTGGATGCATGTATGACCCCCTTATGTCCCCTTGTGAACCCTTGGATGCATGTATGACCCCCTTATGTCCCCTTGTGTACACTTGGATGCATGTATGACCCTCTTGTGAACCCTTATGACCCCCTTATGTCCCCTTGTGAATCCTTGGATGCATGTATGACCACCTTATGTCCCCTTGTGAACCATTATGACCCCCTTATGTCCCCTTGTGAACCCTTGGATGCATGTATGACCCCCTTATGTCCCCTTGTGAACCCTTGGATGCATGTATGACCCCCTTATGTCCCCATGTGAACACTTATGACCCCATTATGTCCCCTTGTGAACCCTTGGATGCATGTATGACCCCCTTATGTCCCCTTGTGCACCCTTGGATGCATGTATGACCCCGTTATGTCCCCGTGTGAACCCTAGGATGCATGTATGACACACTTATGTCCCCTTGTGAACCCTTGGATGCATGTATGACCCCCTTATGTCCCCTTGTGAACACTTATGACCCCCTTATGTCCCCTTGTGAACCCTTGGATGCATGTATGGCCCCCTTATGTCCCCTTGTGAACCCTTGGATGCATGTATGACCCCGTTATGTCCGCGTGTGAACCCTTGGATGCATGTATGACCCCCTTATGTCCCCCTGTGAACACTTGGATGCATGTATGACCCCTTTATGTTCCCTTGTGAAATCTTGGATGCATGTATGACCCCTTTATGTCCCCTTGTGAACACTTATGACCCCCTTATGTCCCCTTGTGAACCCTTCGATGCATGTATGACCCCCTTATGTCCCCTTGTGAACCCTTGGATGCATGTATGACCCCCTTATGTCTCGTTGTGAACCCTTGGATGCATGTATGACCCCCTTATGTCCCCTTGTGAACACTTGGATGCATGTATGACCCCCTTATGTCCACTTGTGAACACTTGGATGCATGTATGACCCCCTTATGTCTCCTTGTGAACCCTTGGATGCATGTATGACCCGCTTATGTCCCCTTGTGAACCCTTGGATGCATGTATGACCCCCTTATGTCCCCTTGTGAACCCTTATGACCCCCTTATGTCCCATTGTGAACGCTTGGATGCATGTATGACCCCTCTATGTCCCCGTGTGAACACTTGGATGCATGTATTACCCCCTTATGTCCCCGTGTGAACCCTTGGATTAATGTATGACCCCTTATGTCCCCTTGTGAACGCTTGGATGCATGTATGACCCCCTTATGTCCCTTGTGAACCCTTGGATGCATGTATGACCCCCTTATGTCCCCTTGTGAACCCTTGGATGCTTGTATGACCCCCTTATGCCCCGTGTGTACCCTTGGATGCATGTATGACCCCCTTATGTCCCCTTGTGAACCCTTGGATGCATGTATGACCCCCTTATGTCCCCGTGTGAACCCTTGGATGCATGTATGACCCCCTTGTGTCCCCGTGTGAACCCTTGGATGAATGTATGACACCCTTACGTCCCGTGTGAACCCTTGGATGCATGTAGGACACCCTTATGTCCCCTTGTGAACCCTTGGATACATGTATGACCCCCTTATGTCCCCTTGTGAACCCTTGGATGCATGTATGACCCCCTTATGTCCCCGTGTGAACCCTTGGTTGCATGTTTGACCCCCTTATGTCCCCTTGTGGACCCTTGGATGCATGTATGACCCCCTTATGTCCCCTTGTGAACCCTTGGATGCATGTATGACCACATTATGTCCCCTTGTGAACACTTGGATGCATGTATGACCCTCTTGTGAACCCTTATGACCCCCTTATGTCCCCTTGTGAATCCTTGGATGCATGTATGACCACCTTATGTCCCCTTGTGAACCATTATGACCCCCTTATGTCCCCTTGTGAACCCTTGGATGCATGTATGACCCCCTTATGTCCCCTTGTGAACCCTTGGATGCATGTATGACCCCCTTATGTCCCCTTGTGAACCCTTGGATGCATGTATGACCCCCTTATGTCCCCTTGTGAACGCTTGGATGCATGTATGACCCCCTTATGTCCCCGTGTGAACCCTAGGATGCATGTATGACACACTTATGTCCCCTTGTGAACTCTTGGATGCAATTATGACCCCCTTATGTCCCCGTGTGAACCCTTGGATGCATGTATGACCCTCTTATGTCCCCTTGTGAACCCTTGGATGCATGTATGACCCCCTTATGTCCACGTGTGAACCCTTGGATGCATGTCTGACACCCTTATGTCTCCTTGTGAACCCTTGGATGCATGTATGTCCCCCTTATGTCCCCGTGTGAACCCTTGGATGCATGTATGACCCCCTTATGTCCACTTGTGAACGCTTGGATGCATGTATGACCCCCTTATGTCCCATTGTGAACCCTTATGACCCCCTTATGTCGCCTTGTGAACCCTTGGATGCATGTATGATCCCCTTATGTCCCCTTGTGAACACTTATGACACCCTTATGTCCCCTTGTGAACCCTTGGATGCATGTATGACCCCCTTATGTCCCCTTGTGAACCCTTATGACCCCCTTATGTCCCCTTGTGAACCCTTGGATGCATGTATGACCCCCTTATGTCCCCTTGTGAACACTTGGATGCATGTATGACCCCCTTATGTCCCCTTGTGAACCCTTGGAAGCATGTATGACCCCTTGTGAACCCTTATGACTCCCTTATGTCCCCTTGTGAACCCTTGGA
Organism: Uropetala carovei; assembly: GCA_036926305.1. Taxonomy (NCBI): domain Eukaryota; kingdom Metazoa; phylum Arthropoda; class Insecta; order Odonata; family Petaluridae; genus Uropetala; species Uropetala carovei. The sequence continues at coordinate 9,595,865 of JAXCHB010000325.1, forward strand.
TGCGTGTATGACCCCCTTATGTCCCCTTGTGAACCCTTGGATGCATGTATGACCCCCTTATGTCCCCTTGTGAACCCTTGGATGCATGTATGACCCACTTATGTCCCCTTGTGAACCCTTGGATGCATGTTTGACCCCCTTGTGAACCCTTATGACCCCCTTATGTCCCCTTTTGAACCCTTGGATTCATGTATGACCCCCTTATGTCCCCGTATGAACCCTTGGATGCATGTATGACCCCCTTATGTCCCCTTGTGAACCCTTGGATGCATGTATGACCCCCTTATGTCCACGTGTGAACCCTTGGATGCATGTATGACCCCCTTATGTCCCCTTGTGAACCCTTGGATGCATGTATGACCCCCATATGTCCCCGTGTGAACCCTTGGATGCATGTATGACCCCCTTATGTCCCCTTGTGAACGCTTGGATGCATTTATGACCCCCTTATGTCCCATTGTGAACACTTGGATGCATGTATGACCCCCTTATGTCCCCTTGTGAACACTTGGATGCATGTATGACCCCCTTGTGAACCCTTTTGACCCCCTTATGTCCCCTTGTGAACCCTTGGATGCATGTATGACTATCTTATGTCCCCTTGTGAACCATTATGACCCCCTTATGTCCCCTTGTGAACACTTGGATGCATGTATGACCCCCTTATGTCCCCTTGCGAACACTTGGATGCATGTATGACCCCCTTATGTCCGCTTGTGAACCCTTATGACCCCATTATGTCCCCTTGTGAACCCTTGGTTGCATGTATGACCCCCTTATGTCCCCTTGTGAACCCTTGGATGCATGTATGACCCCCTTATGTCCCCTTGTGAACACTTGGATGCATGTATGACCCCCTTATGTCCCCGTGTGAACCCTTGGATGCATGCATGACCCCCCTATGTCCCCTTGTGAACCCTTGGATGCATGCATGACCCCCTTATGTCCCCTTGTGAACTCTTGGATGCATGTATGACCCCTCTATGTCCTCGTGTGAACCCTTGGATGCATGTATGACCCCCTTATGTCCCCGTGTGAACCCTTGGATGCATCTATTACCCCCTTATGTCCACGTGTGAACCCTTGGATGCATGTATGACCCCCTTATGTCCCCTTGTGAACGCTTGGATGCATGTATGAACCCCTTATGTCCCCTTGTGAACACTTGGATGCATGCATGACCCCCTTATGTCCCCTTGTGAACCCTTATGACCCCCTTATGTCCTCGTGTGAACCCTTGGATGCATGTATGACCCCCTTATGTCCCCGTGTGAACCCTTGGATGCATGTATGACCCCCTTATGTCCCCTTGTGAACGCTTGGATGCATGTATGACCCCCTTATGTCCCCGTGTGAACCCTTGGATGCATGTATGACACCCTTATGTCCCCTTGTGAACCCTTGGATGCATGTATGACCCCCTTATGTCCCCGTGTGAAGCCTTGGATGCATCTATGACCCCCTTGTGTCCCGGTGTGAACCCTTGGATGCATGTATGACCTCCTTACGTCCCGTGTGAACACTTGGATGAATGTAGGACCCCCTTATGTCCCCTTGTGAACCCTTGGATGCATGTATGACCCCCTTATGTCCCCTTGCGAACACTTGGATGCATGTATGACCCCCTTATGTCCCCTTGTGAACCCTTGGATGCATGTATGACCCCCTTATGTCCGCTTGTGAACCCTTATGACCCCATTATGTCCCCTTGTGAACCCTTGGTTGCATGTATGACCCCCTTATGTCCCCTTGTGAACCCCTGGATGCATGTATGACCCCCTTATGTCCCCTTGTGAACCCTTGGTTGCATGTATGACCCCCTTATGTCCCCGTGTGTACCCTTGGATGCATGTATGACCCCCTTATGTCCCCTTGTGAACCCCTGGATGCATGTATGACCCCGTTATGTCCCCGTGTGAACCTTTGGATGCATGTATGACCCCCTTATGTCCCCTTGTGAACGCTTGGATGCATGTATGACCCCTTTATGTCCCATTGTGAACCCTTATGACCCCCTTATGTCCCCTTGTGAACCCTTGGATGCATGTATGACCCCCTTATGTCCCCTTGTGAACACTTATGACCCCCTTATGTCCCATTGTGACCCCTTGGATGCATGTATGACCCCCTTATGTCCCCTTGTGAACCCTTGGATGCATGTATGACCCCCTTATGTCCCCTTGTGAACACTTGGATGCATGTATGACCCCCTTGCGAACCCTTATGACCCCCTTATGTCCCCTTGTGAATACTTGGATGCATGTATGACCACCTTATGTCCCCTTGTGAACCATTATGACCCCCTTATGTCCCCTTGTGAACCCTTGGATGCATGTATGACCCCCTTATGTCCCCTTGTGAACCCTTATGACCCCCTTATGTCCCGTTGTGAACCCTTATGACCCCCTTATGTCCCCTTGTGAACCCTTGGATGCATGTATGACCCCCTTGTGAACCCTTATGACCCCCTTATGTCCCCTTGTGAACCCTTGGATGCGTGTATGACCCCCTTATTTCCCCTTGTGAACCCTTGGATGCATGTATGACCCCCTTATGTCCCCTTGTGAACCCTTGGATGAAAGTATGACCCACTTATGTCCCCTTGTGAACCCTTGGGTGCATGTATGACCCCCTTGTGAACCCTTATGACCCCCTTATGTCCCCTTGTGAACCCTTGGATGCATGTATGACCCCCTTATGTCCCGTTGTGAACCCTTGGATGCAAGTATGACCCGCTTATGTCCCCTTGTGAACCCTTATGACCCCATTATGTCCCCTTGTGAACCCTTGGATGCATGCATGACCCCCTTATGTCCCCTTGTGAACCCTTGGATGCATGTATGACCCCCTTATGTCCCCGTGTGAACACTTGGATGCATGTATGACACCCTTATGTCCCCTTGTGAATCCTTGGATGCATGTATGACTCCATATGTCCCCGTGTGAACCCTTGGATGCATCTATGACCCCCTTGTGTCCCCGTGTGAACCCTTGGATGCATGTATGACCTCCGTACGTCCCGTGTGAACACTTGGATGCATGTAGGACCCCCTTATGTCCCCTTGTGAACCTTTGGATGCATGTGTGACCCCCTTATGTCCCCTTGTGAACTCTTGGATGCATGTTGACCCCCTTATGTCCCCGTGTGAACCCTGGATGCATGTATGAACCCCTTATGTCCCCTTGTGAACACTTGGTTGCATGTATGACCCCCTTATGTCCCCGTGTGTACCCTTGGATGCATGTATGACCCCCTTATGTCCCCTTGTGAACCCTTGGATGCATGTATGACCCCGTTATGTCCCCTTGTGAACACTTGGATGCATGTATGACCCCCTTATGTCCCCTTGTGAACGCTTGGATGCATGTATGACCCCCTTATGTCCCATTGTGAACCCTTATGCCCCCCTTATGTCCCCTTGTGAACCCTTGGATGCATGTATGACCCCCTTATGTCCCCTTGTGAACCCTTGGATGCATGTATGACCCCCTTATGTCCCATTGTGAACACTTGGATGCATGTATGACCCCCTTGTGAACCCTTATGACCCCCTTATGTCCCCTTGTGAATACTTGGATGCATGTATGACCACCTTATGTCCCCTTGTGAACCATTATGACCCCCTTATGTCCCCTTGTGAACCCTTGGATGCATGTATGACCCCTTTATGTCCCCTTGTGAACCCTTATGACCCCCTTATGTCCCCTTGTGAACACTTGGATGCATGTTTGACCCCCTTATGTCCCGTTGTGAACCATTATGACCCCCTTATGTCCCCTTGTGAACCCTTGGATGCATGTATGACCCCCTTGTGAACCCTTATGACCCCCTTATGTCCCCTTGTGAACCCTTGGATGCGTGTATGACCCCCTTATGTCCCCTTGTGAACCCTTGGATGCATGTATGACCCCCTTATGTCCCCTTGTGAACCCTTGGATGAAAGTATGACCCACTTATGTCCCCTTGTGAACCCTTGGGTGCATGTATGACCCCCTTGTGAACCCTTATGACCCCCTTATGTCCCCTTGTGAACCCTTGGATGCATGTATGACCCCCTTATGTCCCGTTTTGAACCCTTGGATGCAAGTATGACCCCCTTATGTCCCCTTGTGAACACTTGGATGCATGTATGACCCCCTTGTGAACCCTTATGACCCCATTATGTCCCCTTGTGAACCCTTGGATGCATGTATGACCCCTTTGTGAACCCTTATGACACCCTTATGTCCCCTTGTGAACCCTTGGTTGCGTGTATGACCCCCTTATGTCCCCTTGTGAACCCCTGGATGCATGTATGACCACCTTATGTCCCCTTGTGAACCCTTGGATGCATGTATGACCCACTTATGTCCCCTTGTGAACCCTTGGATGCATGTATGACCCCCTTGTGAACCCTTATGACCCGCTTATGTCCCCTTTTGAACTCTTGGATGCATGTATGACCCCCTTATGTCCCGTTGTGAACCCTTGGATCCATGTATGTCCCCCTTGTGAACCCTTATGACCCCCTTATGTCCCCTTGTGAACCATTATGACCACCTTATGTCCCCTTGTGAACCCTTGGATGCATGTATGACCCCCTTATGTCCCCTTGTGAACCCTTGGATGCATGTATGACCCCCTTATGTCCCCTTGTGAACCCTTTGATGCATGTATGACCCCCTTATGTCCCCTTGTGAACCCTTGGATGCATGTATGACCACATTATGTCCCTTTGTGAACCCTTATGACCCCCTTATGTCCCCTTGTGGACACTTGGATGCATGTATGACCCCCTTATGTCCCCTTGTGAACCGTTGGATGCATGTATGACCCCCTTATGTCCCCTTGTGAACCCTTGGATGCATGTATGACCCCCTTATGTCCCCTTGTGAACACTTGGATGCATGTATGACCCCCTTGTGAACCCTTATGACCCCCTTATGTCCCCTTGTGAATCCTTGGATGCATGTATGACCACCTTATGTCCCCTTGTGAACCCTTGGATGCATGTATGACCCCCTTATGTCCCCTTGTGAACCCTTGGATGCATGTATGACCCCCTTATGTCCCCTTGTGAACCCTTGGATTCATGTATGACCCCCTTATGTCCCCTTGTGAACACTTGGATGCATGTATGACCCCCTTATGTCCCCTTGTGAACCCTTATGACCCCATTATGTCCCCTTGTGAACCCTTGGATGCATGTATGACCCCCTTATGTCCCCTTGTGAACCCTTGGATGCATGTATGACCCCCTTATGTCCCCTTGTGAACGCTTGGATGCATGTATGACCCCCTAATGTCCCCGTGTGAACCCTAGGATGCATGTATGACACACTCATGTCTCCTTGTGAACCCTTGGATGCATGTATGACCCCCTTATGTCCCCTTGTGAACACTTATGACCCCCTTATGTCCCCTTGTGAACCCTTGGATGCATGTATGGCCCCCTTATGTCCCCTTGTGAATCCTTGGATGCTAGTATGACCGCGTTATGTCCACGTGTGAACCCTTGGATGCATGTATGACCCCCTTATGTCCCCCTGTGCACCCTTGGATGCATGTATGACCCCTTTATGTTCCCTTGTCAAATCTTGGATGCATGTATGACCCCTTTATGTCCCCTTGTGAACACTTATGACCCCCTTATGTCCCCTTGTGAACCCTTGGATGCATGTATGACCCCCTTATGTCCCCTTGTGAACCCTTGGATGCATGTATGACCCCCTTATGTCCCCTTGTGAATTCTTGGATGCATGTATGACCCCCTTGTGAACCCTTATGACCCCCTTATGTCCCCCTGTGAACCCTTGGATGCATGTATGACCACCTTATGTCACCTTGTGAACCATTATCACCCCCTCATGTCCCCTTGTGAACCCTTGCATGCATGTATGACCCCCTTATGTCCCCTTGTGAACCCTTGGATGCATGTATGACCCCCTTATGTCCCCTTGTGAACACTTGGATGCATGTATGACCCCCTTGTGAACCCTTATGACCCCCTTATGTCCCCTTGTGAATCCTTGGATACATGTATGACCACCTTATGTCCCCTTGTGTACCATTATGACCCCCTTATGTCCCCTTGTGAACCCCTGGATGCATGTATGACCGCCTTATGTCCCCTTGTGAACCCTTGGATGCATGTATGACCCCCTTATGTCCCCTTGTGAACACTTGGATGCATGTATGACCCCCTTGTGAACCCTTATGACCCCCTTATGTCCCCTTGTGAGTCCTTGGATGCATGTATGACCACCTTATGTCCCCTTGTGAACCATTATAACCCCCTTATGTCCGCTTGTGAACCCTTGGATGCATTAATGCCCCCCTTATGTCCCCTTGTGAACCCTTGGATGCATGTATGACCCCCTTATGTCCCCTTGTGAACCCTTGGATGCATGTATGACCCTCTTATGTCCCCTTGTGAACCCTTATGACCCCATTATGTCCCCTTGTGAACCCTTGGATGCATGTATGACCCCCTTATGCCCCATTGTGAACCCTTGGATGCATGTATGACCCCCTTATGTCCCCTTGTGAACGCTTGGATGCATGTATGTCCCCCTTATGTCCCCGTGTGAACACTAGGATGCATGTATGACACACTTATGTCCCCTTGTGAACCCTTGGATGCATGTATGACCCCCTTATGTCCCCTTGTGAACACTTATGACCCCCTTATGTCCCCTTGTGAACCCTTGGATGCATGTATGGCCCCCTTATGTCCCCTTGTGAACCCTTGGATGCATGTATGACGCCGTTATGTCCACGTGTGAACACTTGGATGCATGTATGACCCCCTTATGTCCCCCTGTGAACCCTTGGATGCATGTATGACCCCTTTATGTTCCCTTGTGAAACCTTGGATGCATGTATGACCCCTTTATGTCCCCTTGTGAACACTTATGACCCCCTTATGTCCCCTTGTGAACCCTTGGATGCATGTATGACCCCCTTATGTCCCCTTGTGAACCCTTGGATGCATGTATAACCCCCGTATGTCCCCTTGTGAACCCTTGGATGCATATATGACCCCCTTATGTCCCCTTGTGGACCCTTGGATGCATGTATGACCCCCTTATGTCCCCTTGTGAACCCTTGGATGCATGTATGACCCCCTTATGTCCACTTGTGAACCCTTGGATGCATGTATGACCCCCTTATGTCCCCTTGTGAACCCTTAGATGCATGTATGACCCCCTTATGTCCCCTTGTGAACCCTTGGATGCATGTATGACCCCCTTATGTCCCCTTGTGAACCCTTATGACCCCCTTATGTCCCCTTGTGAACGCTTGGATCCATGTATGACCCCCCTATGTCCCCGTGTGAACCCTAGGATGCATGTATTACCCCCTTATGTCCCCGTGTGAACCCTTGGATGCATGTATGACCCCTTATGTCCCCTTGTGAACGCTTGGATGCATGTATGACCCCCTTATGTCCCCTTGTGAACCCTTGGATGCATGAATGACCCCCTTATGTCCCCTTGTGAACACTTGGATTCTTGTATGACCCCCTTATGTCCCCGTGTGAACCCTTGGATGCATGTATGACCCCCTTATGTCCCCTTGTGAACCCTTGGATGCATATATGACCCCCATATGTCCCCTTGTGAACCCTTGGATGCATGTATGACCCCCTTATGTCCCCTTGTGAACCCTTGGATGCATGTATGACCCCCTTATGTCCCCTGTTGAACACTTGGATGCATGTATGACCCCCTTGTGAACCCTTATGACCCCCTTATGTCCCCTTGTGAATCCTTGGATGCATGTATGACCACCTTATGTCCCCTTGTGAACCATTATGACCCCCTTATGTCCCCTTGTGAACCCCTGGATGCATGTATGACCACCTTATGTCCCCTTGTGGACCCTTGGATGCATGTATGACCCCCTTATGTCCCCTTTTGAACCCTTGGATGCATGTATGACCCCCTTATGTCCCCTTGTGAACCCTTGGATGCATGTATGACCCCCTTATGTCCCGTTTTGAACCCTTGGATGCATGTATGACCCCCTTATGTCCCCTTGTGAACACTTGGATGCTTGTATGACCCCCTTGTGAACCCTTATGACCCCCTTATGTCCCCTTGTCAACCCTTGGATGCATGTATGACAACCTTATGTCCGCTTGTGAACCATTATGACCCCCTTATGTCGCCTTGTGAACCCTTGGATGCATGTATGACCCCCTTATGTCCCCTTGTGAACCCTTGGATGCATGTATGACCCCCTTATGTCCCCGTGTGAAGCCTTGGATGCATCTATGACCCCCTTGTGTCCCCGTGTGAACCCTTGGATGCATGTATGACCTCCTTACGTCCCGTGTGAACACTTGGATGAATGTAGGACCCCCTTATGTCCCCTTGTGAACCCTTGGATGCATGTATGACCCCCTTATGTCCCCGTGTGAACCCTTGGATGCATGTTTGACCCCCTTATGTCCCCTTGTGAACCTTTGGATTCATGTGTGACCCCCTTATGTCCCCTTGTGAACTCTTGGATGCATGTATGACCCCCTTATGTCCCCTTGCGAACACTTGGATGCATGTATGACCCCCTTATGTCCCCTTGTGAACCCTTGGATGCATGTATGACCCCCTTATGTCCGCTTGTGAACCCTTATGACCCCATTATGTCCCCTTGTGAACCCTTGGTTGCATGTATGACCCCCTTATGTCCCCTTGTGAACCCCTGGATGCATGTATGACCCCCTTATGTCCCCTTGTGAACCCTTGGTTGCATGTATGACCCCCTTATGTCCCCGTGTGTACCCTTGGATGCATGTATGACCCCCTTATGTCCCCTTTTGAACCCCTGGATGCATGTATGACCCCGTTATGTCCCCGTGTGAACCCTTGGATGCATGTATGACCCCCTTATGTCCCCTTGTGAACGCTTGGATGCATGTATGACCCCTTTATGTCCCATTGTGAACCCTTATGACCCCCTTATGTCCCCTTGTGAACCCTTGGATGCATGTATGACCCCCTTATGTCCCCTTGTGAACACTTATGACCCCCTTATGTCCCATTGTGACCCCTTGGATGCATGTATGACCCCCTTATGTCCCCTTGTGAACCCTTGGATGCATGTATGACCCCCTTATGTCCCCTTGTGAACACTTGGATGCATGTATGACCCCCTTGCGAACCCTTATGACCCCCTTATGTCCCCTTGTGAATACTTGGATGCATGTATGACCACCTTATGTCCCCTTGTGAACCATTATGACCCCCTTATGTCCCCTTGTGAACCCTTGGATGCATGTATGACTCCCTTATGTCCCCTTGTGAACCCTTATGACCCCCTTATGTCCCGTTGTGAACCCTTATGACCCCCTTATGTCCCCTTGTGAACCCTTGGATGCATGTATGACCCCCTTGTGAACCCTTATGACCCCCTTATGTCCCCTTGTGAACCCTTGGATGCGTGTATGACCCCCTTATGTCCCCTTGTGAACCCTTGGATGAAAGTATGACCCACTTATGTCCCCTTGTGAACCCTTGGATGCATGTATGACCCCCTTATGTCCCGTTGTGAACCCTTGGATGCAAGTATGACCCGCTTATGTCCCCTTGTGAACCCTTATGACCCCATTATGTCCCCTTGTGAACCCTTGGATGCATGCATGACCCCCTTATGTCCCCTTGTGAACCCTTGGATGCATGTATGACCCCCTTATGTCCCGGTGTGAACACTTGGATGCATGTATGACACCCTTATGTCCCCTTGTGAATCCTTGGATGCATGTATGACTCCATATGTCCCCGTGTGAACCCTTGGATGCATCTATGACCCCCTTGTGTCCCCGTGTGAACCCTTGGATGCATGTATGACCTCCGTACGTCCCGTGTGAACACTTGGATGCATGTAGGACCCCCTTATGTCCCCTTGTGAACCTTTGGATGCATGTGTGACCCCCTTATGTCCCCTTGTGAACTCTTGGATGCATGTTGACCTTCTTATGTCCCCGTGTGAACCCTGGATGCATGTATGAACCCCTTATGTCCCCTTGTGAACACTTGGTTGCATGTATGACCCCCTTATGTCCCCGTGTGTACCCTTGGATGCATGTATGACCCCCTTATGTCCCCTTGTGAACCCTTGGATGCATGTATGACCCCGTTATGTCCCCGTGTGAACACTTGGATGCATGTATGACCCCCTTATGTCCCCTTGTGAACGCTTGGATGCATGTATGACCCCCTTATGTCCCATTGTGAACCCTTATGCCCCCCTTATGTCCCCTTGTGAACCCTTGGATGCATGTATGACCCCCTTATGTCCCCTTGTGAACCCTTGGATGCATGTATGACCCCCTTATGTCCCATTGTGAACACTTGGATGCATGTATGACCCCCTTGTGAACCCTTATGACTTCCTTATGTCCCCTTGTGAATACTTGGATGCATGTATGACCACCTTATGTCCCCTTGTGAACCATTATGACCCCCTTATGTCCCCTTGTGAACCCTTGGATGCATGTATGACCCCTTTATGTCCCCTTGTGAACCCTTATGACCCCCTTATGTCCCCTTGTGAACACTTGGATGCATGTTTGACCCCCTTATGTCCCGTTGTGAACCCTTATGACCCCCTTATGTCCCCTTGTGAACCCTTGGATGCATGTATGACCCCCTTGTGAACCCTTATGACCCCCTTATGTCCCCTTGTGAACCCTTGGATGCGTGTATGACCCCCTTATGTCCCCTTGTGAACCCTTGGATGCATGTATGACCCCCTTATGTCCCCTTGTGAACCCTTGGATGAAAGTATGACCCACTTATGTCCCCTTGTGAACCCTTGGGTGCATGTATGACCCCCTTGTGAACCCTTATGACCCCCTTATGTCCCCTTGTGAACCCTTGGATGCATGTATGACCCCCTTATGTCCCGTTGTGAACCCTTGGATGCAAGTATGACCCCCTTATGTCCCCTTGTGAACACTTGGATGCATGTATGACCCCCTTGTGAACCCTTATGACCCCATTATGTCCCCTTGTGAACCCTTGGATGCATGTATGACCCCTTTGTGAACCCTTATGACACCCTTATGTCCCCTTGTGAACCCTTGGTTGCGTGTATGACCCCCTTATGTCCCCTTGTGAACCCCTGGATGCATGTATGACCACCTTATGTCCCCTTGTGAACCCTTGGATGCATGTATGACCCACTTATGTCCCCTTGTGAACCCTTGGATGCATGTATGACCCCCTTGTGAACCCTTATGACCCGCTTATGTCCCCTTTTGAACTCTTGGATGCATGTATGACCCCCTTATGTCCCGTTGTGAACCCTTGGATCCATGTATGTCCCCCTTGTGAACCCTTATGACCCCCTTATGTCCCCTTGTGAACCATTATGACCACCTTATGTCCCCTTGTGAACCCTTGGATGCATGTATGACCCCCTTATGTCCCCTTGTGAACCCTTGGATGCATGTATGACCCCCTTATGTCCCCTTGTGAACCCTTTGATGCATGTATGACCCCCTTATGTCCCCTTGTGAACCCTTGGATGCATGTATGACCACATTATGTCCCTTTGTGAACCCTTATGACCCCCTTATGTCCCCTTGTGGACACTTGGATGCATGTATGACCCCCTTATGTCCCCTTGTGAACCGTTGGATGCATGTATGACCCCCTTATGTCCCCTTGTGAACCCTTGGATGCATGTATGACCCCCTTATGTCCCCTTGTGAACACTTGGATGCATGTATGACCCCCTTGTGAACCCTTATGACCCCCTTATGTCCCCTTGTGAATCCTTGGATGCATGTATGACCACCTTATGTCCCCTTGTGAACCCTTGGATGCATGTATGACCCCCTTATGTCCCCTTGTGAACCCTTGGATGCATGTATGACCCCCTTATGTCCCCTTGTGAACCCTTATGACCCCATTATGTCCCCTTGTGAACCCTTGGATGCATGTATGACCCCCTTATGTCCCCTTGTGAACCCTTGGATGCATGTATGACCCCCTTATGTCCCCTTGTGAACGCTTGGATGCATGTATGACCCCCTAATGTCCCCGTGTGAACCCTAGGATGCATGTATGACACACTCATGTCTCCTTGTGAACCCTTGGATGCATGTATGACCCCCTTATATCCCCTTGTGAACACTTATGACCCCCTTATGTCCCCTTGTGAACCCTTGGATGCATGTATGGCCCTCTTATGTCCCCTTGTGAATCCTTGGATGCATGTATGACCCCCTTATGTCCCCCTGTGCACCCTTGGATGCATGTATGACCCCTTTATGTTCCCTTGTCAAACCTTGGATGCATGTATGACCCCTTTATGTCCCCTTGTGAACACTTATGACCCCCTTATGTCCCCTTGTGAACCCTTGGATGCATGTATGACCCCCTTATGTCCCCTTGTGAACCCTTGGATGCATGTATGACCCCCTTATGTCCCCTTGTGAATTCTTGGATGCATGTATGACCCCCTTGTGAACCCTTATGACCCCCTTATGTCCCCCTGTGAACCCTTGGATGCATGTATGACCACCTTATGTCACCTTGTGAACCATTATCACCCCCTTATGTCCCCTTGTGAACCCTTGCATGCATGTATGACCCCCTTATGTCCCCTTGTGAACCCTTGGATGCATGTATGACCCCCTTATGTCCCCTTGTGAACACTTGGATGCATGTATGACCCCCTTGTGAACCCTTATGACCCCCTTATGTCCCCTTGTGAATCCTTGGATACATGTATGACCACCTTATGTCCCCTTGTGAACCATTATGACCCCCTTATGTCCCCTTGTGAACCCCTGGATGCATGTATGACCGCCTTATGTCCCCTTGTGAACCCTTGGATGCATGTATGACCCCCTTATGTCCCCTTGTGAACACTTGGATGCATGTATGACCCCCTTGTGAACCCTTATGACCCCCTTATGTCCCCTTGTGAATCCTTGGATGCATGTATGACCACCTTATGTCCCCTTGTGAACCATTATAACCCCCTTATGTCCGCTTGTGAACCCTTGGATGCATTAATGCCCCCCTTATGTCCCCTTGTGAACCCTTGGATGCATGTATGACCCCCTTATGTCCCCTTGTGAACCCTTGGATGCATGTATGACCCTCTTATGTCCCCTTGTGAACCCTTATGACCCCATTATGTCCCCTTGTGAACCCTTGGATGCATGTATGACCCCCTTATGCCCCATTGTGAACCCTTGGATGCATGTATGACCCCCTTATGTCCCCTTGTGAACGCTTGGATGCATGTATGTCCCCCTTATGTCCCCGTGTGAACACTAGGATGCATGTATGACACACTTATGTCCCCTTGTGAACCCTTGGATGCATGTATGACCCCCTTATGTCCCCTTGTGAACACTTATGACCCCCTTATGTCCCCTTGTGAACCCTTGGATGCATGTATGGCCCCCTTATGTCCCCTTGTGAACCCTTGGATGCATGTATGACGACGTTATGTCCACGTGTGAACACTTGGATGCATGTATGACCCCCTTATGTCCCCCTGTGAACCCTTGGATGCATGTATGACCCCTTTATGTTCCCTTGTGAAACCTTGGATGCATGTATGACCCCTTTATGTCCCCTTGTGAACACTTATGACCCCCTTATGTCCCCTTGTGAACCCTTGGATGCATGTATGACCCCCTTATGTCCCCTTGTGAACCCTTGGATGCATGTATAACCCCCGTATGTCCCGTTGTGAACCCTTGGATGCATATATGACCCCCTTATGTCCCCTTGTGGACCCTTGGATGCATGTATGACCCCCTTATGTCCCCTTGTGAACCCTTGGATGCATGTATGACCCCCTTATGTCCACTTGTGAACCCTTGGATGCATGTATGACCCCCTTATGTCCCCTTGTGAACCCTTGGATGCATGTATGACCCCCTTATGTCCCCTTGTGAACCCTTGGATGCATGTATGACCCCCTTATGTCCCCTTGTGAACCCTTATGACCCCCTTATGTCCCCTTGTGAACGCTTGGATGCATGTATGACCCCCCTATGTCCCCGTGTGAACCCTAGGATGCATGTATTACCCCCTTATGTCCCCGTGTGAACCCTTGGATGCATGTATGACCCCTTATGTCCCCTTGTGAACGCTTGGATGCATGTATGACCCCCTTATGTCCCCTTGTGAACCCTTGGATGCATGAATGACCCCCTTATGTCCCCTTGTGAACACTTGGATTCTTGTATGACCCCCTTATGTCCCCGTGTGAACCCTTGGATGCATGTATGACCCCCTTATGTCCCCTTGTGAACCCTTGGATGCATATATGACCCCCATATGTCCCCTTGTGAACCCTTGGATGCATGTATGACCCCCTTATGTCCCCTTGTGAACCCTTGGATGCATGTATGACCCCCTTATGTCCCCTGTTGAACACTTGGATGCATGTATGACCCCCTTGTGAACCCTTATGACCCCCTTATGTCCCCTTGTGAATCCTTGGATGCATGTATGACCACCTTATGTCCCCTTGTGAACCATTATGACCCCATTATGTCCCCTTGTGAACCCCTGGATGCATGTATGACCACCTTATGTCCCCTTGTGGACCCTTGGATGCATGTATGACCCCCTTATGTCCCCTTTTGAACCCTTGGATGCATGTATGACCCCCTTATGTCCCCTTGTGAACCCTTGGATGCATGTATGACCCCCTTATGTCCCGTTTTGAACCCTTGGATGCATGTATGACCCCCTTATGTCCCCTTGTGAACACTTGGATGCTTGTATGACCCCCTTGTGAACCCTTATGACCCCCTTATGTCCCCTTGTCAACCCTTGGATGCATGTATGACAACCTTATGTCCGCTTGTGAACCATTATGACCCCCTTATGTCGCCTTGTGAACCCTTGGATGCATGTATGACCCCCTTATGTCCCCTTGTGAACCCTTGGATGCATGTATGACCCCCTTATGTCCCCTTGTGAACCCTTTGATGCATGTATGACCCCCTTATGTCCCCTTGTGAACCCTTGGATGCATGTATGACCCCATTATGTCCCTTTGTGAACCCTTATGACCACCTTATGTCCCCTTGTGGACCCTTGGATGCATGTATGACCCCCTTATGTCCCCTTGTGAACCCTTGGATACATGTATGACCCCCTTATGTCCCTTTGTGAACCCTTGGATGCATGTATGACCCCCTTATGACCCCCTTGTGAACCCTTATGACCCTTTTATTTGCCCTTGTGAATCCTTGGATGCATGTATGACCACCTTATGTCCCCTTGTGAACCATTATAACCCCCTTATGTCCCCTTGTGAACCATTATAACCCCCTTATGTCCCCTTGTGAACCCTTGGATGCATGTATGACCACCTTATGTCCCCTTGTGAACCCTTGGATGCATGTATGACCCCCTTATGTCCCCTTGTGAACCCTTGGATGCATGTATGACCCCCTTATGTCCCCTTGTGAACCCTTATGACCCCATTATGTCCCCTTGTGAACCCTTGGATGCATGTATGACCCCCTTATGTCCCCTTGTGAACCCTTGGATGCATGTATGACCCCCTTATGTCCCCGTGTGAACCCTAGGATGCATGTATTACCCCCTTATGTCCCCGTGTGAACCCTAGGATGCATGTATGACACACTTATGTCCCCTTGTGAACCCTTGGATGCATGTATGACCCCCTTATGTCCCCTTGTGAACACTTATGACCCCCTTATGTCCCCTTGTGAACCCTTGGACGCATGTATGGCCCCCTTATGTCCCCTTGTGAACCCTTTGATGCATGTATGACCCCCTTATGTCCCCTTGTGAACCCTTGGATGCATGTATGACCCCCTTATGTCCCTTTGTGAATCCTTGGATGCATGTATGACCCCCTTATGTCCCCTTGTGAACCCTTGGATGCATGTATGACCCCCTTATGTCCCCTTGTGAACCCTTACGACCCCCTTATGTCCCTTGTGAACGTTTGGATGCATGTATGACCCCCCTATGTCCCCGTGTGAACCCTTGGATGCATGTATGACCTTCTTATGTCCCCGTGTGAACCCTAGGATGCATGTATTACCCCCTTATGTCCCCGTGTGAACCCTTGGATGCATGTATAGCCCCTTATGTCCCCTTGTGAACCCTTGGATGCATGTATGACCCCCTTATGTCCCCTTGTGAACCCTTGGATGCATGTATGACCCCCTTATGTCCCCGTGTGAACCCTTGGTTGCATGTTTGACCCCCTTATGTCCCCTTGTGAACCTTTGGATGCATGTGTGACCCCCTTATGTCCCCTTGTGAACACTTGTATGCATGTATGACCCCCTTATGTCCCCGTGTGAACCCTTGGATGCATGTATGACCCCCTTATGTCCTCTTGTGAACCCTTGGATGCATGTATGACCCCCTTATGTCTCCGTGTGAACCCTTGGATGCATGTATGACCACCTTATGTCCCCTTGTGAACCCTTGGATGCATGTATGACCCCCTTATGTCCCCGTGTGAACCCTTGGATGCATGTATGACCCCCTTATGTCCCCTTGTGAACGCTTGGATGCATGTATGACCCCCTTATGTCCCATTGTGAACCCTTATGACCCCCTTATGTCCCCTTGTGAACCCTTGGATGCATGTATGACCCCCTTATGTCCCCTTATGAACCCTTATGACCCCCTTATGACCCCCTTATGTCCCCTTTTGAACCCTTGGATGCATGTATGATCCCCTTATGTCCCCTTGTGAACACTTATGACACACTTATGTCCCCTTGTGAACCCTTGGATGCATGTATGCCCCCCTTATGTCCCCTTGTGAACCCTTATGACCCCCTTATGTCCCCTTGTGAACCCTTGGATGCATGTTTGACCCCTTTATGTCCCCTTGTGAACCCTTATGACACCCTTATGTCCCCTTGTGAACACTTGGATGCATGTATGACCCCCTTATGTCCCGTTGTGAACCCTTATGACCCCCTTATGTCCCCTTGTGAACCCTTGGATGCATGTATGACCCCCTTGTGAACCCTTATGACCCCCTTATGTCCCCTTGTGAACACTTGGATGCGTGTATGACCCCCTTATGTCTACTTGTGAACCCTTGGATGCATGTATGACCCCCTTATGTCCTCTTGTGGACCCTTGGATGCATGTATGACCCACTTATGTCCACTTGTGAACCATTGGATGCATGTATGACACCATTATGTACCCTTATATACCCTTGGATACATGTATGACACCATTATGTACCCTTATATACCCTTGGATACATGTATGACACCATTATGTACCCTTATATACCCTTGGATACATGTATGACACCATTATGTACCCTTATATACCCTTGGATACATGTATGACACCATTATGTACCCTTATATACCCTTGGATACATGTATGACACCATTATGTACCCTTATATACCCTTGGATACATGTATGACACCATTATGTACCCTTATATACCCTTGGATACATGTATGACACCATTATGTACCCTTATATACCCTTGGATACATGTATGACACCATTATGTACCCTTATATACCCTTGGATACATGTATGACACCATTATGTACCCTTATATACCCTTGGATACATGTATGACACCATTATGTACCCTTATATACCCTTGGATACATGTATGACACCATTATGTACCCTTATATACCCTTGGATACATGTATGACACCATTATGTACCCTTATATACCCTTGGATACATGTATGACACCATTATGTACCCTTATATACCCTTGGATACATGTATGACACCATTATGTACCCTTATATACCCTTGGATACATGTATGACACCATTATGTACCCTTATATACCCTTGGATACATGTATGACACCATTATGTACCCTTATATACCCTTGGATACATGTATGACACCATTATGTACCCTTATATACCCTTGGATACATGTATGACACCATTATGTACCCTTATATACCCTTGGATACATGTATGACACCATTATGTACCCTTATATACCCTTGGATACATGTATGACACCATTATGTACCCTTATATACCCTTGGATACATGTATGACACCATTATGTACCCTTATATACCCTTGGATACATGTATGACACCATTATGTACCCTTATATACCCTTGGATACATGTATGACACCATTATGTACCCTTATATACCCTTGGATACATGTATGACACCATTATGTACCCTTATATACCCTTGGATACATGTATGACACCATTATGTACCCTTATATACCCTTGGATACATGTATGACACCATTATGTACCCTTATATACCCTTGGATACATGTATGACACCATTATGTACCCTTATATACCCTTGGATACATGTATGACACCATTATGTACCCTTATATACCCTTGGATACATGTATGACACCATTATGTACCCTTATATACCCTTGGATACATGTATGACACCATTATGTACCCTTATATACCCTTGGATACATGTATGACACCATTATGTACCCTTATATACCCTTGGATACATGTATGACACCATTATGTACCCTTATATACCCTTGGATACATGTATGACACCATTATGTACCCTTATATACCCTTGGATACATGTATGACACCATTATGTACCCTTATATACCCTTGGATACATGTATGACACCATTATGTACCCTTATATACCCTTGGATACATGTATGACACCATTATGTACCCTTATATACCCTTGGATACATGTATGACACCATTATGTACCCTTATATACCCTTGGATACATGTATGACACCATTATGTACCCTTATATACCCTTGGATACATGTATGACACCATTATGTACCCTTATATACCCTTGGATACATGTATGACACCATTATGTACCCTTATATACCCTTGGATACATGTATGACACCATTATGTACCCTTATATACCCTTGGATACATGTATGACACCATTATGTACCCTTATATACCCTTGGATACATGTATGACACCATTATGTACCCTTATATACCCTTGGATACATGTATGACACCATTATGTACCCTTATATACCCTTGGATACATGTATGACACCATTATGTACCCTTATATACCCTTGGATACATGTATGACACCATTATGTACCCTTATATACCCTTGGATACATGTATGACACCATTATGTACCCTTATATACCCTTGGATACATGTATGACACCATTATGTACCCTTATATACCCTTGGATACATGTATGACACCATTATGTACCCTTATATACCCTTGGATACATGTATGACACCATTATGTACCCTTATATACCCTTGGATACATGTATGACACCATTATGTACCCTTATATACCCTTGGATACATGTATGACACCATTATGTACCCTTATATACCCTTGGATACATGTATGACACCATTATGTACCCTTATATACCCTTGGATACATGTATGACACCATTATGTACCCTTATATACCCTTGGATACATGTATGACACCATTATGTACCCTTATATACCCTTGGATACATGTATGACACCATTATGTACCCTTATATACCCTTGGATACATGTATGACACCATTATGTACCCTTATATACCCTTGGATACATGTATGACACCATTATGTACCCTTATATACCCTTGGATACATGTATGACACCATTATGTACCCTTATATACCCTTGGATACATGTATGACACCATTATGTACCCTTATATACCCTTGGATACATGTATGACACCATTATGTACCCTTATATACCCTTGGATACATGTATGACACCATTATGTACCCTTATATACCCTTGGATACATGTATGACACCATTATGTACCCTTATATACCCTTGGATACATGTATGACACCATTATGTACCCTTATATACCCTTGGATACATGTATGACACCATTATGTACCCTTATATACCCTTGGATACATGTATGACACCATTATGTACCCTTATATACCCTTGGATACATGTATGACACCATTATGTACCCTTATATACCCTTGGATACATGTATGACACCATTATGTACCCTTATATACCCTTGGATACATGTATGACACCATTATGTACCCTTATATACCCTTGGATACATGTATGACACCATTATGTACCCTTATATACCCTTGGATACATGTATGACACCATTATGTACCCTTATATACCCTTGGATACATGTATGACACCATTATGTACCCTTATATACCCTTGGATACATGTATGACACCATTATGTACCCTTATATACCCTTGGATACATGTATGACACCATTATGTACCCTTATATACCCTTGGATACATGTATGACACCATTATGTACCCTTATATACCCTTGGATACATGTATGACACCATTATGTACCCTTATATACCCTTGGATACATGTATGACACCATTATGTACCCTTATATACCCTTGGATACATGTATGACACCATTATGTACCCTTATATACCCTTGGATACATGTATGACACCATTATGTACCCTTATATACCCTTGGATACATGTATGACACCATTATGTACCCTTATATACCCTTGGATACATGTATGACACCATTATGTACCCTTATATACCCTTGGATACATGTATGACACCATTATGTACCCTTATATACCCTTGGATACATGTATGACACCATTATGTACCCTTATATACCCTTGGATACATGTATGACACCATTATGTACCCTTATATACCCTTGGATACATGTATGACACCATTATGTACCCTTATATACCCTTGGATACATGTATGACACCATTATGTACCCTTATATACCCTTGGATACATGTATGACACCATTATGTACCCTTATATACCCTTGGATACATGTATGACACCATTATGTACCCTTATATACCCTTGGATACATGTATGACACCATTATGTACCCTTATATACCCTTGGATACATGTATGACACCATTATGTACCCTTATATACCCTTGGATACATGTATGACACCATTATGTACCCTTATATACCCTTGGATACATGTATGACACCATTATGTACCCTTATATACCCTTGGATACATGTATGACACCATTATGTACCCTTATATACCCTTGGATACATGTATGACACCATTATGTACCCTTATATACCCTTGGATACATGTATGACACCATTATGTACCCTTATATACCCTTGGATACATGTATGACACCATTATGTACCCTTATATACCCTTGGATACATGTATGACACCATTATGTACCCTTATATACCCTTGGATACATGTATGACACCATTATGTACCCTTATATACCCTTGGATACATGTATGACACCATTATGTACCCTTATATACCCTTGGATACATGTATGACACCATTATGTACCCTTATATACCCTTGGATACATGTATGACACCATTATGTACCCTTATATACCCTTGGATACATGTATGACACCATTATGTACCCTTATATACCCTTGGATACATGTATGACACCATTATGTACCCTTATATACCCTTGGATACATGTATGACACCATTATGTACCCTTATATACCCTTGGATACATGTATGACACCATTATGTACCCTTATATACCCTTGGATACATGTATGACACCATTATGTACCCTTATATACCCTTGGATACATGTATGACACCATTATGTACCCTTATATACCCTTGGATACATGTATGACACCATTATGTACCCTTATATACCCTTGGATACATGTATGACACCATTATGTACCCTTATATACCCTTGGATACATGTATGACACCATTATGTACCCTTATATACCCTTGGATACATGTATGACACCATTATGTACCCTTATATACCCTTGGATACATGTATGACACCATTATGTACCCTTATATACCCTTGGATACATGTATGACACCATTATGTACCCTTATATACCCTTGGATACATGTATGACACCATTATGTACCCTTATATACCCTTGGATACATGTATGACACCATTATGTACCCTTATATACCCTTGGATACATGTATGACACCATTATGTACCCTTATATACCCTTGGATACATGTATGACACCATTATGTACCCTTATATACCCTTGGATACATGTATGACACCATTATGTACCCTTATATACCCTTGGATACATGTATGACACCATTATGTACCCTTATATACCCTTGGATACATGTATGACACCATTATGTACCCTTATATACCCTTGGATACATGTATGACACCATTATGTACCCTTATATACCCTTGGATACATGTATGACACCATTATGTACCCTTATATACCCTTGGATACATGTATGACACCATTATGTACCCTTATATACCCTTGGATACATGTATGACACCATTATGTACCCTTATATACCCTTGGATACATGTATGACACCATTATGTACCCTTATATACCCTTGGATACATGTATGACACCATTATGTACCCTTATATACCCTTGGATACATGTATGACACCATTATGTACCCTTATATACCCTTGGATACATGTATGACACCATTATGTACCCTTATATACCCTTGGATACATGTATGACACCATTATGTACCCTTATATACCCTTGGATACATGTATGACACCATTATGTACCCTTATATACCCTTGGATACATGTATGACACCATTATGTACCCTTATATACCCTTGGATACATGTATGACACCATTATGTACCCTTATATACCCTTGGATACATGTATGACACCATTATGTACCCTTATATACCCTTGGATACATGTATGACACCATTATGTACCCTTATATACCCTTGGATACATGTATGACACCATTATGTACCCTTATATACCCTTGGATACATGTATGACACCATTATGTACCCTTATATACCCTTGGATACATGTATGACACCATTATGTACCCTTATATACCCTTGGATACATGTATGACACCATTATGTACCCTTATATACCCTTGGATACATGTATGACACCATTATGTACCCTTATATACCCTTGGATACATGTATGACACCATTATGTACCCTTATATACCCTTGGATACATGTATGACACCATTATGTACCCTTATATACCCTTGGATACATGTATGACACCATTATGTACCCTTATATACCCTTGGATACATGTATGACACCATTATGTACCCTTATATACCCTTGGATACATGTATGACACCATTATGTACCCTTATATACCCTTGGATACATGTATGACACCATTATGTACCCTTATATACCCTTGGATACATGTATGACACCATTATGTACCCTTATATACCCTTGGATACATGTATGACACCATTATGTACCCTTATATACCCTTGGATACATGTATGACACCATTATGTACCCTTATATACCCTTGGATACATGTATGACACCATTATGTACCCTTATATACCCTTGGATACATGTATGACACCATTATGTACCCTTATATACCCTTGGATACATGTATGACACCATTATGTACCCTTATATACCCTTGGATACATGTATGACACCATTATGTACCCTTATATACCCTTGGATACATGTATGACACCATTATGTACCCTTATATACCCTTGGATACATGTATGACACCATTATGTACCCTTATATACCCTTGGATACATGTATGACACCATTATGTACCCTTATATACCCTTGGATACATGTATGACACCATTATGTACCCTTATATACCCTTGGATACATGTATGACACCATTATGTACCCTTATATACCCTTGGATACATGTATGACACCATTATGTACCCTTATATACCCTTGGATACATGTATGACACCATTATGTACCCTTATATACCCTTGGATACATGTATGACACCATTATGTACCCTTATATACCCTTGGATACATGTATGACACCATTATGTACCCTTATATACCCTTGGATACATGTATGACACCATTATGTACCCTTATATACCCTTGGATACATGTATGACACCATTATGTACCCTTATATACCCTTGGATACATGTATGACACCATTATGTACCCTTATATACCCTTGGATACATGTATGACACCATTATGTACCCTTATATACCCTTGGATACATGTATGACACCATTATGTACCCTTATATACCCTTGGATACATGTATGACACCATTATGTACCCTTATATACCCTTGGATACATGTATGACACCATTATGTACCCTTATATACCCTTGGATACATGTATGACACCATTATGTACCCTTATATACCCTTGGATACATGTATGACACCATTATGTACCCTTATATACCCTTGGATACATGTATGACACCATTATGTACCCTTATATACCCTTGGATACATGTATGACACCATTATGTACCCTTATATACCCTTGGATACATGTATGACACCATTATGTACCCTTATATACCCTTGGATACATGTATGACACCATTATGTACCCTTATATACCCTTGGATACATGTATGACACCATTATGTACCCTTATATACCCTTGGATACATGTATGACACCATTATGTACCCTTATATACCCTTGGATACATGTATGACACCATTATGTACCCTTATATACCCTTGGATACATGTATGACACCATTATGTACCCTTATATACCCTTGGATACATGTATGACACCATTATGTACCCTTATATACCCTTGGATACATGTATGACACCATTATGTACCCTTATATACCCTTGGATACATGTATGACACCATTATGTACCCTTATATACCCTTGGATACATGTATGACACCATTATGTACCCTTATATACCCTTGGATACATGTATGACACCATTATGTACCCTTATATACCCTTGGATACATGTATGACACCATTATGTACCCTTATATACCCTTGGATACATGTATGACACCATTATGTACCCTTATATACCCTTGGATACATGTATGACACCATTATGTACCCTTATATACCCTTGGATACATGTATGACACCATTATGTACCCTTATATACCCTTGGATACATGTATGACACCATTATGTACCCTTATATACCCTTGGATACATGTATGACACCATTATGTACCCTTATATACCCTTGGATACATGTATGACACCATTATGTACCCTTATATACCCTTGGATACATGTATGACACCATTATGTACCCTTATATACCCTTGGATACATGTATGACACCATTATGTACCCTTATATACCCTTGGATACATGTATGACACCATTATGTACCCTTATATACCCTTGGATACATGTATGACACCATTATGTACCCTTATATACCCTTGGATACATGTATGACACCATTATGTACCCTTATATACCCTTGGATACATGTATGACACCATTATGTACCCTTATATACCCTTGGATACATGTATGACACCATTATGTACCCTTATATACCCTTGGATACATGTATGACACCATTATGTACCCTTATATACCCTTGGATACATGTATGACACCATTATGTACCCTTATATACCCTTGGATACATGTATGACACCATTATGTACCCTTATATACCCTTGGATACATGTATGACACCATTATGTACCCTTATATACCCTTGGATACATGTATGACACCATTATGTACCCTTATATACCCTTGGATACATGTATGACACCATTATGTACCCTTATATACCCTTGGATACATGTATGACACCATTATGTACCCTTATATACCCTTGGATACATGTATGACACCATTATGTACCCTTATATACCCTTGGATACATGTATGACACCATTATGTACCCTTATATACCCTTGGATACATGTATGACACCATTATGTACCCTTATATACCCTTGGATACATGTATGACACCATTATGTACCCTTATATACCCTTGGATACATGTATGACACCATTATGTACCCTTATATACCCTTGGATACATGTATGACACCATTATGTACCCTTATATACCCTTGGATACATGTATGACACCATTATGTACCCTTATATACCCTTGGATACATGTATGACACCATTATGTACCCTTATATACCCTTGGATACATGTATGACACCATTATGTACCCTTATATACCCTTGGATACATGTATGACACCATTATGTACCCTTATATACCCTTGGATACATGTATGACACCATTATGTACCCTTATATACCCTTGGATACATGTATGACACCATTATGTACCCTTATATACCCTTGGATACATGTATGACACCATTATGTACCCTTATATACCCTTGGATACATGTATGACACCATTATGTACCCTTATATACCCTTGGATACATGTATGACACCATTATGTACCCTTATATACCCTTGGATACATGTATGACACCATTATGTACCCTTATATACCCTTGGATACATGTATGACACCATTATGTACCCTTATATACCCTTGGATACATGTATGACACCATTATGTACCCTTATATACCCTTGGATACATGTATCCCCCATATACCTTCATCCCATATCGCACCATTATGACCCTTATATCCCCTCATCCCCCTCATCCCCCTCATCCCCCCTCATCCCCCTCATCCCCCTCATCCCCCCTCATCCCCCCTCATCCCCCTCATCCCCCCTCATCCCCCCTCATCCCCCCTCATCCCCCTCATCCCCCTCATCCCCCCTCATCCCCCCTCATCCCCCCTCATGCCCCCTCATCCCCCCTCATCCCCCCTCATCCCCCTCATCCCCCTCATCCCCCCTCATCCCCCTCATCCCCCCTCATCCCCCCTCATCCCCCTCATCCCCCTCATCCCCCCTCATCCCCCCTCATCCCCCCTCATCCCCCCTCATCCCCCCTCATCCCCCTCATCCCCCCTCATCCCCCTCATCCCCCCTCATCCCCCCTCATCCCCCCTCATCCCCCTCATCCCCCTCATCCCCCCTCATCCCCCTCATCCCCCCTCATCCCCCTCATCCCCCCTCATCCCCCTCATCCCCCCTCATCCCCCCTCATCCCCCTCATCCCCCCTCATCCCCCCTCATCCCCCTCATCCCCCCTCATCCCCCCTCATCCCCCCTCATCCCCCCTCATCCCCCTCATCCCCCCCTCATCCCCCTCATCCCCCCTCATCCCCCTCATCCCCCCTCATCCCCCCTCATCCCCCCTCCCATCCCCCTCATCCCCCCTCATCCCCCCTCATCCCCCCTCATCCCCCTCATCCCCCCTCATCCCCCCTCATCCCCCCTCATGTATCCCCCTCATCCCCCCTCATCCCCCCTCATCCCCCCTCATCCCCCCTCATCCCCCTCATCCCCCTCATCCCCCTCAGCCCCCTCATCCCCCTCATCCCCCCTCATCCCCCCTCATCCCCCTCATCCCCCTCATCCCCCCTCATCCCCCTCATCCCCCCTCATCCCCCCTCATCCCCCCTCATCCCCCCTCATCCCCCCTCATCCCCCCTCATCCCCCTCATCCCCCTCATCCCCCCTCATCCCCCTCATCCCCCTCATCCCCCTCATCCCCCCTCATCCCCCTCATCCCCCCCTCATCCCCCCTCATCCCCCTCATCCCCCTCATCCCCCCTCATCCCCCCTCATCCCCCCTCATCCCCCTCACCCCCTCATCCCCCCTCATCCCCCCTCATCCCCCCTCATCCCCCTCATCCCCCCTCATCCCCCTCATCCCCCTCATCCCCCTCATCCCCCCTCATCCCCCCTCATCCCCCTCATCCCCCCTCATCCCCCCTCATCCCCCCTCATCCCCCCTCATCCCCCTCATCCCCCCTCATCCCCCTCATCCCCCCTCATCCCCCCTCATCCCCCTCATCCCCCCTCATCCCCCCTCATCCCCCTCATCCCCCCTCATCCCCCCTCATCCCCCCTCATCCCCCCTCATCCCCCCTCATCCCCCCTCATCCCCCTCATCCCCCCTCATCCCCCCTCATCCCCCTCATCCCCCCTCATCCCCCCTCATCCCCCCTCATCCCCCCTCATCCCCCCTCATCCCCCCTCATCCCCCCTCATCCCCCCTCATCCCCCTCATCCCCCCTCATCCCCCCTCACCCCCTCATCCCCCCTCATCCCCCCTCATCCCCCCTCATCCCCCCTCATCCCCCTCATCCCCCCTCATCCCCCCTCATCCCCCCTCATCCCCCCTCATCCCCCCTCATCCCCCCTCATCCCCCTCATCCCCCCTCATCCCCCTCATCCCCCTCATCCCCCCTCATCCCCCCTCACCCCCCTCATCCCCCTCATCCCCCCTCATCCCCCCTCATCCCCCCTCATCCCCCCTCATCCCCCCTCATCCCCCCTCATCCCCCCTCATCCCCCCTCATCCCCCCTCATCCCCCCTCATCCCCCCTCATCCCCCCTCATCCCCCCTCATCCCCCCTCATCCCCCCTCATCCCCCCTCATCCCCCCTCATCCCCCCTCATCCCCCCTCATCCCCCCTCATCCCCCCTCATCCCCCCTCATCCCCCCTCATCCCCCCTCATCCCCCCTCATCCCCCCTCATCCCCCTCATCCCCCCTCATCCCCCCTCATCCCCCCTCATCCCCCCTCATCCCCCTCATCCCCCCTCATCCCCCCTCATCCCCCCTCATCCCCCCTCATCCCCCTCATCCCCCCACCCCCTCATCCCCCCTCATCCCCCCTCATCCCCCCTCATCCCCCCTCATCCCCCTCATCCCCCCTCATCCCCCCTCATCCCCCCTCATCCCCCCTCATCCCCCCTCATCCCCCCTCATCCCCCCTCATCCCCCCTCATCCCCCTCATCCCCCCTCATCCCCCCTCATCCCCCCTCATCCCCCCTCATCCCCCCTCATCCCCCCTCATCCCCCCTCATCCCCCCTCATCCCCCCTCATCCCCCCTCATCCCCCCTCATCCCCCCTCATCCCCCCTCATCCCCCCTCATCCCCCCTCATCCCCCCTCATCCCCCCTCATCCCCCCTCATCCCCCCTCATCCCCCCTCATCCCCCCTCATCCCCCCTCATCCCCCCTCATCCCCCCTCATCCCCCCTCATCCCCCCTCATCCCCCCTCATCCCCCCTCATCCCCCCTCATCCCCCCTCATCCCCCCTCATCCCCCCTCATCCCCCCTCATCCCCCCTCATCCCCCCTCATCCCCCCTCATCCCCCCTCATCCCCCCTCATCCCCCCTCATCCCCCCTCATCCCCCCTCATCTCCCCCCTCATCCCCCCTCATCCCCCCTCATCCCCCCTCATCCCCCCTCATCCCCCCTCATCCCCCCTCATCCCCCCTCATCCCCCCTCATCCCCCCTCATCCCCCCTCATCCCCCCTCATCCCCCCTCATCCCCCCTCATCCCCCCTCATCCCCCCTCATCCCCCCTCATCCCCCCTCATCCCCCCTCATCCCCCCTCATCCCCCCTCATCCCCCCTCATCCCCCCTCATCCCCCCTCATCCCCCCTCATCCCCCCTCATCCCCCCTCATCCCCCCTCATCCCCCCTCATCCCCCTCATCCCCCCTCATCCCCCCTCATCCCCCCTCATCCCCCCTCATCCCCCCTCATCCCCCCTCATCCCCCCTCATCCCCCCTCATCCCCCCTCATCCCCCCTCATCCCCCCTCATCCCCCCTCATCCCCCCTCATCCCCCCTCATCCCCCCTCATCCCCCCTCATCCCCCCTCATCCCCCCTCATCCCCCCTCATCCCCCCTCATCCCCCCTCATCCCCCCTCATCCCCCCTCATCCCCCCTCATCCCCCCTCATCCCCCCTCATCCCCCTCATCCCCCCTCATCCCCCCTCATCCCCCCTCATCCCCCCTCATCCCCCCTCATCCCCCCTCATCCCCCCTCATCCCCCCTCATCCCCCCTCATCCCCCCTCATCCCCCCTCATCCCCCCTCATCCCCCCTCATCCCCCCTCATCCCCCCTCATCCCCCCTCATCCCCCCTCATCCCCCCTCATCCCCCCTCATCCCCCCTCATCCCCCCTCATCCCCCCTCATCCCCCCTCATCCCCCCTCATCCCCCCTCATCCCCCCTCATCCCCCCTCATCCCCCCTCATCCCCCCTCATCCCCCCTCATCCCCCCT
Source organism: Uropetala carovei (assembly GCA_036926305.1). Taxonomy (NCBI): domain Eukaryota; kingdom Metazoa; phylum Arthropoda; class Insecta; order Odonata; family Petaluridae; genus Uropetala; species Uropetala carovei. Next base: position 9,625,730 of record JAXCHB010000325.1, read on the forward strand.
CATCCCCCCTCATCCCCCCTCATCCCCCCTCATCCCCCCTCATCCCCCCTCATCCCCCCTCATCCCCCCTCATCCCCCCTCATCCCCCCTCATCCCCCCTCATCCCCCCTCATCCCCCCTCATCCCCCCTCATCCCCCCTCATCCCCCCTCATCCCCCCTCATCCCCCCTCATCCCCCCTCATCCCCCCTCATCCCCCCTCATCCCCCCTCATCCCCCCTCATCCCCCCTCATCCCCCCTCATCCCCCCTCATCCCCCCTCATCCCCCCTCATCCCCCCTCATCCCCCCTCATCCCCCCTCATCCCCCCTCATCCCCCCTCATCCCCCCTCATCCCCCCTCATCCCCCCTCATCCCCCCTCATCCCCCCTCATCCCCCCTCATCCCCCCTCATCCCCCCTCATCCCCCCTCATCCCCCCTCATCCCCCCTCATCCCCCCTCATCCCCCCTCATCCCCCCTCATCCCCCTCATCCCCCCTCATCCCCCCTCATCCCCCCTCATCCCCCCTCATCCCCCCTCATCCCCCCTCATCCCCCCTCATCCCCCCTCATCCCCCCTCATCCCCCCTCATCCCCCCTCATCCCCCCTCATCCCCCCTCATCCCCCCTCATCCCCCCTCATCCCCCCTCATCCCCCCTCATCCCCCCTCATCCCCCCTCATCCCCCCTCATCCCCCCTCATCCCCCCTCATCCCCCCTCATCCCCCCTCATCCCCCCTCATCCTCCCTCATCTATGAAAAATTTTTGAAAACTATGAAACACTGGCAGTGGGCCTCATAAAGTTGCATCCAGCCCATGGGCTGCAGCTTGGACACCCCTGATTTAGAAAAATGTCCCTCTTTTGAAGTTATCTGACATTGAAACCTAGCAGCTGATTGTGAGATAAAACAGATCAGTCTCCACAACAAAACAATTACTTGCCTTCATGATTCATGAGCCAGATGATAAACAGTGTGATTGATTTTTGGAAAGAAGGGAATATTTAGACAGGTGCAATGAATTAATTCAAAATAAAAATGTAAACCACTTACCTTTCAAAATTTCATTAAAACAACTTTGTCCCACTCACTCTTTTACAATATTGAACACTGCTAATTCATTAACACAAGCACATGACAAATATAAGAAGTACATACATATAAAAAAGAAAAGAAAACTTAGAAAATATGAGAAAGTTATTAAACTTTAGGTTTACAACATAAGGTTTTCACAAAATTAATTTAAACTGTAAAAGCATTTGTCTGCTTAATATTTGAAAAGTTCTCTTTTAAAATGGTTTCAGGGGCCATAGAAATTGCTTTTTACTGGTTCATTAAGGTCAATTTTTTTTATGGTGTGGTGACTATTCATCATGGTTTTCAAGATTGCTTGAAAGTTTTCTCATTGTAAATAGGATTATAGAGAATATGTACAATGAAGGAACTACTGTATACACTTGTGTATAACGAGCCGTTTGAAAACCAAATTTTCAGGTCATTAAAAAGGGGATGCACGTTATACATGGGTCAACACTTTTGGGCGCTTGAAATCAGAAATTAAAGTCAATTTCTCACTTTTCGGGTGAACTAACGGGGAAAACAACAATAATTATTGCAAATCCAGGTTATGCATATATTAATTACAGTACACCTAATTCCACATTTCACTATCTCATCAGACGATTCATTTCATTTTTGCAAAATCACAAGATAAGACTTCCCGCAAAACACATCAAAAACAAAGAAAAAGGATAAGCAATTTGAAGTAATTTCATTTAGTTAATGATTCCAGTATGTACAAATAATGTAAGTAATGTAAAACCCGTAGAATGACATGTATGAACTTAATCTTACCTGTTGCGTTTCATGTTTCCAGATATGTTTGTTAAATTTCCCCGTTTTTCATTCTATGAAATGGTTTTACAATGACATAGGAAAGTGAGAATCAAAATCCACTATAAATCAAAACACAATCTATTTGATAGACCCCTTTTTTTCTGATTTAATAGGATTGGCAGCAGTGTCGCTGCAGTTTTCTACACAGCATCAGCTTGGCCAACTTACCGTATGCAGTTGCTGCCATCTCAACTCATTCACTTTCATTATTGATTATGTATCTCTAAGACATAATATGTAATGTGGAGCTTATTGAACTTAATACTTATGGGCATGTTCAAGCGTTTTAAAATTTAAAAAAAAAGGAATTTGGCTATACTTTGTGGTAACTCATATTTCCAAAGAAAATACATTTTAAAATTGTTAATGCTTTAACATATTTATTACAGTACTCTAGTTAATACTTTAACATGACGAAATAATTTCAATCTTATAGCCCACAAAAATCAACGGTGTCTTATACATGAGTATATACGGTATAAACATGGGATGACAACTGGGTGTATAACTATTAGCCGTTATCACACAACTTACCTTTTTCTGAATTTTAAAACTTTCTATTAGTCTGGGGGATAAAACGCAGAAGATTACTGCATAACTGACATGGGAGTAGAATTATAAGCATAAAAGAAAATTGATAAAACACAAACAGTAACACTATATTTGAGGTTCTAAATGAGATACCTAACAAATGGAATTCAGTGTCCTCAACAGTTTCGTATAAACATTCAATTGGCTTGCATAAAATATGCCATTTAGCATTTAATATGCCAAAGGCACATTCGACACATCTTCTTGCTCTTGAAAGACGAAGATCAAAATACTTTTTGTCTTCATCTAATTGCTTTCTGCTATAAGGTTTCAAAAGATATTTCATCAAGGGATATGCCTCGTTGCCGACAAACATGTATGGCATCACAATACATGTAGATGGTGAAACATCATCACATGGAACATTAAGATTCCCGTTTTGTAACAAACAAAATAATGTGGACGACTTGAATGTCCCGCCATCGCTTTGTTTTCCATCCCCACCAACTTCGATCGCCACAGATTCATAATAACCAGACCTAAGAAGTTTATGCACAAAAAATCCACAAAATATGCAAAAATATGCAGCAAAAAAACCCCAAGTATACTAGAAAAATGCAAAAAAGACAAAATGATTCACATTAAGAAGTACTGCTCAATTTTTTATTATAATGAAAACAAAGCCATTTAAATTACAATAAACAATTAGAATCTTTTCCAAGTTTTCAGTAATAAGGCTGTGCCTCTTGTCCAAAAGTATTAGCTTATAGGCTGAAAATTACCTTTCAACGTCACATGATGTAATAGGGCTAAACTTAAACTTTTGAATGTTACTTGCTTTGAGCATGTCCAGAGTTTCACTGCCCTTGCCGAAGAAATATCACTCACATTGAAAATTATGTTTATGCCAGGATTTTTCTCAAGAACCTGGTCCACTTTTTTTGCCACGGCTTTTCCAATGGGTCCTAGAGTGGACTTGAACATGTCTAGGGTATTCTTCAGAAGAGCAGTGGCTGAAGTAAGGGCATGTCCCCTCTCCTGATGTTTCGTTAATATTGTAGGCAGTTCTACAAAATGGGCGCTGATGTATGCCAGCCTACTTGCGAGACCTGGAGCCTCCAATGCCTTCTTTGCTTCAGCAATGCAGACGGCATCATCTCCTCCCCCCTCTTCTGAAAAAAATATTGGTAAAAAATTGGGAAAAATAATTGGAAAAAAGTTGGGAAAAAGTTTGGAAAAAAATTTCGAAAGAAATACAATAATAATTTTAAAAATTTATGCCGAGTTATACAACAGAACAAATAAAATAATTAAAATGAAATAATTTGTAGCGATCTAACTATATAAAATGCAATATTCTACTTTATTCACTGAAAGTTGAATCGAAAAAGCAACTTTTAAAAATGAAAATGATAAGAAAAATCTAACACAGACAATTATAAAAATTAAAAAATAGCATGCATGGAAAACTTAAGAGTGATAAGAAAATAAAAAGTGGAAAAACTGAGAAGGGCAAAGATTTAAAAGGTATGGAAACCATAAAACGAAAAATTAATGCACCATAAAATTAATACTGCATTCCCACAGAAAAAAAATAAGTCGAGCAAACACTTAAAATGCGTGTAAAAAAATGAAGTCACAGCCCCACAAAAATACAGTCGATTGAATTGTGGTGTACCAAAAAGGTATCCATTAATTTTAATAAATGTACATTTTATATTGTTATTTTTTAAATAAATAGGAAATCACATCATATCATAACGATCCCTGCCACTGACTCCATCTCTCACAACCATACTGTGGCCCTCATGACATGGAAGTAATCCCAAAATGGCTCCAATGCTCCTGCGAGTTTGACATGCCTGCTTTAAAGGAGTAAATGCAGTAAAGTTCACTTGGGCAAATTATTGCAAAAGGAGACAAGGATTGCTTTCAAAACAACTTTATTCACAACCAATCCATTGACAAAATTGGATCCTTAGCGTGAGCAACAGAATCATATTTTGCTCAACAACTAGAGGGAAAGAAGTTCATTGAACATATACAATTTGTACAAAAAATGAGATCTTTTAAATATAACAAGAATTTTTCTTAGTACTTCAAACATTTCAATAATAAAAATCATGATGGAATTCAATCTTAGAAATATCTTTGAAGAGAAAACCAAAAACAGCATTTAAAAAGAAATTGTTTGAAATGAGAAACTTTTACTAAGAGGTCATAATTTAACATTAGATATTTTACGATATTGCTAATATAATATTAGGTAGTTAATTAAAATATATGAAAAAGTTTTCAAAACTATAAAACACTGGCATTAGGCCTTGTAAAATTGCTTAGTAGGTCGCATCCGGCCCATGGGCTGCAGCTTGGACACCCCTGATTTAGATAAATGGCCCTCTTTTGAAGTTTTCTGACATTCAATCTTAGCAGCTGATCGTGAGATCTCCACAACAAAACAATTATTTGCCTTCGTGATTTCCACCCACACTGCCTCGTTAAACAAAATACCCCCCACTCCATTTAAAGAATATGGTAAACCCTCGGCAAAGCAGGTAAAATCCTATAAAAGGCAGATTAAGGTAACAGTGTGATTGATTTTTGGAAAGAAGGGAATATTTAGACAAGTTACGATGAATTAAAAATGAAAACAAACAAACATACGAAAATAAAATCAGACAAGGAGAACAAACAAACGCCCTAAAACACATTTAGCCAAGGAGAACAAACAAATGTATAAAACACATTTAGCCCAGGAGAACAAACAAACACCCTAAAATTCACTCAGCCCAGGAGAACAAAATAAGAGCTTATAATAAATGTAGCCCAGGAGAACAAACAAACAGCCTATGATAACATCAAGCGAGGAGAAGAAACAGACAGCCTAAAATAAACTCAGTACACAAATGGAAAAGAACAGTCGAAAATAAACTCAGCCCATGAAAACAAAAAACATCCGAAAATAAACTCAGCCCAGAAGAACAAACAAACAGCCTATAATAATATCAGCCCAGGAGAAAAAAACCAGCCCATGATAACGTCTGGCGAGGAGAAAAAATAAACAGCCTAAAATAAACTCAGCCCACGAAAAGTAACAAACTGACTAATATAAATTCAGGACATGAAAAGAAACAAAGACGCTAAAATAAAATCAGCCCCGACAACAAACAAAGAGCCTTTATGAAATTCTGCCCCGGAGAAAAAACAAACTGCATTAAATAAACATACGACCGCATGTGGAGTTTCCGTCCGACGTTCCCAGTACGCATGACGACGCTGACGGGTTAAAATGCCTCACAATGATCACCAGATTCTTTTATCGATTCGCCGTTCAGCACAGCTTGCCACATGACTCACGACTCGTCGCTCCACTATACATGCAGCCACAAATAACTCAGCACAGGGGAACATGCTAAACTAAGACCAAGGGAACAAACAAACAGCCGGAAATATCCTCAGCCCAAAAGTACAAACAAAGCCTATCATAAACTTAGACAGGAAACAAAGTAACAGTCAATAATAAACTCAGCTCAGGAAAAGAATAAAACAGTTAAAAATAAACTTCGCCCAGTAGAACAATAAAACAGCGTATAATAATCTGAGCCCAGGAGAACAAACAAACTGCCTATGATAAAGTCCACAGAGGAGAGCAAGCAGACAGCCTAAAATAAACTTAGCCCATGAAAAGAAACAAACAGCCTAAATTAAACTCAGCCCCGAGAACAAACAATCCTATATTAAACTACGTCCTGGAGAACAAACAGAGCCTATCACAACCTAAGCCAAGGATAACAGATATACATCCAAAAATGTACTCAAAGCTGGAGTCCAACAAACAGCCTAAAATACACTCAGCCCACAAAAAGAAAAACAGCCAAAAATAAACTCAACCCAAAATATCAAACAAACACTCGAAAATAATCTCAATCCAGGACAACAAACAAACAGCCGAATATCAACTCATTGTCAGCATAGAAGAACAAACATACAGCCGAAAATAACCTCAGCCCGGTAGAATAAACATAAGGCAAAATATACACTCTGCCAGGGGGAACAAACAAACATCCGAAAATAAACTCAGCCCCGCGGAACATACAAACAGCAAAAATAAACTCAGTCCGGGAGAACAAAATACACATCCTAAAATACACTCAGTACAGGAGAATTAACAAACATCCCAAATAAACTCAACCGAAAAGATCAAACAAACACACAAAAATAAACTCAATCAAGAAGAACAAACAAACAGCCAAAATTCAACTCATTATCAGCCCAAAACAACAAACATACAGCTGAAAACAAACTCAGCCCAATAGAAGAAACAAAATCACATTTATATACTCAAACCAGAAGAACAAACAAACATCCGAAAAAAAACACCGCATGAGAACAAACAAACAGACAAAATTAAACTCATACCAGGATAATAAACAAACACCCTAAAATAAGCTCAGCACAGGCGGACATACAAGAAACCTATAACAAACCCACCCCTGAAGAACAAACTGCCGAAAATAAATTCAGCCAAGATGAACAAAAAAACAGCCGAATATCAACTCGTCTACACAGAATAAAAACATACAGCAGTAAATTAACTGAGCCCAGTAGAACAAACAAAGAGCAATGTATACACTCTGCCACGGAAAAGAAACAAACTTCCGAAAATAAAGTCAGCCCAGGTGAACCAACAAACAGCCAAAATATACTCAGCCCAGGAGAAAAAAAGTACACACCCTAAAATACAATCAGCCCAGGTGAACAAACGAAAAACCAATAAATACACCCAGCACAGGGGCACAAACAAAGATACAAAATAAACTCAACCGAAAGAACAAACAAACACACTAAAATTAACTAAATCAATAAGAACAAACATACGGCCGAAAATAAACAGCCCAGTAGAAGAAACAAAAATCCGAATACAAACGTAGCCCATGCACCCCAGCACAGGAGAACGAACAAAATTACAACATAAACTCAACCGAAAATAACAAACAAACACATAAAAATAAACACAATCAAGAAGAACATACAAACAGCCGTAAATCAACCCAGCATCAGCGACGGACAACAAACATACAGCCGCAAATAAACTCAGCACGGGAAAACAAACTAGTAACCTAAAATAACTAGGAATAGGAAATCAAGAAAACGATATTATATCATTTCAGACCAAAAGAACGAACAAACAGCCGTATATAAACTCAGCAAAGAAGAACGAACAAACAGCCGAAGATAAACATAGCCTAAAAGAACGAACAAGCAGTGGAGAATAGAATCAGCACAGGAGAACAATCTAACAGCAGAAAATATACTCTGCCCAGCAGAACAAACAAACCGCCGACAATAAACCCAACCCTGGATAACCAAATACCCCGAAATAAACTCATTCTAGAAGAACAAACCTACAGCATAAATATACTCAGCCCAGTTGAACGTACAAACAGCCAAAAATAAACTCAGCCCAGAAGAACAAAATACACACCCGAAAACACACGCTGCCCAGGAGAACAAACAAACACCTTAAAATACACTCATCACAGGAGAACAACCAAACTTACAAAATGAACACAACCGAAAAGATCAAACAAACACACAAAAATAAACTTAAACAAGAAGAACAAAGAAACAGTCGAAAATCAACTCAGCCCAGTAGAAGAAACGAACATCCGAAAACAAACTTAGCCCATGGAACAAACAAACAGCCAAAATTAAACTCATACCAGGATAATAAACCAACACCCTAAAATACGTACAGCGCAAGAGGACATACAAGCAGCCTATAGCAAACCCAACCCTGATGAACAAACAGCCCAAAATTTACTCAGAAAACTAATAACCTAAAATAAACTCAGAATAGGAAATCAAAAAAAGGATATTATATCATTTCTGACCAAAAGAACAAACAAACAGCCGAAAATATACTCAGCCTAGAAGAACGAACAAACAGCCGAAATTAAACGTATGCTAAAACAACAACAAAACAGTCGAGAATAAACACAGCACAGGAGGAAAACTAACAGCAGAAAATACACTCTGCCCACCAGAACAAACAAAACTCCAAAAACAAACTCAACCCAGGAGAACAAACAAACCGCCGACAATAAACCCAACCCGGGAGAACAAACAAACACCCCGAAATAAACTCATTCTAGAAGAACAAATTTACAGCATAAATATACTCAGCCCAGATGAACGTTCAAATCAGCCAAAAATAAACTCAGCCCAGAAGAACAAAATACACACCCTAAAATACCCTCAGCCCGGGAGAAAAAACAAACACCTTAAAATATACTCAACACAGGAGAACAAGCAAACATACAAAATGAACTCAACTGAAAAGATCAAACAAACAGACAAAAATAAACTCAATTAAGAAGAACCAACAAACAGCCGAAAATCAACTCATGATCAGCCCAGGACAACAAACATACACACGAAAATACACTCAGCCCATGAAAAGTAACTAACAGACTAATATAATCTCAGCCCATGAAAAGAAACAAAGAGCCTAAAATAAACTCAGCACAGGGAACAAACCAACAGCCTATATAATTATCTCCGCCCTGAAGAACAAACACACAGTCCAACATTAACTTAGCCAAGGAGAACAGGAGACAGCCGAAAATATACTCAAACATGGAGATGAAACAAACAGCCTAAAATAAACTCAGCCCAGAAAAGGAAAAAAACAGCCGAAATTAAACTAAGCCCAGAGGAACAAACAAACAGCCGGAAAAAACTCCACCCAGAATATCAAATGAACAGTCAAAAATAAACTAAATCCAGAAGAACAAACAAACAGCCGAAAATTAACTCAGCGCAGAAGAACAATCAAAGAGCAATATATAAACTCTACCAGGGAAGAGAAACAAACTTCCGAAAATAAAGTCAGCCCAGGTGAACATACAAACAGCCAAAAATATACTCAGCCCAGGAGAACATAATACACACCATAAAATATATTCAGCCCAGGAGAACATCCAAAAAACCTTAATACACTCAGCACAGGAGAACGAACAAAATTACAACGTAAACTCAACCGAAAATAACAAACAAACACATAAAAATAAACACAATCAAGAAGAACAAACAAACAGCCGTAAATCAACCCAGCATCAGCGACGGACAACAAACATACAGCTGCAAATAAACTCAGCCCAGTAAAAGACACAAACATCCGAATACAGACTTAGCGCATGAGAACAAACAAACAGTAAAAATAAACTCGTACCAGGATAACAAAATTACCTCAGAAATACACACAGCCTAGGAGGACATACAAACAGCCTATAACAACCCACCCCAGAAGAAAAAACAGCCGAAAATTTACTCAGCACGGGAAAACAAACTAGTAAGTTAAAATAACTAGGAATAGGAAATCAAGAAAACGATATTATATCATTTCAGACCAAAAGAACGAACAAACAGCCGAATATATACTCAGCCAAGAAGAACGAACAAACAGCCGAAGATAAACATAGCCTAAAAGAACGAACAAGCAGTGGAGAATAGAATCAGCACAGGAGAACAATCTCACAGCAGAAAATATACTCTGCCCAGCAGAACAAACAAACCGCCGACAATAAACCCAACCCTGGATAACCAAATACCCCGAAATAAACTCATTCTAGAAGAACAAACCTACAGCATAAATATACTCAGCCCAGTTGAACGTACAAACAGCCAAAAATAAACTCAGCCCAGAGGAACAAAATACACACCCGAAAACACACGCTGCCCAGGAGAACAAACAAACACCTTAAAATACACTCATCACAGGAGAACAACCAAACTTACAAAATGAACACAACCGAAAAGATCAAACAAACACACAAAAATAAACTTAAACAAGAAGAACAAAGAAACAGCCGAAAATCAACTCAGCCCAGTAGAAGAAACGAACATCCGAAAGCAAACTTAGCCCATGGAACAAACAAACAGCCAAAATTAAACTCATACCAGGATAATAAACCAACACCCTAAAATACGTACAGCGCAAGAGGACATACAAGCAGCCTATAGCAAACCCAACCCTGATGAACAAACAGCCCAAAATTTACTCAGAAAACTAATAACCTAAAATAAACTCAGAATAGGAAATCAAAAAAAGGATATTATATCATTTCTGACCAAAAGAACAAACAAACAGCCGAAAATATACTCAGCCTAGAAGAACGAACAAACAGCCGAAATTAAACGTATGCTAAAACAACAACAAAACAGTCGAGAATAAACACAGCACAGGAGGAAAACTAACAGCAGAAAATACACTCTGCCCACCAGAACAAACAAAACTCCAAAAACAAACTCAACCCAGGAGAACAAACAAACCGCCGACAATAAACCCAACCCGGGAGAACAAACAAACACCCCGAAATAAACTCATTCTAGAAGAACAAATTTACAGCATAAATATACTCAGCCCAGATGAACGTTCAAATCAGCCAAAAATAAACTCAGCCCAGAATAACAAAATACACACCCTAAAATACCCTCAGCCCGGGAGAAAAAACAAACACCTTAAAATATACTCAACACAGGAGAACAAGCAAACATACAAAATGAACTCAACTGAAAAGATCAAACAAACAGACAAAAATAAACTCAATTAAGAAGAACCAACAAACAGCCGAAAATCAACTCATGATCAGCCCAGGACAACAAACATACACACGAAAATACACTCAGCCCATGAAAAGTAACTAACAGACTAATATAATCTCAGCCCATGAAAAGAAACAAAGAGCCTAAAATAAACTCAGCACAGGGAACAAACAAACAGCCTATATAATTGTCTCCGCCCTGGAGAACAAACACACAGTCCAACATTAACTTAGCCAAGGAGAACAGGAGACAGCCGAAAATATACTCAAACATGGAGATGAAACAAACAGCCTAAAATAAACTCAGCCCAGAAAAGGAAAAAAACAGCCGAAAATAAACTTAGCCCAGAGGAACAAACAAATAGCCGGAAAAAACTCAACCCAGAATATCAAATGAACAGTCAAAAATAAACTAAATCCAGAAGAACAAACAAACAGCCGAATATGAGCTCATAGTCAGCCCAGAAGAAAAACAAACAGCCGAAAATTAACTCAGCGCAGTAGAACAAACAAAGAGCAATATATAAACTCTACCAGGGAAGAGAAACAAACTTCCGAAAATAAAGTCAGCCCAGGTGAACATACAAACAGCCAAAAATATACTCAGCCCAGGAGAACATAATACACACCATAAAATATATTCAGCCCAGGAGAACATCCAAAAAACCTTAATACACTCAGCACAGGAGAACGAACAAAATTACAACATAAACTCAACCGAAAATAACAAACAAACACATAAAAATAAACACAATCAAGAAGAACATACAAACAGCCGTAAATCAACCCAGCATCAGCGACGGACAACAAACATACAGCCGCAAATAAACTCAGCCCAGTAAAAGACACAAACATCCGAATACAGACTTAGCGCATGAGAACAAACAAACAGCAAAAATAAACTCGTACCAGGATAACAAAATTACCTCAGAAATACACACAGCCTAGGAGGACATACAAACAGCCTATAACAACCCACCCCAGAAGAAAACACAGCCGAAAATATACTCAGCACGGGAAAACAAACTAGTAACCTAAAATAACTAGGAATAGGAAATCAAGAAAACGATATTATATCATTTCAGACCAAAAGAACGAACAAACAGCCGAATATATACTCAGCCAAGAAGAACGAACAAACAGCCGAAGATAAACATAGCCTAAAAGAACGAACAAGCAGTGGAGAATAGAATCAGCACAGGAGAACAATCTCACAGCAGAAAATATACTCTGTCCAGCAGAACAAACAAACCGCCGACAATAAACCCAACCCTGGATAACCAAATACCCCGAAATAAACTCATTCTAGAAGAACAAACCTACAGCATAAATATACTCAGCCCAGTTGAACGTACAAACAGCCAAAAATAAACTCAGCCCAGAAGAACAAAATACACACCCGAAAACACACGCTGCCCAGGAGAACAAACAAACACCTTAAAATACACTCATCACAGGAGAACAACCAAACTTACAAAATGAACACAACCGAAAAGATCAAACAAACACACAAAAATAAACTTAAACAAGAAGAACAAAGAAACAGCCGAAAATCAACTCAGCCCAGTAGAAGAAACGAACATCCGAAAGCAAACTTAGCCCATGGAACAAACAAACAGCCAAAATTAAACTCATACCAGGATAATAAACCAACACCCTAAAATACGTACAGCGCAAGAGGACATACAAGCAGCCTATAGCAAACCCAACCCTGATGAACAAACAGCCCAAAATTTACTCAGAAAACTAATAACCTAAAATAAACTCAGAATAGGAAATCAAAAAAAGGATATTATATCATTTCTGACCAAAAGAACAAACAAACAGCCGAAAATGTACTCAGCCTAGAAGAACGAACAAACAGCCGAAATTAAACGTATGCTAAAACAACAACAAAACAGTCGAGAATAAACACAGCACAGGAGGAAAACTAACAGCAGAAAATACACTCTGCCCACCAGAACAAACAAAACTCCAAAAACAAACTCAACCCAGGAGAACAAACAAACCGCCGACAATAAACCCAACCCGGGAGAACAAACAAACACCCCGAAATAAACTCATTCTAGAAGAACAAATTTACAGCATAAATATACTCAGCCCAGATGAACGTTCAAATCAGCCAAAAATAAACTCAGCCCAGAAGAACAAAATACACACCCTAAAATACCCTCAGCCCGGGAGAAAAAACAAACACCTTAAAATATACTCAACACAGGAGAACAAGCAAACATACAAAATGAACTCAACTGAAAAGATCAAACAAACAGACAAAAATAAACTCAATTAAGAAGAACCAACAAACAGCCGAAAATCAACTCATGATCAGCCCAGGACAACAAACATACACACGAAAATACACTCAGCCCATGAAAAGTAACTAACAGACTAATATAATCTCAGCCCATGAAAAGAAACAAAGAGCCTAAAATAAACTCAGCACAGGGAACAAACAAACAGCCTATATAATTGTCTCCGCCCTGAAGAACAAACACACAGTCCAACATTAACTTAGCCAAGGAGAACAGGAGACAGCCGAAAATATACTCAAACATGGAGATGAAACAAACAGCCTAAAATAAACTCAGCCCAGAAAAGGAAAAAAAACAGCCGAAAATAAACTTAGCCCAGAGGAACAAACAAACAGCCGGAAAAAACTCAACCCAGAATATCAAATGAACAGTCAAAAATAAACTAAATCCACAAGAACAAACAAACAGCCGATTGTATTTTAGGGTGTGTATTTTGTTCTCCTGGGCTGAGTTTAATTTTGTCTGTTTGTTCATCTGGGTGGAGTATATTTATGCTGCAAGTTTGTTCTTCTAGAATGAGTTATTTCGCCGTATATGGTTGTTCTCCCGGGTTGGATTTACTGTCGGCTGTTTCTTTGTTCTTCTCGGTTGATTTTATTTTTGGAGTTTTGTTTGTTCTGCTGGGCGGAGTGTATTTTCCGCTGTTAGATTTTTCTCCTGTGCTTAGTCTATTCTCCACTGCTTGTTCGTTCTTTTAGGCTAAGTTTATTTTCTGCTGTTTGTTCGTTCTTCTAGGCTGAGTATATTTTCGGCTGTTTGTTTTTTCTTTTGGTCTGAAATGATACAATATGGTTTTTTTGATTTCCTATTCTGAGTTTATTTTATATTATTAATTTCTTCTGCTGTGCTAAGTGATATTTTTGCTGTTTGTTCTTCTGGGGTGGGTTTGCTATAGGCTGCTTGTATGTTCTCCTAGTCTGTGCATATTTTAGAGTGTGTATTTTGTTCTCCTGGGCTGAGTTTAATCTTCTTTAATAATTTGAGCAAAAGTTGAAAATCTCACACAAAAAGCAAATTCTAGACTTCTATAGGATATTTCTACGGCAAGGTACCTGGAAATATACAAAATATAACAATGTTTCATGAAATAAACTTTGAAACCTTTTATCAAAATTTAATTGCAGGGGAGGTTGTGAGGACACGATGGAAGTCGATGCGGGACAATATCTCGAAGGAACTAAGAAAAATATCAAAAGCACGGTCTGGGGACGAAGGTGGAGCCACCTACATATCGACATGACGTTATTTTAATCAACACTTCTTTTTAAAAGGTCAATTTGCGGCGCGTCCCTGTAATGAAAATATGCCATCTGCATCACTTACAGAGGAAGATAGTATTTCATGAGTACCAGACTTTGAGATAGAAACAGGGCTCCCAAGATTATGACGGTATTTTTGCAAATGACAGTGTAAAATATAATGCAAAATCAACTGGAAGAATAGAGAATGTCTAACATTTTAGGAGCGACGACATGGATCTGCTCTTTAGAACTAGAGAAACAAAAATTAGCAGCCATAGAAGAAAAAAACAAAAAATTAGATGGAGATACGATGTTTGTACAGATTTTGCTGCCACACGTGAGGGTTACCTCCTTAACAGTGAACTCATGCTGCAAATGAAAATTCAGGTACTATTGTACAATTTTGTTTATAATGACCCTATATCCAAAAAACAACCATGAATGAGGCCATCAAAATTTCCAGCATCACAATTTCAATGATTATTGGTAGGTAATTTTTGCTTATTATTGTATTAATCTTTTTCAACATATATTTCATTTTTTTCCATCATCATTATTAGATTATGTTATAGTTTCTTGTTTTATGTGAAGCTAGTTTAAGAAATAAAACATTTCCATACTACTTCTTACGTTTATTTCTTTCATCAATAAAACATACTTCCACTTACCTCAAAGTAATCTCCAGGCTTTCCTCTGGTCCAATTGATTGATGATTAACAGTCGTCTAGGTCTTCACCAGCCTTGGAGATATATTTTCTAGTACCTAATCAAACGTGGTTATCGACATTCTTAAATATTCATAAAATTTATCTAGGTTCTTTCGTATATCTTTATAAAGACGGTGAAATTTCTCAGGTTCACGTCTCTTTCTATATACTGAGTTAATCAAACATTGCCTTTTACTTATCTGCAATAACTACGATAGCCTTAATGAATTAGTTGCCAAAAACATTGTAATAACCTTCCACGACATCACCGTAAAGGCGGTACTTACGTGTCAAAGCACAGAAAACTCGCAGGACCACTTAGGACGCGCGTTTCGACAGCAACGCTGTAATCTTTTGCTGAAGATGACAGCGTTGCTGTCGAAACGCGCGTCTTAATTGGTCCTGCGAGTCTTCTGTGCCTTGACACGTAAGTACCGCCTTTACGGTGATTTGGAGTTTTTTTATTTTTCGAATTCTATTCATTGTCTTCACCGTGTCCCGTGAGTTCATTTTATTTATTCCATGACATTTTCAACGCGACTAAAAATGCCTCACAATGAAGACAAGATTCTTTGCCCTATTCCCCGCACAGCACAGCATGCCACATGACTCACGACTCGTCCCTCCACTATACACGCAGCCTAAAATAAACTCAGCACAGGAGGCAAACTAACAGCATAAAATTAACTCACCCCAGAAAAAATAACCAGCCTAATCTAAACACAGCCCAATAAAAAAAGGCAAAATTCAACTCAGCCAAGCAAAAGAAAGGAGAAAAAACAATCACCCTAAAACACACACAGCCCAGGAGAAGAAACAAAAAACTTAAAATACACGCAGCCCAGGAGCACAAACAAACGGCTGAAAATAAACTCATCCCAGTGGAACAAAGAAACAGCAACTTATACCTCAGCCCAAGAGAACAGACAAACAGCCGAAGATAAACTCAGCTCAGGAGAACAAACAAGCCGTCTATATTAAACCCCCGCCCAGGAGAACAAAATAACAGCCTATAATAAACTCAGCCGCTGAGAACAAACAAACGGCCTATAATAATCCCAGCTCCAGAGGCCAAACAAACTGTCTATAACAAACCCAGCCTTAGTGACCAGAATACGAGCCTACAATAAACTCAGCTCAGGAATACATACAAAGACCCTAATATAAACTCAATCCAGAACATACAAACAAGCAGACGAAAATCAACTCATTGTCAGCCTAGAAAAACAAACATACAGCCAAAAATATAGCCCAGCGGAATAAACAATCAGCAACTTATACACTCCTTACCGAAGAACAAACAAACATCTGACATAAATTCAGACCAGGAGAACAAACAAACCCCCTAAAATATATTTAGCCCATTAGAACAAACAAACAACCTAAAATACACTCAGCCCAGGACAAAAAAATAAGAGCTTATAATAAACTGAACCGAAGAAAAGAAACAGCATAAAATAAACTCATCCATTCAGAACAAACAAATAGCCTAAAATAAACTCAGCCCACGAAAACAGAAAAACGAAAATAAACAGCCTAACATACAGCCGAAAATAACCTCAAACATAGAGATCAAAATAAAATAAACTATGCCAAGTTGAACTAAAAAACAGAAAATATACTCATCCTAGTAGAACAAACAGCACCTTAAACACTCAGCACAGGAAAACAAATAAGAACCCAAAAGTACACTAAGCCCAGGAGAACAAACAAAAAACATAAAATACACTCATGCCGGGAGGACACAGAAACAGACTACAATAAACCCACCCCAAAAGAACAAATAGCCGAAAATAAAGTCAGCACAGAGGAACAAACAAATAACCTAAAATAAACTCAGCCTTGGATATCAAACAAACAGCATTAAATAAACAAAGACCAAGAGATAAAACAAACAGCCAGAAATACACTCAGCTCAAAAGACCAAACAAAGCCTAACATAAACTCAGCCCAGGAGAACAATGTAACAGCCTATAATAAACTCAGCCAAGGAAAACAAGAAAACAGCCGAAAATAAACAGCCCAGTAGAACAAACAAACAGCCTATAATAATCTCAGCCAAGAAGAACAAACAAACAGCCTATTGTAGCCTTAGGCGAGGAGAACAAACAGACAGCCTAAAATAAACTCAGCCCATGAAAAGTAATAAACTCAGCCCACGAAATGAAACAAACAGCCTAAAATAAACTTCGCCCCGAGAACAAACAAGCACCCTATTTAAAACTCCGCCGTGGAGAACAAACGAACAGTCTATCATAAGCTTAGCCAAGTAGAACAGAGAGACAGCCATAAATATATTCAAACCTGAAGAACAAACAATCACCCTAAAATAACCTCAGCCCACTAAAAGACATAAACAGCCGAAAGGAACAAACAAACAGCCGAAAATATACCCAGCCTAGAAGAACGAACAAACAGCCCAAAATATACTCAATAAAAAAGAACAAACAAACAGCCGAATATCAACCCATTGTCAGCCCAGAAGCACAAATATACTTCCAAAAATTAACTCAGCCCAGTAGAACAAAGAAACAGCAATGTATACACTCTGCCATGGAAAACAAAAAAACACACAAAAATAAAGTCAGCCAAGAAGAACGAACAAACAGCCGAAATTAAACGTATGCTAAAACAACAACAAAACAGTCGAGAATAAACACAGCACAGGAGGAAACTAACAGCAGAAAATACACTCTGCCCACCAGAACAAACAAAACTCCAAAAATAAACTCGTACGAGGATAACAAAAAAAACTGCAAAAATACACACAGCCCAGGAGGACATACAAACAGCCTATAACAACCCCACCCCAGAACAACAAACAGCCGAAAATTCACTCAGCACAGGAAAACAAACTAATAATCTAAAATAAACTCAGAATAGGAAATCAAAAAAACGATATTGTATCATTTCAGACCAAAAGAACAAACAAAGAGCCAAAAATACTCAGTCGAAAAGATCAAAAAACAGACAAAAAGAAACTCAATCAAGAAGAACAAACAAACAGCCGAAAATCGACTCCTTATCAGCCCAGGACAAAAAACATACAGCCGAAAATACACTCAGCCCATGAAAATTAACTAACAGACTAATATAATCTCAGCAAATGGAAAGAAACAAAGAGCGTAGAATAAACTCAGGACCGGTAACCTACAAACAGATTATATTAAACTCCTCCCTGAAGAACAAACACACAGACCATCATTAACGTAGCCAAGGAGAACAGAAGACAGGCAGAAATATACTCAAACCTGGAGATCAAACAATCAGCTTAAAATACACTAAGCCCAGGAGAACAAAAAAACACCTTAAAACACACTCAGCACAGGAGAACAAACAAAGATACCAAATGAACTCAACCGAAAAGATCAAACAAACAGACAAAAATAGACTCAATCAAGAAGAACAAACAAACAGCCGAAAATCAACTCATTATTATCCCAGGACAACAAATAAACAGCCGAAAATAAACTCAGCCCAGTACAAGAAACAAACATCCGAATGCAATCTTAGCCCCTGAGAACAAACAAACAGCAAAAATAAACTTGTACCAGGATAAGAAGATACACCCTAAAATACACACACATCCAAGGAGGACATACAAACAGCCTATAACAACCCACCCCAGAGGAACAAAGAGCCGAAAATATACTCAGCACGGGTGAACAAACTATTAATCTAAAAGAAACTCAGATTAGGGAATCAAAAAACGATATTGTATCATTTCATACCAAAAGAACAAACAAACAGCCGAAAATATACTCAACCTAGAAGAACGAAGAAACAGTTGAAAATAAACTTAGCCTAGTAGAACGAGCAAGCAGTCGAGAATAGAGTCAGCACAGGAGACCAAACTAACAACGGAAATACACACTGCCCATGCGAACTAACAAAACTCCTAAAATAAACTCAACCCAGGAGAACAAACAAGACGGCCGACAATAAACACAACCTGGGAGAACTAAATACGCCGAAATAAACTCATTCTAGAAGAACAAACATACAGCATAAATATACACAGCCCAGATAAACGTTCATACAGCCCAAATTAAACTCAGCCAAGGAGAACAAACAAACACCCTAAAACACACTCAGCACAGGAGAACATGCAAACATTCAAAATGAACTCACAGAAAAGATCGAACAAAAAGACAAAAATTAACTCAATCAGGAAGAACAAACAAACAGCCGAAAATCAACTCATTATCATCCCAAGACAACAAATATACAGCCGAAAATAAACTCAGCCTAGTAGAAGAAACAAGTATCCGAAACAAACTTAGTCCATAACAACAAATAAACAGTCTAAATTAAACTTATACCAGGATAAAAAAATAACACCCTAAAATACGCATAGCCCAGGAGGACATACAAGCAGCCTATAACCAACCCACCCCAGGAGAACAAACAGCCGAAAATTTACTCAGCACAGGAGAACAAACTAATAACCTAAAATAAGCTCAGAATAGGAAATCAAATAGAACGATAAAATATCATTTCCAACCAAATGAACAAACAAACAGCCGAAAATATACTCAGCCAAGAAGAACGAACAAACAGCCGAAAAATAAACTTAGCCTTAAAGAACAAACAAGCAGCCGATAATAGACTCATCACAGGAGAACAAACTAACAAAAGAAAATACACTCTGCTCAGCAGAAGATACAAAACTCCAGAAATAAACTCAACCCCGGAAAACAAACAGACGCCAACAATAAACGCCACGCGGTAGACCAACCGAATACCCCGAAATAAACTCATTCTAGAAGAACAAACTTATAGCATAAATATACTCAGACCAGATGAACGTACAAGCAGCCAGAATTAACCTCAGCCCAGGAGAACAAAATACACGCAATAAAATACACTCAGCCCAGAAGAACAAACAAACACCCTAAAATACACTCAGGACAGGAGAACAATCAGACATACAAAATGAAACTCAACCGAAAAGATCAAACAAACAGACAAAAATTGACTCAATCAAGAACAACTAAGAAACAGCCGAAAATCAACTCACTATCAGCCCAGGACAACAAACATACAGCCGAAAATACACTCAGCACATGAAAAGTAACTAATAGACTAATATTATCTCAGCCCATGAAAACAGACAAAGAGCCTAAAATAAACTCAGCTCCGGGAGCAAACAAACAGCCTGTATTAACTCCGCCCTGAAGAACAAACACACAGTTCATCATTAACGTAGCCAAGGAGAAAAGGAGATTGCCGAAAATATAATCAAACCTCGAGATCAAAAAACAGCCGAAAATAAACTCGGCCCAGAGGGACAAAGAAACAGCCGGAAAAAACTCTACCTAAAACATCAAACGAACAGTCAAAAATAACCTTAATCCAGAAGAACAAACAAACAGCCGAATATGAACTCATATTCAGCCCAGATAAAAACATATAGCCGAAAATTAACTCAGCGCAGTAGAACAAACAAAGAGGTGTGTATAAACTCTGCCACGGAAGCGAAACATACTTCCGGAAACAAAGTCAGCCCAGGTGAACATACAAACAGCCAAAAATATACTAAGCCCAGGAGAACAAACAATAACCGTTAAATACACTCAGCTGAGGAGTACAAACAAACATACAACACAAACTCAACCGAAAAGATCAATCAAACACACAAAAATAAACTCAATCAAGAAGATCAAACAAACAGCCGAAAATAAACTCGTTTTCAGCCCAGGACAACAAACAACCAGCCGAAAATAAACTCAGCCCAGTACAAGAAACAAATATCCGAATGCAACATAGCCCATGAGAATAAACAGCAAAAATAAACTCGTACCAGGATAACAAAAAACACCCTAAAATACACACACAGGAGGACATACAAACAGTCTATAACAACCCACACCAGAAGAAGAATCAGCCGAAAAATTACTCAGCATGGGAGAACAATCAAATAACCTAAAATAAACTAAGAATAGGAAATCAAAAACACGATATTATATCATTTCAGACCAAATGAACAAATAAATAGCCGAAACTATACTCAGCCTAGAAGAATGAACAATCAGCCGAAAATATACTTAGCCAAAACAACACACAAGCAGTCGAGAATAGACTCAGCACAGCAGAACAAACTAACAGCTGAAAATAAACTCGGCCTAGCAGAACAAACAACACTCCAAAAATAAACTCATCCCAGAATAACAAACAAATAGCCGACAATAAACCCAACCCGAGAGAACAACCAAATACCCCGAAATAAACTCATTCTAGAAGACCAAATTTACAGCATAAATATACTCAGCCCAGATGAACGCACAAACTGCCAAAAATAAACTAGGCCAGGAGAACAAAACACATACCATAAATTCCCCCCGCGCAGGAGAACAAACAATAACCCATGAATCACTCAGCACGGATGAAAAACAAACACAACATAAACTAAACCGAAAAGATCAAACAAACACACTAAATTAACCAAATCAAGAAGAAAAAAAACAGCCGACAATCAACTCATTGTCAGCAACGGACAACAGACATACAGCCGAAAATGATATAAGCCCAGTAGAAGAAACAAACATCCCTAAACAAACTTAGCCCATGAGAACAAACAAACAGCTTAAATTAAACTCATACCAGGATAATAAAGAAAAACCCTAAAATACGCGCAGGCCAGGACATACAAGCAGCCTATATCATACCCACCCCAGAAGTACAAACAGCCAAAAATTTACTCAGCAAAGGAGAACAAAGTAATAATCTAAAATAAACTAAAAATACGCAATCAGAAAAACGATATTATATCATTTCAGACCAAAAGAACTAGCAAACAGTCGAAAATATACTCAGCCAAGACGAGTGACAAACAGCCGAAAATAAACTTTGCCTAAAACAACAAATAAGCATTCGAGAATAGACTCAGCAAAGGAGAACAAAGTAACAACAGAAAATACACACTGTCCAGCAGAAAAAACAACACTCCAAAAATAAACTCAACTCAGAATAACAAACAAACCGCAGACAATAAACCCAACTCGGGAGAACATCCTACTACCCCGAAATAAACTCATTCTACAAGTACAGACTTACAGCATAAATATACTTAGCCCAGATGAACGTACAAACAACCAAAACTAATCTCAGCCCAGGAGAACATAATACACACCCTAAAATATACTCAGCTCGAGAGAACAAACACTTTAAAATACACGCAGCACAGGAGAACAAGCAAACATACAAAATGAACTCAACCGAATAGATCAAACAAACAGACAAAAATAAACTCAATCAAGAAGAACAAACAAAAAGCCGAAAATCAACTCATTGTCAGCCCAGAACAACAAACATACAGCCGAAAATAAACTCAGCCCAATAGAAGAAACAAACATAGACCATGAGAACAAACAAACAGCCTAAATTATACTCATACCTGGATAATAAACAAACCCTAAAATTCGCATAGCCCAGGAGGACATACAAGCAGCCTATAACAAACCCACCCCAGAAGAACATACAGCCGAAAATTTACTCGTCACAGGGGAACAAACTAAAAATCTAAAATAAACTCAGAAAAAGAAATCAAAAAAAAGACATTGTATCATTTCAGACCAAAAGAACTAACAAACAGCCAAAAATATACTTAGCCTATAAGAGCGCACAAACAGCCAAAAATAAACATAGCCTAAAAGAACGAACAAGCAGTCGAGAATACACTCAGCACAGGAGAACAAACTAACAGCAGAAAATACACTCTGCCTAGCAGAACAAACAACACTCCAAAAAAAAACTAAACCCAGGAGAACAAACAAACCGCTGACAATAAACACAATCCATGAGAAGGACCAAATCCCTCGAAATAAAATCATTCTAGAAGAACAAACTTACAGCATAAATATACTCAGCCCAGATGAACGTACAAACAGCCAAAATTAAACTCAGCCCAGGAGAACAAGATACACACCCTAAAATACACTCAGCCCAGGAAAACAAACAAACACCTTAAAATATACTTAGCACAGGAGAACAAGCAAACATACAACATGAACTCAACCGTAAAGATCAAATAAACAGACAAAAAAAACTCAAGAAGAAAAAACAAACGGCCGAAAATCAACTCATTGTCAGCCCAGAATAAGAAACATACAGCCGAAAATAAAATTATCCCAGTAGAAGAAACAAGCATCCGAAAACAAACATAGACCATGAGAACAAACAAACAGACTAAATTAAACTCCTATCAGGATAATAAACAAACACCCTTAAATACGCATAGCCCAGGAGCACATACAAGCAGCCTATAACAAACCCACCCCAGAAGAACAAACAGCCGAAAATTTACTCGGCACAGGAGAACAAACTAATATTCTAAAATAAACTAAAAATAGGAAATCAAAAAAACGAAATTGTATCATTTCAGACCAAAAGAACAAACAAACAGCCAAAAATATACTCAGACTAGAAGAGCGCCCAAAACAGCCAAAAATAAACAGCCTAAAAGAACGAACAAGCACTCGAGAATAGACTCAGCACAGGAGAACAAACTAACCGCGGAAAATACACTCTGCCCAGCAGAACAAACAAAACTCGAAAAATAATCTCAACCCAGGAGAACAAACAAACCGCCGACAATAAACATAACCCGGGAAAACCACAAAATACCTCGAAATAAACGCATTCTAGAAGAACAAACTTACAGCATAAATATACTCAGCCCAGATAAAGGTACAAACAGCCATAAATTAGCTCAGCACGGAAAAACAAAATACACACCCTTTAATACACTCAGCCCAGGAGAAAAATCAAACACCTTAAATTACACTCAGCACAGGAGAACAAGCTAACATATAAAATGAACTCAACTGAAAAGATCAAACAAACACAAAAATAAACTCAATCAAGATGAACAATAAAATAGTCGACAATCAACTCAATGTCAGACCAGAACAACAAACATACAGCCGAAAATAAACTCAACCCAGTAGAAGAAACAAACATCCGAATACAAACTTAGCCCATGAGAACAAACAAACAGCTTAAATTAAATTCATACCAGGATAATACACAAACACCCTAAAATACGCGCAGGCCAGGAGGACATACAAGCAGCCTATATCATACCCACCCCAGAACCACAAACAGCCAAAAATTTACTCAGCAAAGGAGAACAAACTAATAACCTAAAATAAACTAAAAATACGAAATCAGAAAAACGATATTATATCATTTCAGAACAAACGAACGAACACACAGTCGAAAGTATACTCAGCCTCGAAAAACGAACAAACAGCCGAAAAAAACTTAGCCAAACAACAAATAAGCTGTCGAGATTAGACTCAGCAAAAGAGAACAAAGTAAGAACAGAAAATACACTCTGCCCAGCAGAAAAAACAACACTCCAAAAATAAACTCAACCCAGAATAACAAACAAACCGCCGACAATAAACCCAACTCGGGAGAACAACCTACTACCCCGAAATAAACTCATTCTACAAGTACAAACTTACAGCAGAAATATACTTAGCCCAGATGAACGTACAAACAACCAAAACTAATCTCAGCCCAGGAGAACATAATACACACCATAAAATATACTCAGCTCGAGAGAACAAACACTTTAAAATACACTAAGCACAGGAGAACAAGAAAACATACAAAATGAAGTCAACCGAATAGATCAAACAAACAGACAAAAATAAACTCAATCAAGAGGAACCAACAAACACCCGAAAATCAACTCATTGTCAGCCCAGAACAACAACAAAGATACAGCCGAAAATAAACTCAGCCCAGTAGAAGAAACAAGCATCCGAAAACAATCATAGCCCATGTGAACAAACAAGCAGCCTAAATTAAACTCATATTAGGATAATAAACAAACACCCTAAAATACGCATAGCCCAGGAGGACATACAAGCAGCCTGTAACAACTCCAGCCCAGAAGAGCAAACAGCCAAAAATGTATTCAGTACAGGGGATGAAATTAATAATCTAAAATAAACTAAGAATAGGATATCAAAAAAACGATATTATATTATTTCAGACCAAAAGAACTAGCAAACAGTCGAAAATATACTCAGCCTAGAAGAACGAACAAACAGCCGAAAATAAACTTAGCCTAAAGCAGCAAATAATCAGTCGAGAATAGACTCAGCACAGGGGAACAAAGTAACTGCAGAACAAACAACACTCCAAAAATAAACTCAACCCCGAATAACAAACAAACCGTCGACAATAAACCCAACCCGGGAGAACAACCAAATACACCGAAATAAACGCATTCTAGAAGAACAATCTTACAGTATAAATATACTCAGCCCAGATGAACGTATAAACAACCAATATTAATCTCTGCCCAGGAGAACATAATACCCACCATAAAATACACTCAGCCCAGGAGAACAAACACTTTAAAATACATTCAGCAGAGGAGAACATGCAAACATACAAAATGACTCAACCGAAATGATGAAACAAACAGAGAAAAATAAACTCAATCAAGACGAACAAACAAAAGCCGAAAATCAACTCATTATCAGCCCAGAACAACAACAAAGATACAGCCGAAAATAAACTCACCCCAGTAGAAGAAACAAGCATCCGAAAACAAACATAGCCCATGAGAACAAACAAACAGCCTAAATTAAACTCATATCAGGATAATAAACAAACAGACCAAAAGAACTAGCAAACAGTCGAAAATATACTCAGCCTAGAAGAACGAACAAACAGCCGAAAATAAACTTAGCCTAAAGCAACAAACAAGCAGTCGAGAATAGATTCAGCACAGGAGAACAAACCAACAGCGGAAAATATACTCTGCCCAGGAGAACAAACAAAACTCCAAAAATAAACTGAACCCAGGAGAACTAACAAAGAGCCGACAATAAACACAACCCGGGAGAACAACAAATACCGCGAAATAAACTCATTCCAGAAGAACAAACTTACTGCATAAATATACTCAGCTCAGGTGAAAGCACAAACAGCCAAAATTAATCTCAGCCCAGGAGAACAAAATACACAGCCTAAAATACACAACCCAGGAGAAAAAACACCTTAAAATACACTCAGCAGAGGAGAACATGCAAACATACAAAATGAACTCATCCGAAAAGATCAAACAAACAGACAAAAAAAAACTCAATCAAGAACAACAAACAAACTGCCGAAAATCAACTCATTGTCAGCCTAGAACAACAAATATACAGCAGAAAATAGACTCAGCCCAGTAGAAGTAACAAGCATGCGGAAACAAACTTAGCCCATGAGAACAAACAAACAGCCAAAATTCAACTGATACCAGGATAACAAACAGACACCCTAAAATACGCATAGCCCAGGAGGACAAAGAAGCAGTCTATAACAAACCCACCCCTGAAGAACTAACAGCCGAAAATTTACTCAGCACAGGAGAACAAACTAATAGCAGTGTTGTTAAACGAAACCTAACCCAATGAATATTTTCCTTGGGAACGAAGCTATATCTTTTCTTTTGCCTTTTAGTATGTAACTGTATGTTCCTTGATGAGTTTAGTTCCGTTCCGGAACGAAATTGTTTAGTCAGAACGAAATATTTCGTTCCGGAACGGTTCCTTTTCTTGAATGCGTTCTGGATTTAAGTTGAGAGTTATTGCGAGATACGTTCAAAGTTCGTCCCAAGCAAACTGCACCATTATTCTGGTCGTGGGGCGGAGAAGAGAGTGAGGTACTCGCATAAAGTAGAGGCCCACAAATCATACGTGACGCCTTAGGTTTCATTTTAATCCTCTAGTATAAGCCGTTTTAACACATTCAATATCTTCTTGGTTTTTTAGATCCATCCTTAATGGCCAACCGAAATTTCACTCTTTTTGAAATATCGTTTTTCGGAAAAATTTGCACTAAATATAAATTAACCGATGAGCAAACTGACAAAATCAAAACTAAGGAGACGGCTTCCTACGGGGAGCCAATGTGCGAATCTGTCGCTTAATGGTCCATAAATTACGTAAGACGTTTGGATGGAGAGGGGGTGCGGATGAGTCTTACGTTGTCTTACAAGGGGGGAGGAATGGTCTACGATTGGTCTTACGTAAGATTTTACTTTAGAACAGTACTCTGAATGAAACGCATTTAACACCGCTGACGCGGCGCTCCCGCGGTAGCAGGACTCCTGTCAGTCGAAGCGGGCGCCGATGCTCTGCCACATGGGGGCGCTGCACTTCTATTGCTAAGATTTCTTGTACCCTCACCCCGCTCCCTGAGTCCCACTCTGCATGACGCACGTGCTGCAAGTTCCAACCTGACCCGAGCCGCTACCGGCAGACAGGAGTGCTGCGCCAGGGTACCGCGGGTTTAAATGACTTATTTTCGCTCGAATGATGGGGTCTAGAGCAGAACTCTATAAAAGGCTCTTTGAAGCTTTCAAGAATTGCTACCCAAGCAAAAATCCACTAGCCCAGGATGAGGTAAATGTCATCTGGCGAAGAGCTAAAACTGAATTTGGGAACGAATGTATGGCATTTGAAAAAAACATTGACAGTAAAATTCAGCAACTGAATCAAGAAGCTACGAAGAGAAAAGCTACCCTCAAGACCTTTTTTGTGAAGGTAAGCATTGCGGATGACACATTTCAGACATCTTTTGCAGTTACAGTCTGTCTCTGCATGCAGGAATGTCTCGTAGAATGCCCCTCCGCATGTCTGGCCCATGTTTATTGGTTTTATTCGATGTCTAGTGGGTTCACCACAACAGGGGAGGCAATACGTCGGCATGTCTTTATTTTTGTTTCGATGCTCCAAAATCCAGGGAAGGTTTTTATTACCTATTTTTTTATGTTTTGAAAAAAGTTTACCTTTATGTGACTGTTAGCCAAGTACGGCTTCTCACTGAAATAATAAACATTTGTTTATAAATAATAGGGGAATTATTTACTAGACCAGCTGACTACCACCCCTGAAAATTATCAAATACTCATTCGAAGTGAAACATCAGTAGTGGTGAGCTCGCGAGTGAAAAAAACCTCAATTTCTTACGTAAGTTTTAGGACGGGGGGTCCCATTGGTTCTTATGTTTTCCTACGTGGGGGAGAGGGGGGGTCAAAAAGTGGCCTAAAACGTCTTACGTAATATTTGGACGGTCCCTTATTACGGAGCGGGAGATGCGTCGACTATGCGTCGACGCCGGTCGTCTGCGCGCGGTAGCAATCGTCGACAGCGGCATTGAATGTGTTACTGATATGGCGATTTTTCCGCGAACACCCATTTTCCGTCAGCTGGAAAAACAACTCCGTACGAGGTCGGCGTTCACTACTCACTGCGCACTCTACTTCTTCCCGGTGGTGATATTAGGAACTAAGAACCCCCTCCTAACCCCGGCCTCCCCTCTCGCATTCCTCCCTCGCCCTCTCGTCTCGCCGTTAGACGCGAGTAAAAACCATTGAAAACTAGCTGGAACCAAAGCTGGAACCAAAGTAGAAGGAGCCGGAACGAAACTATTTCAAGTGCGAACCCGATCCGGAACGGTTCAGTTTCGTTCCATCTACATTTCGTTCTGAAGATGTCGTTCCACTTTCGTTCCACGACTATAGTTCCTTTTTCGTTATGGTTCCTGTGAACCGTTCCTTGAACCGCAACCTATCTGGAACCGTTCCTCTTCAGTGGGTTCGGTTTCGTTTAACAACCCTGAATAATAACATAAAATAAATTCAGAATAGGAAATCAAAAAAAAGATATTATAACATTTCAGACCAAAAGAACAAACACACAGCCGAAAATATACTCAGCCTAGAAGAACGAACAAAAAGCCGAAAATAAACATGGCATAAAACAACAAACAGGCAGTCGAGAATAGGCTCGGCACAGGAGAACAAACTACCAGCAGAAAACACACTCTGCCCAGCAGAACAAACAACACTCCAAAAACAAACTCAACCCAGAATAACAGACAAACCGCTGACAATAAACCCAACCCGGGAGAACAACCAAATAAACTCATTCTAGAAGAACAAACTTACAGCATAAATATACTCAGCCCAGATGAACGTACAAACAGCCAAAAATAAACTCAGCCCAGGAGAACAAAATTCACACCCTAAAATACACTAAGCCCCAGAGAACAAACAAACACCCTAAAATACACTCAACCCAGGAGAACAAACAAACACCCTAAAATACACTCAGCATAGGAGAACAAGCATATATACAAAATGAACTCAACTGAAGAGATCATACAACAGAAAAAAAAACTCAATCAAGAGGAACAAACAAACACCGGAAAATCAACTCATTGTCAGACCAGAACAACAAACATACAACCGAAAATAAACTCAGCCCAGTAGAAGAAACAATCATCCGAAAACAGACCATAGGAACAAACCAACAGCCGGAAAAAACTCAACCCAAAATATCAAACGAACAGTCAGAAATAAACTCAATCCATAAGAATAAACAAACAGCCTAATATCAACTCATTGTCAGCCCAGAAGAAAAACATAGAGATGAAAATTAACTCAGCCCAGTAGAACAAACAAAGAGGAATGTATACACTCTGCCATGGAAAAGAAACAAACTTCCGAAAACAAAGTCAGCCCAGGTGAACATACAAACAGCCAAAAATATACTCAGCCTAGGAGAACAAAATACACACCCTAACATACATTCAGCCCAGGAGAACAAACAAAAACCCTAAAATACACTCAGCACAGGAGGACAAACATACATAATAAACTCAACCAAAAAGATCAAACAAACACAAAAAATAAATTCAATCAAGAAGAACAACCAAACAGCCGAAAATCGACTCATTATCAGCAAAGGACAACAAACTTACAGCTGAAAATAACTCAGCCCAGTAGAAGAAACAAACATCCGAATACAAACTTAGCCCATGAGAACAAACAACCAGCAAAAATAAACTCGTACCAGGATAAAAAACACCCTAAAATACACACAGACCAGGAGGACATACGAACAGCCAATAACAACCAACCCCAGAAGAAGAAACAGCCGAAAATTTACTCAGCACAGTAGAACAAACTAATAACCTAGAATAAACTCAGACTAGGAAATCACAAAAACGATATTATATCATTTCAGATCAAAAGAACACAAATAGCCGAAAATATACTCAGCCTAGAAGAACGTACACAAACAGCTGAAAATAAACTCAGCCGAAACGAACAAATAAGCCGTCAAGAATAGACTCAGCACAGGAGAACAAACAAACAGCAGAAAATACACCCAGTCCAGCAGAACAACCAAACTCCAAAAATAAACTCAACCAGGAGAACAAACAAACCGCTGACAATAACTCAACCTGGGAGAAAAACCCAATACACGAAAATAAACACATTCTAGAAGAACAAACTTACTGCCGAAATATACATAGCCCAGAAGAGCAAATAAACAGCCAAAAACAAACTCAGCGAGTAAAAACAAACAAACACCAAAAATTAACACAGCCTTGGCGGCAAACGAACACCCTAAAACACTCTCTGGCAAGTAAAACAAAATCACAGCCTAAATACACTCAGCCCCAGATAACAAACAAACAGCCTAATATAAACCTAGCCCAGAAGAACAGACAAGCACCCTAAGACACACTCAGATTAGGAGTATAAAAACACAGGCTAATAACTCAGCCCTGGAAAAAAAACAAACTGCCTAAAGTAAACTCAGCCCAGAAGAAATACAAACTGCCAAAAATAAACTCAGACCAGATGAACAAATAAACAGCCTAAATATATTTGGCCCTGGAGAACACACAAAGACAATAAAATAAGCTTTGACCATGAAAACAAAAACAGCCTAAATAAACTCAACCCCGGAAGAACAAACAAACAGCAGAGAATTAGCATAACCCAATAAAACAAATGAACAGCCTAATGTAAACTCAGCCCATGAAAGCAGACTAACAACCCAAAATAATCTAAGCCCGGAAGAACAAACAAACAACCTAAATACACTTGTTTGGAGATATGTGTTGAAGGTTTCATGTGGACAGGTTGTAGAAATTTCCAAATAACTTCTGTCGTTTTTTAATAATTCGAGCAAAAGTTGAAAATCCCACACAAAAAGCAAATTCTAGACTTCTATAGGATACTCCTACGGCCAGGTACCTGAAAATAGACATTGTATAACAATGTTTCATGAAATAAACTTTAAAACCTTTTATCAAAATTTAATTGCAGGGGAGGTAGTGAGGACACGATGGAAGTCGATGCGGGACAATTTCACGAAGGAACTAAAAAAAATACGAAAAGCACAATCTGGGGAAGAGTGGAGCCACCTACAAATCCACATGGCCTTATTTTAATCAACTCTTCTTCTTAAAAGGTCAATATGCGGGGCGTTCCGTTAATGAAAATATGCCATCTGCATCACTTACAGAGGAAGATAGTATTTCATGAGTACCAGACTTTGAGATAGAAACAGAATGCTCCCAAGGTTATGACGGTATTAATGCCAATGACAGTGTAAAAAATAATGCAAAATCAACTGGAAGAAGACAGGATTTCAAACATTCCAGGAGCGACGACATGGGACTGCTCTTTTAGGACTAGAGAAACATAAATTAGCAGCAATACAAAAAAAAACAAAAAATTAGATGGAGATAAGAGGTTTCTACAGATTTTGTTGCCACATGTGAGGGTTACCTCCTTAACATGGAACTCATGCTGCAAATGAAAATTCAGGAACCCTATATCCCAAAAACAAAACCATGAATGAGCCCATCAAAATTTCCAACATCAAAATTTCAATGATTATTGGTAGGTAATTTTTACTTATTATTGTATTAATCTTTTTCAACATATATTTCTTTTTTCCATCATCATTATCAGATTATGATATACTTTCTTGTTTTATGTGAAGCTAGTTTAAGAAATAAAACATTTCCATACTACTTATTATGTTTATTAATTTCATAATTAAAACAAGCTTCCACTTACCTCAAAGTTATCTCCAGGCATTCCTCTGGTCCAATTGGATGACGATTAACATTCGTCTAGGTCTTCACCAGCCTTGGAGATATATTTTCAAGTACCTAATCAAACGTGGTTATCGACATTCTTAAATATTCATAAAATTTATCCAGGTGCATTCGTTTATCTTTATAAAGATGAAGAAATTTCCCAAGTTCAAGTCTCATTCTATATACTGAGTTAGTCAAACATTGCCTTTTACTTATCTGCAATAACTACGATAACCTTAACGAATTAGTTTCCAAAAACATTGAAATAACTTTCCACGTCATCTTAAACACGAATACAAATGCCTCACTATGATCACCAGATCCTTTGCCCTATTCCCCGCACAGCACAGCTTGCCACATGACTCATGACTCGTCGCTCCAGTATATACGCAGCCTAAAATAAACTCAGCACAGGAGGACAAACTAACAGCCTAAAATTAACTGACCCCAGAAAAAATAAACAACCTAATATAAACACAGCACAAGAAAAAAAAGCCTAAATTCAAGTCGGCCAAGCAAAAGAAACAAACAACCTAAAATAAAGTCAGTACAGGAGAACAAAAAAAAACTTAATTACACCCAGCCAAGGATAAAGAACACTTATCCTAAAATACATTCAGGCCTAAAAACAAATAGCCAAAAATAGACTCAGGCCCGAATAACATACCAAAAGTCCAAAATACACTCAGACCCATAGAACAAACAGACAGCCTATATTAAACTCCACCCAGGAAAACAAACAAACTGTCTATAATAAACTCCAGGTTAACCTGGGAGAAAAACCCAATACCCGGAAATAAACACATTAAAGAACAAACTTACTGCCGAAATATACTTAGCCCAGAAGAGCAAACAAACAGCCGAAAACAAACTCAGCATAGTAAAAACAAACAAACAGCATAAAATTAACTCAGCCTTGGAGGCAAACAAACACCCTAAAACATCTCAGCTAAGGAGAACACAAACACAGTATAAATACACTCGGCCCCAGAAAACAAACAAACAGCCTATTAGAAACCCACAGCCCACAAGAACAAGCAAACACCCTAAGATACACTCAGCATAGGAGTAGAAAGACACAGGCTAATAACTCAGCCCCGGAAAACAAACAAACGGCCTAAACTAAACTCAGCCCAGAAGAAAATACAAACTGCCTAAAATAAACTCAGACCAGGAGAAAAAATAAACAGCCTAAACAAACATGGCCCAGGAGAACACACAAAGAGAATAAAATGAACTTTGTACATGAAAACAAAAACAGCCTAAATAAACTCAAACCCGGAAGAACAAACAAAAAGCAGAAAATTAGCTGAACACAATAAAACAGATGAACAGCCTAAAATAAACTCAGCCCAAGAAAGCAGACTAACAACTTAAAATAATCTAAGCCACAGAGAACAAACAAACAACCTAAATACACTCATTCCCAAGAGAACAAACAAAAGGCATAAAATAAACTAGTAGAACAAATAAACAGCCTACAATAAACTCAACCGAAAAGAACAAACAGAGAAAATTAATCTCTGCCCAGGACAACAAACAAACAGCTGAAAATATACTGTGCATGCTACAAGAAACTAACAAACCCAACCCAAACCACCCAAGTAACACAAACAAACAGCCTAAAATAAACTCCAGCCAGTAGAACAAATAAGCAGCCAAAAATAAACTCAGATCAGCAGTACAATAAAATGGCCGAAAATGAACTCAGCCAAGGAGAACAAAATTACAGCCTAAAATAAACTCGGCCCAGGAGAACAAACAAAGAGCCTAAGGCTACGTGCATAGTGGAGCGGCGAGTCAAGGGTCAAGCGGCAACCTGAGCAGAGCGGTGAAATATAACATATATATGCAAGTCTGAACAAGTATAGTGAAGTTTTGCATCACAGAATACCATAGAGCAGAGCATCGACATTTGACAAGTCCTATTTTGTCGATTGACTCGAGCAGTTTGGAGCAGCATGGATGTTGAAAACTTAAACCAACTTGTGTATATGCGCAGCCATTTATGGGATCATAAATGTTCCCAGAATAACAATAGTTACGTACTGGACATATTGTGGGATGAAATAGCTGAGAACATTAATTATCCTCCTAAATATTCATTATATTTTATTTACTACTTAAATACAATATTATAGTTTATTTTTACAAACAACAATATTAAAGCTATCGACTGTTACTTTTGATTTTCAATTGGTCGAATATGTGGTCGTTCCATAAAATTCTCCCTTGAAGAAGATACTTCGAAATTATTCATTTGTTGTTCAGATCATTCCAAGTCTATTATTGTGTTATGAGAAATACATATGCATTTTGTAATTTTTTCAGGAGTTTTGGTAAACATTCGCTTGGCGAGCATAAAATATGTCATTTAACATTTAATATGCCAAGGCTTATTCGACACATCTTATTGCTCTTGAAAGACAAGGTTAAAAAACTTTTTGTCTTGATCTAATTCCTTTCTGCTATAAGGTTTCAACAGATGTTTTCTCAAAGGAAATGCCTCGTTGCCGACAAACACGAATGGCATCACAATACATGCAGATGTTAAAACACCATCACATGGAATATTAAGATTCCTGCTTTGTAACAAACTAAATAATGTGGAGGTTTTGAATGTCCCGCCATCGCTTTGTATTCCATACCCACCAAATTCGATACCAACAAATTTATAATAACTATCTGCCAGGATTTCAAACATTCCAGGAGCGACGACATGGGACTGCTCTTTTAGAACTAGAGAAACATAAATTTGCAGCAATAGAAAAAAGAACTAAAAATTAGATGGAGATAAGAGGTTTCTACAGCTTTAGCTGCCACACGTAAGGGTAACCTCCTTAACAGGGAACTCACGCTGCAAATGAAAATTCAGTAATTAGTGTACAATTTTGTTTATAATGACCCTATATCCAAAAACAAAACCATGAATGAGCCCATCAAAATTTTCAGCGTGACAATTTCAATGATTATTGGTAGATAATTTTTGCTTATTATTGTATTAATCTTTTTCAACATATATTTCTTTTTTTTCCATCATCATTATTAGATTATGATATACTTTTTTGTATTGTGTGTAGCTAGTTTAAGAAATAAAACATTTCCATACTACTTGTTACGTTTATTAATTTCATAAATAAAACAAGCTTCCACTTACCTCAAAGTTATCTCCAGGCATTCCTCTGGTCCAATTGGATGACGATTAACATTCGTCTAGGTCTTGTCCAGTCTTGGAGATATATTTTCAAGTATCTAATCAAAAATGGTTATCGACATTCTTAAATATTCATAAAATTTATCCTGGTGCTTTCGTATATCTTTATAAAGATGGTGAAATTTCCTAAGTTCAAGTCTCTTTCTATATATTGAGTTAGTCAAACATTGCCTTTTACTTATCTGCAAGACTACGATAACCTTAACGAATAAGTTTCCAAAAACATTGAAATAACCTTCCACGTCATCTTAAACACGAATACAAATGCCTCACTATGATCACCAGATTCTTTGCCCTATTCCCCGCACAGCACAGCTTGCCACATGACTCATGACTCGTCGCTCCGCTATACACGCAACCTAAAATAAACTCAGCACAGGAGAACAAACTAACAGCCTAAAATAACCCCCCCTAGAAAAAATAAACAGCCTAATATAAACACAGCCCAAGAAAAAAAAGCCTAAATTCAACTCAGCCAAGCAAAAGAAACAAATGACCTAAAATAAAGTCAGTACAGAAGAACAAAAAAAAACTTAATTACACACAGCCAAGGAGAAAGACCACTTATCCTAAAATACATTCAGGCCTAAAAACAAACTGCCAAAAACAGACTCAGCCCCGAAGAACATACCAAAAGTCCAAAATACACTCAGACCCATAAAACATACAGACAGCCTATATTAAACTCCACCAAGGAAAACAAACAAACTGTCTATAATAAACTCCAGGTTAACCTGGGAGAAAAACCCAATACCCGGAAATAAACACATTAAAGAAGAACAAACTAACTGCTGAAATATACTTATCCCAGAAGAGCAAATAAACAGCCGAAAACAAACTCAGCCAAGTAAAAACAAACAAACAACATAAAATTAACTCAGCCTTGGAGGCAAACAAACACCCTAAAACACTCTCAGCTAAGGAGAACACAAACAGTATAAATACACTCAGCCACAGAAAACAAACAAACAGCCTTATATAAACCCAGCACACAAGAACAAGCAAACACCCTAAGATACACTCAGCATAGGAGTAGAAAGACACAGGTTAATAACTCAGCCCTGGAAAACAAACAAACAGCCTAAACTAAACGCAGCCCAGAAGAAAAAACAAACTGCCAAAAATAAACTCAGACCAGGAGAACAAATAAACAGCCTAAATAAACATAGCCCAGGAGAACACACAAAGAGAATAAAATGAACTTTGCCCATGAAAACAAAAACAGCCTAAATAAACTCAACCCCGGAAAAACAAACAAACAGCAGAGAATTAGCTTAACCCAATAAAACAAATGAACAGCCTAATGTAAACTCAGCCCATGAAAGCAGACTAACAACCTAAAATAATCTAAGCCCGGAAGAACAAACAAACAACCTAAATACACTCAGACCAGGAGAACAAACAAAAGGCCTACAAAAAACTAGTAGAAAAAATAAACAGCCTACCATAAACTCAACCGAAAAGAACAAACAGAGAAAATTAATCTCTGCCCAGGAGAACAAACAAACAGCTGAAAATATACTGTGCACACTTCAAGGAACTAACAGCCTAAAATAAACCCACTCAAGTAAAACAAACAAACAGCCTAAAATAAACTCCAGCCAGTAGAACAAATAAGCAGCCGAAAATAAACTCTGCCGAAGAGAATAAACAATCAGCCAAAAACAAAACCAGCTCAGCAGTACAATAAAATGGACGAAAATGAACTCAGCCAAGGAGAACAAAATTACAGCCTTAAATAAACTTGGCCCAGGAGTACCAACAAAGAGCCTAAGGCTACGTGCATAGTGGAGCGGCGAGTCATGGGTCAAGCGGCGAGCTGAGCAGAGCGGTGAAATATAACATATATATGCATGTCTGAACATGTAAGCAGAACGTCGACATTTGACAAGTCCTATTTTGTCGCTTGACTCGAGCAGTTTGGAGCAGCATGGATGTCGAAAACTTAAACCAACTTGTGTTTCTGGGCAGCCCTTTATGGGATTATAAAGATTCACAGAATAACAATAGTTAAGTACTGGACATATTGTGGGATGAAATAGCTGAGAACATTAATTATCCTCCTAAATATTCATTATATTTTATTTACTACTTCAATACAATATTATAGTTTATTTTTACAAACAAAATTATTAAAGGTATCTACTATTATTTTTGATTTTCAGTTGGTCGGATATGTGGTCGTTCCATAAAATTCTCCCTTGAAGAAGATACTTCGAAGTTATTCATTTGTTGTTCAGATCATTCCAAGTCAATTATTGTGTTATGGGAAATACATATGCATTTTGTAATTTTTTCAGGAGTTTTGGTAAACATTCGATTGGCGAGCATAAAATATGTCATTTAGCATTTAATATGCCAAGGCTTATTCGACACATCTTATTGCTCTTGTATTAATCTTTTTCAACATATATTTCATTTTTTTCCATCATCATTATTAGATTATGTTGTACTTTCTTGTTTTATGTGAAGCTAGTTTAAGAAATAAAACATTTCCATACTACTTCTTACGTTTATTAATTTCATAAATAAAACAAGCTTCCACTTACCTCAAAGTTATCTCCAGGCATTCCTCTGGTCCAATTGGATGACGGTTAACATTCGTCTAGGTCTTCACCAGCCTTGGATATATATTTTCAAGTACCTAATCAAACGTGGTTGTCGACATTCTTAAATATTCATAAAATTCATCCAGGTGCATTCGTTTATCTTTATAAAGATGGTGAAATTTCCCAAGTTCAAGTCTCTTTCTATATATTGAGTTAGTAAAACATTGCCTTTTACTTATCTGCAATAACTACGATAACCTTAACGAATTAGTTTCCAAAGACATTGAAATAACCTTCCACGACATCTTAAACACGAATACAAATGCCTCACCAGATTCTTTGCCCTATTCCCCGCACAGCACAGCTTGGCCCATGACTCATGACTCGTCACTCCGCTATACACGCAACCTAAAATAAACTCAGCACAGGAGAACAAACTAACAGCCTTAAATTAACTCACCCCAGAAAAAATAAACAGCCTAATATAAACACATCCCAAGAAAAAAAAGCCTAAATTCAAGTCAGCCAAGCAAAAGAAACAAACGTCCTAAAATAAAGTCAGTACAGGAGAACAAAGAAAAACTTAACTACACCCAGCCAAGGAGAAAGAACACATCCTAAAATACATTCTGGCCTAAGAACAAATAGCCAAAAACAGACTCAGCCCCGAAGAACATACCAAAAGTCCAAAATACACTCAGACCCATAGAACAAACAGACAGCCTATATGAAACTCCACCCAGGAAAACAAACAAACTGTCTATAATAAACTCCAGGTTAACCTGGGATAAAAACCCAATACCCGGAAATAAACACATTAAAGAAGAACAAACTTACTGCCGAAATATACTTAGCCCAGAAGAGCAAACAAACAGCCGAAAACAAACTCAGCATAGTAAAAACAAACAAACAACATAAAATTAACTCAGCCTTGGAGGCAAACAAACACCCTAAAACACTCTCAGCTAAGGAGAACACAAACAGTATAAATACACTCAGCCCCAGAAAACAAACAAACAGCCTATTAGAAACCCAGCCCACAAGAACAAGCAAACACCCTAAGATACACTCAGCATAGGAGTAGAAAGACACAGGCTAATAACTCAGCACTGGAAAACAAACAAACGGCCTAAACTAAACGCAGCCCAGAAGAAAAAACAAACTGCCAAAAATAAACTCAGACCAGGAGAACAAATAAACAGCCTAAATAAACATAGCCCAGGAGAACACACAAAGAGAATAAAATGAACTTTGCCCATGAAAACAAAAACAGCCTAAATAAACTCAACCACGGAAGAACAAACAAAAAGCAGAAAATTAGCTAAACCCAATAAAACAGATGAATAGCCGAAAATAAACTCAGCCCAAGAAAGCAGACTAACAACATAAAATAATCTAAGCCCCAGAGAACAAACAAACAACCTAAATACACTCAGCCCAGGAGAACAAGTAAAATGCATAAAATAAACTAGTAGAACAAATAAACAACCTACAATAAACTTAACTGAAAAGAACAAACAGAGAAAATTAATCTCTGCCCAGGAGAACAAACAAAAAGCTGAAAATATACCCTGCATGCTACAAGAAACTAACAGCCTAAAATAAACCCACTCAAGTAAAACAAACAAACAGCCTAAAATAAACTCCAGCCAGTAGAACAAATAAGTAGCCGAAAATAAACTCAGCCGAAGAGAATAAACAATCAGCCAAAAACAAAACCAGCTCAGCAGTACAAAAAAATGGCCGAAAATGAACCAAGCCAAGGAGAACAAAATTACAGCCTTAAATAAACTCGGCCCAGGAGTACAAACAAAGAGCCTAAGGTTACGTGCATAGTGGAGCGGCGAGTCAAGGGTCAAGCGACGAGCTGAGCAGAGCGGTGAAATATAACATATATATGCATGTCTGAACATGTAAGCAGAACGTCGACATTTGACAAGTCCTATTTTGTCGCTTGACTCGAGCAGTTTGGAGCAGCATGGATGTCGAAAACTTAAACCAACTTGTGTTTCTGCGCAGCCCTTTATGGGATTATAAAGATTCCCAGAATAACAATAGTTACGTACTGGACATATTGTGGGATGAAATAGCTGAGAACATTAATTATCCTCCTAAATATTCATTATATTTTATTTACTACTTAAATACAATATTATAGTTTATTTTTACAAACAAAATATTAAAGGTATCTACTATTATTTTTGATTTTCAGTTGGTCGGATATGTGGTCGTTCCATAAAATTCTCCCTTGAAGAAGATACTTCGAAATTATTCATTTGTTGTTCAGATCATTCCAAGTCAATTATTGTGTTATGAGAAATACATATGCATTTTGTAATTTTTTCAGGAGTTTTGGTAAACATTCGATTGGCGAGCATAAAATATGTCATTTAGCATTTAATATGCCAAGGCTTGTTCGACACATCTTATTGCTCTTGAAAGACAAGGTTAAAAAACTTTTTGTCTTCATCTAATTCCTTTCTGCTATAAGGTTCAACAGATGTTTTCTCAAAGGAAATGCCTCGTTGCCGACAAACACGTATGGCATCACAATACATGCAGATGTTAAAACATCATCACATGGAATATTAAGATTCCCGCTTTGTAACAAACTAAATAATGTGGAGGTTTTGAATGTCCCGCCATCGCTTTGTATTCCATGCCCACCAAATTCGATACCAACAAATTTATAATAACTATCTGCCACTGCTTGAGCACGATAGAAAAAAATTGCTTCAAATTGTAAAAGATAGTACCGGATGATACTGGACATTTTATTCTAATTTGATTCTCATCAATCGCACCAATAGAAATAGGAAAATTCTATTTTGCCAAAAAATCTTTTGCTACTTGTTTGGAGATAAGTGTTGAAGGTTTCATGTGGACAGGTTGTAGAACATTCCAAATGACTTCTGTCGTTTCTTTAATAATTCGAGCAAAAGTTGAAAATCCCACACAAAAAGCAAATTCTAGACTTCTATAGGATACTCCTACGGCCAGGTACCTGAAAATAGACATTGTATAACAATGTTTCATGAAATAAACTTTAAAACCTTTTATCAAAATTTAATTGCAGGGGAGGTAGTGAGGACACGATGGAAGTCGATGCGGGACAATTTCACGAAGGAACTAAAAAAAATACCAAAAGCACAATCTGGGGACGAAGGTGGAGCCACCTACAAATCCACATGGCCTTATTTTATTCAACTCTTCTTCTTAAAAGGTCAATTTGCGGGGCATCCCTGTAATAAAAATATGCCATCTGCATCACTTACAGAGGAAGATAGTATTTCATGAGTACCAGAATTTGAGATAGAAACAGAATGCTCCCAAGGTTATGACGGTATTAATGCCAATGACAGTGTAAAAAATAATGCAAAATCAACAGGAAGAAGACAGGATTTCAAACATTCCAGGAGCGACGACATGGGACTGCTCTTTTAGGACTAGAGAAACATAAATTAGCAGCAATACAAAAAAAAAACAAAAAATTAGACGGAGATAAGAGGTTTATAAAGATTTTGCTGCCACATGTGAGGGTTACCTCCTTAACATGGAACTCATGCTGCAAATGAAAATTCAGGAACTAGTGTACAATTTTGTTTATAATGACCCTATATCCCAAAAACAAAACAATGAAAGAGCTTATTAAAATTTTCAGCATGACCATTTCAATGATTATTGGCAGATAATTTTTACTTATTATTGTATTAATCTTTTTCAACATATATTTCATTTTTCTCCATCATCATTATTAGATTATGATATACTTTCTTGTTTTATGTGAAGCTAGTTTAAGAAATAAAACATTTCCATACTACTTGTTACGTTTATTAATTTCATAAATAAAACAAGCTTCCACTTACCTCAAAGTTATCTCCAGGCATTCCTCTGGTCCAATTGGATGACGGTTAACATTCGTCTAGGTCTTCACCAGCCTTGGAGATATATTTTCAAGTACCTAAACAAACGTGGTTATCGACATTCTTAAATATTCATAAAATTTATCCAGGGGCATTCGTTTATCTTTATAAAGATGGTGAAATTTCCCAAGTACAAGTCTCTTTCTATATATTGAGTTAGTCAAACATTGCCTTTTACTTATCTGCAATAACTACGATAACCTTAACGAATTAGTTTCCAAATACATTGAAATAACCTTCCACGACATCTTAAACACGAATACAAATGCCTCACTATGATCACCAGATTCTTTGCCCTATTCCCCGCACAGCACAGCTAGCCACATGACTCATGACTCGTCGCTCCGCTATACACGCAACCTAAAATAAACTCAGCACAGGAGAACAAACTAACAGCCTAAAATTAACTAACCCCAGAAAAAATAAACAGCCTAATATAAACACAGCCCAAGAAAAAAAAGCCTAAATTCAAGTCAGCCAAGCAAAAGAAACAAACGACCTAAAATAAAGTCAGTACAGGAGAACAAAAAAAAACTTAATTACACCCAGCCAAGGAGAAAGAACACATCCTAAAATACATTCAGGCCTAAGAACAAATAGCCAAAAATAGACTCAGCCCCGAAGAACATACCAAAAGTCCAAAATACACTCAGACCCATAGAACAAACAGACAGCCTATATGAAACTCCACCCAGGAAAACAAACAAACTGTCTATAATAAACTCCAGGTTAACCTGGGAGAAAAACCCAATACCCGGAAATAAACACATTAAAGAAGAACAAACTTACTGCCGAAATATACTTAGCCCAGAAGAGCAAACAAACAGCCGAAAACAAACTCAGCATAGTAAAAACAAACAAACAACATAAAATTAACTCAGCCTTGGAGGCAAACAAACACCCTAAAACACTCTCAGCTAAGGAGAACACAAACACAGTATAAATACACTCAGCCCCTGAAAACAAACAAACAGCCTATTAGAAACCCAGCCCACAAGAACAAGCAAACACCCAAAGATACACACATCATAGGAGTAGAAATACAAAGGCTAATGACTCAGCCCTGGAAAACAAACAAACGGCCTAAACTAAACGCAGCCCAGAAGAAAAAACAAACTGCCAAAAATAAACTCAGACCAGGAGAACAAATAAACAGCCTAAATAAAC
Source organism: Uropetala carovei (assembly GCA_036926305.1). Lineage (NCBI taxonomy): Eukaryota > Metazoa > Arthropoda > Insecta > Odonata > Petaluridae > Uropetala > Uropetala carovei. Next base: position 9,668,772 of record JAXCHB010000325.1, read on the forward strand.
ATGGCCCAGGGGAACACACAAAGAGAATAAAATGAACTTTGCCCATGAAAACAAAAACAGCCTAAATAAACTCAACCCCGGAAGAACAAACAAAAAGCAGAAAATTAGCTAAACCCAATAAAACAGATGAATAGCCGAAAATAAACTCAGCCCAAGAAAGCAGACTAACAACATAAAATAATCTAAGCCCCAGAGAACAAACAAACAACCTAAATACACTCAGCCTAGGAGAACAAACAAAATGCATAAAATAAACTAGTAGAACAAATAAACAGCCTACAATAAACACAACCGAAAAGAACAAACAGAGAAAATTAATCTCTGCCCAGGAGAACAAACAAACAGCTGAAAATATACTGTGCACACTACAAGAAACTAACAGCCTAAAATAAACCCACTCAAGTAAAACAAACAAACAGCCTAAAATAAACTCCAGCCAGGAGCACAAATAAGCAGCCGAAAATAAACTCTGCCGAAGAGAATAAACAATCAGCCAAAAACAAAACCAGCTCAGCAGTATAATAAAATGGACGAAAATGAACTCAGCCAAGGAGAACAAAATTACAGCCTTAAATAAACTTGGCCCAGGAGTACCAACAAAGAGCCTAAGGTTACGTGCATAGTGGAGCGGCGAGTCAAGGGTCAAGCGGCGAGCTGAGCAGAGCGGTGAAATATAACATATATATGCATGTCTGAACATGTAAGCAGAACGTCGACATTTGACAAGTCCTATTTTGTCGCTTGACTCGAGCAGTTTGGAGCAGCATGGATGTCGAAAACTTAAACCAACTTGTGTTTCTGCGCAGCCCTTTATGGGATTATAAAGATTCCCAGAATAACAATAGTTACGTACTGGACATATTGTGGGATGAAATAGCTGAGAACATTAATTATCCTCCTAAATATTCATTATATTTTATTTACTACTTAAATACAATATTATAGTTTATTTTTACAAACAAAATATTAAAGGTATCTACTATTATTTTTGATTTTCAATTGGTCGAATATGTGGTCGTTCCATAAAATTCTCCCTTGAAGAAGACTCTTCGAAATTATTCATTTGTTGTTCAGATCATTCCAAGTCTATTATTGTGTTATGAGAAATACATATGCATTTTGTAATTTTTTCAGGAGTATTGGTAAACATTCGATTGGCGAGCATCAAATATGTCATTTAGCATTTAATATGCCAAGGCTTATTCGACACATCTTATTGCTCTTGAAAGACAAGGTTAAAAAACTTTTTGTCTTCATCTAATTCCTTTCTGCTATAAGGTTTCAACAGATGTTTTCTCAAAGGAAATGCCTCGTTGCCGACAAACACGTATGGCATCACAATACATGCAGATGTTAAAACACCATCACATGGAATATTAAGATTCCTGCTTTGTAACAAACTAAATAATGTGGAGGGTTTGAATGTCCCGCCATCGCTTTGTATTCCATAACCACCAAATTCGATACCAACAAATTTATAATAACTATCTGCCAGGATTTCAAACATTCCAGGAGCGACGACATGGGACTGCTCTTTTAGAACTAGAGAAACATAAATTAGCAGCAATAGAAAAAGGAACCAAAATTAGATGGAGATAAGAGGTATCTACAGCTTTAGCTGCCACACGTAAGGGTTACCTCCTTAACAGGGAACTCACGCTGCAAATGAAAATTCAGTAATTAGTGTACAATTTTGTTTATAATGACCCTATATCCCAAAAACAAAACAATGAGAGAACCCATTAAAATTTTCAGCGTGACAATTTCAATGATTATTGGTAGATAATTTTTGCTTATTATTGTATTACTCTTTTTCAACATATATTTCTTTTTTTTCCATCATCATTATTAGATTATGATATACTTTTTTGTATTGTGTGTAGCTAGTTTAAGAAATAAAACATTTCCATACTACTTGTTACGTTTATTAATTTCATAAATAAAACAAGCTTCCACTTACCTCAAAGTTATCTCCAGGCATTCCTCTGGTCCAATTGGATGACGATTAACATTCGTCTAGGTCTTGTCCAGTCTTGGAGATATATTTTCAAGTATCTATTCAAACATGGTTATCGACATTCTTAAATATTCATAAAATTTATCCTGGTGCTTTCGTATATCTTTATAAAGATGGTGAAATTTCCCAAGTTCAAGTCTCTTTCTATATATTGAGTTAGTCAAACATTGCCTTTTACTTATCTGCAAGACTACGATAACCTTAACGAATAAGTTTCCAAAAACATTGAAATAACCTTCCACGTCATCTTAAACACGAATACAAATGCCTCACTATGATCACCAGATTCTTTGCCCTATTCCCCGCACAGCACAGCTTGCCACATGACACATGACTCGTCGCTCCGCTATACACGCAGCCTAAAATAAACTCAGCACAGGAGAACAAACTAACAGCCTTAAATTAACTCACCCCAGAAAAAATAAACAGCCTAATATAAACACAACCCAAGAAAAAAAAGCCTAAATTCAAGTCAGCCAAGCAAAAGAAACAAACGACCTAAAATAAAGTCAGTACAGAAGAACAAAAAAAAACTTAATTACACCCAGCCAAGGAGAAAGAACACTTATCCTAAAATACATTCAGGCCTAAAAACAAACTGCCAAAAACAGACTCAGCCCCGAAGAACATACCAAAAGTCCAAAATACACTCAGACCCATAGAACAAACAGACATCCTATATTAATCTCCACCCAGGAAAACAAACAAACTGTCTATAATAAACTCCACCCAGAAGAAAAAATAACAGCATATATTTTAAACCCCGCCCAGGAAAACATACAAACCGCCTAAAATAAACACAGCACTGCAGAACAAACAGCCTAAAATAAACTCGGCTCATTTGAACAAATTGTCAGGCGAAAATAAACTCAGCCGAGAAGAACAAACAAACGGGCGAAAATAAACTCAAATGCTGGAGATCAAACAAACAGCCTAAAATAAACTCAGCCCAGGAGAACATACAAACAGCCGTAAACAAACTCAGCCAAGGAGAACAAAAAAAAGCAAACAATAAACACAACGCAAAAGATAAAACAAACAGACAAAAATAAACTCAATGCTGAAGAACGAACAAACAGCAAAAAATGAACTCATTGTCAGCCCAAACCTAACACACCGCCAAACATAAACTCAGCCCTGTAGCATAAACAAACAGCTACTTATTATTCCAGCCCAGGAGAACAAGAGAAACGTATACACTCAGCACAGGAGAATAAACAAACATCCGAAAATAAAGTCACCCCAGGAGACAAACAAACAACCAAATATGAACTCAGCCCAGGAGAATAAACAACCACTCTAAAACAAACTCAGCCCAGGAGAAGAAACAAAAAACTTAAAATACACTCAGCCCAGGAGCACAAACAAACGGCTGAAAATAAACTCTTCCCAGTAGAACAAAGAAACAGCAAGTTATATTTCAGTCCAAGAGAACAGACAAACATCCAAAGATAAACTCAGCTCAGGAGAACAAACAAACCGTCTATAATAAACTCCCGCCCAGGAGAACAAAATATGAGCCTATAATAAACTCAGCTCAGGAATACATACAAAGACCCTAATATAAACTCAATCCAGAACATACAAACAAGCAGACGAAAATCAACCCATTCTCAGCCTAGAAAAACAAACATGCAGCCAAAAATATAGCCCAGTAGAATAAACAAACATCAACTTATACACTCATTCCCGAAGAACAAACAAACATCTGACAATAGAATCATACCAGGAGAACAAACAAAACCCCCTAAGAAACATTTAGCGCAGGAGAACAAACAAACATCTAAAATACATTTACCCCAGGAGAACAAACAAACACCCTAAAATACACTCAGCTCAGGACAAAAAAATAAAAGCTTATAATAAACTCAACCGAGGAAAAGAAACAGCCTAAAATAAACTCATCACTTCAGAACAAACAAGTAGCCTAAAATAAACTCAGCCCAAAAAAACGGAAAAACGAAAATACACTCATCCTAGGAGAACAAACAAACCGCCAAAAATAAACTCAAACCTGGAGATCAAACAAACAGCCTAAAATAAACTCAACCCACAGAAAGAAAAAAACAGCCAAAAATAAACTCAGCTCAAGGAACAAACATACATCCGGAACAAACTCAAACCTAAATATCAAACAAACAGCCAAAAATAAACTCAATCCAGAAGAACAAACAAACAGCCAAATATCAACTCATTCTCATCCCAGAAGAACAAACACACTGCCGAAAATAAACTCAGCCCAATAGAACAAACAAACAGCAACGTATACACTCTGCCACAGAGAACAAACAAACATCCAAAAATAAAGTCAGTCCAGGTGAACATACTAACAGCCAAAAATAAACTCAACCCACAGAAAGAAAAAAACAGCCAAAAATAAACTCAGCCCAAGGAACAAACATACATCCGGAACAAACTCAAACCTAAATATCAAACAAACAGCCAAAAATAAACTCAATCCAGAAGAACAAACAAACAGCCTAATATCAACTCATTCTCATCCCAGAAGAACAAACACACTGCCGAAAATAAACTCAGCCCAATAGAACAAACAAACAGCAACGTATACACTCTGCCACAGAGAACAAACAAACATCCAAAAATTAAGTCAGTCCAGGTGAACATACTAACAGCCAAAAATAAACTCAGCCCAGAAGAACAAAATACACACCCTAAAATACACACAGCTCAGGAGAACAAACAAACATCCAAAATAAACTCAACCAAAAAGATCAAACAAACAGACAAAAAAAACTCAATCAAGAACAAACAACCAGCCCAAAATCAACTCATTGTCAGCCCTGAACAAACATACTGCCGAAAATAAACTCAGCCCAATAGAACAAACAAACAGCAACGTAAACACTCTGCCACAGAGAACAAACAAACATCCAAAAATAAAGTCAGTCCAGGTGAACATACTAACAGCCAAAAATAAACTCAGCCCAGAAGAACAAAATACGCACCCTAAAATACACACAGCTCAGGAGAACAAACAAACATCCAAAATAAACTCAACCAAAAAGATCAAACAAACAGACAAAAAAAACTCTATCAAGAACAAACAACCAGCCCAAAATCAACTCATTGTCAGCCCTGAACAATAAACATGCAGACGAAAATGAACTCAGCACAGTAAAAGAAACAAACACCAACTTATATATGTAACCCAGGAGAACAAACAATCATCGGAAAACAAACTCAGAGCAGGATAACCAACAAACACCCTAAAATACACACAGCCCAGGAGGACATACAAACAGCCTATAAAAAACCCACCCCAGAAGAACAAACAGCCGAAAATTAACTCAGCACAGGAGAACAAAACTATAACCTAAAATAAACTCAGACCAGGAAATCAAACAAATTATATTAATTAATTTCAGACCAAGAGAACAAACAAACAGCCGAAAATACACTCAGCCTAGAAGAACGAACAAACAGCCGAAAATAAACTTAGCATAATAGAACGAAGAAGCAGTCGAGAATAGACTCAGCACAGGAGAAAAAACTAACAGCGGAAAACGCACTCTGCCCAACAGAACAAACAAAATTCCAGAAATAAACTCAACCCAGGAGAACAAACAAACCGCCGACATTAAACTCAACCTGGGAGAACAACCAAATACCCGGAAATAAACACATTCTAGAAGAACAGCCCAAATCTACTCAGCCTAGAAGAGCAAACAAACAGCCAAAAACAAGCTCAGCCTAGTAAAAACAAACAAACAACCTAAAATAATCTCACAATCAGATCAGGAGAGAAGCAAACACCCTAAAATAACTCGTTGTCAATCCAGGAAAACAACAAACAACATCAAATAAACTCAGTTTAGCAAAAAAATCGGTACAACATACATTGTACAAACTTTCTCATATAATAATGCCTCGTTTAGTTATCTTTAGAAAATGAATATCGAATGAGCCGGTTTTTCGAAAATCCAATTTTTGTTAAAGTTGCCGAAGAATAAACTAAGCCTTATATTCATTCATTGAGAAGAATGAAATACGTAGTATTATAGTAGATGTATACTCAAGTACCTGTACGAAATTTGATCACAATCGCTGGTGCCGTTTTTGAGAAAATCAAAGTGTTGTTAAAGTTGCCTTGAATAAACTAGCCTTATATTCATTTTTTGAGAAATATGATGTATACAGTGTTATTGAAGCTGTAAACTCAAATAACTGTACGAAATTTGATCAAAATCGTTAAGAGCCGTTTTTGAGAAAATTGAATTATTGTTAAAGTTTCCTAGTATAAACTAACCTTATATTCATTTTTAGAGAAATATGAACAATACAGATTTAGTGAAGACGTAAACTCAAGTAACTGTACGAAATTTGATCAAAATCGTTAACAGCCGTTTTTGAGAAAATCGGATTGTTGTTAAAAATGCGTAGAATAATCTGCTGTTAATTATCGAGCAATATCAACCATTTCTATGTATACTCTGCTTAGTATGATAAAAAGCCTAAGTACGAGATTTCATTCATTTTTGCTCTACCGTCTAGGCTACAGAGACAGTAACAGACAGACGGCATTGCGATAACCACTTTTTCGGATTCAGCGACACAAAAAACGTACATTTCCATAAAAATCTCAAGGTCAAATTTTTCGCAAAAACAATACTCCCTCGATACTTCGTATGAGAAAGTATAAAACAAACGCCCGAAAATAAACTCAGCCCCGGAGAACAAACAAACAGCCTACAATAAACTTGTTCCAAAAGAACAAACAGCCGAAAAAACACAAGGGAAGGCACCCAACTGTAAGGGCGGATCACGACCAAACTTCACAGGATGAAAGAAAACGAAAAATAATTAGACACGTATTTTCGGAAAGGCGTCTAACGAGCCCGCGTTTTCGAGATATTTGCAATTAAAAATTGAAAAACAAGTGGCTTATACGGAGTGGAATTGACCGGAGTCGAATCGAGCAATTCTATCTCATAAGACATCAGGTTAGTTTCGCCTAGCTGGGACGAGATTACGTCGGAATATACATGGACGAGACCTTTTATTTCCTTAGATTCGCGTTCTTTTGATGAAATATCATTGGGACAGGCAAATCGGACAGATAGAATGTATGTCTCCACGAGAAGTTTTGCAGACGGACCCTCAATTTAATGCATCTCGTCAAAAGAAGTGGGGCTGCTGTGACATTTCGACATTTAATCTGGCAGCGCTGGGAACGTCCGGGGCGTGGAATTTTACGCCATGTATCGAAATTTATCATCGACAAAAAGGAGCCGGTATCTAGCAAAGATTTAAAATGAACATCGCAATTTACGAAGGTCATATCAAGTTGGTCATCGACATTCGAAAATGAAATGGCTGGGCGAGTCTTTGAGGGTCTCAAGGAGCGATTTTCTCTCGCTCTTCGCCGACAGTCGCGGAAAGAATGTCCTCGCTTATTACAGTAGGAACAAATGATTGCCGGTGGGAGTGGTACCAGCTGCGAATTGGGAGAAGGAAGTGAATTCGCTAAGTTTAACGGCGCCTGGCCCGTGGAATATTCCAGGCGATTCATGAGACCTTGCGCTGCATGAGTCATCAACGCCTCTAACTGAACAAGCGTCTGGGGGCGCCAGGCGACAATCAAGTTGGATTGCGAAATAGGATTCAGGCCTTCCAATAAGAGTTCTTCAGAATACGACTTTCCGAGTGCTTTGGCGGCAACTTGGACGGAGCAATAAAAGTCACGAGGGGACTCGTGCGACATCTGAAATCGTTTGACTTGAGTGCTTAAAAGTCGTTCGTAATCCCTATTTGTGACGAAAGTATCCCATACTTTAGTTATTATCTGATCCCACGGAAGTCTCTGGTTAACTACCGAAAGCCAGAATTGGCGACAATTAGCCGGAAGTTTAGACCAACAGAGTAAGCAGATAATGTTCAGGAATAAGAGAAAAAGATAATATATCGAATACCGCAGATATAAAGTTAAACCAATTCTCAGAGGTGGCTTCCTGGAAAGGGAGAATTTCAAGCAACAGCTGATTGGCGACTTTTACACAATCCGCGAATTGAGGCTTCATTTCACTTTCGTTCGACTGGGTCTCTTCTGCAGGTTCTGGAAGCAATCCAACACCCCTTTTACCGCGTTCCTTAGACATATTTAACGATGAAATACAAGGATACTAGAACTATCCCAAAAATCAGCAAACCAACCAATGATCCAAAAGCAACCAGAAACATAGCAATATTATAGTTAGATCACAACTCTTCTCCCCGGGGCCTCCACTAATGTGGCGGCCAAATTATAACGCCACATCAATCTCTAACTAATTACTATATTTGGAACAAATTATAACAAACAGGAAAACAAATGGACTTGAGACGCACACTTGTCTCGTAGTTTAAATTACATCATTAACATGGTACCTTAGCATTGAGTACAATGACAGAACGGAAAACAAAAGTCTCGAGACGTAACACTTGTCTCGTATGTTAGAGTTAAATGGAATACCTAACTGAACGAAAGGCAATCAGACATGAGACGTAACAGTTGTCTCGCAACGTAATTCACTTCAGTGGTATAGTTTATAGTTACAACGAGTGTCCACAGGAAAAGTTCAGCACACGCCGTCTACGAGAAGATCTCTCTCCGTGATCGTGGTATGTCGCCGAACAGCAAGCGCGTAGTGTACCCAACCCTCGTCCGCTCTCTCGGAATACATTCTGCCGGCGAAACGCCGCGTCGTCCCGGCGAAAGCGGAGGTCACGCGACGAAATCCGGCGCTTAGTTTGAACGGGCGACTCCTTGACTTCGTATTGGTTAACTGTTTGAATAGATTATATAACCATAGGAAAAAGGAGGAATGAGGAATAGGGGTGATATTCGCCCTATATAAGGCACGTAGCTATGGGGCCGAGCCAATACCCCCTCCTGCTCGAGCGAAATCAGCTGAGCGGAGGGATATGCTTGGCGAGTCGCCTGCTTCCCCTTCCCCTACCTTTCCTTTTTTGTTTTTGTTTACGTTTTCCTTGGTTCTTATCGTTCGTCCTCGTTACCGTAACTTGCTCGCGAGTTCTTTCTTCAAACTTGTTTCGCTATTTACACCTTCTAGGTTATACAGTATCGACACCAAATAATTTACACCCAGACATAAAGTTTGCAATGTCATTACTGTCGGGAAGGGCAGAGGAATCTCGCCCGGAAGGACACATATTGTACCGAGCGGCAATTCCGCTCGGTAACCAAGGAGTCGCAGTGAGTGGGCCGAGCCAATATGCTTAGTAGCCACAAATTTCTCGGGTTACACCCAACGTTCCCTCTAATTTTTTTTACAGCTGCGCGGACCTGCTACTGCTCTGAGCGGAAAATTTTTACGCGACCTGACGACTGAGCGGCATTTTAAAAGTTTTTTCTAATATACGTAATAAGAATATTTACATTGAAAATTGAAAAACTGCATACTTCTGATTTTATTTATTAATTGAATGGTACAATAAAATTTAGTACAACAAAGAAAATTATTTCACGTTTCGAGAACTTTTTCTCATCTGTCCTTATTAGAAATCCATTGACTATAAACACTGTCTAGATTAATTTCGCACCCAGATGCAAGATAAGTCTTAATCCTCACCAGGTCATCCAAATGTTCAACTTACAGTCTGTTTCTAGATTTACGTTTGATGGAATTTATGACACTGAATCCACGTTCACATTCAGCACTAGAAGCTTTAAATGTTCCACAGATGTCGACAAGAATTGACAGTTCTTCAAATTCTTCGTTTCTAAGCATGTAGTTCAACATATCAGTGAACGACTTAATTGAACCACACTTAACTTTCTCAGAAACGACGAATTTCAAATTACAGTACTGCTGCGATATTATTGTGGCAATGCTTTCGTTTATTGTAATGGTAGCTGTGTATTTTTTATTAGTCGTTTAACATTCTCTTCTCCAAATTCAAAATTGGTTGCGTTTGCCATAGCAATGGGGTCAAAAGCTTGCCATTCTCTTAACTCATCATAAGGAAATCTACTGTCCAAGTGATTACACACACGTTGAATGAATAGAATAATAGGCGTAGTATCGACGTCAGAACTTATAGATTAAAGCAGATATTTTACTTCGTCACTCCAATAAACAGTATGTCCAAGATACTGTGACCTTAACTTGTTTATTTTTGCTTTTGCATACCGCAGTGCTTCAATTGTATTCAAACAACTTTTCTGAAGGAATTTACAGAGAGATACCAGATCTTCTAAAACATCGTTAAGAACAGTTAACGCTAATCGATATCGTGGATTGGTCAAAATTTTCAGGTTTGATCGTTACATTCATTAACTTGCTCCTAACAATACTGGATTAAAACTTCGTAATTTCACATTAAAGCAGTTACGGCAAAATGTCTTGACAGCCACCTCACTTCGTTTAGTGGTCTAAATGACGAAACATCAGATTCTGTGACAATGACTAATTCTTCTAGCTTTCCTTTTTCAATATAGATGACCAACTGAACATTGCATATACTGTTCGTAACAGTGTTTCTATGATTGATTGACACTTTTTTCCCCGCTACCCCCTCCCTCCTCTCGCTTGGCAAACTCAGCCAAGCGTGGATCCTTGCACGGCGAATGCCTGCTTCCCCCTACTCTTTACCCCTCCCTTATGTTTTTGTTTTGAATTTTTCCTTGTTTTGATCACCCGCACCTCCATAACCTAACCCGTTCGCGGGTTCCGTCTTCCGACTTCTTTCGCTATTACACCTTCTAGGTAACACGGTATCTATATGTTACGGTAAAAGTGCGTAGTCCGGTAGGTGTATACATTTCCCGGTTTATGTGCGTATTTACCAACAAGTTCGGTAAATGTTAGTATAACATATTTTTACTTTTGGGGAAATGTCCACATTTACCTAGAGACCCTGGTAAATGCGGAGAAAGTGATCGTACTCACAATTTTCGCGCATTTTTTGTTTCGCGCGTATCTTGTCGGACGTTTTAGACAAACGGTAAAGCAAATGTGAATAGTAAATGTGCGGTGTCCGGTAAACGTGTAGCTGTCGAAATAGAATTGTTGGTGTTATTGAAGAAATATAGTTTCAGCGGTTAAGAATTAAGGTTAAGTCGGCTTTTTATATCCAGCGAACAACTGCTGCAGTTTATAAGTCACCAATCTCGGTAAATATAAACATACTTTTACGTACGTGTTAAGCTGTCGGTTTTAAATTGTTGGGGTTATTAAACAAATATAAGTTCTTTTTACATCCGATTTATGTTATATTATTTTTACAGATATCCATAATGAAAGAAGAATTTAATAAACTTTTAAATGCCATTGTCGCCAGAAAAAATAAAAACAACGTTTATCTGAATAAGGATTCATATGAAAAAATTCTAAAAGTAGTAGGTAATGCTAAACTCAAGAAACATTCCAAAACACCACTGGACTATCGTCGTTTACAACGTTACGACATTATGACGGTAGGCAAGGAAAACAAGTTAATTTCTCCAGTTGCTGATGGCAGTGATGGCACTCACATTAAATATTTTGTTACAACAGAGGAAATATTTGATGTAATCCATAATGCTCATCTAAGCATAGGACATGGTGGTCGTAACAGACTTTTGAAAGAATTGGGTGATAAATATAATAATGTTACTGTTGAGGCGGTTATGTTATATTTTTGTGCAAAGCTTGTCAACAAAAATCTAAGGGGACGAAAAAAGGGATAGTGGTAAAGCCTATCGTGGTTAATGAGTTAAATTCTCGATGTCAAGTAGATTTGATTGATTTACAGACTCAACCAGATAATGACTATAAATTTATACTCAATTATCAAGATCATCTGACTAAATTTGTGATTCTACGACCTTTGAAAACAAAAACAGCTTCCGAAGTGGCTGAAAATTTATTAGACATATTTACACTTTCGGGAGCTCCATCAATACTACAGTGACAATGGAAGAGAATTTGTGAACAAAATCATAACTGACAAGTCTTTGGAGTGGGATTAAAATTGTTCTCAGAGTCAGGGATCAGTAGAACGGGCAAATCAGGATGTACAAAATATGTTGTCTACGTGGCTGATCACGAACAAATCAACTAAATGGTCCCATGGCTTAAAATTTGTGCAGATGATGAAGAATCGTGCATACCATGATGGAATAAAGCAAACTCCTTATGAAGCTTTATTCAGAACAAAAATGAAATTGGGACTAAAACATCTAATCTACCAGCAGAAATAATCACTGAAGTGCAATCAGAAGAGGATTTAACTCATTTAATTGAAATGACTGCTACAGCTAATGATCCTGAGAATGAACAGACCACAATACAAACAGCAACACCTTCTCAAAACTTGCCCACATTTTCAGAAGATGTAGAACCTATTATTCATATTCCACATGTTATATATCAAGAATCAAGTGTTGCTGAACAAATTAAGGTCCAAGAAACAAATACAGATTCTATATTAGGTATTATTTCAAATCATTATGGCGTTGAAGCTGAAGATTTTGAATTTGACGCTCACGGCCAAACAGTGAAGTTAAAATTTATGTTTGCACTACGTGATTCGCAACGAGAGAGGGTAAGGATGGTGTGGGGTATATGTTTTGGAAGTTCGAGCGAATGAGGGGAATCAAGAAATGGCCGTAGAATTGCAGGCTACCGGGGTCGAATGGAGACCGCTACTCGCCCCAGTGGAAGGGCCTCGAAGGAGAGATCCAAAGACGGGAAAGTGTTTTCCATGCTCATCCTCGAGGATATTCCACGTCTGAAACGGTTCACCAAAGGATATGGCTTTCCATTTACGCAGGACGAACACTGGCTGCGTTGCCGTGGTCGCTAGGGACTAGAACCGACAACGGTGTAAATGATGTGGACGCGTGCGTTAATACAGAAATTTTTAATTTAAATTTTCGCTTATTTCATGGAATTGAGTTTGTATTTTTAGTTATTTTTTAATGAAAACCGAAAAGATGATTTTCTACGGCAGAAAATTGTAAGTTTTAATAACAATAGATATAGCCGTATCTGTTATTCGAATAAGTATTCCAGTTTACTGGAAGCAAACATTAAATCTACATTGGCACTAGAAATACATAATAGACGAAAATTGCAGTATATTTTGTTGCATTATTAGAATTATGTTTCATTTAATCAAATTTTTACCATTACCAGAGAACTTTGAGAAGTTCTTCTTTTCAACAAATACATTAAATAGAATTCAGTTGTTTTATAAGCATTGCGTTGTTTATCAGTAATAACTACTAAATGTCCTAAATTAGTGCGAGTATTTCGGAAGAATCTATTTATATCTATAATAACCGACCGTACGTCCGTCCCACCCTGTATCTCAAAAGCCGTTCGTCGTAGAGATATGCGGTAAACTGCGTTTTGTTTCTACAAGCTAGGAAGGCCCCTAGAAACTCTTCTCATTTTCATAAAGTCTCGGGTTCGAATCCAGGAGACAATTATATTTTCCCATAAGTTTACACGGGATTTTCGATTTTTCAGAGTGCAAGGTTTTTTTATGGACCGACTTTCTTCGTTTTTGCTTTATTCAACGGCTAAAACTCTATACTATCTTATTCTTGCGATGCTTACATGTTACACGGTCGAATCATTCAGAAATACACAATTGTTTTCGAAATTTTACGGATATTTCCTACTCTTTCCGGACATTGTCAAGGCGACCGTCATTGTTGCCTCCGATTCAATTAATACCAATTAAAACTTCAAATAGGTGAAAGAATAGCGTTATTCGCTTCGCACTTTGTTTAAGCATCGAAATTAGTGCTGTAGCAATGTCAACATTTATACATAGCAACATAAATATTTACGGATAAATATTCAGTTAACTGCGTATGGGAAGCGTTTCTAACGATTCAATCAGAGCAGTTGAATCTTCCTATCATCGTTTGAATGCTGGAATCTTATCTCTTTGTAAGTAGAACTATTATATTATACATCCATGATGTTTATTAACGCAAATAGGCTGCCTTGCTACTTCGGCGACCGAATGTCCGGCAGCCACCCTCCCCACAATCTCTCCTCTGACCGCAGGCTAAGTCTCAGCAAACGGAGCTCGATCCATTTCCAATGCCCGATGAATGTTAACTGTGAGTGTACTAGGGGCGAATTGGAAGTGGGAAACGGACCGGAAAAATGCCCGCTTCTGGCTCATTTTGGTAACACTCAGGCTACCAACCTAGTGGCCAAGGCGGCACCACAGGTCCACAGACCATCGGCCCACCGGAATTTTGTCCAGTGTCCCGGTAGCTCAATCCACCCGTTTAAAAACCTACTTGTCAAAGAGGTTAAAAACTGAGAAAAACAGTAGGTCTACTAAATCTTAATACTAAACCAATATAGTAATTTGTTATAATAAAAACGTATTAGAAAATTTAATAGCTTCCATTTTCATGAGGTTTCCAACTCCTTCTTTCCACATACAATCGGTGAGTTACACAAATTAAAGTTAAATTGAAGGATTAATATAATTCTTAATTTGACGTTATGCGGCTGGATGCTAAACAAGCCCTTGGTAAATTTCATTAACCTCATTTCCCGTTATCCTCTTCCTTCACTCCCCTTTCCATTCCACACACTCTCGGTATATCGGCGAAAATGGAAAACCACCTCCTTGGTGAACCATATCAGAGACGTGGAATATCTTCCAGGATCGTAGCCGGGTCTGGCATGAGCATGGAAAAGCCTTTTCCGTCTCTGGGTCTCTATTTCGAGACCTTTCCTCAGGGGCGAGGCGCGGTCTCAATTCGACCCCGGTAGCCTGCAATTCTACGACCATTTCTTGATTCCCTTCATTCGCTCGAACTTCCAAAACATATACCCCACACCACACTTCCCCTCTCTCGCTGCGAGTCACGTAGTGCCAACATAAATTTTAACTTCACTGTTTGGCCTTGAGCGTCGCGACCGAGCTTGCCCACAGACTTTTACAAATTACTACAACATCGGTTAAAGTGCACATTCACCGGGAAATGTACATATAATACGCATTTCGGGAAATTTATACTAACATTTACCGAGCTTGTCGGTAAATATGCACATTCACCGGGAAATGTACGCATTCCCCAATTCCGTACCTTTACCGTAACATATATAAAAGCAGCAAGACAAAGCGTCCATTAGACGAAGATGATAATGATTATCAGTGCAATACACGACGCAAGTTTCAAATTGCCAAATGCAAGAACAATATGACAATGAAAAAGTGTAATTCTTGTAAAACAATGGTATGTGGAAATTGCACATCAAAGGTGCTGCATATTTGTGTGGATTGCTCCCCATCCAACTAAACCCAAATTCTGTAGAAAGACTGGTTATTTTTTTCATTTATATTTTAGACATATTACTCTGTAAAATGATATGAAACAACCATTTTGTTTTTAAAAAATTGTATATTTATATCCTGAAAAGGATATAAATATTGATTTTCTTAACTTCATGCTTCATGCTTCGATATGAAAGAAGAGGAAACAAAAGCATTTTGATCGAGCGGGATGACATTATTAGATGGCGACATAAATACTTGATGTCTGTAAAAAAATTTAGAGCGGAAGGTCGGCCCGTAGTTTATACAGATGAACCTTGGGTTAATGTAGGACTATCTGTGGACAAGGTGTGGAAAGACGTTTCAATAAAAACTCTTCGGCAGGCATTTTTAGAGGGCGTTAGCACAGGTCTCGAAGCACCGAAGGCCCGCGGACCTCGTTTCGCCTTAGTTCATGCGGGTAATGGGAATGGCTTCATCAGTGAAGCAAAGCTAACTTTTCTATGCGCTCCATAAGCGCTGTACTGAACTCTTAACGTGAGACAGACAATAGACATAATTAACATAGACAACGACAAACAGTTTGCATTGCCACGAGAGTGGAAAGGGGCAGAGGAATCTCGCCCGGTACGACTAATATTGTGAATCTGCACGGCAATTCCGTGCAGGACAAAAGAAGTCGCAGGGGCCAGGGGGGCCGAGCCAATAGCGTTTCTGTTCGGCGATTACGAATGACGGCGATCAAGTGCTTCGTAAGTGCGTAGGTGCGGGGAAAATCGCTGCAACTGACTGGTAAATATACACTAGATACGTGAGCCTATTTACGTTAATAAACATTATAATGTAGAAATAATGATTTTACTTACAAAAAATGTAAGATTCCAATATTCAATAGACGAAAGAAGGTTCAATTACTTTCATCAATAAACGCTTCCTGAATAATAATCAGTATCTATTTAAGTTGCTATCCATAAACATCGACCGTTTCGTTGCTTAAACAAAAGTGCGAAGCGAATAACGCTGAACTTTCGTCGATTTGTAAGCTTCATTGAAGCTAATTGAATCGGAGGTAACAATGACGGCCGCCTTGGCAACACCCGGAAAGAGTACGAAAAATCCACAAAATTTCGAAACAAAAGGCGCATTTCTGAAAACTTCGACCGTGTAACATGTAAACTTCGCAGGAATAAGATACAGAGTTTCATTCGTCGAATAAAGCAAAAACGAAAAAAATCGGTCCATATATACGTATTTTGATGCTTGAAGGAAGTAAACCTTGCAAGTCAAGAAATGGATTCATACGTGTTATCTTATGGAAAAATGTTAATCCCCTATATTGGCAGCACCGATTACTCCCGGTTGACCAAACCTTGACCATTCACTAAGTAAGGATGAATCGTACCAAATGTGGTTATTCTAGCTTTTATCGTTTAGGAGTAGTTCCATGAACAAACCAACAAACACACAAACAAAAGCTTCAAAATATATTATAGTAGATTACTTTTTACTTTAAATTTGGCTTGTAATGGATGGCAGCTTTCAAAGTGCAGGTTATTGGTGGGTTTTATGTGGACACCAGTGCAATTTTTTCCATATTGGATACAGAGGTCGACGTTCAGGAAGGTGATGTCAGCAGTGGAGGAATTGTGGGTGAAGGAGAGCATGGGATGAGAGGAAAGGCATGACAAGAAGGATATATATATATATAAACTGTATTTAATCGATTGTAAGCCGACCTTTTTTTTACCTCCTTAAAAATTGCCACTCTGCTTAGAATTAGGCCTTAAAAATCAATGAATGAAAAAGTAATCAGTGCATTAGAGCCTTTAGTTACATTATAACTCCAGATATAAGTGTATTAATATATAAGTAAACAATTTACTTTAAATGTATATAAAAAGAATCACAATAATTGAATAGGAAGAATAAATGTTTCGATAAATTCACTCCCGAACCAAATGTGCGTAATTTTGAAATTCCTCAAGCCATCTCTTGTATGTGCATAATTCTAGGATTCCCATCATTTTTGTCATTTACTTTGGCAAATTTTTGTTTATTTTAATAATCCCATAATGGAACGAACACATTATTCTGCGGACTTTAAGAGAAATGTGATAGCATATGCTGAAGAAACATCAAATCTTGCTGCACAGTGGTGCTATGGGATTGATGAGTCGAATGTGAGATGTTGGAGAAGACAAAGAGAGAAACCAGGATATTTTTGTTGCGGCAAATCACATCTTAGTAAAAATTGTATTGAATGCTTAAATAATTTACATCGAGGATGCATTCCTGAAAATCACAACATAAATCAAATCAACATAAATCAAAACTGTTTTTCCCATAGAAGTCAGAATTTTTACCTTGAATATTACTTTATTACTTACCATATTTACTCATGTACCCCGCTCACTTTTTTCCCCAAACACCTGTGAATAAAAGAGGATGTTCTGAACAGGTTATAGAAATAAATCGATAGTAAATTCTCTTCAATATGCTTGCGTCTACGTTGATATTCGCAAAAGATGTCGAATTCTACAAAGTATATGCATATTTATGTGACCAAGTAAATATTTAGGTTAGCTCGTGCTGCAGGCGTAAACTCGCAAAAGTAGGCAGAAAGAATACGCTGACTACTCAGGGTTTGCTGACTGGAGAATATCTAGGCCTTTTTCCCTCATCCACTTCAAGAATTCGGAGAGGTGAATGAAAGATTTCATCATTCGAAAGGAAGATGGAAATACCTATCTCAAGTGTTTGGACTTGTTTGTCCATAACCTTCCAATATTTACTCCCCATCTGTGTAGGGATAGATGAACAAATAGTATGTCAAAAACAGTTGTAATTTACAAGTGAAAATAATTGTTTTTTGTCTTACTACTTTAAAAATGTATATTAATTAAGCATTGTAATTCATTACAAAGTTCAAGAAGATGGAAACAGAAATTTTTCACACAGGTATTAAATGAGCGACAACATAACTTCAAATCAACGTAAATAGGGGCAACGTAAATCGGGGTATTACTATATAACGTAATTTGTGTTGTCGTAATTTTAGCTGATACCTTTTTTATTTAATTACAAATTGAATAAACTGGGGCATTCATACTTTTCGGTATTTTCTTCGTGGCAAATCTCGGAAAACCTGGACGTGTGTACACTTCCTTGCATGCCCTTGTGAAAAGTGGGGGTTGGCTTACAATCGATTAAATGCAGTATATGTATCACTCAGGGTGCTACATAAGATGCAAATTCGTCTGCACTACATATTTTATAGAGGTGATAAGTTGACTGAGCATTTTCATATATCACTGCAAGACTTTTATCATCTAAGTAATTATACATGGAAACTGAAAATATTAAAGCATGTAAAATATATCACATTAAATTACAGAAACTTGAGACAAAACTGATTTTGGAGTGCTCCCCACAGGTTAAACACACGTTCAAAACATATGCTAAACTATTGGAAAGTTGGGCTTCCAGATCTAGATATAGTGCAGTGCTCAAAATGGAAAATGTTATGAAATGGAACACTTGTTATAAGGGACGGTATTTCTAAATGTCTGATGAAATGGAACGGTATCATTGGTGCATGTGACAAGCCGGAGCTGCATTCTGGCTCATTTCAAGCACTGACTTAGTGGGTCTTTAGATAATGTATTGCATTGAAATGTATCTGCAAAAAAATTCAATTAGTTTTATCAGTTCCAAAAATTGTAAAGTAACAAGAAGTTATTGTTCTGTTCATGGAAATGATTTTAGATTTAATAATGCTTTATGGTTAAAATCTCAACATATATCTACTCATTTGAAAAAATTAAAAGACTTCCATAAATAATCCAGCGGTGTCAACACAAAATTATTGTACAAAGTTTACAAAAGAAATAATGTAATTTTGGCAATGGTAACTATGAAATGTCAAGGATGTTACTTAGGGTGAATAATGGTTAACAGATCAAATGAACATACATCTCTGTAGTGATTTTAATGCAATTACTTTTATTAAATATTTCTAATAGTTGTACCTGTCCTTTTTAAGTATTAACATAACTATACAATGGATGACATTGTATTAATCATCATATTTACATGTGATGCAGGCTCAGCCATTTCAGCCAAGACTTGCTTCTATGAGACCTATACAAACGGGCAGTATGGTTAAATAAATACATCAGGGTGGGATAATAATGCAGAATATGGGTTTCAGGAAATATTGAATATCCAATTTGCTTCAAAAGCCCTCAGAAACCTAATTGGCTACCTACACCTCAATGGGCTCTTGACAAACATTGCACATATTAAATGAGATAAGTATTGCTTTTTCTTCAGGTAACAACCTTTGAAAAAATAGTATTTTGGGTAGCCAATGAGCAGTCTATCCCTTCTTTAAAAAATTACTTTTATGCAAATAAAATAAATTGCTTTTGCTTTCATGTGCATAAATGATAAAATGAAGGACAAATATTAATTACATCCTATTCTTTTTACATATCCCATTCTCTCAAGAAACTGAGTAATGGGAACACATTCAGGGTAGAAAAATGCATGTCCACATTCTGATTTTTGATTAGCTAGCTAAAAACAGTTAAAAACAAAAAAATGGGGATAGCATTAAAATGTTGAATATTATCAAGCACCATAAAATAAAGGCTTTTAAAAGAAACCATTAAAAATCAACTGCTACACAATTATAGCATGTCTATACAACTGTATTTGGAACTATTTAATTCAAGCTTTCCAAATGCATTTTAATGCAACACTGTGCAATACAGTTAATCCATCTCTTTTTTATCGAAAAAAAGAAAAATACCATTCTGTGGAGAGGGCTATGCAACAATGCAATTTCACAGACACATAAGAGAGGATTCTTTCAGAAAATGTGAGGACAATTAACCTGAAGCAGTAGTGTCAAAAGTCCCCCTCCCACTCATTTCATCAAGGAATGTCACTTTTCTGGGCCTATGCATTACACCGCAGTATTCTTGATGGAATGCATGGCACAACATTCATCACTGTTTTTTTATTCTTGCACCACACAGACAAACAAATCAGTATACAAACATGGCATCTTACACTACAAATAAGATGTCTCTCATGCATTTAACCACCAATCTCTCACAGTGTTTTCAAGTTCATTTAGAGCACTTTCACTCACATCCATAAGCTTTTTTTTTAAATCATAGTTTGGTGACTACCCTGTTTTGATGACATAGATTATAAGAACCACATCGTTACACCACTATGCGGTCTTGCAAAAATCTAATTCCTTCCTTTTTTCTTTCTCTCTCTCTCTCACATATGAGTTCGTACCTCACTACAGCTGAAGGGAGATCACGTCACCTCGCTTAACACCACCCTTCCCATCACTCAAATCGAATGAATGACAATCTAGTGCATCACTTATAACACGTACTTGGCAATCACGAGAGGGAGGACTCACCAGGATGTGGCTTAGAACGCCTACTTTTCCGGCGTCGTCGACGTCCGCCACCGTCTCGTTTTCCAAAAGAGATGTTTCCAGGATCGTCAGCGAGCATTGGGTACCTGTGCACGCCATGAGCATCCAGTCCCTCATAACCTTCCACATCACCTCGTGCCAAGAGTTCCCTGCGCTCCTCCTCTGTCCACTCAGTATGACTGCCAGGGAATCCTGTGCCTACCAACTGCCTCTCTGCTTCCCAAGCTCTCTCCACAGACCTCTTGTGCGCATGCTTTAAGACCCTGCGTCTCTCGGCCTCTGCATCGGTACCATAGCGTACATACACCACGGCATCAGGACCATGAAGCCTAAGCTCGTTTCCTGCAGCAACAGATCGAGCACCTCCTGTTTCAACCTCGTGAGCTGAGACATTAAACATTCCTCCTAGCCTACGAAGCTCTTCCTGATCGTCACGCATCTTTAGTATGTTGTCTTTAACAAAGTAGAACACATCCTGGTCATGGACATTCAAGTGAACATCTAAGAAAAAGGAATTATTGAAGACAGATGTGACGACATCCTGCACCACTCCATTCACCCCATCGACCACGCTCACCATGGCACGACCAGCAACACGTGATATCAACACACCCTCGCCAAACACTGCACGGCGGTAAGCAACCTTTGGCAGTAGGTTTCTTGTCTTAGGCTCCAACTTGAGAAGGGGTTTGGGTACAAAGCCTAAGTCTCTGAATTTCTCATTTATTTTATCAATGATACACTGAAGGCCTGATATCACTCCAAACTCAGGAGAAAGTTGAGGAGACTTGATGTCTGCACTTGGGTGATACACAGTTTGTGAAGTGTACTTTGATCCCAACATGGTCTCAACATTGTAACCATACAGTTTCAACCAGCTGTGAATGTCTGAAAGAAAATAATGATACACACATGATAAAATAAAAAAGTTGTCTTTACAATTTCTCCAAAATAAATTATGTGGAGAAAGTATCTTTCTGAATACAAGAAAACGTGCAAAAACTCTCCATTAAGTTTTACATTACAAATTATGATATATTTAGAAGGCTAACAATACTTTAGAAACTGAATTCATTCACTACACATACATTCCTAATAATTTCACAAAACTATTTTATCCTCACAGTTAAAAATAATTTCATTTAATAAAGACAAAAATTCATTCTCACCTGTCATATAGTTGACTTTGTTCAAAGGATTGATGGGATCATTGTTGTGGAACCTATAAATGAAGACATCTGTGGGTGTTGTCAGTTTGTTGGCCATTTCCTCCCATGCTGGAGTTATCCACTGACCAACAACAGGATCGTATAAACGTTGGTTTATGAACACCAATCCAGTATGAATGTCCAAAAGGCCTCCTTGGAAGTCCACAGGCAGATAAAAACCAGGATTACTGTCTTTCACCACCTTTCCAAATGGAGTCCTGTGAATTTCCTTCACAATATTGCCAGACATGTCAAACACTGCAAGTGGTGAACCATTCTGATCAGTGGCCACATAGAACCTACTCTCTGCTGTTTCAATCGATACCAACATCTTCCTTTCATCATATAGAAGACGAGATGTCTTTCCCGTCTTCGGGAAGTGCATATGTGACACAAGATCTGGTATGGCAGGATTACCATAGAAATACTGGGTCACATTTCCTTGGTCATCGTGCCAGGACACAAGACGACCCCTGTCATCATAGAAATACCAGACCTGGAACTTCTCTTTCTCAAAAGCATGGGAAAGCTGAGCCAATGCATTGTAATAATACTTCTGTTCTCCTCTCCTGACCACAAACCCTCGTCCTTCATAGCCATTGAATTCAACATCTCCGTACTGAACCACACGATCTCCACTGTCATATCCTAAGGTGATCTTCTCGCCTCGTTCAATAACCCCGATGACATTGCCATTTTCATCGTACACATACTTCCAGTTTCCACTTCCAATAACCTCTAACAAGTGACCATCAGCATTGTATGTGAATCGATCTGAGGTTGAAGTTCTGCCAATCATTATTTTCTGTGATTTTATTCTGTTACGTTTGTCATATTCCAGTTCCAGTCTGTACACGTCAAATGACTTGATGTTAACCATTACAGATTTTATCCTTCCGTGCTTGTCATAGTCGGTGATGGTGAAGAACTGCTTACTGGTATCTTGCATGACAGATCTGTTGAAAGTATTGCGATAAATCCTCAGGTCACTAACACTCTCAAGCATGCCCAAATTCTGGTTATACTTCATTCTTATGGGCTTAAGCTCTTTCCCATTAACTTCCAAGTCAATGCCAGATATCCTTGCATTTCCATCATACTGGTATTTGAAATGCGCATTATCAAGTCCAGATTTACTACCAAATTTGAATCTTTCTTCCTTCAATATTCCAGCATGATACTTGAATTCCTTCTTCATTTCAAAGTTAGGCTCAATTACATCAACGTTTCTAACCAATCCTGTGTTTTCATGATATGCATAATGAATGGATGAAAGGCCATAAAGGATGGTCTCGAGTTTTCTGTTTTGCCCATATACATATGCAACTTTCCCAGACTGATGAGGATATACTTTAGCAATGATCTGGCTTTCATCATTATAAAGGATTTCATAAGGATGGCGATTCATTGGTGAGAAGTACTGGTATTTGAAGAATCCTAATGATGTTTGGAGGGAGAAGGCATGGATGTGACCACGAGGTGTAGTCAGAGACTGGAGAGCTCCTGCGTCGTCGTACATGAGGAAGTAATCACTACCTCGTGGAGTTGTAACTTTCAGTGGCTGCAAAGAAGAAAAAAATCGGTACAACATACATTGTACAAACTTTTTTATATACTAATGTGTTGTTTAGTTATCTTTTGAAAAATATGAACTATCTAGAATCGTTATAAATATCAACTTAAATAACTATACGAAATTTGATGAAAATCATATGAGTCATTTTTTTGAAAATCCTGTTGTTATTAAAATTACCCAAGAATAAACTAGCCTTATATTCATTCTTTAAGGAAAATTAAATATGTAGTAATATTTGATACATAAACTCAAATAACTGTACGAAATTTGATCAAAATCGTTGTAGCCATTTTTAAGAAAATGATATTGTTGTTAAAGATGTCTAGAATACTAGTAAACTAGCCTTATACTCATTTTTTGAGAAATATGAACTATGTAGTACTATTGAAGATGTAAAATCAAGCAACTGTACGAAATTTGATCAAAATCGTTAAGAGCCGATTTTGAGAAAATCAAATTGTTGTTAAAAATGCATAGAATAAACTTCCCTTAATTATTGAGCAATGTCAACCATTTCTTCTGTATGATAAAATGCCTAAGTACGAGATTTCATTCATTTTCACTCTACCGTTTAGGTCCTAGAGTCAATAACAGACAGACAGACGGCATTGCGAAAACCACTTTTTCAGACTCACAATCAGATACACCTAAAACGTGTATTTCCGTAAAAATCTCAATGTCGAATTTTTTCGCAGTTACAATACTTTCTCAATATACTTCATATATGAGAAAGTAATAAATGAAGTTAGTTGTTAGTTTTTCTCAAAAAACACTGATTTTGTCTTTAAAGATTTTTTTGTAATAAGTAAAACTCTAAAAATCCAGATTCCAAAAATCTGGGACTCTCGGGGATTAGGAACAAGTCTGCAAAATTTGACACTCGAAACACCAAGCACTTTCATCACCCAAGTTTGCCTTGCTGCTTGCTAGTGTGTGCATTTTCTGAATTGTTAAGGAGGAACCTCTATTTCAGGTTTCTCCGATTAAGTATATTGAAATTCACACGTTAAAGCTTAAAACTTTCTATCGCAGACGACAGCTGTAGCACTGTCGCCAAAGTTTTAGAATTATTTTGCATAGTTTTGCATTAATGTTTAATTTATGGATATTTTATAACTTAAAATAGCATTAAATTATTAATAAATACATCAATTTCATTTAGTATAATGTTAAAAGTAACTTTTAACCTATTTAGCAATGTACCATCAAATTAAAAACCATATTCATTAGTAGCATAAAACAGGATTTTCTCGTTATTTACATTTTTAAAAACCTGCAGAGATACTACAAAATTACGTAAATACATTAATAATTTTCCTAAAATCAAAACACTGCCAGATAAAATTAAAATTTTCAATGAACTTTATACAATACAGTAGCCCCTTGCCAACTGCGGGGGATATGTTCCTGGCTTGACTGCAGTTGGCAAAACCTGTGGTTGGCGAGGGAAATTGGGGATTAGGGGTAGTGAACCCTGAGAGAAATACTTTAAGTTCTATAATGTATATAAAATATGCTATCCTAAAAAGTTCTATAAAATAAAACTAATAAAAAGTAAAAAGAATTAATGAACAGTAAAAATGACGCTGTTCTCCTAGTCTTACACTCTCCATAGCAAAGCAGCTTGATGGCACTACCTCCCCCTGGAAACACTTTTACCCCTACATTTTAGAAAATCTCAGAAGCCCATCAGAGGTACAGCTACATAATTAAAAACATATTTCGCAGGCTGAAAAATCACATTATAAAGAAAAATTACTGGAATTTTAAATTTTAATCTCATATTTTTTTGGTTAATAAGTAGGGTGTGAATTTTTGGGTTGTACCCAATTTTTTGCAGAGATTTATCCCCAGAGCGATTTTTTCAAATTTGGATTTCATTCATAAAAACCATAAAATTTACAGTTTTAAAACCTTCAATGCAAAAATTCATGTTAGAGTTTGGTACTGTAATGCTTTCACACAGCCTAATGGTGCTCTTTTTTATGCCAGAAATTGTGCACACGAGTACCACTTCGGGATGTTACTAAATGACATAAGGCTACAATAATAATGTACACTAAAATATGTCGTGGAAGTAGCATCAGTGGATACAACTTTCTCTGGGCCCTGGGCAAGATGGGCTTCGCCAAATTTTCTCATACAATTTTTATTTATTCTATTTACTGGCCTCATGAATGTGCACATGATGCCATCTAATTTAATACATCAAATATAATAATCTAAATAATACCAATCTACTTATTGTTGTAATTAATTAGAATAATATAATATAATATAATATAATAATTACCTAAAAATCTACTAGAAAAAACCTTGTTCTCGGAACAAGTACAGTTTGTGATGTTGTGCTGATAATGTTGAAGATTAATAATATCAAAACATTATCTTTTTATTTTTTCATCAAAAGATTATACACATTATTAGCCATAAACAAATAAGGTGACAGGCAGAACACAATAGTGTACTAATGTACCTAATATACTAAACCAGATGTACAAAAGATAGTAAAAAAATATTCGATCTGAACTAGGGCTTGGAGTTAGCGGTTGAACTGGTTAAAATAACTGGAGAGTATGCCATCTGGACCCAGGCTTTATAATAGTGGTTCTCAAAATTTCAAACCCTTGATGTTTATGCGGCCCCCTTTGAATTGAAAATACAGTATAGAACCTTTCATCTGGAAAGCTTGGGATATGGGGATAGTCGGTTATCTGGAATATACTCGTAAACAATGCTCGGAAAGTGCTAGAACTCACCGGAACAATGTTCTGGTCCGTGGCATGTGTTGATAATATCATTCCATCTCATCAAACATGTAGTATTACTGTTTTGTTAACTTCATTTAATAAAAATAATATAAAAATTTTTCTTTACTTTTCTTCATCATAGTACATAAGGAATAAATCAAAATTTAAGCCGACGTTCGTGGCGACACCATTCATGCAGACGATGAGAGAGAATGCAAGATAGCCGATGAGCTATTTGAGGACAACAATAAAGAATTCAGAATCTTTGTCAACACGTATAATATGCATTTTCGTGAAAAAATGCATATTATACATGGAAAATTACAGTAGTTAATAAAAAATTCAAATCACAGTTTTTTGTTTTTATTACTCAGTAAGGATCCCACTCTGGATCAGATTTTGAAAGTTTGAGTTCATTATCATCTTCCCATGAGAAATTATCTTCCTCCCATTCATGGAATTCCATATTCTGCATTTTTTGAACGACTTGATGATGGTTTCTTGTTCTCGTCTCACACGAGACGAAGAAATACGAAATGCCCCACAAGATCTCGATGTCAATAAAAT
This sequence comes from Uropetala carovei, assembly GCA_036926305.1. NCBI lineage: Eukaryota > Metazoa > Arthropoda > Insecta > Odonata > Petaluridae > Uropetala > Uropetala carovei. The sequence continues at coordinate 9,695,605 of JAXCHB010000325.1, forward strand.
ATATATATATTTTTTGAAAAGAGGTAAAATGCAATTATCAAAACCATCCTTACAGCTACCAAAAGATGTGATATTTTATTGAATTTCACCACCAGGGACTTTCTTAATGAGCGTGAACAAATAGTAGTTATAGATGGATTTAAATCAGATTCAGTCAGCGTAGCCTCAGGCATTCCACAGGGAAGTGTAATTGGCCCCCTACTATTCCTGTTATATATATATATATATATACGACTTAGATAAGGTTATTAAAAGTAAAATCAAGTTATTCACGGATGATACAGTAGTTTACAGAGAGATTAACAGTCCTAATGATCAATTATTACTTTCTGACGACTTAAATGCAATTATCGAGTGGTGTAAAGAGTGGCAGTTAGAATTGAATTTAGGAAAGTGTTCCTTTATGAGATTCTGGGAAAACAAAAACATCGACGTGACGAATTACACTGTTGAAGGCATCCAGCTAAAACTAGCCGATTCCATCAAATACTTAGGCGTTACTTTAACAAGCAACCTCTCATGGGATATGCACATACGAAATACATACGGGAAGACTAAACAGAAACTAGGATTCATCAAATGCATAGTAGGTAAAAGTGAGGAAAAGGTCAAAGGGACATGTTGCTTCTCGTTAGTAAGACCGCTATTACAGTATGCGTCGAGCATATGGGATCCGTACGAGAAAGGATCAATCTCAGAGTTGGAAAGAGTGCAGCGAAAAGCCGCTAGATTCGTCAAAAATTGTTATGATAGAAACAAAAGTGTTACAGGCTTGATACAGGACTTAGGATGGGAATCACTAACTGAGTGCCGATCACGCTCTAGGTTAAAACTTCTTGAAAGATGTAGAACGCATGTATTCTCCAGCGATGTTGAAGAAATAATAAGAGCGCCAACTTATATTGGTAGAATGGACCATCCTCGTAAAATAAGAGAGATAGCCTGTAGGACTGACAGAGGTACTGTGAGAGGTACAAAGGCTCGTTTTTCCCTAGAACGACAGCTGAGCAGAACAGACGTTACTATAAGAAATCAGCCGACGTAGAGTGATACTATTCATTATAATGCGCTTTCCCTTGGTCCTATTGCACCCCCTGCCACACACCATTGCGGTGGTTTGCAGGGTGAACTGTAGATATAGATATAGATATAGATATATTCTCAGGTACAGGTGACACTCGAAATTCGACAGTGATGCGTTCCTGAATATGCGATCGAATCTCGAACAGTCGAATGCCGAGCGCCATTTTCCCATAAAAGTACATGTTATTATTGGGGGATGTGTTCCAGCATCTTGGGAGAAAATTATTAAGTTCCATCTCATATTCCATAAAGTTAAAATAACATTACTAAAGTGCTAAGAAAACAATAAATCATTAAAAAGCATAAAATAATTTAAGACTAAAGAAAAATGACTTCAAATAAATATTTTCATACCTGAAATCTTTCAGGCCCCATATTATATTTTTTCTTAGAAAAATAATAAGGGGAAACCAGACATCCTGAACCACAGTGATGCCTGCTGCATTGGTTGACACGAGTACAATGAACTATCATGAATTTCTCTTTTGCTCAAAATCACTTTTTTAAACAAGTTTTCCTTCCGTAAATTTTCTTTCAATTTATTTTAAACATAAATCTGAAGAAAGAAAACTCACAAAAGTTCTTTGGAAAATCAGCTTACACAGCGTATGCGACTCCAAACCCCGAACTGAATGCAAAGGGTAACCCCAAAGATTTCATTAGTCCTTCTGTTTGTAAATAAGAAAGATGATCTGACAGCAAAAGAAATCTAATAAGCAGAGACTCTATAGAGATAAATTCTTGGTCTGCTAGCAGGTAAAGCTATGGTAGTTAGCTGATAGACATAATCCAAACATTAGAAGTGACCTCACTGAAAATTCATCAGTAGATACTTTTATAAGTACCGTATATTCTGGCATATAAGTCGACCCGGCATATAAGTCGACCCCTACTTTTTTGGTTGAAAATGCGTGATTAGGGATATGTTCGCCATATAAGTCGACTCCCACTTTTTCACTTAAAAATACTTCTCATAAAATCATTTTCAGACAAAATAAAAGTCTTGTACAATTAAGTTTTAACAAAACAGAAATAAACATAATAATAAAAATATATAAATGCTGTTTATAGTCCATGCTATTCTTCTTGAGCATTCTATGTGACAGGTGTTTTAATTCCAACCAATAAGAAACTGTTATTCTCAGAGAGCTTGATCCACTAAATAAAGTGTCCTATAATTCGATTGATGCTAATGATACAATCAAAACTTACCCGAGATTCGACCGGTATGCATTCCTGAAATGCAATTGAATCTTGAACAGTTGAATGTCGAGCAGTTGAATCTTGGGCATCGTCTACCCAGCACAGGTGATCACTAGCGATCTTTATGATGATGAAATTCAATATTACATAAGGATAGTTTTGATAATTGCAATTTTCCCCTTTTCAAAAAGAAAATGTTTTTTATTGAAATCGAGACTTTGCAGGGCATTTTACGAATATCTCCACCATGTGTAGGATGAGGACTTAATAATTTGCCAATTGAATGTGGGACAGATGGTCACACTGATTGCGGTAAAATCCTAGAAATTGAAATACCCTCATCATGGTTTCAAAAAGAATGAAATACAAAGCTGGTTTCAAGTTAAACATAGTGAAATTCACTAAATCATCAAATAACTGTGCTACAGCGAGGAAATTTGGTGTCAGTGAAAAGCTGGTGTGAGACTGGAGAAAGAATGATTCTACAATGATCAAAATGCCAAAGAAAAAATGTGCAATGTGAGCCGGTAGCAGTCATTGGTTTGATATTGAGGAACATGTTTCAGAATGGGTCCTTGAAAATCGAAAGAATGGCTACATCGTCACTCGAAATGCAGTATGCATATATGCGCTTAAGTGGGCTAAATCAAATCCAGAACTAAGCAAGGGATTCAAGGCAACAGTTAGTTACCCGCTTTATGAAAAAAAAATCATTGGTGTTGCAGCAGAAAACCAAGACTGCGCAGAAACTTCCGAAAGATCTCAATGACAAAATTACCAGTTTCCAGCAATTTGTAATAGAATGCGGCAAACATACCAGTACCCATTATCTCACATTGGTAACATGGATGAAATGCCTATTAATTTTGATATGCCCAGCATCCCAACTATTGACTTAAAAGGTGCAAAAACTGTTCTAATAAAAACTACCGGGCATGAAAATACAGTAAACCCTCAATTTAATGGACCTCGGTTTAGCGGACTTCGAATTTAATGGACCAAATCTGCTGGATCTGAGTTTTGTGAAAATTTCAGGCAATAACAGCCTTTACCCCAAACAATGGGGCGCTGTTTGGCATATCAGTCCAGACAATGTAGTACACTGTACTGTACAGTGTACGCAATACAGCTGACTCAAACAAAGTGGTTATCTCAGCCGTCATTTGAGTTCTCTCTGTGCATAAAGCGTAAAGCTTCATTAATTTTGATGCTCAAACAATAGCTCAAAGTGAATAATGCTTTTTTTCATCTATTTGAAAGTTTAATTGGCATTAAAAGAATCAGAGGCAATAATGAGAGCCTCCTTGGCAACGCCTGGAATGATTATGAAAAAATCCACAGAATTTTGAAAAAGAATGCGTATTTCTGAAAACTTTGACCATATAACATGTAAACATTGCAAGAATAAGATAGTATAGAGTTTTAACCATCGAATAAAGCAAAAACAAAGAAAATCGGTCGATATTTACATATTTTGATGAATGTAGGAAAAAAACCTTGCGCTCTGAAAAATCGAAAATCCCATGTAAACTTATGGGAAAATATAATTGTCTCCTTGATTCAAACCTGGGACACTTTAGCAAATGAAAATATTTTTTCAGGAACCTCATAGCTAGTAGGAACAAAATGCCGTTTATCGCATATCTTTACAACGAACAGTTCTCGAGAAATATGCTGCTGTAATGCTTCACATATGCACGATTAGAATTTTAATATTATAAGATTATTATTATTGTTGTTGTTGTTATTACAGTAATGTATTATTTAAGACAGTAATTATCATTACGTACTATCAGTAAAGAAGGGTTTCTCATGTACGAGTGTCTTTTTGGACTTGAAAAATCCCATTCGCCATTTAATGGACACCCCTTCCCCCTATTAGTCCATTAAATCAAGGGTTCACTGTACAAGATTCACGGTGGTGCTAGCCTGCTTGGCCAACGGAACGAATTTGAAACCCACGGTGATTTTCAAACGGAAAACTAAGCCAAAAATTAAGTTTCCAGCAGGTGTTTTTGTTCATTTCCATTTAAATGAAGGTGGAACGAAGTTGTGGGTTGATAATGTCTGGAATACGTGATCCAGTGACCTACTCAAAGAGCGTAGGCCTACTTGTGTGTGACATGTTCCGATCCCACATAACAAAAGACATCAAGAAGTGCTTTAAAATAAATAATACGGATATACCTGGGGGTGCAATGTCTCTACTTCAACCTTTGGACTTGTGCCTCAACAAGCCATTTAAGGACCACGTTCGTGCCAAATGGAATAAGTGGATGGTTGACGGAGAAAAAAATTTCATGAAAGATGGAAATGTACGTGCCGCTTAATGTTTTGTGTGAATGGATTATAAAATCGTGGAATGATTTTAAAGCGGAAACCATCATCAAGGCAAAAAAAGTTCAACTCGAATTAAGACATTCTAGTTTGATTTTCTTGATAACGGCTATGCCTATGATGAAATTGTATAGGAAAAGAAATACTCTAATTTACTAGTTCTACAACTTTTATTTGAAAGATATTTTGATATGACTAATACTTTACGAGATATGACAAAAATTTCATTTTTTGTCATCAGTAAAGTGATACCCCTGACTGGCATACGTGATTCATTTTTGCGATTTTTTTATTATCTTTGATTGTAAGCCCTTAATATCAAATTTCATGAAAATCCATTTGGTAGATGCCAAGAACAAACATGAGGATGGACGGGCAGACAGATAGACGGACAGACTGATGATAATAGGCTCTCACACTGGAAGCAAAATGTGCCTAAAAAGAGTAGCAAAAAACACAGTGTCACGTGCACTCGAAGAAATCCCATACCGCCTGGAATGAGAACATAGAAACATCGCAGATACATCGAGTAATGCACACAGTGCCACACACTGGTCATAATTGGAAATTCTAAGTAGGCAGACCGGCACGCATAAGTAGTGCCATCTAGCAGGGAAACATAGAACACGGTAGTGTGGATATATTAATACAAAAGTACCTTTTTTTTAATTGTATCAAGTATATTAATCCCCTTATCTACTAGACTGTGTTATCATAATTCATACTCCACACATATATGGCAAATCAAACCGAAGAATTTGATCAATAGATTACCAGCTGCCTACATTCTAGGCACGAGCCAGCAAACCGCGGATACTTGAAACCGTAGTTGGTGAGGGAGTACTGTATATACAAACACAGAAGTCATCTGCAAGATGACATCTGCCTATCTTTTAGCATGCAAATTTTACGAATTTAAAAGTTTTTTTTAAAAACCATGTCGATGAAAGATTTTCAACTGAAAAACCATTCCTATGTTACTCAAATGATGTTGAATACTACAATGAAATATATATCTATACATCATAGTAATTTAATATAAAAGTTGTTAAAAACCATTTTTTATCTTTGTGACTCTCCTTTACACTGCAGCAACTTAGATCCTAGCTACCTCCCAGAAATCTGGATTTTCCAGAAATCCAAGTACTGTCTGGTCCCAAGGTGTCAGGATTTTTGGAGTTTTAATGTATCAATTTTCATTGAACTTACCAAACTACTGAACATATCTTTGAAAGCATATGTCATTGCAGTGCCATCTCCATAACGAATCTCATAGAGCCTTCCAGCTCTGTCAAAGCCATAAGTTTCAGTAATGTCACCCCATTTCCAATTAGTCAGTCGGCTAAATCGATCATATGCAAGTTCAACTGGAGCAAAGATTTCATTCCTATTAAGCAACAGAGGAAGAAAAAATAAATACACGTTTCAAGAATATAAGTAATGTTAAAAATTTGATTTTAAAATATTTAAATCCTAATAGTGCATTTAAAAATTTAACAGTTAAATACAGCAATAAGTATATACAGGCAGTCCTCGACATCCGTACATAATGCATTCCTGAAAACGTGTCCGGAAGTCGAATGTACAGATGTCGAATATAGATTAACATGTTATAGGGGGGGTTCTGTTCCCAGAGAGCCAAAAAATATTATAAAATCTCTAGTTATGGTATAAATGTTTAGTTTTTCTGTGCAGGGACCTTTTAGACACAATCGTCGATTTTATAATATAGAGAGATAGGGCAAAATGCAATAAAATATTTAAATAATTGCAAAATAAACACTGCTGTTTGGACAAAGATGGCGACGTGGTAGAAACTGGTGGCTGGCAACCAGCACCACTCGAAATATTCGTTTGTCATTTAGCTGACGCGCGAAAGTCTGATTGGTGCACAAAAGGCAGTTCAGGGCTGTCAATCTTTGCTATCTTGGGTTCTTGTTCCCTTGTAATGTCCTAAGGTTATCACACATACAGTGTAATTAATTATCATCTTTTTATTATAATTCATCGTTATTTGTTTTTTATTATTCTTTTTTCTCAAGAAATTTTTATTACTGTAAGAGTTACATTTATTCGTACTGTTTGTAACACAGTGCTTCCATTCTTACCATAATCTAGTCGTTGACTATAGTTATTATATCTTGGTATTAAGTTCCCTTTTTCTTGTTTATGTCTATTTATTTTTTTGTATTTTTGGTGAAATTATCTTTGTTTATGGCAGTGTCTTTTCTGGCAGAGGTAGAAGACCAGCTGTTGCTGAACCCCAATACTGTTTTACAGGCTGAGTTGGATAAGTAATTACTTTGTGATTAATGAAACATTCTGTGATTTGTGACTACAATGTGATTACCGGCTGTAAATAAATATTATTATTATTAATGTGCGAGTTGTACGAATATCGAATGCAAGAAAGTCAAGGACCGCCTGAAGTGCACATACGAAATCCCTCTTTTTTCATTAAAGCATTTGCTATTTTCATAGTTTTTTGTAATATTGCCTAATCTTGGCCCCAAAGAGAGTGATGATTGAAATGGAGGAAAAGTCGGTAAAAAGGGCAAACAAAGTGACGAGTTTGGAGAGGAAAATTGAAGTTTTAGATAGGCTTGCGCAAAATGAATTTGCTTCATCAGTTGGTAAATTACTTGGTGTGAACGAGTCCACAATAAGATCGATTAAGAAAAGTGAAGAAGCGATCAAGAAAGTCCCGCTGAGTTCAATTGTCATTCACGAGAAAGCCAAGCTACTGCACAATCATTATGTCTCAAACTGTTTTGCGGTCTGCTAACAGGACATCGCCAACGTCATCGAAGCATGTGTAGATCGGTTCCTTGGTCTTTAATAAAATGTGGTGTTTATTCATAACGCCACAGTACGTATTGTATTATTATATTTGTCCTTCTCCTTCATAACTGAACACACATTTGACCGGCTTAAGTCCAATGAACGTCTGATTGAAGCTAAAGTTTCGCCGCTTTTGGCAAGCCTAATTATTTCCATCTTTGTCCCAATTGTGTTTACTTTATGAGCCACTTGTATTAGCACTTTCAGTTTTCCGTTTATCACTCATGTTTATAAAATAATACGTGTAAAATGCACAAACATAGAAACACTGCTGTACGTATAAACAAAGACGGTAATGTTGCCGAGACTGAATAATAATAATAATAATTTATTGATTATTAACCGACTTTACAGTGGTATTAATCTTGTTAAATTTCAATACAATATTTAAAAACATTACACACAAACCTTACATTACATACAATACGTATATTATTACATAGCATACTTTAATTTATTAAAAGAGTTGGCTTGGCTGACATACAGCACCATTATGCGATAGCTCGAAATGTTTGATCGTCAGCTGACGAACGAAAGTCCAAATTTGGCGTACAAAAGGCGGCTTAGGGGCGAGAATTTACAATGTACGAAAGAGCAAACTGTATGGATGTCGAGGACTGCCTGTATTGATGATTCAGTTACTGACACTCAAAAGACAATTATTTACAAACTATGATGAAATCTATGGATTAAAAATCACTGAAAGGTCAAAATACATTGGAACAGCAATAAATATATGTTGATGATTCAGTTATTAACACACAAAAGACAATATCTGTACTAACTACAGTGAAATCTATAAATGACTGAAATGTCAAAATACCTTGGTCCAAGTTTCACTGGGCGAGCCAACCTATCATAGGTCACATTCAAAAGCTCAACACGATCATCCATGAATACTGCTACTGTTCCAGTTTCCCTATCATACTCCAATGTCAAAAGATTTTCACCATTGACTCTGAGTTTGCGTCCAATCTGGACAACCTGCTTATTCTTCTTCCCTTTTCCCTCTCGTCTGAGGAAGTACCTCCACTCAAACCGATTTGCCAGATCTCCACCTATTTCAGTTTTCTGTTTCGCTGGCACAGGAAAACTTTCACCTAACACAGGATCCAAATCTGACAGGACAGTGTATGCAACTGTGTCTGTACTGATGCTATGCATCCACGCTGTGGTGCTTACAGTGCTTCCATCTGGCATGATGGTAGTAGCATGCTCTGCATTGCCTGAAATAAAAAAAATGTATTAGAAAACACGAAAGTTATGGAGAATATCTCATAATATGTCAAATGACACAAACTAAAAATGATGACAATAAACTCACCATTTTTAGTAATAACTGTTGATCCTTTGATGAGCATTGCCACTGGTTTTTGATCTCCATAAGCAACTTTCACAGTTGCACCTTTAATACTTAGGTCAAACGATAGATTAATTACTTGACCAGTTGGAGTGATGGCCCTTGTAAGCCGGCCAAACTCATCATAGTTGTACACATAGCTTCTTCCTGTGCTGTCCAATTTAGTCTTCAGAAGTCCTGTTGAGCCATGGTAATCAAAAGTTACGTTATAGTTATCAGGAGTGCTAAGCTCATGGAGCATTCTCATTCTTGACATTCGAAGTCTGCACTTCTGTCCTTTTGTGTTCTCAATAGAGTTAACCTGGCTAGAGTAATCTCTTAAAAGGAAGACCTTGTTGCCGGCGGCATCTGTCACAGTGCTCAGCTTTCCATTGCTTGTGTTTACATTATAAGTGAACAAATACGACGTCTCTCCAGTCAAAATGTTCTTTGTTGCAATGTGCTGACCGAACCTATTGAAGACATATATTTCTTGTGTTTCTGGTGAGAATATCTCATATTCCCTAGCTTGATTTGATTCTGGAATACTTGAGACTACAGAACGTATCCTGTAGTTGGCCTGATCTCCAATATGAAGTATCCCATCAGGAGTGACGGCAATGGATGAAATGGTGTTGAACTTGGATGTGGCTGCAAGGAAGTGATCCTCATCAAAGCAGTCGCAACCCCTGTCTAAGCAGTTGCACTTGGATTCAGCTCCGGCATAATGGAAAATCTTCCCATCTGTTCCAATCACTCTAACTCTGTTAATTCTTTGAGAGTCACTCTCAGCCACATACAAATCACCATTGGGTCCAAAAGCAATGCTCTGAGGCATCACTAATGTGGCATGGGTGGCCAGTTCAGCTCCATAGCTTCCAGCTGGTGATGGGCAATGTAAGGGTCTACCAGCCACTACTTTGACGCGTCCATCTGGAGTTAGTTGAAGGATCATGTGATCATCTATTATGTGTAGTGTGTTATCCAACGGATTTATTGCAAGCTCAGTAGGCCATCTAAGATGGACCTGAAGAAACAACATGAAAAGAATATTAAGTATTATGCAAGCAGAATTTGGCATTTTTAATATATAATTGCAAATTAAAGAATTTTATATCATTCTAATTAAATAAATAAAGGTGTAAAAAGTATTCAATAAAATGGTGAAACTCTTGAAGTCGACACCATAAACCTTTAATAAACCTTGGCTAAATAAAAAGTAATGAGAAAACTCATTTAACTAGGATTTCAACCTGAATATATTTACATGTTGGCCTAAATGTATTGAATGGTTAAAAATAAGCATTTTATTTTCTGAGGGCAGAGGTTTTTATGGGTTAATTCTCATAAATGAAATTTTAAATGAGTTTACCTCTTCAACATTTAATGTGCCTTCACATGGAATTGGCTTCCAATGTGCTTTGTGCATATGATTTCCAATCACTGTGGTTACAATACCATCTCGGTCAACCATTCTGATATTTGTTCCATCAGCAAAGTATACAACATTGTCAGATGACACTGCAACACCTATGAAAAGGGAAAGAAATGTTAGAAAACAAAACATGGAATTACACATTTTAAGAACCATATAAATAAATCTTAGTCACAGCTATTTTTGTATTTGTATAAAAAACTTTGCAACAACTTTACACACTACCCAAAAGGAATCTTATTGGTTATTTGAATTAAAATATCATTTTAAATTTCAAATTACTTTTAGGGAAGATTCACTCAGTAAAATTTTATCTGAATTAATTAATTATATAAGGATTAAAGTAATCAATTAAGATAAATTGAACAAGATGTTTGTTAATTATCAGGATTGGAAATGTCATAGTTTTCCTTACCTTTTGGATATGCAAGTTTTGCATCCCTTGCTAGAGCACCATCACCACAGTGAGCTTCATCGCCAGGCAGGCACCTTTCACCTGAACCGACTGCTGGCTCCCAGTTGTGGTCAGGATCTGAATAGTCATCAATGCTTCTTACGCGGATTATCTGGTGAGACTCAGGGTCAGAGATGTACAGTATACCATCCAATGGACTTAATGCCAAATGGTATCTATATGACACTCTTGTGGCACTAAACAGCAATGTGAATAAGAAATGACAACAAAATTAAACACATACCAAATATTTATCCTAATAAATTCGAATAAATATTTGAAGAATAAAATGGCAAAATGAATTGCAGTGTAATTTCAGAAAAACGAGTACAGCATACTATGAGAACTTCATTATAGCAAGCGAAAACACCATCATCATCAATTTCTTGATGTTACATATATGGAATTTAATTTTTGAATATTACAAGTACTTGATTGAACAAGCATTATTATCGATTTTATAAATTCTCACTATATAAGGGTTTCATTTTATATATAGGTCACTTACTTCAGCCTGACAACAGTTCTCACTGTGCCATCGGTTAGAATTCGTCTCACTAAATTGAAGTCACCCACAAAAATGGACCCATCAGCTGAAGAAGTAAGTGCCACTGGTGCAAGAAGCCTCTGCTTTGATGCCTGTCCATCACAGTCATAGCAATCTAAAGGTCGTTGGTGGCCATTGCCCATTGCAGTTAATATAACTCTGGGTTTGTGCTTCAAGTAGATATTGGATCCGTCACCTTTCTGGAGTATTCCTACATGAAGAAAGGTATACTTCTTTAATTAAACTTTTCTTTTGATATAATGAAGGGAAAGGTTTATGCAATACATTTTATAAACTTTCTCTTGAATAAACAAAGATCAGCCCACGGTACTAAGTCCAAAATCCTGAAATCTCGAGACATTTAGGTTGCTGGATTTTTCCAGATATTGGGTCACATATATTTGTCCTTATATACAGGTACTTCTCGAATTACGTAAGCCCAACTTACGTAAACCCGTACTTCTGTAATCACTAAAAAAAATTTTGTTATGTGGAAAGTTCACGTTAGCGTAAGCAAGCGGGAACTATTTACATGCGCTGAGGAAGAACGCAAGGTATGGGTTGTAATGCGGTGTTCTCAGTATGTTCTACCACATTTGCTTGATGTCGTAATGTGTTTTTTGCTTTTGCATAGATTAACCTAAGTGTTGCCCTTGTAATCATGGCTGATAAGCATCGCAGATAGAGTAAAAGTGCTATTGCTGTTAAGAAGCAATGTACCATTACTTAAGAAAAAATGGATATTATGAAGAGATATGAAATGGCCAGTCGCTTTCGTACATCTCACATGCTCTCGGTACGGCGCACAGTGGTCGGAAGACCCTACTTTCCCGGACAAAAGTCCATTCTGCAAACTTCACACATGCGTCTCAAAATGGAGTCAAAAATGTACTAAATGTCCAGCCCACCTAAAACAGGCCCACAGTACCTTAAGAAGACCAACTCGTAAAGACTGCATTTGCTTTTGTAAGAGAGCAATGAAGAAGCGAATTGAAATTACGCTGTAAGTGTTATAACAGAATAAGAGTAAATTCCAGTAAAAAAGCATTATGAATTATAGATTGAAGTTATAACAGTTTTCTTATAGTAAATTAGCAAAGTAATGTAATGGTTAAGAAATGCAAGCAAAAATCGATGTCAAATTAAGCTATGGAACCTAAGCACCATATACTGTACTGCAATGTATACTATCCATAGTAAATTTTTTACTATGCAAATTTTGAGTTACGGAAGGGATGCCGAAATGCATTCCTTATGTAACTCAGGGAGTGCATGAATATAAAATTTTAACCTTAATTTACATTGAATTAAAGCAATATTTATGAAGGTAGGTGGTCACCATTTTGAATCAGCCGTTCCAGTGTTTACATTTTATGACGTTTATTTCAGAAGATATAAAATAATTAATTTTAATAGGTACTGTATTTATTTGGATAACCCATGCTCTTTGTGTACCACATGCACCCCTGTTTTTGGGCCAGTTCGGAGGGAAAAAAATAAATTCACGCTGGAATAAGTTGAAATCTACGGCGATGGAAAGAATAAAAAAATTGTGAGGATTCCCCATAGGTGAGTTCTGTCCTGGATTAAAGGAGCGTCAGCAGCACACTATGAATTAGGCATACACAGATACCAGATGCCAACTTATTCCAGCAAAAGTATAGGCAGAAATAGATAGTAAACTTTTAATGACACTGCTCGAGTAACAATAATTAACTTAAAACTCAATTAAAAGGTACAGCTTTAATATTATAAAAATAATTAGATCGTCTCAATCTTGAAGATGAACCAATGGCAGTATAAACCGTGCATTTAAACCCTAAACGTTTACTTGGTCACATAGATACACGTATACTTAGTAGAATTCTTTGTCTTTTGTGAGTATAAACATAGACACAAGTGTGTTGCAGTAAATTTACTATCGAAACTCGGAATTTTTAAAACTTGGTCAGAAATCTTCATGTATGATGCACATTCCCTTTTATTTACTGACATTTTAGGAAAAAAGTGAGTAGGGTACACATATGTGATATTTTATTGAATTTCATCACCATAAAGATTGATAGTATCGTTAACAGCTGACATCAATCGAATTATAGAAAAATTTATTTAGTGGGTCAAGCTCTACAAGAATAACAGTTTCTTATTGGTTGAAATTAAAACATGTGTCACATGGAAGGCTCAAGAAAAATAGCACGGACTACAAACAATATTTATATATTTTTATTATTATGTTTATTTTTGATTTGTTAAAACTTGGATTGTACAGGGCCTTGATTTTCTCTGAAAAAAATTTCATTAAAGTATTTTTAAGTGATACAATGGGGGTTGACTTATACAGTGAACGTAAGCCTAACCACATATTTCCAAGCCGAAAAGTCACGGTCGACTAATACACCAAGTTGACTTATACACCGTGATATACGGTATCATTCAAGATTAAGTAATAATATAATTAATAACAGAAATTTATTGATTTTTTCAAATTCAATGAGATATTTCAAGCTTTGAAGTTTATATTTATTATGTATGCTACAAGATTAAAATTATTTTGACCCACAACATCCTGAAGAGGATTTCCCGTTGAACAATATTTGTTATTCCATCAAAACATTATAATTTATTTACAAATACCTTCATGGAAGTTGTATCTATGGTGAATGTCAAGATTCCATCCTCCGACTTCTGATATGCTCATGTCATGACCACTGAGTTTTGTAGTTTGAACATCCCATATGATATCTTTGCAGTCATTGTACTCATAACCAACCTTCACCATAGCTGTGGTAACACCATAAACTCTTTGCCTAAAAGTTAAAATGGAAAAAATATACTTCTATAAAATTCTCAACTAAGAATAAAATCCAAGGCAACTAAAATTCATTAAAAATATATTATTATTATTAAATATTACAAGTATCCGTCTCTTAACATCGTAGTTGTGTTCCTTAAAAATGTGATTCTAAGTGAAAATATATTAAGCGAGACAGTTTTCTCCAAAAGAAATGGCTAAAATAAGGAAGGTTACGTTATCGTTATTACCGGTTATTTTTAACAGCCACCTGTTGTAAACAAATACAGATTCTAAAACCTAACATTATTTTAACATGAAATTTCCTCCACAAAATATGATCCCACCTGATGTCTATTATGATAAAAATTTTATCTGATCCTGCGATCAGCTGAAGGCAAGAAATGTCATTTTGCACACTATTTTTGACAACATTATATGATGTACAAAACCTTGTGAGAACATGCATTCAGGTTTCAGTTTTTTTTTTCAAAGAAAGCGAATTTGAACCAGACTATTCGATCATCTACTATAATATATTTTGAAGCCTGTTTTTGTGTGTTAATGGAACTCCTCCTAAACAATAAAAGCTAGAATAACCAAATTTGGTACGATTCTTCCTTACATCCTAATTTAGTGAATTGTCAAGGTTTGGTCAACCGGAATTGATCCAATATAGGGGATTAACATTTTTCCATAAGATAACACGCATGAATCCACTTCTTGACTTGCAAGGTATTCTTCCTTCAAGCATTAAAATAAGTAAATATGACCGATTTTTTCGTTTTTGCTTTATTCGACGAATAAAACTCTATACTATCTTATTCCTGTGAAGTTTACATGTTACACGGTCGAAGTTTTCAGAAATATGCCTTTTGTTTCGAAATTTTGAGGATTTTTCATACTCTTTCCGGGCGTTGCCAAGGCGGTTGCCATTGTTACCTCCGATTCAATTAGCTTCAGTGAAGTTTACAAATAGATGAAAGTTTAGCGTTATTCGCTTCGCACTTTTGTTTAAGCAATGAAACGATCGATGTTTATGGATAGCAACGTAAATAGATACTGATTATTATTCAGGAAGCGTATATTGATGAAAGTAATTGAACCTTCTTTCATCTATTGAATACTGGAATCTTACATTTTTTGTAAGTAAAATCATTATATTCTACATTATAATGTTTATTAAAGTAAATAGGTTCATGTATCTGGTGTACATTTACCAGTCAGCATTCAATCATGGACAGCTGTACGTTCCTTTTTCACTGGTTTCTTGCTTACAAGACATAAATGTAAACATTTCATAGGCATAATTACACAAGAAATGAAGCTGAATTTGGCGAAAGTGATATGATAGGAAATACAATTATCGTTATATTTGAATGCAGTACGTTCGGAAATGGATTGTTACAAGCAAATATGATTAACTAGCTGAAACGCCCGGCTTCACTTGGGAAAGAGTTATCTTTTAAGTAGCAAACGATTTTTATTGCTTGGGGCAAATGTTCCTCATTCCTTAATTACGCATGCAATACTTACACTAAAATTTACTATTTTATGTATTGTACATATTGTAAAGTTGAACCATTAATATAATTATGCATTAACGTCTTACTTAATATTCACATGGATAGATGCACCGAAGCCTTTAAAGCAGCAATAAAATTATGTGGATTACGTCAATACTATTAGCCAAAACGTAAACAATAAACAACATCTTGGTTACTGAACAACTGTAAGTAAATGTATCAGTTTATGTTGTGATAAATCTTTCAATGTTAATAGTAAAAGATAAAAATGTTCTAATATTCCTTAAAAATCATTTGAATCACTTTAAAAGTATTCGTATACTATATTTAGGCATGAATCCATTTGTACCCTTTATGTTGGCGTTAGCTATTCTTCCTCTACGGCATACCACGGTGTGGATTTTCCTTGCATTAATCTTTACATGGATATCTCTCTTTGAAGAGGAAAACAATTAAGAAATTTAGCTTTGTTGCCGCCTGGAAAATGGTCATCCAAACTGATAAATTTTACGCTTAAAGGAAAATTTCGAGCAATTTAGCATGTAATATGACAAAACATAAACATAATTAAAATATTCAGTCTTTCGTGCATAAAATAAGCCATTTCCCATTATCGTAAGTTAACATTTAGGTATATTTATATCCACATCAGTGAAGGGCTTCATGGCATTTTGGGGTTCCTCTACACAATTTCTCAAGCATTCTTATGGAAATAGTATTTTGTTGGCCCCATGGGGTATAAGAGACCCCACGGTCTGCAAACCTAGACCAAGTTCTTCCTTTGGTCCATAGGGTGACCCATGAAACTTTTGAGTTCGATAGCTTCAACGGTATAAAAACGTATAAAGAACATACACATACACATAAAAATATTTATAAGATTGTTAAGAAAACCTAATTGCAAGTTAAAAAGTATCTACTATATATTTTAAAGAGTTTGTATGTTGTGCTGTAGTAGTTTCACTAAATCCGTTGAAATTCAATGGGAAATTCTGCTAGTAGGTCATAATAATAAGTGACAATATCAGAAATGATAACAAAAATATTCAATGGATGTGGCAATGAGTTTATTAAATTAATATTCAATTACTGTAATCGACTTCCTTCTTTGTTATAGATTCCAAATTGTTACAGCTTTAGCTTTGAACTCGTTAAAATAACCAACATTTTCCTAACTACCATTTTAGGAATGTATATTGATAGGACAAATCAGCTAATTCAAATCTGTTTAATTTTTCTCATAAATTATCATGTTATATAGAGTGGTGGTTCAACATCAAATAATGTTAACTTTATATAATGAATTTCAATTATGCAAATTTAGAAGGTGCTACATAATACGTAAATGTTTATGGAACTGTTTCTTGGTGGCTAGATGGTTAATTTAAATGTAGGATCATCTGGTGCAGCAGGAAGAGAATCTAAGTTTTTTCATTTTCCATTTAACCCATTCAAAAGTACATAATTTGGCGAAATTTCACTGCTCAAAACAAAGTTTTTTTTCATAAGTTCAAAACTTCGTAAATCGGGATTACATAAATCGGAGTCTACCTGTATACAGTGTGTCCTCGATTAACGTCATTAATTCATTCCTGAAATTCATGACGCTGAACGAAACAGTGTTAAACGAATCAACAATTATCATAAGAACCCATGTTGTACAATAGGTAGTTCCAAAACCTCTGACTCAACACCCCATGAAAAAAAAACAGTAGTCTTCTATTTAAATTGGGGGTGTATTCCCAGAAAACTAGACTAAAACTGAAAAACTTAAAAGTAAACCTGGCTTTTAACTTAATGATAAATATCGAGGATACGCTTCTGAAAGTTTTTTATATCAAAATTCACAGAAAAGTATTAATTAAGCTCTTCTTGATGGATTTAAGAGCACAAAGTCAATATATGACCATAAGAACATAATATTAACGATATTAAAAAGAAATTCTTGGAAAACTAGACCGGAATTTGTGACCAGATACATTTATACCAACTTCATTTTGAGCAGCCCAAAATCAGAAAAGGATACATTTCACAGAAGTACCTCTTCTGAGAAAAAAGAGGTATGTAATGCAAATCTGGCATAATGTATTTGCACGAATGATAGACAACGACGAGTTTTTATAAATAAGTTTACAGAGAGTCATGAACACATTTGTGGATGCAAGTCTGTGAGTTGAGAGTGCTAGAAAAGAAATGCAATAAACAAATTATTTCTTACTGTATAGTTATTGAAAAATCTACCATAATAGAGGTAAATAAAACATTTACATAGTTGTTTTTACTGAACTATGGGTTTCTTTATTCACTTTGTCGAGCCACAGCTGATATTTTTTATTATTATTTATTATATATACATAAATGTCCCAATCGGGAGACATTAAACTATAGTACAGAATAATTTCAAGTTATTAAAATAATGGTACTCAGTAGATCTTCAGTTCTGCGCATCTCACAAAGCTTGTAAGTTCTATATTAAATGTGATGAGGGACCTGGAGGAGGAGAAATCTCCATTTAAGGGTATTGAGAAGAAGTTGAAGGCTGAGGTTCAGGGGGGGTTGCAAGGCTCCTGAAGTACTTTTCAAGGGTTTGCTGGATGGAAGTCTTCTTTTTCTCCCTGAACAGTTGTCTATAGCATGTTACACCCATCTCAATGGCCCTGCACACTTGCCCACTCCTTTCTGCATCAGGGTCATGATCCTTAAAAATTGCCATAGCATCCTTCAGAAGATATCTGCACAAGTAAGGTTTTTCATTGTATCTCTTAAATGTCTTCCTTGGATTCATCAACAGCCCTCTGTTGTTCAAGCTAGAAAAGATCCTATGTGAAAAGTTCCTCTTTATGAGATTCCAGCAGGTCCTGCACATCAGCATTGTCCATCTCTTCAAAGCCGAGATTTTTTCCGATTTCTAAAATTTCTACGCAGGTTAAAAGTCTTTATAATGGCCTGGTCCATTGGCTGGAGTAGAGTTATAGTGTTGAGTGGCAGATAAACAACCTTCACATTTTCATTGAGGTCATCAAGGTTGGGAGGATAACCTGGGCAATTGTCCAAAAGAAGCAATGCCTTATTCGCCAGATTGTTTATCTTATTGTAGCGTTCAACTGTAGGACAAAAATAGTTAATAAACCAATCCGTAAAAATAGTTTGAGTAACCCATGCCTTCTCCAGATGACAGACAGCTGATCTTTGGGAAATCCCTTGAGAGTGCTAGGGTTCTCTGAGTGGTAAACTAACATCGGTTTTAGTTTGAAAACACTTCCTGTGTTTCCTCCCAGCAAGAGCATCAGGTGATCTTTAGACATCTTGAACCCTGGTATGGACTTTTCTTCTCTGGAAATGTAAGTTCTAGAAGTTATATGCTTCCAGAACAAACCAGTCTCACCCACATTAAATATTTGTTGAAGACTGTACCCACCCTCCTCAACAATTTCATTAAATGTAGTAATAAAAACAGTGGCAGCCTCATTATCAGCACTACCTGCTTCACCACTTGTTGTAACAACGCCACGCAAATTTGCTTGCTTTCTGTATTTATCAAACCATCCATGACCAGCACTGAAAGGTTCAGGATTACAGATGTCTTTAGTAAGGTCACCATAGACAGCTAAAGCCTTCCTTTGATGTTTATCTAAATCAACAGGCTGCTTTTGGCATATTTCAGTTTTGTATCAGAAAGTAAGCGAATGCACAATTCCAACCATAACAGTACTCATATTGCGCGACATACGCACTGCACAAATAGGAGTTGCAGCTCTTCCAAATTCTTTAATTTTGTCCGAGTCCTTTAGAATTGTCCTTATCCCAAAACTCTTCCTATGTCTGCAGGTGTTTCACCTCGTTCACGGTGTGTAACAATACTAAGTTTCTGCTGCAAAGTAATTGTCTTGCGTGATTTTTTTGCTGCTGACATACAGCCACTGCTACCACTTCTCTTTGGATCCATTTTAACAAAATATCACCATGCAATTATAACAAAATTAATAAAATACGTCAAACCAGAATGCTTTTTTCACTCAAATAGGGCAATTTGCCGCAACTTGCGCAACAGATGTGCAGTTATTTTCACGTGTCATTTCAGTGCCGAGTCAGGGCGACATTAACTTGAATCATTGAGGATGTTAAATCGAATATGGATATTAATTTTTGAACAACGTTAACGCGAATAAATGTTAATCGAGGTGACGTTAAACCGAGGACACACTGTATAAATATTCAAATAAGCTTCAAATGAATGATTTTGATCGAAGTTCAACTGAAAATTAACTTAGTCATCAACTTACCTATACACATTTAATCTGTTCCAGGCATATGTAAACTTTATGTCAGGGTCAGCTTCAAAAGTCTTTTCAAACAGAATACCCTCAATTGTAATTCTTAGGTGTACCAACTTCAGAGTAGTAGGAATGGTGTCAGGTGTCAACTGCAGTTGAATTGTTGACAAATAGCCGGTTGCTCTTGAACTATGATAAACTAAATGAAGTCCAGTTCCTGGTATCTGAAGACTTTCTTGAACAACCTGGAAGTCAGTACAGTTGTGTTAAAAAGAATCTATTTACTTTAAGCTAGTTATTGAAAAATAACAAACTTAAATTTTGATAGAATTTCTAGAGGTTATATTGTATTTGATTAATTTTAAAGTAAGAGTTTGAATTTGTAAAAATAAGATTAGTATTGCTTTAGAGAAATACTTCATGGAATGAAACTTTTATGTTCTTAAAAGATGGAGAGAAATTTACCTGTGACTCAGCTAATATTGCACTCTTGTCTGGGCATGCTCCTTGGAATCCATGTTTCCATGTTGCAAGCACCACAGGCATCATAAGATCATAATCATGTGACTCACAAGCCTGTGCAACAGGGGGTTGTGGCTTTTCATCGCCTGTTACCATGAAAATTGTATCTATGATCACAACCTGAAATGAAATTTACACAGTTAGATAAACCATAAAGATAATATCCTGGAGAAGACTGAATTGTGTTGGATAGTCAAGGATGAAACAAGACACATTTTAATTTTGGCCTCTTTAATACAAAACGATTGTTGAATTCACCTCATTCCAAGGAACATTGACAATTTGACTCTGTGGACGGAAGGGGCTTCTTCCAAATTGTAAAGTTACTGCTCCTCCACCATTCACCAATAGGTCAAACCAGCCATCATCTCGGGTAAGCGTAAAACCTTCTAGTGGCGTGCTGGTGCTGACACGCACCCCCATCAGACCCATTTTTGTTGGGGTCACTACACGTCCTCTGACCACAGCAGTTCGACTGAGAGAAACAAGCAACATTACACTTAGATCCTATGTACAACCAATAATGTTGAACTAAATACTACACATCAATCAAACTTTATTTGATTCAAAAATGCCTGAATTTCCATGGATTTCTTTAATTCAACTTTTATGTGCAATTAGTTCATAGCTATACTGCTATAATTATTAGGACAAATATTAAAAATATTCAGGCAAGAAATTTTTGATTTCTTAACCATTGTGCACAAATTTTAAAATTATTTCCCAAGTGAGGAAATTTCCAAATAGTACTCAATGTAAATTAATAATTGAATTTATGAGAAAGACTATAAGCTACTCTTTCACAAAACATCTCTACAAACGTTTAAATTACACCAGCCAAATACTATTAATAAGCACAGGGCTGCAAATTAGTGTCTAGCAAAAAATGCAAACAGACATTAAAAAAACACAAACCTACTACACTTCACATTAGAACAAATTAAGACTGAACAACCAATCAATTTCATCACATTCTACAAGGAATTAGCTTTGTTTTACTCTGGTCCTTACCTCGTATTGAAGTGGTTCCAAAATACACTGAGCAGCACAAAGAGAAACAGAAGCCCACAAAGTTAACAACATTAATACCCATATAACATAGCAAAGCCATCACAACATAAGGATTTATGAGAGGGTTCATAGTGCACTTTGCTTAGGGATAAGTGGACAATGGTAGCTTTCTATTTTGACATGGACACAAGTGGAGGGGATTAGGTATTCACATTATTTTTGGCTCAAAAAACTTAATACTTCAAATAAAATGACAATACAGTTACATAGGTTATGTTCAACATATTATTTGGGCTTGACAGAAACATGCAGAAAAAACCTTATAAAAGATTTCACAAAAATAAAAGCAGCAGAAAAATATATTGTATGACATTTAACATTAATGTATTTTTTAATTTTTTAAGCCAAATTCCACTCTACTTGCATTAATGCAGGAGTGTGCTAATAACCAGGGACCAAAATATTAATTTTGTCATAATTTTCTTTTTAAAATCTCTTAAAATTAAAACTAGTGAATTTATTAGCATTAAGAGATAAATTCCAATATTTTGTTAATGATATAATTATATCTTTAAATCTGAACTGTTTCTGATTCCAATCTTCTGATACTTTCCCAAGCACACACCTGCTACTGCTTGACTTAAGAGTCAACAAATAGGGTTCATTGTTCGACATGGGGCACCACATTTAACAAATATTAATATTCGACAAGTCAAAATTCCAAGTGACAGTGAGACAGAAGGAGTTAGAGAAAAGACTCTTCAGGTGGGCAGACAGAATGTTATTAATCCATTCATGAAGGCCAGGGTAGTAGATAGTACCATAAAAGTAACCTAGATTACCTTTCATTGAATGATTCCTGCTTTGCATAATTTTGTAAGCTTCCTTCTTCAATGAGAAATTTCATTCTTTCGAAAAAGGAGGCTGTTATTGCCGGTGGCTGTTTACGCAGAAGAATGTCAATAGGTTTTGGTGCTGATACACAGAGCTGGCTGCTTCTACACAGGTGATTTGAGCAACATTCTGGATCTTCACAGTCAACTAATCCATCTGTAATAGATTATAACAAAATAATGCAGGTAAGGGCTGATATAAAAAATGGCTCTTAGTCTGGTTAAAAAATTTCAGTCAACACTTGTTAATGCTTACCTTGTCTATCAAATAATGCTAATAAAAATTACATCCAATTAAAGATTGCTTAAGTCTCCTCCGATGGAAGTAGAAGAAAAGTTACCTTTATCATTATCCCTTCCATCACTACAGCTCTGCTCCAGAGGAATATTACAGGCAGTGCCATCCCATCCATCATAGCACCTACATTCCCAAGCACCATCATAACCGAAGCGGCACTGACCATGACCATTGCAACCATCAGGGCATCCCTCAAGTGTACAATGACGCCCATTCCATCCAGCCACACATAAACATGTTCCATTTTTACATTGACCATGATCGTTGCATCTAAAGGCAACATAAATACAAATCATCAAAGTTCTTTTTCTTAGAATAACTATCTTATAGAGACAGATGAAGTACCAAGTTACAATAAATCCTTTTATAGCTCTTACCTTGGATCACACTGCTTCATATTGCAATACTCTCCAGACCAACCATTTTGACACATACAAGCATCTCCAACACAATGGCCATGTGGTCCACAGTCTAAATCACAAAGCTCTGCAAAGAAAATTGTAAGTAAATTAATATAAAATCAATTTTAACCCATTGACTGATTTGCCCATACTGGTACAGGCAGATGTGCCAGTGCCAAAATGATTTGCCCGTATCAGATAAGGGCACTGTTCTATGCCTGTTAGCGTTTTGTGATTATCCCATATTTTTCTTTATCACATAGTTCAGTCTTTACTCGCGTGAATGCATCAGCTGTATTGATGGTAGTGTCCTCCATTCTTATATACTATTTCTCACTTTTTTATTAGATCTCTGTTCTTGGCACTCGAAGGTTTTGTATTTTCATTTCCTATATACTTTTTCGATTTTTTCAGTTCTTTTATTTGGAGTTATTAGAGTATGTATGTTATTATAATGCTGTTTATATCTAATATTATTTTTTGCAAATGGTTTGATTGGTATTCTTCCAAATTCTACCGGTGTACTACCTTGAAATGTGTCTTTCTGTTACAGTTATTTTTCTCTGTGTTTTATCGTATCGTAAACATGGCATCTAACGGTATAACTATTGCTTGTTACTCCTGTGAAAATGCGATAGAAAACCTTGATAAAACTATCTGTTGTAGTTTTTGTGAAAATAGTTTTCATTCTAAATGTACCTGTTTAAACGATAACATCATTACAGCCCTTGGCGAGTGCAATTCCATTTTTGGAAGTGTTTGTCTTGTCGCAATCTCAAAAGCAACGCTTTAACCAAGATGGTGGCGGACATTGAACTTTTGAAAGAAGAAATGACTAAATTAAAAAGTAATCAAGAGTCTGTCCAACCTCCACAACCAAAAACAGTTACTTTTGCTGATGTGCTCTACTCCGATAAACCACATTCCAAAAAATCTCCCGCTCCTGAAGAAATGTATACGAAGTTTACGTCTTCAATCTCTCATCGAACTGCTGTTGATCTACCATCTGCACCTGCTGTTCATCCTAGTGCATCAATTTCTGCCCAAAACCCTGCAAAAAATCCAGATAAACATAACGCGGCCCATTCTATAACATCTATCATCCCCGAAGATGCTGATGGCTTCAAAACGGTCGTGAATAGAAGAAGTAGGCAGAAATTCATAATTGGTACTGCAAATCAAGAACCTGATTTCACTGTAAGTAGCCTTCGCCCTGCCAAACGCACTACCTATATTTACATTGGTCGCCTCGACACTAACACGAAAACCAAAGATCTCACGAATTATGTTAAATCAAAATTTAACATTGAATGTCAATCATGCAAAAGTGTGAATGGTAAAAGTGTTTACGGTGCCTTCAAAATTGGTGTTGAATCTGTACTGTTCAACAGACTTATTGATCCCTCCTTGTGGCCCTGTGGCGTAATTGTTAACCACTTTTTAATGCCCAAAAATGATCGCAAAATCCATCTTGCCAACATTTCAGCTGATACTAATCTTCCAACTACTCCTCCACCACCTACATCAAATGATATCTTAAACCTCTCGTGTGATAATCTCTCTCAACCCCAGTGCAATGATACCCCTATTAACCAAACCACAAAGTGTAAACCAAGTACCCGCCTTCAGGCTGGTATCTCTAAGCCCAAACAAATCTGACTCGATTCAGATAACTCCAAGACTCTCAAAACAATAACATTCAAGATACTATTACTAAATATTCACCACCTACCTAGCAAAATTCTCGAATTTGAGTCTCTTGTTATAAAAATTGATCCTGACTTTATTTGTCTATGTGAACATTGGATGAAAAATGCCAACATCTCCAACCAAGGATATTACTGTGCTACCTCATTTTGTCGCAAAAATTTTTAAAATGGTGGTGTGTTAATTTTTATTAAACATAATATTAATGTAAGTGGCCTGTCTATGATAGATAACCACATCTGTGAAGAAAAATATTCGAGTGTTGTGCCATCAAATTTACAATAGGAGAACAGCGATTTTTATTGTTTGTTATTTACCGCTCTCCCTGATCTCATTTTGATGACTTTCTTGACAAAGTAGATAATTTGCTTTACAACTTGTTAAATACCTTCAACCAGTATTATAAAATATTATGTGGTGATTTTAATTGTGACATGTTATCTGAATGTTCTGATAAACACAAACTAAATAATCTATTGATTTTATACAATCTTAAGACCTTAGTGCATCAGCCAACTCGGATAACAGCTCAATGTGCAACACTTCTCGACAATATTTTCACTGACTTCCACATAACTTCTACCAAAATTGAAGTATTCAATCCTTTAATCTCAGATCATCATGCAATCCCTTCCCAATTTCAAATTCCACAATCACCAAAAACAGATACAGTGACCATCTACAAAAGGATTATTTCTGAATCCAAATTTCAAATATGGAGTAATACCCTACTTCATCATGATTGGACGGAAGTGTACAATGCCAGAAATTTCAATACTGCCTTTAATCTATTTTACAAAACACTCTTATATTTTTTTGATTGTATATTCCCTTGTGTATTAACAAAGCCCTCTATTAAACCTCCCAAAACCTGGGTCACTCTTGAGATTCGTAAACTCAGTTTTGAACTAAAAAAACTATGGTTTACCTCCCATCAAGATTACAATCAACTCGAGAGACATTACAAGACCATAATAAAAGCTGCAAAAAAAACCTTCAATAAGAAAAGATTGATCACCTCATCTAACCCCACAAAGATGGCTTGGAAAACTGTAAATGAATCACGTGGTGAACAGATACATCAATCACCAATGACCCTTTATTACGACTCAACTTCTATAACTGATCCCATCACTATTGCTGACACCTTTAATAACCACTTCACTAAACTGTCCTCTATATCTCAATGCCCTCCCAAACCGAAGACATATACCTACCATTTGAATACCGTATTCACCCGAATCCAAGACGACCCTGAATCTAAGACGACCCCCCGTTTTGATGATTCCAAAAGAGAAAAAAGCTCAAATTGACCTTCATGACTACAAAAATTATAAATCTTGTCAAATATTTATTTTCTCTTATACTTTTCTTGAATGTCATTGTCTTTTAACATTTTAAAATCATAAGATCACATCACAAATAGAACCATTCAGGTTTTCAAACAAATTAAATGGTAGCATTCATTTTAAGATAACATTAAAAATAAAGTAAATACATTGAAAGAATATACTCATTTCAGGACAACAAAAAAACATTTCAATCCAAGTGCTGCATAAAATCATTTTATTGTGTTAGTCATCATCACTGTCTATGCAACCTTCACTATTTTCCTCATGCTCACTATCTTTATCACTCTCAACTTCATCATCAGTCTCCCACAAAACATCATCCTCACTCCCATCCATGGCATTAGATAAGCAGCATTTCTTAAATCCTTTCACTATTACTTTTGCATTTATTTGTTGCCACGATGCCTTGATCCATTGGCAGAGCATTGCAACTTCAGGTTTCTTAAGATTTCCTTTTGGTGTTAAAGTGTGAGTTCCACTCTGTAACCACTCAGAATACAAAACCTTTAAATTATTTTTAAAACACTTATTGACAGCAACATCTAAAACTTGAAGTTGCGATGTCATTCCTCCAGGTATTACAATAAGATCAATATTCATCGCACTCATTATGTTTTTAATTTCAGGAGATAAGTGTCCTTGAATGCATCCAGTGAAAGCATTGCTCTTTGTTTCAGTAAAGCTCCTGGCTGTCTATTCCACACCACATGTAACCAATCTCTCATTAGTTCTTTAGTCATCCACCCCTTTCCTTGACACCTATTATTCCACTTGGCAAATGTTTCTTAGGTATTGTTTTCCGCTTTAGAATCACATATGGTGGTAATTTAGTCCCATCTGCTAAAACCGCCAACGTTACCGCGACTCGCATTTTTTCGTTGCTTGTAGTTTTAATTAGGACGGACTTCGCACCTTTTTCGTTCACAGTATAATTAGATGGCATGTAGAAGAAAACCGGAGTTTCATTGGCATTTCCTATTTGGCTCAAAAGGTAATTATTGGTTTTTCTAAGTCCAATTACGTATTTCTGGTAAGCGAGAAGTTTTTCAACATAGTCTTCTGACAATTTCTGACACAGCGAAGTTCGTCGCCGTAAAGAAAACTTATTTCGTCGCGTCATTCTCACGCACCAACTTCTGCTGGCCTTGAATTCTTGCAATGATATATTAAGTCCTCTAGTAATTTCATTAGCTTTAAGTATAATACTTTAAGTCGAAACAGGCATACCGTTCTTCCTCATGGTGCGCACAAACTTGACTATTTCTTCTTCAATGCCATGAAATCGGCCTAATTTTGGACCACTGAGCGACTTCCTTGTGGCTTTGGCTTTTTCTAGTTCCCGTTTTGAGAGTTTCCATCGATGCACATTTGCCTCAGATACACCGAACTTTCTACTCGCATCACAGTTATTAGTTTTTGCGGCGTAATTTATCACGATCAGCTTAAAATTTGTATCTTAGCTCCGTCTAATTCCTTTGTTAACTTTCCCTTTGCACTCGTGCCACGTACTTCAACATGATCTGTCATTTTAACTTAAGGGTTGTGCATTTAAATCAAGAATGCACAACTCAAAATTACTGTCACACTTAGTGAATCGCGGTGTGTCGTTTGAAAGGGGAATCCCAATGATTTCCGCTCTCATTTGTTTTGACTTGCGGTTGCCATTACGTGCAAGATGAAAGTACGTCGTCTGTGTTATAATCGTCGACGATGATTATTAGTCTAAATAATTATTATTCCCGTCATGTTTTTCTTATTGTTATTACTATTTGTTTATTTCACTTCTTTATGTACGTACTTGAATTTGCTGTTGTGAATTGTTTACTCTAATATACCATTTGTTGTAAAAACCATTGATTAAATGCTTAAATATACTTCGTATTCGAATGTAAGACGACTCTTGATATTTACAGCTGAAAATTTGGAAAAAAAGGTCGTCTTAGATTCAGGTGAATACGGTAATAACAAGGGTCACTCACTCTATCTCCAACCCTGTACTCAACTTGAATTACTTAACTATTTGAGAAAAGCTGGTAGTAAATGCTATGCTGGTAGTGATGGAATAACTGGACCCCTATTAATAGCATGTTCTATGTCAAAGACAAAAAGCGAGACAAATTCACTCCTTTCTCATGAATTAAACAGATTTGAATTTATCTTATCTGTTATTGTTTGGTATGACATATTACTAACTGTAAATAAAGTAAGTAAGGCTGTACAATCTGCTCAAATTCCGTTGCAGTTAAACATCTGGATGCTTTGAAGTCATCATTAAATATATACAGAAATGAAGGGTTTAATCAAGCCGCATCAGTAGCTGAAAGAGTCGCCAATGATATGTCAATTGATATAAAGTTTTCTAAAAATGTAAAAAGGAGACATTCTGATTGCGCAAGAGAGGAAAACTCGAAGAAGAGGTTTAGAATGGATTTCTTTCTGCGAGTGATAGACATGGCACTAACCGCTCTGTCATGGCGTTTTGATCAGTACAGTGAGTACATTTCTAGATATAGTTTCATGAACAGCATAAGCCAAATTAAAAATTGAGATTTATCTAATTTACAGAGAGTCTGCTGAGATAGTTTTGAAGGATGAACGAAGTTCAGAGAACGACATAGATGGAATTGAACTTAGTGAAGAGTTAAGAATGTCATCAATGGTTGTGCCAGAAGATCATAGCGTAATTGATATTTTGAAGTTCTTACACAAAAATAAATTGCAGGAAATATATCCAAACATAGAAATACTTTGTAGGATAATTCTTACAATGTCAGTGACGGTTGCATCAGCTGAAAGGTCGTTTTCAAAATTAAAATTAATAAAAAATTACTTACGATCGACGATGTCACAAGTGAGACTGACTGGATTATCTCTTTTGTCAACTGAACACGAGGAAGTTGATAAGATTGAGAAATCAACAATAATCAACCGATTTGCACATATTAAAGCTAGAAAAGTAAACTTTTAAAATTGTAGTGGGCTGGTTATTATTTTGTGTAACCCTTAACAATTACTGGTTTTAAAAATTTGTTTATGTATTTCTGAATAATACTAATAATTATACTAAAAAATACTAATAATAATACTGAATAATACTAATGTAAACTTGAAAACAAAAATAAAATTGTAAGTAAATGAGAAATTTGATTTTTCTGTGAAAAGTAGGGAGCCTGCAGAAACCCTCTCACTCGGGGCCCCGCGGATCCTAGAGATGGCTCTGGAACTATGTCTGTCTTGGGGAATTATGCCAAAATTTAAAACAGTTCAAAATAGGGCTCTTTTAGAAAAATCCTATGTTAAAACATAATAAATTTAAATACAAAATATAATTTGGCACATTAAACAAATTTTCAGAGCAAATAAAAAAGAGATTTGAAGGTATGAGAACAATCACGGTATATTTCTCAATAACAACACCAAGGTGTTTATCAACAAGCACCACAGAATCAAAAAAGAAAAATATAAAAGTGACTTATTGCTAGATTTAGAATCTCAACTGGTGTCTTTTAAAACAATTTTTGAAAAGGAGTTCAAAAATATTACAAGCATTAAAGAAATGACAGACATTCTTCTGATTGATAACAGTAAACCAGCTCCTAGTTTTCCAGATGTATGCACTAGATTCATGCTTTTCCTAACAATGCCAGTAACGGCGAATACCAATGAACAAAGTTTTTTGATCCAGAATATAATAAAGTTTTTGATGAAGAATGAAGAATGACTAAATGGCTTAGCAGGTCTATCAATCAAGAACGAAACAGCAAGAAAATTGGATACTTCCAAAATGATTGAGGTTTTTGCTAATGAAAAAGGTCAGCAGAAAAAATATTTAAAGGATTTATGTAAAACATTTTAATGTAACGCCGTATTTCTAAAAAATCATACAATATTTATTTTAAGCAAAATTTTTCATTTTCATGGAAAGTTTTTGTTTTAAAATTTCTAATAAAGAGATTTTTGCTCATAAATATTAGAAATTTTGTGTTAAATTTCATATCCACAAAAAATTGTATATATTGTATTTATGTAATGTTTTAAAACATAAAGGCAAATGTGTTTCGATTTTATTAAATTGTTTTGTTTTTTAAATTCATATAGAAACTAATCTGCTAGGGGCCCACTTTCTCAATTTTGCACCTGGGCCCATGAAAGGATAGTTACGCCACTACGCGTAGTCCCTTTTTTAGCAACATTTTGGGAAAAAAGGTGCACAGGGTACATGAATAAATATGGTCAACTGAAAATTAAAAAACATTAAAAGTGATACTAAATATACAAACCTCTTGAGCAGTCATCTCCAGACCACATTGGTTCACAAAGGCATGACTGAGTATCAAGATCAAACTTTCCATGCCCCGAGCAGTCAGGAAGACATTGCAAAGCATCGTTATCTGTTTGGCTACAGTCAACTCCCTTCCAACCTTTCTTGCAGATACATGTTCCTTCCACACAGAAACCATGGCTAGAGCAATTTGGATGAGGACAGTCCACTGTTATCAAAGAAAAATTTATGGATGAAGTGAGGAAATATTACCATTGTAAACTAGGTACATAAATATGTAAAATATCTTAAATAAAGTTGTCTAAAATAAAATTTTAATATTTATCCTCCATTTTAAGAAGAAAAAATATGAATTGCATAATTTGGTCACAGATGTTACTAATAATCATTAGTAAAACGTATGGAGAAGAACATATTTTCATAAATATTACCACATTACTTGCCAAACTAGCACGTAAAAAAGGTTTGAAATACTATTACTGAGAAGAAACTATAAAAATGACATGCTTTCATTTATCTTGATCAAAATGAAAACTATAACTTGTTTAGTTTAGTTTTAGCCATGAATTTTTTAAGATCTACCCAATTTAAATAAGATAACATTTTTTTAAAAATTGCAGGTGATAATGCCTAAAAATCTAAATAAACAGAAAAGATATTGCTTCTTCTTCTTCTTTAAGTTATTATGAGAAAAAAGCAAATGTGAACTGATAGGTTTATGCGTATCTATTCTACCAGTAAATTTCTAGCTATATTAATTTTTCTATTAAAATCTGTTTGAAGGTGTTCCTTATGTCAAGCAACAGCTCTTCTAAACTACGACTAATAATGCTCACCCTCTTCACAGAATTTCCCCTTGTAACCACGAACACATGCACATTTGCCATTTGTGCAATGGCCATGACCATTGCAATCAGGTGCCTCGCATTCATCGTGCCTCAGGCTGCACTCCTTTCCTTTCCATCCTGGGTTGCATTGGCACTCTCCAT
Source organism: Uropetala carovei (assembly GCA_036926305.1). Classification (NCBI taxonomy): domain Eukaryota; kingdom Metazoa; phylum Arthropoda; class Insecta; order Odonata; family Petaluridae; genus Uropetala; species Uropetala carovei. The sequence continues at coordinate 9,726,890 of JAXCHB010000325.1, forward strand.
TTATGTATTCCCCTCGCTGACTGCAGAGCACTGGACAAACGCCTACAAACCATCCCAAAGCACTCTCCCTTTAACATGCATGGCTCACCCAATGAGCAAACATCTCACTTATAGTTACAGAGTGAGACAAGATGAACAAGTTATCTTGTAAATAACTCATGCCATTTCAAATCATTTGCTTATACAACAGAGTCCCACATACACAATTTAAAGATGTATTCAGTATAATATAAAAAAACAGTGTCTAAAAAATTATTTAAAAAAATTAAAACATCAAGTTTCAGTAATCCTAATCAAAACATGACGATAAGTTGATGAAAACAAGAAAAATGTCATCAGCAGTAATTAAGTAAAATAAAAACTTTTGCTTTATTTCATTTTGGTAGCAGGTGAAATGAAATGGCATTTGGATAAAGTTTTCTGCTCTTTCTCACTCTGCAAGTATGCATGACATGCATTGTTCATCCTTAACTTTAAATTAAGGTCAGTGTTGCGAAAATGGAAAGCTATTAAATGGATATTCCAAGGGATAAGCATTTAATTTTATGTGTTTTCCCAAATTGTTAGCATGTTAATACGTGCTCATTTCCATAACTGAAAACTGTTAATATATATTATGACAACAGTCAATTCAATTCATGATTTTCAATAATGACCTTCCTTTTAGAAATGCTTTAAGCAATATTTCTCAATTCAGGAAGCAAAGCATGATAACTATATGATACATGCAGTTATATTAAGAATTTTATTATTCTCATTTAAAATTTAATGACATCACTATAATATTTAATTGCATTAATTTATTAGAGTAAAGATATTTTTATATGCATTTATTGACAGAGCCAGTCACAAGAAATTTCAAATTAGAGTAAATTTAGGTCAAACAAATTAAGAAACATGCTTAGAACAAGTTTTGAATTTTAACCACCAAACTAAGGATGATTAAATTCCCGCTAATGCTAGCATAAAATATTTGATGAATTTTGTAATATCTAGATGTTTTGATGTTAATTTAACAATCTTTTTCTTTCTGAAATTATCACACTGACTTATTTAGTTACATGAATTAGGAAAATAAACAACTTTAGCCAATATCAGTTTATGAAATACTTAAATCATCAACTCTGATTAAATACAACTGAAAACAATGAGTTATTTACTTTTTGAAAATTTAGAAACTTTTAATTTCTATTGCTATATATTATGGCAAAATATGATTTATTTATGTATAAATAATCATAATTTTATTTAAAATGGGAAAATTAGTTAAGAGATGCATGCAAAGATTAGTAAACCATTATAATATAATGGCAGTGGAGTAAGCAATCATATCAGAAAAACAGTTATTAGTCATGTTCCTGTTATTATTTCTCTTATTTTCCTTATAATAATAATCTTAAGTTTTGGCTCTTGTTGCTGCTTTTGGATAAAATACTTACTCTCACTGCAATCTTCACCACCAAATCCTGGATTGCATTGACAATGTCCCAGCAAACATTCTCCATTTCCATTGCATCCATTGGGGCAGTTCTCTGTCATATCCTCAGCAATCATGGCTACGAATGTTACATCCTGGGGATCTCCATCATCATTATACAGAGATAGGAACCAATGGCCTTGCTCCATGTAATGTGTCACCTCTTTCTTGACATTTGGCTACAAGGAAAATGTTAAAAAATATAGCCAATTTTCAAAATTGAAGTAGAAATGTAAGGTATAATGACAATAAAGAGTAGTGCAGCTTCACAGCTACAAAATATACAGTTAATTACCGATGAGCCTCTCTTGTTGCGAGCCTTGAAACCACTCAAAACTTCCAAAAGGTCATATTGTGTGTGAGTTGGAAGTGCATTCCTTCTAGCATATACACCTATACTGGCTCCCCTAGGAATATTATAATCAAACTTCACATATGCTGCCTCTGATTGATAAAACTGCATATTCCAATATCCATATGGGGGTACTTCCTTAGATAATTTCTGCCCCAGTGAAATTTGAGAGAAAGTTGTTCCATCAGGAGGGAAAGTCCTTGCAGGAAAAGTCTTAGCTCCTATAAAATAAAAATAAATGTCAATGCTGGTAGAGTAATTCTATTTATTAAGAATATCTTATCAATTGTATCCAACTGTTTTAGTATTTCACCAATATACACAGAGCTTGTCTGTGAGGTGAACTCAAGATCTTTAAAATGCAAGAAACTATTTACAAAAATTTAGTAGCTATGCATCTTTTCTGTTGAAATCAATTAACATTTATGTTATAAAGTTTTGTGACAAAAATGCATGTATTTCTGAAAAAGGTATGCTTGATTTGTTAAGCTGTATCATGTTTTTAATAAACAAGGTTGAAAGGCAAAATTAGCATTACCTTAATATTAATAATCAATGTCAGAGTGTATAAAATATTATTTATTTACAGATTAATTTGAAAAATTAAAGTTAATAAAAATAAATATTTACACTGAAAAAGCAAATGTTAAGGATTAAGATTCTTATTTGAGAATTACAACTATGTTTTTATTTACAACTGTAATATTACTGAGTAAACAAATTAATTTCATTTAAATTTCATTTTAATTATTCACTAAAAATACAAGTGAATTGGGATCAGGTGCTGAGCTAATTGTTAGGTGATTTTATTTAATAATATTCATCCTGCATAAATTGCTTATATCAGGACTCAGCAGTGGAGCAAAATTATATCCTTTGTGAATTCTAGTAGAAGCCTTTAGTAATATAAATCAATAAAGTCCAAGGTGAAATTCTTTTTGTACTATATGGGTAGCCTTGTTAATATGCATTTTCTATCATTTACTTACTTTAAATTACTTTACATACTCTATAGTATTATTGCAGCTAATTTTTACACAAATAGTGGTTCACTTAATATGGTGAAAATAGTAATAAATTGCTTGTTAGGAATTTTTCTATGTTAAACATATAACCCATGCATTGGCTGGTCAAGCAATTGAAGATTAGTTCCTTTTCATCTACAAGGTCTGTTATAAAACTTGCTTATACTGCACGTGACATGCTGTGCATTTTGGTGTTAGGCAGCGGATATGGTCCATGCAGAGAACAGAGAAAAGAGACCTCACCTTCTAATATGAGGATTGGTGGTGGTGGAGGTGGCTCATGGGTCACTGCTGGGACAGCTTCACAGCTTTCCTTTGTGGAAGCTGTTGTCTCAGTAGATTTGGTCTCATAGTCCTCCTCTGTAGTGAAGGACTGTTCTACATCTACAGGCGAAACATCATCAACTGTGAGAGCTGTGGGTGTGGTAAGGGATGACAAACCTTCATTTCCCTCAGTTGTTGATGCAGTAGATACATTTTCGCTCGTTGTTTCCTCATAAAGAGGATTTTCAGATGTTTTAGCTATGGTCGGTTCGATCGAACTTTCAAGAAGCTCATTGTGATCTTCAACCCCACCAGAACTGTCATCATACTTGGATGTCTGTTCTTGCCAGATCACTTGGCCCCCCTCAGTTACATTTCCTGGAAGTAATGTCCCATTCATATTAAGGTTAGAGTCATCATCCTCATCGTTTGTGACATCAAGGCAGGGACAAGAACATTCACACTCTCCACCCCAAGCAGGTCTCAGAGGTCTAGGAGAGGAAGATGTGAGTTGGGTTTCCTTATTCACATCAGCTGCTATATGTTGGGAAGCATTCTCGTTAAGGTCAAGCAAGACGGAGGCAACATTTTGTGCAGGGGGACTCATGTCAATATCTGCACCATTGCTTTCTCCATCAGTAGGAACGGACACAGACAGAACATAGACTGGGTGAGAGGGATGATGCTGACCGGGTAACACATTTACGTGGTCATCCTCTGTTGCTATAGTTACGTTCACAAAGACTCTTTTAGAATGGCGGGAACCATTAAGTTCTGTAGTAAGATCAAGCAGATCAGTCTTAGGTAGCTTTGTTAGTATGGATGCATTTCCATTGAAAGTCACTCCTATGTTTGAGAAGTGTGTTTCATTACTACGGAGGTGTTTATTTGGGGTTTCTTTGGTTAATGTGGATTCATGCTGGGTATTTGAATCAACAACATGCACAAGAGGTTCTGAATGTGGTTTTAAATGGGTTTCTAGAGGAGGTGGTGAATCAATTCTTGACATTTTATCTGCTTCTTTGTCTGACGATTCATCCTTTGAGATGTCATCATTGACGTCTATTATGGTAGCCTCCTCAGGCTGAAAAGTGGTAGAACTCTCTTCCTCTTCCACTTCCGTGAGGCTCTCAATCTGAACATTAGTGTCTGTGTTTGCAGAGAGGAGCAGGTGCTCTTTTATCTCATTGTTTAATTTGTTAGCATCTGGACTCGTGTTCTGCAGCTCGCCACCAACCAGACCTGATCTCAGAGTCACAGATATGTCCTCCTCATGATCAGTCTGAGGGAGATCATCTTTTTCTACATCTTTGATGGTTGAATCTTCAACAACATGGCCATCTTGAAATTTTTCAGAGAACAAATCTCTATTGTTAGTTTCTACATCATCGTTTCCCGAGCCTGCGTCGTCATTGCTCACACTGGAAGCATCCATCTCGCCCATAGAGGATGTGTCTACGGGAACAAGTTCCTCTTCCTTCAAAAAACTGTCTTCAGGGAGTGTGGATGGCTCCTCTAATGTTTCGGATACCTCGGTCACATGCACTAAGTCATCATTCTCATCATCATGCACAACACCAACATCTACACTGAGTGCATCTTGGGTGCGAGGAGGATCATGCTGGTTAGCATTTCTACGTATGCGGGTACGAGGAAGAACGAGAGAAGGTGGGTTTTCTACGGAATTGCTCAGGTGCGGCACACCGCGTAAGTATTTACCTCCTGAAGAAGGTCTCGGCCGGACAGATGTACGGTTCACCTCTGAGACCTTTGGAAAGATGCTTGTGCTCTCGCCCACAAGAACTGTACAAGCTTTGGCACTCTGATATGACCAAGTTAAGAGATTTGTTGCTGAAAATGGAAGAAAATATATGTAATGCACCCTTACATGCTGGATGAATGAAAAAACACTCAATGTGTGTCATGCGGTGATTTATGGATGAAAAACAGCCACCTGAACTCACCTGACATATACACAAGTGCTGCAGTGAGCACAACTGACAAGATGATGAACACAATTGCTGTGCACTTCCATGTGCACTTTCGAGCGATTCCCTTCCTGAACTGGAACCTTGACTGCGGGAAATGGCTGGAGTTTGGCCGACGGAGATTGTTGCGGACGGGGAGTACTGGTACTGGAGTCCCGTATGGCAAGGAACATCTGCATTTGGGGGTTGCAGAGTTGCATTAGAACACTTTAGAGACTAAAAGAACTGATTAACTAGGGAAACAATTCCGACCAATTTTGATTCTCACCTATCAGAATTTTTCTGGTTTTCTCCTTTAGAAGGACTGCTACAGGAGGAGTTAGATTTATAATCCATTGGAGAACTCTTTGGTACGTCTGAAAATGAAAAATCTAATCATCAGCTAATTAATTTTGTCCTTGGTAAACAATATGGATTTCATTAGTTAATTATTAGTGAAAAATAAGTTCTACAAGTTTTAACTTTCTTCTTTAATAAAACTTAACTTACATAAGTTAATGCTAAAAACGAATAACAGACAAGAGTAACAATACTTTGAATAAATACTAATTCAAATGAAAATATTTTTTCTTTTGTATTTAACACATTGGCGGCTGATGACAGATCTCCGTCTATTGAACACCCTCCTTATTTATATTTTTTTGTAATGAGTTTAACCATTAAGGATTTGTATGTTTTACACTAAGAAAACATTAACTTTAGCTGAAAATTGTCTGGAATTGTTCAATGTACATAGTTTAAACTTCTGTCAAATTTCCTCCACAATGTAACATTTGTGCACTGAAATCATTATTTTGTATCTCATTGTAAAAATAAAGCTATATTATTTCATATTAAGTTTTACAAGTATCTAAAAAGGATGTAAAACTTCAAATACGGCAGCATAATGAATTTTACTGATGAATAAAACACGTCTCGGTGGGAGGAGTTTGTCACTGCATATAATTCAACCTTCTGCAGGAAATAAGAAATCTTCAAAATGGGGTTACATGATATCATTTTTGCGATTAGACATGGGGACGACATTTTGTGTGCTAGCGAAATGAAATGGAGGTTTCTCTCACCAGTTGGGATGTACACATTGCCTGAGGGAGTCCTCACGAGGCATGAGGGCTCAAAATCCCCATCCCCAGTATTTCCGATCCCCGTGGCACTTCGTCCGTTGTGGCGACTCATTGCTGGGTTACGTGGTGGCACCTCAGGTGGAAGTGCACTGTCCAGCAGGCACCCTGTTAAGAAACAAAGAAAAATTCAGAAAATTAGTTAGTGGAGAGTTCCCGGTAGACTAAAATTACGTACAATATCTGCAGCTGTGATTCCCAAATTAAAATGGCTTTTTTTTAAAGCTTACTTGGGCTTGAATGAAATTATTTTTTCTCAAGTTCTATCTTCCTAGTGATTCACAAAAATTTACCGTACAAATTCTTGGTAAAAGACATTAAAGTTTGTCTCAGTAAGAGGCTTAATATCCTTTATACGAGTATTATTAGACAGGGTGAGGTGATGCTTTTTGCCAGGTGGAGTTTGTTCTTCTCTAAGCTTCCGGTAGAGAGTGCGCATGTAGAGCAGGCCTGGGCAAACTTTTGCATGGCAAGTGCTACTTCCAATTTTTCCAGAGCTCCAAGATTTAATTTTATATATTAGTTTTTCTTAGTAAAAATTTTGTAAAAATAAAAGAAAAACGATTTTTTAATTTTAGCACCTATACTTCCTCATACAAAAACTGATTTAGCCTCGGGGTGATAGATGTAAAGATAATAAATTTAATTTACCCTCGAAGTCTCTTTAGATGGAAGGATGGGTTTGAGGCTTCAATCAAGGAATGGCAAGGTTAAGTGAAACTCATATTGGCGGAAATACAGGTTTAATTAGAATAACAAAGAATTAAATTAAATCGAATTGAGTTCACAATTTTCATGCAGATATTCATAATATGTTGCGTATTCAAGATTTTACAACAAAGTGCATGTTGATGAATGATACAATGGTATGATAAGAAATCAGGAAAGTCATCATCATTTCTGCACAAAGCAAGAAATCCATTTATTTTACCCGTCATCAAAGCTGCTCCGTCTGTTGTCATTGACACAAGTTTATAAATCGGAAATTCATTATTTTCTATGTACTCCTTAAAAGCGTGGTAAATGTCTTCACCCTGAGTTTTTCCCTTAACCTTTAAACGGTCAAGCCTAATTTGTTACGTATCCAGTCGAGTGGGGTCAGGTTTGACCCCAAATTTTTTTTGTTCATAGAAGGTCACTGAGTAGACAATTACTTTATTTTCTCATTTTTTCATTGCTTTAGGTTTATTAAACATGGTTTTAGCTCCATATTAGTAATACTAATATTGATATCTTTTGTTATTGAACATTACCTTACACAACCTTAGTTTATGAAATTTAATGATATTTATATTGGATATTTTAGGTCTATTTAAATGAAGTTCAATATTTTGCAAAGAAATATCATCTTTTATTACTAGTTCAGCTATATTCATTCACATTAACATATGTACACAGAATTTTACATAGAATCAGAATTCTCTTCGTGTTTACTTTCATGGCACATTCGAAATGTCTCCCTATGCTGGTCACATATGAAATGACTGCACTTTGTACATCTGTTTTGCACTTTTTTGTCGTGCTTTCTGTCACACATCTTCCTCTCTTGGTTTGTCTCATGTTATCTCCATTACCAATCTCAATTTTTCTCTTCTGAACTCCACACATTTCCATGGCTCTTCGTATTGAGAAGTGGAGGTTCGGTACAGTCGCTGCCCTTTGCTTCATGTAAAGGATTACTAGCTCTTTTCGTAGCACCTGCAAGAACTTTCTATGTTTCCCTATCTATTGTAAGACTGCATAGTTTTTTTTTCATTGTTATGCTGGAAGATTACTAAGCCACGTCAAGCCAATTCATAAACAATCGCAAAGGCCATCTTTGTGTTCGACGACTGCATGAGTACTCGGAAATCAAATGATCAAGGGTGTCCACACCCCCTTGGGTAGCATTATAATGGGAAATTATGCATGGTTTGTTTGCCATTTGATGAATCCATTTCTACCTCATGGTGCTGACTAGATAGCAAAAGTACAACTTTGCGTTTTTTGGGCATGTACCTGGCAAGCATAAATAAATTCGAATATAAAAACTTTGTTGACTGGGATTCAGCTTTCATCAAAGATAAAAGCATCTCTCTGGGAACATCTTGATTATTTTTTCGGATGGTCCCAACTAATGTTAGATTCTTCCTAATTTAGTCCAGGAAAAAAACATGATGTGACCATGGGTGCACGCTCACGAAGATTTATAACCATATTCTTACTCTTCAAATCACTACAAATGCCACGGAAATGTTTTAGGTATTTTTCAAACTGAATCACATGTAATTGAGTGATTAATATAAACAAAAGTGTCAATAATTACGAATTATTATATCAGGTCCATGAAAAACTTTTGTTGGCAAAAGGTGTCGTTGCCGGACAAGTGGGGTCAAAAATGACCTCATAGAGAAATATATTTTTAAAAATTACTTTAAAATTAAAATTAAAAAATCTTTTTGCTACACACAATAAACTGAGACAAAAATAGGAAAATACAAATAACGTGAAAGTGATACATAAGGACTTGGGCTCAAAATCAAACAAATGCAAGTGTGGGGTCAAATATGACTCCACTTGCCCGTTTAAAAGTTAAGAGGTATTAGTTCTTCCTTTGCACTCATGTCATGAGAAACCATTCCGATAAAAACGCCAACTGCAGTGAAAAACAAACAAACAAAATGTTTCGAAAAACCGATAGTTTATTAGATATTTTGATCCCTAGAACACGTTTAGACTATTTTCGGAATGATTGATGTCTGTGTGTGTGTGTGTGTGTGCTTGTGTATGTGATTTTGGGCGCTCTAACTCAAAAAGTACTTGCCATATCATTACCAAACTTCATATATAACACTTTAGCATAAGCAGAAAGAACTTATTAGTTTTTGGACATTAACGGTTAACCGGAAGTCGAGGTTTATTCGAAACCCGATTCGGTTTTTGCGGCACTTCTCCGTTAAGACATCATTATTGTAAATACAATTCTATAAAACGGTTATAGAGAATGTAATTTCCTACAACTTTCATTTGAAACAATTTTCCATAGCAGTTATTGTTTAGGAATTATTTATAAATAATCGGATTTTTCGGTTTCCGTCAAATATCTCCTTAAAAATGTTGGTGTTAAATTTTATGCAAAAGCAAATCGCGGGAGGTTTTGAAACTTTAGGGAGTTAAAAAGAAGCATCTAATATCAATCGATTATTAAAATTGATCCGAAAAGATGAACGTGATTGAGTAGTGAAAAAATTTCACAACCCGCTGCCGTTTTCCTTTGAGAAACACGGAAGAGGATGCTGCTCAAGCCATGGCTGTTGAAGAGGAAGGGTAGGGGAAGAGGTGCATTGTTCAGAATCCTTTGACATGATGCCACTCGGCTCTAAAAGGTCCAAAGTTTCAGCGTGAGGCAGAAACAAAGTCTTCGCCGAGCTCCCGGGTAAGTAGGGCCCGAGGCGAGTAAAGTGGGTGAAACCAGAGACCATCTCTCGTAACTGTTTGGGTTCGAGGAATGCTGCACTCTAAAAGGATAGCGGAGAGACAGTGCTGCGCGCGAGGACAGCCCGATGGGATGAACTCGGAGTGCGGGGATTTACGGAGATTATATTCTTTGAAAGAGATTTAGATGAAGAAAGGTTAGCGTTATAAAACGCTATGAAACTGATTTTTTTTAGAATTTGTCCAAAAGAGTGTAAAATTAATTGTTTCGTATAAAGTACGACATAAGGGATACGATGAAAACCTTTGTGGGCGATTTTTTTTTCCAAATTCCAATTTTTATAGCATTTTCGCCGCATAGTTTCTTGTCCGAAATTTTTATGCGAAATTAAACGGATGACGCGTGATACCCATAAAAAACTATAATGATGCAAGCATCATGATGTATTCATTTTGTTTCTAATCGTTTTACTACTAATATTTAACATTAAATAATATCAAAAGGTGACGTTCATTTTCGATGCCAGGCAGAAAGGTAAATACGTGGCATTTATTCATCGCATATTTGCGTATGCTCATATCCAAGGAAATTACGAAATTACATTTGTAAATTGTACATTTTCTCAAAAGGGCGTTTGTTGAAGATGATCTGCCGGCGAATATCGACATCCAAACGTATAAAACAATTATCCCGGGCTCAGAAACGATCAAAGACAAGGAAAAACGCTCAATAATTATTTAAAAACGCAAAATCCTCACACACGAATAACATCTTAGATACAACTATTCGGAAGGAACGATTTTTTCCTGATTGCTATACGATTATATACCTGTATAACTGGGATGAGGTTCCCAAGAACCACGATCTCTCTCAATTCTTATTGTTGCAACGCTAAAACACCGGTACAAATTCATAAATATGCTCGCTATACCCGCCATTCTATTTTTAAACTTCGGCACAACCTGTAACCTTTGCATGAATATTTATTCGAGCATTTGGAAAAAAAATTAATTTGTCGGTCACGTGGCGTCAGCGCAACGACAAACCCCGCGTCCGTCCGTCCTCAAAACAATTGAGTCTCGGGGGGCGAAAATCTGTGCGCACCGAGTTGTACGAAAGCGCGATAGAGGGAGAATACCGATGACGATTCGTGGAGATGATAAAACCCCGACGGGTGCGTGCGTGTGCCTCTCGCCTCCTTCCCCATCGCGAAGGGATGAGCGGAAGGAACTGCAAGGAGGGAGGGAAGGAAGGGGGATTGGGAGGGAGAAGAGGAGGACGGAGAGAGAGAGAGAGTGATGCAAGGCTCGGAGCGCGTGGTATAGTGGCTCCACGGTTGTCCCACCAGATATTGATTTATCTCGCAAACGCTCCCGATTAACGATTTGCTTCCCCCCTTACTATTCACTCCTCTCCCGCTCCGCTCATCTCCCACTCTCGCAATCCTTTTCAATCGCTCCAACAACCTCCGGCATCCGCCTCGCTCGGTCGGAGTCATCCTCACTCACCCTCAACTCAACTCTCTCCCATTCACTCCCTCCTCCTCCTCCTCACGGCCCTCATTTCCACCACTCTCTCTCCCCCCCATCTCGCCTTCCCAATCTTCCAATCATTTCGATTCTTTCACCACTTTATTAAACTTCCTAATCTCTCTTTATAACTTTCCAACCTCCGCTCAATCCTCCGGTATTCCTGCCAATTCCCGCTCCACCGAACTCCCACTTTCAACTTCCCACCGCAACTCCCTCCCCTCTCCCCCCCTTTCCGTTCCCTTCGTCTCTCAACCCAACCTACCCAATATCCCATTCCTCCCTCCCTCCCTCCGCGTGGCCCGCGTCTTCCTCCCTCAACTGCGATATCTGCGCTGCTGAGGGCGTTTTTGGCGTGGTTTGGCGTTCCCTACCAACTCCCCTCCTCTCTCGCTCCCACTCCCTCTCTCTCTCAGCTCTTCCAAGCCGGCGTGGGTGGGTGCAACGTGACATTCCCCGTCATAATGATCGGAATAGAATTTTAAAATAATTTCGTTTAAAATCTACTTAGAGAGAGAGAGAGAGAGAGGGCTGCGTGTGGGAGGATAAAGAAGGGTAGTTCGCAAATGGCGGACCATATCGCTTTGAACCTTTCGAAGCTTTCCGTACGATCTTTTTTTATATATCCGCTAGCTCCCCAAAGGCATCGCATGCTTTTATATATATATATATATATATGGTCCCCTTACCTCGGCAATAATTTACAGACAGTTTTATTTTAGAATTGATATTTTTTATAATCTTTATCGGAGCGATATTTTCATTTTTCTGAATAAAATTGTATTTTAAAAATCTTTACCGTTCGATAGCTTTTTTTCCTTTTATTTGACCTTCGTCTCGCATATTTCTCTCGCTCGTTCTCTCTCAATTGTTTTCGAAAAGATATTTCAGGACGTCCGCGAAACAAATCTTGAACTTTTTCGCATTTCCTAAGGAAAAAAGTACGCGTTTTTATCACAGTTTTTCATCCGTTAAAAAAATGACGCGTATTCTTTAAAGTGAGCTTTTATTTTCGGCATTTTTTCTATTGAAAGACGCTTCGCCGAGCACGTTCCGGAAAGGTTTTTGGAAGCGGCGTAATTCACCCGGCCGTCACCCATTATGCGAGCAGCTCATCGTCTCCATTAGGTCGGACAGCTCGCATAAACGATAGCTAAAAGCTCTTCTAAATGGACATCAATTGCGAGCGGCTCTCCGATCACGTGTCGATGCGTCGGTTAACATCGGCGGACGAAATTATTCGCCGGGAGGACATCCATTGTCCCCCCTTAAAAAAAAACATCTAATCTAATGATCTCTCATAAATAATGATTATCGAGCGATAGCTTGGCGGTTTTAATTCGCCGACGGTTCTCTCCAATTCAGTCCTAACAGATGAAGGACAAAAGAAATTCACTTAAGACGTCTGTGCGGATTTTCGACGATACGGAAACAAATTAACATTTCGAATCCGATTTTTATTTCGCAACACATTTTTTCGACGAAACTAGAGTAAACGTATTTATATATTCACAATAATTCTCACAAAAGTGACACAAAGTGCGGAAAACAAGAAAACGGCGATTTTTAGAACTTTCAAATAATAAAGACTCGTTTTATAATGACGATTTAAATAATTTAATTTCTTTTATCGCGAAGACAATTTAAGGCCCTGCAAGATGGGTTGCGGCGAAGAGAGCTGGTTGTAGATTGCATATCGGTTTCACCATTCATCTCCCCACTGTTGGCCGATGCACCGAAATAAAACTCATCCTAACATCACCACGGTAACAGTTACCATAAAAAGTTAAAATCCCCTAGACGAAGCACATCGACTTGCATTCCGGTTTTCCATTTATGAACTCCAACGCACGCGAAAAATTCATTTTAAAAATCCACGTTTAAATGCCGAGGGAGCTATAATGGATTTTTTTTCTCTCTCCGTTCTTAACCGCCATCACGCAATGAGGGAGTAGCATTTTTTTGTTTGGAACTGCGCACGAGACATTCGGTCTACACCGCTTTGGGAAAATTACCTCCGCAGGACGACTTTCGGTTTAAGAGCTGAAAACATTAGCGGCGTACATCGGCGGTTACAGAAACAATAAAAACGAGATATGGGTACACCCAGAATGGAACCGGGAAGACTAAGGGTGAGGAGAAAGACCAGCACGGCGAAATAAACGAGAATCGTTAAGTGTTTGCGTTCGATTTTTCAACGATCCTCTTTTTATTAAGAAAAAGGCCGAATATTTACCGTTTCCCAGACACAAAAAGGAGGTAACGGCTAAAATCTGCCTCATTAAAAACAAGACGCGTTAAAAACGGTTCAGTTCCTGTCGATAACAGCAAACGGAAATGGATTTTTCTAAAATATCTACCGAAAATCAAAAAGATGGCAGCCTTTTTTTGGATTTCTCCAAATTTCACGACAATATTTTTCTCCACTAGTCTTCAAGACAGAAACGTTTAATCGCAAATAATGTTAATGCACTTACTTAGAAATTTTACGATTTGAAACCTTTTTATTTTCCATGGAATTTTAAACATTATATTTTGCTGGCGAATTAAAATTAACAGAATCACTACAAGTTACTTCCTCGGCATAAGCCTTACGTAAGAAAAGGCCGAAATTTCAGTCGAAAAACCACGACTCCGGATGAATACGAATCAACGGGCGCCGATTTATGGCGTGTGCAAACTTTCGCCGGGATTTTTTTTAGAGCGATGGCTTTTTCCGAGGAACAAACCCGCTCAGTGAGCAGTGTGAAACGGGAACCGTACGACTGTAGAGTGACTTGGATAAAAATGAGAGGCGGAAGAAGAGGCCGAAGCTTTTTTCGAAGAGGGGAGCAACCGCCTCTTCTGTCTTTTTGCTCCTCTTGCGTGCGTAACGCGGAGGAAACACATCGTTCGGAAAATTCGCAATTTTTCGGCTGACGTCTCCATCGACCCTCCCCTCGCCCATTCTGCGATATAAAATCGGATCGGCTGAAGGACGGCACGGGCGAAGGTCGAAGAAACGACTGTATTTCATCCTCCCGAATTGGAGAAAATAACTCCGAACCATAAAACGGAAAGAGTTCTTTAAATGTTTATTTCGCCGGCCAAACTCACAATAATTACTAATATGATAAAGAAACGTTAAAGAAACCATTCTCCATCATGGTACGAACAAAGCGAGCGCAATGGGTTACTGCAAACGGGACAAGGTTTTTCTGTCAATGTTGACTAATAAGTGGTCCAAGTATGAATTTGATATCTGCTTCCATTTTACGGATAAAAACATTAAAACTTTTACAGAAACAAGAGAACTATTATTATGGCTTACATTATTTACAGGAGCCTATATATGAATTTATGCGACAGTTGTAATACAGAGAGCGGAGAGCTATTCCTCCTTACAGCAGAACACAAAAAAAGCTCGTAAAATTAGAGCGAATAAATCAAACAAAACGATCGCCAGTCGATTGTTTCGTGACGACGTCCGTATCCAGATCCAACAGCCATTAAAGCGGGTTTAGGACCGACAACGTATTACAAATCGGTGTATTCCGAGGCATAAACCGGTGCCATGTATCATCCGATGGTCATTCCTTGGCCGGGCATCAAATGAGTTTATGATGGACGCCAATGAACTTATAATCGACAGTTAGACGTGGAGGCGGCGAGGCTAGGCGTGGGGTGGTCTCCGGATGGCGTCGAGTGAGGCCATGGGATTAGTTTTGCCCCCTTGAGCGGAATGAGTAGATGGCGTGGAAAGCATCGCCGGGCGGCGAGGGAGATGGAGAGAGAGAGAGAGACTATGGCTGACCCAGGTCATAAAGGTCATTCCAGCGTGCTCTCCCAACTGTGAAATGGACCCCTCCGGCCCGTAACCCCTCTTCTACCCCCCGCCCTTCCCCCTCCTTACCTCTATCTCACCTCCCTAAATCTCCGCTAGGTGGCAGAGTTTGGAGCGGAGGATGAGACTGTATCTCTCTGCCTTTGTTTTTCCTTTTTTTCTCCAAAGAGTAGGACAGTGAGAGGCAAAGGGGGTGCGCTCCGGGGACGGAAATGGGGTTGAGGGGGGCGCAAGGAGGGAGGGTTGAGGGGGGCGGAAGGAGGGAGGGGAGGCAAGGAGGGAGGGATGGGGTAAGGGGGAAAGGGATTTGCCGGAGGATGTGACAAGCTGGAGGAGGTGGCATTGTCCCTCATCTCTCTTACGCGGGGTCCGTGAAGTAAGGAGTGGATGCGGAAATTGGAAAAGTTGGAACTGAACGAGAAAAGGTGGACTCTTGGAGGTAAGGGGAGGAGGAGAAGTGGGGGTGTGTGTAGAGGGGGGTGGGTGTGGAGGGGGGGGGGAGGAAGGGAAAGAAAGAATGAGATAGAAAAGAGATGCGCCGCGTAAGTGGCCATATTTATAAAAGTCACCTACTAGAAGAGCAGATGGGTGTATCACTTGGCCGATGTACATACTTTTCTGCAAGAGAATTTTCCTGACGGAAATTAGTATATATATATAGCTGTGTCTCTCTTGTGCTGACGAAGGGATCATCCCGAAAGCTCTAACCTCTACAAATGTGTCTCTCCAACACCCCAGCGGCTCTACTTCCGGTAAGTGTTCACTGGGTTTCCTTCAACACCTAGTTGCCCAAAATATATATATATAAATCTGTCATTTAAGAAGTGGACGTCAGCTGAATTTGGAGAACGTCAAGGCCCAACGTATACAAAATAATGGCATTTTTACGTCATAAAGGTGAGTTCACACTACATACATGATAAATACTTACATATCTAATACATGTATAAGTAGAAATCTAGATAAGTATAGGATTTGTGTAAGACAAGTCTAAGATTTTTTCATGTTCTATATTCTAGACTAGGGATCGGCAACCCACGGCTCGCGAGCAGCATGCGGCTCTTTAAGGAATTACCTGCGGCTCCCGACGCCCACTCTCCCGCTTGAAGCGCACCAGACGACAATGACGGCCTTAATTGCTAATAATATAAACGTTTTCAATAGAAGAATCCAGTATGGGCTGTTGGGTAAAAAAAATCATTTTCAACTTTCTCGTTTTCATCTGTAGTTCTAGATTCGTTTTCTCAAAGAATCTCTTTCTTTGCTTCGTTTGAATACTTATTTATATTTTCAATGAATACTATAAACTTATGTAAAATATTCTTTTGTTTCTCGAGTTCTTTTTACGAATTATCTCCAAAACATCATTGTATGGGTATTTGCGTGCAGCTTTTAAATAAATAGATGTCATTTAATATGACTTGACGGTATTATATACGTATTTTTTCATTGTAACATGCTCTGCGGCTCATCTGATGTTGGATTCTACACAAATTTTGAAAGAATGGCTCTTCTTGTCAAAAAGGTTGCCGACCCCTGTTCTAGACTGCATGAGAGAAGCAGTATACAAATCTGAAGCTTCCGTTCCGAATTGGAAACTTGTATTTATCCAACAACTCGCGCAAGGGCTATAGGATCTAAAAATCATCTGTATCGTCGTTGACGGTCATTTATCAGTCTAGACCAGCGGTTCTTAAACTTCAGTTCATTCAAATTTTTTTTCCCGGGCCCTCAAAATCTGTGTATACACACACACACATATATTCAACTTCGAATATCTTTACGTATATCCCTTGTAAGTCCAAATTTAGTCCATTTAAATGGGTAAAAATGTCGACTAAGTACGCCACAATAGTCAACCATGAAAAATCATTTAACCGCTCGTTCAGTTGAAATGACGTATTTTCCAAAAATATTCGTATTTCGTCTCATAACTAAAAAAAATTCGGATGAGTATTTTTCCACGAGGCAGCCAGCGTACTTCTGGATGTAAAAGAATCTGTTTATGTACACTGCCTGTTTTCTCACAAAGGGCATTGAAAATTCGGGAATTAAGCACAACAGCTTTAATAAAGTTGACAATTTTCACTACTTCGTCGAGTGTTTTCTTAATTTTTGTGGATGTTAAGGATTCTCTATGAATGCAGCAATGATTCCACTTAACCGTGGGAAAGAGAGCTTGCACACTTCCAATTAGGCCGTTATATTGTGTACTGACTTGTCTAACCAAATGTGAACGCTTAAAAAATTTATACTTGTATTAGACTTGTATATACTAAACAGTGTATAAGTATAGGACAAGTTTCGTGCAAGTATTTGTGTTTGTCGTATACAAGTATGTAGTGTGAACGTACCTTAACAAGAAACTGTACACAACAAAGCTATGAAAGTTGGCTGGGCCGGATTAACCATTGGGCCAAGGTGGGCCGTCGCCCGGGAACCCCAGGTTTTCAGGGGCCCCTTTTGGCTGGAACAAAAAAATCTTTTTTTGCAAAAAATATTGTAGTTATGTTGAAATATTGAATATGGATAAGCAATACTAACTTGTTGATCCATTTTCTAAAATTCAACAAAAGTTTGAATTTGCTGAGATTTATAAACTTCTCAAAAGTTGCCTTGTATTTCCACACAAGCGCTATATAGTGTTGGGTTAATTTTCTATGGCTAGTTTTGCTCTTCTAAAGACGTTCTTTTCTTATGGTTATTCGCTAGCATCCTGTCAAATAACCGCAACAAATGGGGTCCCAAAACTTTGTTTGGGCCGGGGGGCCCAAAAACCTTAATCTGGCCCTGAAAATTGGCCAAGTCGAAATGGGGTGAATTATTTTCACAATTTCAAAAACTGGGAAGTAACTTTTACTTACAAAATTTCTGATACTTCTTGTGAAAGCCTTTATCGATACATCATTTCAATGCACTTATAAGGAAATAATTTCTGTACTACAGAATTCCAACCAACGTTTCGAGGAATAAGGGCAATTGGTAGCGCCATACACCGATAAAAACCATTCTTAGTTAAATGTAGTAAATCAAGATGGTTTAACTAATAAACCCGAATAAATTTCCAATTTAACATTCAATCACTTGAAAATTTGTCATGTTCCTAAACCTTAACAGAGGCATTCTTCTGCTTCTGCAAAAGATTCTTCGGTAGAATTAGCTAACTATGCCCTTACAAAGCCGACCAGATAATTCTACGTTGTTCATCCGTATTTTTTGCTGCCCTCTCAAACGGACAGCGACAACGCAGATCGAAAGATGAATTTTCGAACTCCATTTAAATCGCTCAACCGTCGACATCGGAACTAAACTAGGGTAAAAAAATCGGTACAACATACACTGTACAAACTTTCTCATATACGTACTAATGCGTCGTTTAGTTATCTTTAGAAAATGAAAATCGTATGAGCCTGTTTTTAGAAAATCCAATTTTTGTTCAAGTTGCCCAAGAATAAACTAGCCTTATGTTCATCTTTTAAGAAATATGAACTATACAGTAATATTGAGGATGTAAACTCAAGTAACTGTACGAAATTAGATCAAAATCGTTAGAGCCGTTTCTGAGAAAATCGAATTATTGTTAAAGTTGCCTAGAATAAACTAGCCTTATATTCATTTTTTGAGAAATATAAACTAGACAGTATTATTAAAGACATAAACTCAAGTAACTGTACGAAATTTGATCAAAATCGTTATAGCCGTTTTCGAGAAAATCGGATTGTTGTTAAAAATGCGTAGAATAAACTACTCTTAATTATGGATCAATGTCAACCATTTCTATGCATACTCTGCTCAGTATGATAAAATGCCTAAGTACGAGATTTCATTCATTTTCGTTCGACCGTCTAGGCTCCAGCGCCAGTAACCGACAGACAGACAGACGGCATTGCGAAAACCACTTTTTCGGATTCAGCGACACCTATTTCCCGTAAAAATCTCGAGGTCAAATTTTTTCGTGAAAACAATAGTACTTTCTCGATACTTCGTATGAGAAAGTAAAAAGGTTCAAAACAGCCGAAGGCGTCGCCGGTTGCGGCGTGCGTGTCACCCGGCAACGCTATCTCCCTGGGTCGCTCTCGCAAGTGCGCTTAGTGGAAAACCCCTCGAGGCTTTATACCTTGGCAGAGAGAGAGAGAAAACCTTCGCTTCTCCCAGGGGAACGGGTCACCGGCGGTCAGCCCTTGCCCACGCGCCTTTGAACAAAACGCCCTCGAAAGCCAAATAAGGTGAGAGTGAGAGAGAGAGAGAGAGAGAGAGAGAGGAGGTGTCGGTGAAAAAGGCCGCCCACGTGCTGGTGATGGTCTACGCCGCGGAGATGCAGATGAGAGCGAGCGAGGAAACGAAAGGTGTTTAACGTGGTGTGAAATAAAAGAGTAAAAGCGTTTGAAACGATCGAATAAACTTCCGCAATCCTTGGTGTTGAAGAGATATAACGTCCAATTGAGCGATATGTGGAAAGGAATTACGCCATTACTTAAACACTAAAAGAACTCCGTGGCGTAATAACCCGAAAACAAACTACTTATAAAACTACTAAATATAACGTCCACCTGTTCGGCAAACGAGCTACTTGAATTGCGTTGATATTCATTAAAAGATCGCCAACGAACGTCACCTCTCAAGGCCAAGGTGTTCCGAGATTTTCCTTCGACTTAAAAAAAAACGATTATATTGGACTGGATCTCGCGAAAGGAGCGAACGTGGGACGATCTTAAGATAAACTGATTCGATGGAGACTCCTGCTGTGACTAGTACTGTCATGCGCGCTTTTAAAAATGGCGTCAGATGGCCGGCGATATGCATCGCGAGGCTGTATCTGCGCTTCGTTTTTTTTTGTCGAAGGTGACGTAAGGCTACTTAAACGGACGTCGTTTTTTTTTCCTCGCATTACAGTCAGGAATGCAGTACTTTTCAACGTCGGTCGCGTCGGCGTTTCAGTTGGAGCTTTTTGCGAGTGTTGCTGTCCGATGGACACGCTGTATTTTTTTTCTCGTCGAGTTAAAGAGAAGCGGCGGAGCGCGTTACTGTGGAAACGAGTATCCCCTCCATACAAACCGAATTAATCGCCTTTGACAAATAGAGACACGTATTTGAGCTTTTACGAGCATAAAATGTTTGCGAGAAGTAAAAGATAAAGGAATAAAGAAAAATTACGAAATTTTCCGATGAGATATGGCACAACGAATTAAAGATATGACAAAAATAATTGGTATGCTTGGTGTATTGCTATATCATTAAGACTAATAATTAATAAATAAACTATTAACACTTTAACGCGACAAGTAAATTCGCTGACTCAGCTGCCGCTTGCCTGCAAATGCAAGCTGAAATCATTCTATTAGGTAACCTAACTCTTAATAGTTGTGAAAATCTCACATGATTTGTAGCCTATGGGAGAACTTAAAATGTCAGGTGGATTTTTTAAATAACGAGAAACGCCTAGTTAGACAAAACTTTTTTTTTAAATCGACCCACAAATATTCGAATAAATAAGTGAAAATCTCAGAGTAAATAAAAAGATGGAGGAGAAATGTTACTGATACGTATAAGTATGTACCTTCCACACAATACCAACGGTCCAATTCATAACGAGGTCCCTTGATTTAAATTTAGACGAAGGACTAGGAAATAGGGCAATAGTACTAAAAAGAAGAAACATGGGAAGGAAAGGAAATAAGAGAAACCCCCCCCCCCCTACTCCCCCCACAGTAAATTCGCCAGTGAAAAAATCTCTAAACGAAAAAATCCTCAAGTAAAGGTGAAGCCGATTCCTAAAAAAAAAAGACAATCGGAGGAGCGTTCCTAATCCTTCATTCGTTG
Organism: Uropetala carovei; assembly: GCA_036926305.1. Classification (NCBI taxonomy): domain Eukaryota; kingdom Metazoa; phylum Arthropoda; class Insecta; order Odonata; family Petaluridae; genus Uropetala; species Uropetala carovei. Next base: position 9,747,704 of record JAXCHB010000325.1, read on the forward strand.
TTCTTTTTTCTCCTCCTAGTTTTATTTCGCCAGAGATCCGGCCTATCGGGATAGAGAAAGAGAGAGAAAAAACGAAGAGAGGAAAAAAAAAACGAAAATCCCTTTTCGAGAGACAAATGAGACTCACATTGCGCCGGGATGCTTTTATTACTATCGGTGCGCCGCCACTTCACAGGCGCGGAACACGCGGCGGCACTCGAGACGGCGGCGGGAGGAAAAAAATTAAAACAAAAGAATAACTAAAAGTAATGGGGATCGAGTGGAGGAGGCATAACAAACGTGCCGCTCCACTGCCCCGGGCGATTTAGAGGGACGTGCTCGGCTCGTTCGAATCTCGATTGGGGCGCCCGCAGCCCCTTTTTATCGAGGGATTGCATAAAAATAAGGGCGGGCGCCCTTTTCGGAGTGCTTCGGAGGCACGGTTTAGGCGATTGAATGGGAAAAAGAGCACTGTAATGCCTTTTTATTCCTCCCGATAAATAAAACATATAGATACCTTTTGTATGTGAAACTGATAAGAGAGAGAGAGAGGATCGGGGCTTTGTGGGATCCTTTGCTGGAATATTGAAAGGCCTTTTAGAAAAAAAAACGCGACGCGTTCTTACAAAAAAGAAGAGTTTAGCGAACTTGTTTTTTAAGTGGCGGGATGGACGAAACGATAATAACGTCGATTAATCGGATTCCCACGATCGCGCTCGTTAACGCTCGCGTAAAAACTGTTCCGCTTTCGACTCGCTGTCCTCCCCTTACATTTCTAATAAATGACATTCCACCGTTGTGAGTGTTCGGAGGGAGCGGGGTGGAAACTAAAATAATTATCTGCGCCCAGATCGAAATAATTATTTGCGCGCAGATCGCTTCCTGCGAGAAAATTATGCGACCCTCAATATTTCAGCACTTGAAAATTTAATCGGAAAATTCAAATTCATACCCTATTATGCCTAAAACGCGCTCGCGTATTGAGCGTCCGCATTCCGAAATCAAATTAAACTCGTCGGAATCGGAGTGAATAACTTTCGAGCGACAATTACTCTTTAACGTTTTTTTCAAACGCTTAGCATTAAAAAAAAAAATTTCAAATAGGACGCCACCGATGGAGAAGTAGGAATGAGCAATTTTCCAATTTCCGCGCTTTATTTTATCAACGACTCGTATGGGAGATGGCTCATTCTTCAAACTTTTTTTTTTTTAAAACAGCGACCCTTTTTTTATTATTCTAAATCAACCGGCAAAAAATCCACCTGAATTCCCAGACCGAACAGAATCCAACCGGGCCTCACGGCTTTAAAAGTGAGGGAAAAGGGGATCTTTTTACGCGAGAATATCAAAAGGATCGGAGAAAGTGGTTTTTACGGAACGGAATGGACTCCCGAGATCGATGACGTGGCAACCAACAACCGCTTACTTTTCGCTCCATTCTTTCCTCCTCCCACTCTCCTCCTTCCTCTTTATTTTTACGGAATAAAACGCCGCCCTTCCGATGTTTTTTATCCACCTCTCCTCTCGCGCGCCAAAGGTATCCTTATCCATTACAATGCAAGTAGATAGGAGGAGCTGCTTGAGAGACCTCCGAGACTACTCTTGGCACCGAAGAGAGAAAAGGCGCCGCCGCGCGATCGAGGCAATTTGCCACGCGCTGATTTTTTTTTCGCCCGAGGAATTCATGGAGACGGATGGCACGGAAGGGAATACACACTCCTTCCCTTAGAAAGAACTCGAAAAAATATCCTCCGTAAATAGCAGAGTACGTTTGCGAAAAGCTGCCGCACTTATTTACCGGGAGAGAGAGAGAGGGGGGGAGGGGAGGTCGCGAAGGAGAGGTGTAAAGAAAAGGAAAGAGAGATAATGGAGATACGGCGAGAATAATGCGAACCGATAAATAAGGCGGAGGTAGTAATCCGATAAACGTTTGCCGCTTTGTAAATGGAAAAATTATGTGGAATGAACGATTCCGCTTGCGTTAGGTAATACCGATGGGCGATTCCCGGTTGCTGCCGTCGAATCCGCATGGATTGAAGCGATCGTACAAACAAGACGAGATAGAAATTAGTCCCCGTTTTTATAATATTTTAAGGACATTATTAATAAAAAAAAACAAAAATTTCAAAAGCGGGCTAAATGACAAAGGAAGCTTCAATGAATCCCACTGCATTGTGCGCACACAAGAGCTTTCAGAATGCGAAGCAAAGGATTTAGCAGCCATTCAACACTGAAGGAATACCTGTGGCGATTGGGTCGCATACACTCGTATATTTTTATTGCTTTCCATTTAAACTAACCTGAATCTGAAAAACATAAGAAGCCCCAATTTAGCTTCAGTACGAGTAAATATTTCATTTACTATTTTAATATAACCCTTGAAAGCCACGTAATGGAAATAAAAATCACACTATATATATAATAGTATATATATATATATAAATATATAAATAAAATCGATAAAGTCCTTCCTTTCCTCGAACGCAGTTTCAAAACGAATCTCCCTTCCCCTAACCACCCCGCCTATCCCTTGCCATACCCTTCTGCTCCCTTTAACAAAGAGACTTTTTCACCCCTTTCATCTCGCGAAAACCCTTTCTCTCTCTCTCTCTCTCCCTCTAACCCTCACAAATCTTTAACTCTCCCACCTCCTTTATAACCCTTTCCCTCCTCCTTCCCATCCAAAAAAAACCCCTCTCCATTTCCCCACCTCCTCCAGGAGACCCTTAAAGAATAAAAAAGAACACTTTCCCCCTCCTCCCCCCCTTCCCTCCCTCCCCCCAAGCCTCTCGCTCTTGTAAAGCGAACCTGGTTTTATCACACACATACTTTTCCGCGGAGGAAAAGAAAATACCTCCTCCTCATTTTATCTGCCTAGAATGGTGGTGGGGGAGGGTGGGAGGGAGAGAGAGGAGGGGGAGGGGAGGAAAAACTCTTCCCTTTCGCACTTATCTCTTTTTCGCTTTCCACTTGGCTTGTTTGCCTTCCCCTCCCCTTCCTTCTCTCCTCTCTATATTTCTTCTCTCTCCAACCTCCTTTCTCCATCCCCTTCTCTCGCTCCCTCCGCGAGTAAAGCCAGGGAAACCAATGATGCCCTGAAATCTCTCCGGGGACATTGCAGAAGGGGAATGATCTCGACGGCTCCGTAAGGAGAGAATGGAAAAGCCTCCATCTAATTCTTCGGGGTGGAAATGAACGAATCGCTCTTGGGAACATTGAGGTAAGATATTAAACTCGCTCTCCGGGATAGTACCAAAAGGGTATAAAAAAAAAGAATTTAACCTTCCGTTCTTATACGCTTTTGCTTCCCTTCGGGTGATTACGCTGGAAAACTTTTTTTTTCGTAGAAAAGAATCGCGGCCTTAATCGCACGAATCCATTGCACGCACACGAGTGCTCTTAAATTCGCTTCCTATGTTACCACACATGGCAACGCTAAGGCGAACTGTGTATTTTTAAAATTGCAACAATACATGCCTGTAAACACCAGAACGATTCTAAACAAATATTTTTCTTTCACCCAATCAAACCATTTTCGGAAGAAAATAAATTTACGATTCCCATTTTCGGAAATCGACTTTTTTCCGGATGACAAAGGCTAACAATTTATTCTGAACGCCTTCAGCCCTCGAAATCCTTTTTGGTCGACTCCAACCTCTTCGATTATAAATATAAAACAATTTAACATTCCAACGCCGCTCTCGCCCACTCATTGATCATTTTATATCGCGTAGAATTAATATATAAAAAATATCCGCCGAAACAATGAGTTTTTTTAATCAATTCAAGTCCGAAACATAATACGTGATTATTTTTATTGCCTCGTCCTCAGAAGAAGTTCCCTCTTCCGCTCTCTCTCCCTCTCTCACACACACACATACACTCTCTCCTCCCCTCTCCTCCTACTCGGAAGAATATTTCTTCCACCCCTTTCTCCCCTCCCATCTCTCACCATTCCAGTTTTTCTGAATTAATTATCGCGAACAGTTATGGCTTCCTCCGCCTATACTGCTGCCTTTCCCTATGTCCCTCTCAAGGGGGAAGAGGCAAGTACGATTTCCACACCCTACCATTCCAAAACGACACCACTTTCCATTCACCCCTTTTGCAAAACTAATTTCTCGCTTTCTATGCCTCCGTCTTTCGACTCCGCCGGTTTCTACGACTCAAAACGCCCCTCCAACTCTCTCTCTCTCTCGAACTCCCAACAACCAACCACCCCAACGGCTTCTTCCGTTCCCCGCGGCAAATCCGCGAGTTCTCGCTCGAAAAATAAAAAAGAATTATCCGAATTAAAAAAAAAAGAAACACGACGAGCTCCTTACGTCCTCCACGAACACTAATTGTTATATTCTTCCCGTAATAGGGAATTATCTACACGCGATAAAAGCACTCTTTCGTGACGATCCGACGTTTTCGCTCCGGCCTGACAACATACGACTACTTAGCGCTCAACGGTAAACGAATCATTTTTTTGTTGCTCCTCACGCAGAACGCCGTCCAATTGTACTCTTTAACTCCCTCCTCTCTCCTCTCCAATTCGACACCGTCTAATTTTCTCACCCGGGACCGACACCACATGCTTTTCCCTCCCCCCCCAAACAACACCCATCCAACACGCGAACTCCGCCCGACGGGCAAATTCCATCCTGTTTTAAAAACACCTCCAGCACCACCCGATTCCAAACCTTTTCTACCACCCCCCCCCCCCCGCCTACCTATCAACGCATCTCCCCCCCCCCCCACCCCTCAAGTTATTCCTTTTTCCAGGTCCTTTTCCTCTCCCCCTTTTCCCCTCCCTTCCCCCCGTTATTTATGTCGCAATCTCCAGATCGTTACGCACACCCGAGTTCTTGGAATTTATTACCCCGTAGCACTGTCGGCGATATTTCATCTCATTCTTCTCTTTGCTCTACTCAACATGAGTAGAAAGAGGTGGAGAGAGAGAGGTAGGAGGTGGTGGAGCGAAGAGAGAGAGAGGAGGTGGAATTACTTTTGCAAATGTGGAAAAGACTACCAAACTCTCCTTCTTCTCCACAACCTCCTCTATCCTCATTCCCTCGCAACCCTCCGTCCTTATATCCGTTCCATTTCTCTCTCTCTCTCTCTCTCCCTTTTCCTTTACCCCTCCCAATAACTCCTATCTCCCTCGTAACCCATCTCATTCTTTTTTTTTAAATGTCTACTTGCCCTTTCATTTGCTCCGATGACTTTTCTTGGAATTATCTTTCGCCCCTTTAGGATCTCACGCAGCGCGTGCGAGTTTCTCGCGGACATTTCATTCATTACCCCTTGTCCCTCTGCCATCTTTCTCACTCTTCCGCCCCCTCCGACCCCTCCCTCTCACTCCTCTTTTTTTCCTCTCTCCAGAGAAGGATATATCCCATCGAAAAATATAATCATTTCTTCCCCACTCCTACACACCGTCCACTCCTTTTTTTTTATTAAATATTTATTTTGGAGGAAAAAACACTATGCGCGTATAAGGGAAAGAAAATAAGGCAGAAAAGACGATATTTTTTCCCTCTCTCTCTCCTCTAGTTATTCGTTATTATCGCGACGCAGGGGTGCTCAAGGATGAGAAAGTCACGCGCCCTCTCCACGAGGCTAGGAAAGGTTCTCTCATCCTCTTCGCAGAAAAAAAAAACAAGTGCCCTCTCTTCTTATTTTTTTTTCACGATTTTCTTTTGTTACGAAGGTTTTTTCATTTTTTGAAAATATTTCTCATCCCTCTACACTTTTGCCGGATAAAACTTTCTCGGTGAGAGAGAGAGAGAGAGAAGGAAGGGAGATGAGGAAATATGCGAGAAAAAGTTTTTGTTCGCTTTCTCTCTCTCTATCGCCCCTTCTCTCGCACGCACACACGCACAAAAGTGCGAACGAGTTTCATGAAAATTCACGTCTCACTCGTTTCCGCGATTTGTTTTACGCCCCCCCCCCCTCCCCCTCTTCCTTTTTCCTCCCCCTTCCGCTAGTTAGGATTGGTCTTCTCGTCTCGTTTCGCTAAGCGTAATTCGTTGCGTTTTTTTCTTCTTGTAGCTAGAGGATAAGTGGGGACCGCCTTTGATTAATATTTATGAAAGGATGTGAAGTGGGTTATTTCGAAGCAATCCGAAATCTTCGCGGTGGGAAATATCAGCGAAAAAAAAAGAAGATCGCGTGCATCTTTCCCTCTACGACGGCGGTTAAGACAAAGCTGACGATCTTAAATGGAGGATGAGGAATTGGAACGCCTACGTGATCAAAGGAGCATGCGAATTCGATCGACTTAATAGTTAAAATTCCTAACCCGGGAAACACGACGATACTCGAAAAACTTCAATTTCGCGTTTATTTTGGTTTTCTTTCGGCGATGACGAGCGGAATTTTTCTTAAAACACAGAAACGACAGGAGGACGAAGGAATAAAATCGATCGAATGCGCTTTATTCGAAAAAAATTTAAAAAATCGCAGTCGAGACACGCACTCGTCCTTATTGCGGAACAATCTCGATTCACACTCGAACCAAAAAACAAAGACGCGGAAACAAAAGACGCGAGAGTGGAGTAATCAAATAAAAAATATATATCATCAAAGGAGATGTTATCAGCCAAAGGAAGAGGGAGTGCCATCAACACGACGTTTTTATCCCTTCGCCGATTGTCAGAAAACATCCACGGGGGAAAAAAATACCTTATTAAGGGACTCGTTTTTTCTTTATCTCTCGGGATTCGAGGAAAAAGAATTTCGTTTTATTTTCAAATTCTCTCACCTCGCCATTCCTTCGGCCAACTCCTAAGGAGAAAAAGAAATACTTTTCAGGAAAGAGAGACATCTAGAGTATAGACGAAGAGGATGATAACCTGCTTGAACTCACTCTCTCTCTCTCTCTCTCACTGCAGAAGCCGTTATCAACCAATGCTGACGCCATTTCTCCAACCAGTACCTCGAAAGTGCTGAAGAGGAGGCGGCGGTCGAGGAGTCGACGAGAGGCTTTGAAGGCGAACGGGAGAGGATGAGATTTTGACATCTTGAGCGCATCTCCAGCATACGAGAGGTATACGTGGTGTGTGTGTGTGCGCCCGCCTGTGTGTCTGCAGGATGGGATGGTAAAGAGGTGAAGTGAGGTCGAATGAGAAGATGGTAAGGGGGAAGAAGAGCGTATGAGAGAGTTGGTATTGAAGGGAAGTTTGCAGCGGTTAAATTTTATTGGAAGTTGAACCGGCTGATCTCCAGAGGTCGAAAATCCTCAACTGCACGCTAGGAGAGATGCGGGAAGGTGCAGATATCAGCAAAATTCGAGATTCTCGGCTACACCGCCGCCGTCGTCGTCGTGCCAGACACAAATCCGATTATGTTATCGAGTTAATATCGACGGAATTACTACGCGTGCATGGAAACGCGAATTTGACGAACCTTTGTTTTTTTTTTCGCTACCGGCGAAGATATCGATCGATCAGGGATCGCATATTCGCTCTTTAAAATTCGCATTCGAGCGAAAATACGTATCCTCCTACACCCGCCCCCCTCCGAAAACTATGATGAAGTCGAACCGTCCGAATAAAATTTTCAGTCTGGGGGTTTATTCTGACCGATAATCTTCCATGTCGATAAGTCCGAAACCGACGGATTATTTCATTTTAATCACGTGGATCGTCCGTGATTAAAAGCAATCACATTGTTTGCGAAATCCTCGAAAATTTAATGACGTTAATTAGGCTCGTTCCTATGAAGCTTAACTATTTAAATCAAAGGCAACGCAGTCAAAGGAACTAACAAAACGTTGTTAAGGCGTTCTCGTGGGTTATATTATAATGAAATGGAATAAAATCCACTTACGCGAGGTCCACGATTGGATAATCGTTGATTCGGAGGAAAATAGGACGGGAAAAAAGGGAATTAATCAGGAAGGCGCATCTATCGGATCTAATGCGCGCTTGCATTCGAGATAATCGTTAGGTATCACGTAAATGAAAGGAGATGAGTTATTTTGAAATAAACAAATCAAAATCTATGCTAAATAAATAACTTTCTCTTTATAAAATAGTTAGGGGCGTTAGGAAGAATACCGAGAGGGAAAGAGCTTAATTAAATTAGTTTTATCGACCTTTCGGTTTTTTTGCGTTCGCTTTTCCTCGTGCCTCGTCCTACTATTATACGTATAAAAAATAGGGATGAACAACAAGAGAGAGAAAAAAAAATGAAAATGCGATTCGAAGGGCTTCCTAGCAGCGCTGTTATGGCATCTGTGGGATTAATTAATTGGACGACCTCAATACTCATCATTATAATGAATCCAATCAACTGGACCGCACTTGAAATTATATTTTTACCGCCTAAGCTACTCTCCCCATCCCCCATATCGCTCGCTCTCTCTATTTTCGCCTATACAGCGACTGCTTTGCAGTTCGCCCACTTTCTTTTTCGCCCTCAATTTTCGATATTTCCCGAAATGATTTTTTTGTAAATAAACGTTTTACATATTATATTAATTAACGAAGACGTATAAAGCCTTAAAATGCCATTATATCTCCACACCAGTAGGTAAATGGTCCTCTTTGGCATATAAATTTAAAATATTTTGTTTTGATTACTAAAATTTCGTCTTAATATTTAAAGCAAGACAAATAGTGCAAATGCTAAAAAAAAATACCCCGAGTTAAATGGCACATGCATTAAATATTCCAGTTGACGATGACAATGCTTAATTATTTTTGCTGTTGCGTCAATTAATTCCCTAGCATCTACGCACACACGTCTAATTAGAGCAGAGGTTTCCAACATTTTTATAAACTCGATACCTTTTCGAAGTTAAACAGAATTTCGTGATACACTTAACCAACATTTTTAAATACGGGTATCACGATTTTTTGGGCACTTTCATTCATCAATATTACATTATTATCCACTTATTTTGAGAAAAATGTTGCTCTGATGACGTATCAACATTTCCAAATAGTTTATTTATTTATTTATAATCCCTTTTCACGACATCTCTCATAAGCAATTGCAGCATTCCAGTGTGTCGTGGCACCCAGTTTGGGATCCACCGAAATAGGGTGTCCATTTGACTTTATAACCGTCGTCCGTTGTAAGCATAATAATGAATATCATTACAAAAAATACGAGTGCGTGTGTATATATATATATTTTATACACACACATATCGTACATACAGATATATATATATATATATATATATATATATATATATATATATATATATATATATATATATATATATACATATAATATAATTACTATGCAAAAAAATCCAAAGTTGGAGCACGGAGAGGGACGAGGGCGTTTCATCAGCAACAGAGGCGCGCATCACAAGATACTACTAAGCAATGCAAATTAAAACAAACGATCTCTTTCGCCGGAATGAAATCCCATAAAAATATTTACGGCCGGCAATAGGATATATAACGCGAATCGAAAAGATAAAAAAAGAGAACTTCGCTTTAAAAATAAAACACGAACCGACTCTCAAATAATCCTACTCCGGCGGAAAAAATCCCTCTCTTCGTTCCTTCTTCCCACTCACTCTCCTTCTATCTACCCCTCCCCTACCTACTCCCTCCCCCTCTCTCTCCCCTACCTACTCCCTCCCCCTCTCTCTCCCCTACCTACTCTCTCCCCCTCTATCTCCTGCCTACTCCCTCCCACTCTCTCCCCCACCTACTTCCTCCCCCTTTCTCTAATGCCTACTCCCTCCCCTTCTATCTCCTGCCTACTCCCTCCCACTCTCTCCCCCCCTACCTACTCCCTCCCCCTCTCTCCCCTACCTACTCCCTCCCCCTCTCTCTCCCCTACCTACTCCCTCCCCCTTTCTCTCCTGCCTACTCCCTCCCCTTCTATCTCCTGCCTACTCCCTCCCACTCTCTCCCCCCTACCTACTCCCTCCCCCTTTCTCTCCTGCCTACTCCATCCCACTCTCTCCCCCCCTACCTACTCCCTCCCCCTCTCTCCCCTACCTACTCCCTCCCCCTCTCTCTCCCCTACCTACTCCCTCCCCCTTTCTCTCCTACCTACTCCCTCCCCCTCTCTCCCCTACCTACTCCCTCCCCCTCTCTCTCCCCTACCTACTCCCTCCCCCTTTCTCTCCTGCCTACTCCCTCCCCCTCTATCTCCTACCTACTCCCACTCTCTCCCCCACCTACTCCCTCCCCCTTTCTCTCCTGCCTACTCCCTCCCCTTCTATCTCCTGCCTACTCCCTCCCACTCTCTCCCCCCTACCTACTCCCTCCCCCTTTCTCTCATGCCTACTCCCTCCCCTTCTATCTCCTGCCTACTCCCTCCCCTTCTATCTCCTGCCTACTCCCTCCCCTTCTATCTCCTGCCTACTCCCTCCCACTCTCTCCCCCCTACCTACTCCCTCCCCCTTTCTCTCCTGCCTACTCCCTCCCACTCTCTCCCCCCCTACCTACTCCCTCCCCTCTCTCTCCTACCTGCCCCTCTCTCCCCCAAACCGAATCCATTTCCTTCCCTTTTCGGGCTCAACCCCTTCGACACAAACCACCGAGAATGGGAGGCGCAAGACAACTCCTTTTATTTATGCATTTTACTTTCTCCCGCGCCAACGACGGAAAAGGCTTTTTTTCTGCGATGCGAAAAACCGTCGTGGGCTCCACAAGGCTTTAGGCGTGACAGTACGCGCGTGCTGAATTTTAAGAGGGTGTAAAAGACAGGGGGAGAAAAGGAAGGAAGAGAGGTGAGAGGAGGGAATACAAGGAGCTGGGGAAGAAAAGAGTATGGGAGGAAAATGGACAAAGGAGAGGTTTTTGAAGGAGAATAGAGGAGAAAGGGAGACATGGAGAGTGGAGATATAGAGAAGATGAGGTAGGAGAAAGAGAAAGAGGAAAGAAAGGAGATGGTAGAGGAGAGAGATGGAGAGGAGGGAGGGAGAGTGAGTGAGAAAGAGAGAGGGGGGAAAGGGAAGGAGAGATGGAGGGGAGAGTGACAGAGAGAGGAGAGTAAGAGGAAGAGAGAGAGAGAGAAGAAACATGAAGGAGAAAGGAGAAAGAGAGAAGAAACATGAAGGAGAAAGGAGAAAGAAGGGATGGGAGAGAGAGAGAAAGCAGAAAGAGAGAAAGCAGAAAGGGGGAAGAGTCGAAGAGGAAGGTGGGAAAGGGGGCAGAGGTGGGGGATGTGAGAAATGAGAGAATTGTAGGAATGAGCGGGCGGGAGGTGGGCTACTTAGTGATTCGACGTTCGACTGTTTCACCTCTCCCATTCCCTCTCTCCCCACCCAAGGGAGGAAGAGGGGGAGGGGAGAGGGTTTCAAGCGTCGCACAGCCGGACCCCTCCTCCTCTTTGCCTTTTCCCCTCTCCATTCCCTTAAAAAAAAAAATGTCGCCCGTTCCCCGTTTTCCGCGGCGAGGGAATCTTAACCCCTCTCTCCCGCACTCTCCCAATCTGCAATCCCCCTCAACTTCCCATCCTACTCAAAACAACTACACCCTCCTCCTCCTTCCTTTTCCCATCGGGTTTTCTTAGGAATTCTCGACACGGGAAAACTCTTAGTTTGGGAATCGGTGTAACGCAGTCTCTTCTTCCCCCTCCCACGGTAAATCCACCAGCCCCACCACCCACATCCACCCGTCTCTCCCCCTCCATTTCCTTTATTTAACATTGTATCCTCTATTCTCATTCCCCCTTCCTTCCTCCCCCCCTCTCTCTCTCCGAAGATAATCTCCTCCTATTCCGTCCCTCATCGTCCCCTTTCTACTCTTCAATTCTCCTCTTCTATCCTTCAATTCCTCTCTCTACTTTCAGTTCTCACAAATCCTTACTTCGGTTTTTGCCCAAATCTTATGCATTCATACGATAATACTCATTCGATGTGCATGCCATCGGATTCATTGAGTAAACTGAATTTAAAACATACTTTAAATGAGATCTAAGTTCAAGAACAAGCACATAGAAATCAATAGATTAGCCACAATAAAGGTATGATAAACCATATCCGCATTTAGGCTACAAAGCAGGCGCCTTCAGCGTTGTTTCACCTAAAGCAGACCAGAGAAGTGCTTTTTTAATTTTTGATTTTTTACAGCTTGTTCTTGAATTTTTTTGCCGTAAGACGAGCTCTATAATTCCCCGTTGAGATCTAGGTAGTTAATATTTGAGATAAATACCATTTTCCATGTTTACTTAACATTTATGAAAAGCACAAAGTTATTGCTAACAGATTTTGCATTAAAGAATTTATTCAATCTGTGGAATGTAGACAAAACAGTTTGTGCAGTATGTATATGCACGCGCATACGTGAATATTCATTTTTGCAAACGTAAGTACACCGCTCCCCGGTTATAACGCCGTCGGTTATACCGGGGAATCGGATATACCGCGGGTCTTCCTCCCTGTTTCTTGGAAAGAAAGTCCTGTCGTTGTTTTAGTATGTACTAAAGTAAAAGGAAAATATACTGACGTTTCAAGGAATCGATTAAATAAATTTCTTCTACTCACTGTATATTGTTTTTTTTTATTTAATTTTGTTGTTTGTAGCAAGTATAGAAATTAAAAAAGTGAAAAGTCATGCCCTCGGTTATACCGCGGTTGTCTTATAACGCGGGTCGCAGCTCCTCCCCGATACCCCGCGTTATAACCGGGGAGCGGTGTACACGCATTTTTTTGAGCAATAGAAATCATACATATATTTGTAGAGAAATCACACATATATTAAAGCGTACGCGGAAAATTTCCATTCCGAAAATAACATTCCGCATACCTATTCATATTTCCGTAAAAGCTACACTTGAAAATGTACACATACATATAAATACAAATGGGTTTAGTACAAACGGTTTTCTTAACACTTTCTGCCAAGCGTTTATCGCTTTAGGTCGAGAAAACTTTCAGTTCCTTTCGCTTCGTTTTGGTTTTGTTGGTTGATGGCGGGTGGGTTGGTTTAAAGGGTTTGTTCTAGAACAGCCTCGGCAGTGTGTCGGTATCCGTTAGAGAGAGAAAGTGGCGAGGGTTTTAAGGAATTTCGCCGCACGCTACGCACCCAAAAGTTTAAAAGGTTCTTCCACCCACGCTCGTCTCTCTCTCTCTCTCGCCATCTGTATCCTTCGCCATACGCCTTTTCACGAAACTATAGAGGGAATTAATGATGCGGTTGCGTTGCGTTGTTCGTGTTTTAATCATAATACAAAAGGGAAAGTTGTTGAAACTATTCATGCCTCGAAAACGTTCGCCGAACTGTTTTAGATTCGCTCACAACTTTTCGAGCAACGTCAATGAAATCGGTTGGCGTCGAAAAATTTAATTTCGCCCTTCCGGATTCGAGATTTTGTTGCGAATAATAATTTTAAGCTTCGAAAAACAAAACAATTCAGGCGGTTTATAAAAATCAAGCGATGCCGAGTAGCGTTAATAATATAAAAATTCTCGTCTGTGACTATAATTGGATGCTTTCCAAATTTAAAGTTTTATACGAGCCAACGCTCGTTGCGTTAATGTTTTATATAAGAAATAATGTCTGAACGACAAATGTAGGTTGCTGGAATTTTTAACGGCAACATGTCTCTTGTTTTACACCATAAGATTTGAGAACGGCGGGATCTAAATCGGTTTAATTACTTCCTTAAAGTGTCGTAGCGAGTTGACGAACAGCTGCCTCGGAAAAGCGACCGAGAGGAGAAAGGGATATCGTAGAGGAAAACCACAGACGTAAATTAAGGAAATCACCACCGCACTGCGAACAGTAGTCCTAGGATGTCACAAAGTCCCAAAAAAGTAAGGCCTAAATCGCACGGTACGTCGTATCAGCGCACGGAGCCCGCCAAATTAATATTCGACAACACCTCCACGAAGAAAGGGGAAAAAAAACGATATTCCATCGCGGCGAAAACCAGGCAAAGAGCTCACTCGACGGAGGCTGCGCGACCGCTAATTTGGACCAGAGACGGGAGGTTCGAGTGGAATGAGGTAGGAAGGAGGAGAGAGGAGGGAGGGAGATTGGAGTGGAGAGGAAAGGGAAACTATGCTCCCGCGAATCACTTCTGGTGAACAAACGCGCGTTTGCCTGTGGGAGGGAAGGAAAGGTAAAAAGTAACCAGGATTGGAGGCAGAGAGAAAATGCCGATCGCCCCGGTTAGAGGAATGGATGGTGAGAGGGAGAAAGAGTAAATGCGAGAGAATGAGAAGAGAGGGAGGGAATGGAGAGAGAGAGAAGAGGGAAGAAGAGAAGAGGGAAGAAGAGAAATAAATGGCCGATCATCCTGACTAGAGGAATGATAGATAGGGAGAGAGAGAGAGAAAGAGAATGCGGAAGAAGATAGAGAAAGAAAAATGTCTTCATTGCGAGTTTGAGACTATATAGCCTCCCTTTCTCCTAACAATACAATATATTTGAATGTACAGGATAAAATTGCATAGACTACAGCTAAATTACTAAAATTAGAATAATACAAAGGCTAGTAAGAAATACAATAGTACGTGACAATGTGGAGAGAGAGAGAACGGAAAGGGTGAGAGAAGAGAGAGGTGAAAAGAGAGGTAAGGAGAAGAATGTAAGGTGGAAAGAATGTGAGCTGAAAATGTGCAGGAATAGTACAAGAGAAAATAAGTAACGAAAAGGAAGGCGCAGAGAACGAGGGAGAAACAGAATGGAGAGGGAGAGAAAGAGTGGGAGAAAGAGAGGGAGAAAGAGAGGGAGAAAGAGAGGGAGAAAGAGTGGGAGAAAGAGTGGGAGAAAGAGAGGGAGAAAGAGAGGGAGAAAGAGAGGGAGAAAGAGAGGGAGAAAGAGAGGGAGAAAGAGAGGGAGAGAAAGAGAGAGAGAAAGAGGCAGAGAGCGTATGAGGGCCAATCCGCACGCCGCCGATCTCCTGGCGGTGCCCATGGTAACGAGGCAAAGACGGTTCTGAATGCGGTACACGGATTCCTCTCTGGACCTCACGCCTCCTACCTCCACCTCTCCCTCCCTCCCTCCTCTTCCCCCTCCCCCTCTCTCCATCTCCTTTCTCCCCGTCCGTCCTCACTACTTCAGCCCGTTAACCCACCGGATGTTGAGGATTCGTTGTGGAAAGGATGGGGTGGGTTGGAGTTTTGGAGTGAGGTTTGAATTAGCACTTGCCATTGGATCGATGGCTCGCGTCTTGGCGTCTGAAGCGGCCTCTCTTCCTATCTCCCATCCTCCTCCACGTCTCCCCCCTCCCCCCCTCCCTCTACCCCATCCAACACGCTAATTAATTGCAACGTCCTCTTCCCGTGGTTTCGCTTCGTCTACCTCACAAACCTAGCCGGCCCCATCTCTACCCTTTTATAAATTCCTCCTCCTCTTTTTTTTTTAGGACAAGTATTTCGATTTCTTTTTTGGAATATTTCATCCCTTGCCCCTTTATCCCCTTAATCAAATGAAGGATGCGCGAAAAAACTTTGTAATTTCTTCTTGGGTTAGTGCCAAGTTTGATCAAAAACTATTTAATTACGCTTAGGATGCGCTCGGATAATGACCGACACGGCGAGTGAATATTTAATGGTGATTTTTTTTTCTTAGTTTGTGCACTAAGGACGGCGTCCCGAGTTTAATATGCAACCAAAATTTAGCGTTTAAGACTGAGAAAAGGAAATTTCGTGGAAAGGATCTCTACCTGCTTGGGTTAATTTTTACGAACATTTTTCATTGGAATTACGCTGAAATTTAATTGCTGATGTTTTATTTCAAATCACATCAAATAATGTTAAGAATACCTTTCAGAAAAATTAGCGCGAAAACTGAGAAAATGGAATGATAATAAGAAAATATTTTTTTAAATTTCTTTTAATTTTTTGTTTCAAATATCGTATAAGATAATAAGAAAATATTTTTTAAAATTTCCTTTCATTTTTTGTTTCAAATATCGTATCGCCAATATGACAGATGAAATATTCGCACTGGAGGAAGTATTAAAGAGTTTAAATTTGTAAATTTGCGCTTAATATCTTTATTGAAGAGATTTTTATCTGAGAATAGTTTTATAAATTAATCTCAAGGCTTTAAATTAAATGCATGATTCTCGTCATTATTAGCAACAAAATGGACTAAAATCACCGTCCGTATTAACTCTTCTAAATAAAAAAAAACAAGAAATAATGATCGGAAATAAATTTAGAACGAACGAATAATTACATCACCAAATGGGGAAAAATTACACGCCCATGAGAAGGCGAAATCTTTTACGAAGTATAGAACGGAGGAAAAACGCGACGGCATGACAAGGGGGAGTGGTTCGAATGAAAAATAGAGGGAGGAAGAACAAGTTCTGCGGCGGAGGCTTTCTTGAATGACTAAAATCTTTTCACCATTTCGATGTCTTTTACAACCTTTCCTCCGAATTTTTAATTACTTTTTTCCGCGAACACAAAGGCGACCCAGAAGAAAAATTTGGAAAACTTTCTCCGCGACCGACGGGGAAAGGGGGAAGGCCGCGAACAATTTAACTCCGACAGGGAGAGGTGTGTAGACATGATAATGACGGAAGAAGTCCCAATTGAGCAAAAACCCCGTCGAAGCGAAAGATAAAATTACTCTTAACCGTTCCGGGAATTAAAAGAAAGCGGCCGAAAGCAAAAATAACGGAAAACAAACTCCGGGACCAATCGCGTGCCGGGTTTAATCCATCCAATTCCCTCTTTTTTTTTTAAATCCCTTTTATTTTAGTCATTCGGAAGGAGAAATACAAACTGTCACTTCTCCTCCCGTCCCATTTCAAAAACCGCGTATCTAATATTATAGAGAAGTAAAAAATGGAACATTTCTTTCCTTTTTCACTCCCTCTAGTCACCGCCGAAAGAAAAAAACGCGGCGATTGTCTTATTTTTTTAAAGTCCACCACCGAAATTTCGCAGGAGTGCCAACCGTAAAATTCCAAACGCACAACACTTTCCTTTATGCCACTCCACCTTCCTTCATTTGTGGTAACTTTACGATCTGGCAAAATGAAGGGAACGAAGCGAGCACTGCGAAAGAGAGAGAGAGAGAGAGAGAGAGAGAGAGAGCGGGGGAAGAGAAATGGAAAAGGAATCATACCGTCGAATTCGGACAAACGAATTTTGCAAACCTTTGAAGTGCTAGGAGTCGTTCGAGTAAGGCAAAATGGCGAATTTCTTTCTTTCTCTCTCTCTCTCTCCTTCAGCCTGGGGATTTTATTTCGTAAAAGGTTTTTCAGCTGAACGTGAAAAGTTTGCGAATTTCTCCTTCTCGATAAGGATACGATAAGGGTGTGCGTGTGGTGGGGAGGGGGGGATGCGTTCGAGGGAGGTAAAGGATGGTTGGAGGACATTTTCAAAGGATTTTGAAAAAATAAATAAAGATCTTCGACGCGGGGCTCTTCATTTAAAGAGAGATGTGGTCGGCTCGTTCCAGAGCAAGAGATTTAAGGAAAGCTTTTCGTCTTTATCCGAGTATTGTTATCATAAAAAACGCCGAGCCTGAGAACACAAAGGTCGTCGTTAAATTTGAATCACTTAAATTTTGGACACAACGAATAGTCACGAAAACAGTTTCGAGGAGCATTTCTGCACCGTTTCGTGCGAATGCGAGTTTCGGCTTTAAAGCGAATTAGGAATAAAACTATTTTTTTAAATCGCATTGCGTCTACGTAAGGTCCTTATCTATGAGGATGATAAACGACGTGTTTTCTAAAATGGGAAGTAACGCAAAATTAGAGCTGGATTAACGCGAAACAGGCTGGAATGTGAAGCAAAAGATTTAGCAGGAGCTGCAACTGCTCGTGCATCATTTCCTGTGTTTGATCCAATTATAATCCGTTTCAAATTCTCGGAAACGCATTTTTCTGGATTTTCACGATATGTTTTGAGAAAAATTCAGCGATGGTAACTTTGGTACGCGTTCAAAATTAAACACTGAATGACAAATCGAACCAAACGAGAATGTAGAACCTCGAATATCGAATCCCTATCCTCATGAACTGCTATGCTAAGGAAACAGCGTGCACTAAAATTATATCTGGAAAAATTACCGTCAATCAGGTTCCGAAACATCATAGGACAGAGATATCAAATTATGATTATTTCAGGTATTTTTCATTTTTTTCGTGAAAACAGCCAACATAAATTATTTGAAGTGCAAACATAAGCTTTTATTCGAACTCTAAATGCCTCAGGCACCCAGATAATTATCTAACTCCCATTTTTGCAATAAAATTTGTAAACCATTCTCTTAAATATAGAATACGCTCGTTACTATAGTAATAACAAGATGGCAGAGGGAGGACGATACAAGAACCATGAACTTAGGTTAAGATTTTCGCTTTCCACGACGACAATCTCCAGACAGCACGACGGCGACAGTACATTTTTTAAAGGTTAATAACAACGTAATCTCGCTAGTTAAATGCCTCGGAAAAACCTATTAGCGCTTCATCACCAGTTTCTCGTGTCCGCCCTTCCGAAAAAGAAATAGCGACGAAAATTTTAGATTAAAATAAAAGGATCCGTAACTTCTTCCCTCCATAAAAAGAAAAAAGAACGCGAGCGTCTTGATGAATTCTCCGCCGAGGATTTGCGGAGCCATAAATTCATATTTAACGCCTTATACGAAAAAGCGTAATCTCGGGAGAGAGAGAGAGAGAGAGAGAGAGAGAAGACGATCCTCATTAGAAATTTAAAAGCATTTTCGAAAATAAAAAGAAAACCCGAATCGTTTCGCGTATATCGCGCGGCGCGGCCGTGACGTAAAAAAATGACGAGGAAAACAACAAAAAAAAACGCTCGTCGGGCGTAGCGATTTTTTAATGCACAGTCGAAAAGTCGCTAATGTCTTGGGCGGCCGGCCGCGATAACGCCGGGAAAATTACCGTTCTCGATTTTTATCTCTTCCGCGCGTTCTTTTTTTCCCTCCTCCTCCTTCTCCTGGGGGAGATGCTGCAACCACAAACTCCGGGGAATGCAAACAGAGCTCCGCTAAAGCCTTTAAATTAAAATGGTTTGGAGAGAGAGAGGGGGAGGGGAGGGGGAGGGTGGAGGAGGGGACTGAAGAGAGGGAGGGGGGGGAATGTTTGGAGTGGGGTGAAAAGACTGAAAGGGGAAGAAGGCCTTAGGAGTTTGGGATATGTAAAGAGGGAGAGGATAAAGAGGATACGAAGGACGGAGAGAGAGAGGGGGAGGGGGGGGAGTGGGAGAGAGAAGGAGGGAAAGAGAGGGAGGGATATGGAAGTTTATGAGAGGGAAAAGCAAAGGGTGGGAGGGGGGAAGGGGTGGGAGGAGGAACGAGATTGAAAAGAGAGCAGGGATGGAAAGTGGGAAAAGTAAGGAAGGGAGGGTGGGAGGGGGGAGAGAATATAGAGAGGTGGGGGGCGAAAAAGAGAGGAAGAGGGAAAGTAACGCGATACGCGAGGCGGAGGAGGAAGAAGAAGAGGAAGAGAGAGGCTTAAAATGAGGAGGAGGATGGGAAAGGGGGAGGAGGAGGCGCATAATGGAGGGCAAAGAAAAGGGAAGAATGCGGGGGGAGGGCGGAATCAAGGGGTCGATCAATATTCGAGATAGATAGGCGGATAAACGTCTTTATTCGACGAGAGATTTGGGATTATAAGCTCAACTAATGCGCCTAATCTCAAGAGCTAAGTAATAACATTAACTGCACGAGTGTATAAATTTAAAGATGCCCTGCAAGAGGCGATATGCACAAAAAACACGAGCGGAGGTTGCACCAAACTCATAAACACATAACTAGACACCTTAATTTAATAGTGCGGCATTACTGAATGCTCATTTTGGTCTTATAATACTAATTTAAGCCTACAAACTCTCTTAAAAGAATGGGAACTTTGAAGTTGTTGTATGCTAAAAGTAAAAAAATGAAATATATAGAATAAAGACATCAACAACGAAGTACCAGCTCGACCCCACTACAAGAGTACTGAGAAACTTTCCCTCTTTTATCAAAATTTCTATTTACATCCCTAACGTAAACATATTGACTACTGTAGAGCGTGTATATGAGAACAAATACATTACCGCAACATTGCTCATAAACGCAGCATAGTACTCCCATGAATATAAAGCGGAACAATAAAGCGAGGCAGAGAAAAACACGAAGAAAATATATCGGGCGGAAAAGAGAAAGTTTGGCAAATGAACGAAAGTAGCAGGAGGATCAGAAAGAGAGATAGGAAAAGCGAGAGAGAGAAAAAAATGCAATAAAAATATAAGGGATTAAAACAGAACGGAAAAAATGGCACGCACACGAACATATATAACGGAAAAAATCTCAATGAAAGTGAGGGAGAAAGGAGGGAAGAGAAACTGAAGGACGAAAACAAGAGAGGTTTTTTCTTTTGTGCGCGTAGAAAACGTAAAGAAAGGTGTTTAAAAAAATTGAACGGTAGGAGAACAAGCGTTTCGACGCTAGAGAGGTAGGAAAAGGGGAGGGAGGAGAAGAAGTGAGGAGGGAGGGAGAAAGGAGGGAGAAAGGAAGAGATGAGAGGTGAGCACGGATGGGGGGGGGAGTAATAGTAAGTAGTATGAGAAGATGGAATGGATAAAAGCGCCGTTTGCCACAAAGGAGATTCGATAACATCATTCGATACCCATTACTGTAATTAGCGTCCGCGAGCGAGAGAGAGAGAGAGGAGAGAGAGAGGGGTGTGGAGGGTTTTGAGGAGTAGACGGAAAGAAAAACTTTCAATGAAAAAAGGACGCAAAACGAGAGATGGAGGATAGAGTAAGAGAAAGAATGTGTGTGTGTGTGTAGAGAGAGAGATTCCTGCTTGATTGTGTGTATAGAGGCAAAAAGAATGGCTAAAGTACTGTGTGAGAGGGAGAGAGAGAGATGAGAGAGGAAGAGGAAAGGTTGGAGGAGAGGAGAAGGAGAGGAGAGAGCGTGGAAGAGTCGGATTAATAAAAAAGGGGTTGCCGGGGGAACATAAAAGAATTCGCCAGGTGTGTGCACGTGTATACAAGCGCTCGCGAGCGCCTGTAATTTTTTTCCGGGTCCTGGAGCCCACGTCACAATGGATGCAAAATGGCTACGTCTTTTCAATCCTATTAGGGCGTTTTTTTTTTCATTCCGAAAGACGTAACCGTAACAACCGTGGATAAAAATGTCCGCCCCTCGCTGTATACTAGCCATCACGTTATAATGCGTTCAATTTTTGCGCGAATGGAGACGCTTAAAACCTCCTTTTATCCGAGAGCGGAATTGTTGTGACTATCTAACCGAAAATGCAATCCCGGCGTCGAAATGGCGTTTATACGATAAGAGTTATTTTTTGTATAGTACTCCTAATTCCCATTCGTTAGTTGGGAGCATCCAATGCTGATGATCAAGAGAAGCCTTTCAGCTATAAAACGTTTTAATGAAAGAGACGCGTAATAAAGCAGCATTCCCCAGAGGCAATACACTGATATTTGATTATAAAATATCGTTTGTTCAAACGTTTTATGGTTAGCTGATCTTTATCGTCGACTGCGTTCCAGCCATAAGGTGAGATCAATAGTTCAATTTTGGAATAATTCATATTTGAATTAAACTCCCAGCATGTTTAGAGTGCTGTGTATTGTGTATTGTGGCGGTGAAGGTTTATTGATCCAATTTTCTTGCATAGTTTGCTTATATCGATCTTTATCGTCCGAGATGAAGTAGGCAAAGAATGATGCTTGGAGAGCTAAGTCATCGGGAAATTGCATAATGTACACACATTTCTAAGTTGTGTTCCGCATAAAAAACTTATAGGTTTCTCTAATTCTGCTTATTTCGAAAGTGTTTTTTTCAGATTTGCAACGGACACTGAGGCATATTGAATTTTAATCCATGATGTTTTAAGGAATAATTTGCGTCTCGTAATTGTGAATTGAAACGCTTTTTATGCACCTTAATCCAACGCAGTGAAACCTTACTCTGATGTATTGTTCGAAGCCCACGAATAATATTAGTCTACCGATTTTATCGGATGATAATGGAGCTCGACAAAAATAGAAAAGCTGGCAGGGAGAAAATAATATATGGACCCTCCCCTTCAGAACATCCACTTATCTATGCTTTACCCTCGCACACACCCAGCATAATCCTCCGAAGGATTCTCCTAACCCCGTCGACAAAAGGCAGCTACCGGGTAGACAGCTAAAAAAAAACCCAAAGAGAAATAACATTACCGTTTCATACTCCAGTAATTGACTATCCTAGATTATCAACGATCCCATCTCGGCACGTATGAATCAGTAGACTGTGAAAGCAACACGTTTCTCCAAAAACGCTACGTATCGTACTTCCAATAAAAAAAGATTCAGGCAACGCAGGCGGCCCACTGCGTATGTCACACGCATCCACCCGGCCCACGGATGGATCCTCCTCTTTCCTTTCCAATCTATGGAAACCCTCATCCTCCTCCATTCTCCCCCTTCCAACCTTCCCCTTTGATATTGCTACTTGGTCCCCATCACCCCTAGCACGAGTCCTCCTCCTTTTTTTAATACACATCTCCCCGTGCGAGATAATATCCGGAGATGTACCAGCTGCCAGGCATTGCGCCCCAGTATCCATCAACTCGACACAAGACTGTTCCAGACCCCCGGTGGGCTACTGGATAATACGAATCTTCTCTCTCTCTCACTCTAAGGGTCTCATCCCTTTCAGCTCCGCCGCCCTCCCACAAGCGGATTCCTCAGATAAGATCCAAACCCAATTTCGCCTTCCAAGGCGTCCTCTGCACGTATCGTCGCGTTACGACGACCGTCGTCGGGGGCGAAAAACAGACCAAGTCACGGGCAAAAACATTCGGAGAATGAGTGTTGCAAAGCTATATGCCCGATATACACGTTTCATCATCTCCCAAGTATTACCAAATGTATACAATGGATGTGTAAAGTCGGTTAGAGAAATAGGAGATTACAGTAGCTTTAAATCTTACTTCAGAATTGAATTTATAAAAATATTTTTGCCAACAACAACTAAAACCTATCATAAATAAAGTGTAGTTACATATGCTTCAAAACTTAACCAGCGGTGTGCGATTGTTTTGCCTATAAATACGCATGAAACTGAATAAAATCAAACATGCAGAAATATTAACACGCTCGTAAAGGGTTGATTTCTGTGGAAGTATTCTAGAAAAGTCTCTTTTCAAAGTTTTTATTACGGCATAATTGGGTATTTTGACTTTATGAATAATTATTAAGGGTTTGAAATGGGGATTGATCAGTAGCGTAGCTACCATATAGCAAGAGTAGGCAATGCCCAAGGGCCCTCGAACAAATGGGGCCCCACGAGCGAAGGACAACGATTAGTTCTCAAGAGGGCCCCCACCACAGAGAAAAATAAACACCAATAAAATATACATAAAAAAATCTTTTTACTAAAATATTTCCGCTTAGGGAGCCCATCAGCGATTCTTGCCTAGGGTCCCGAAACCTCTATCTACGCTACTGGGATTGATATAGTCGTCTTGTCCCCAGCAACAACACAATGGAGACAGTTATTGCCGTCTCGTCTAAGAAAATGTTGGACAAACGTAAAAGATTCTTTTGGGAATGTTAAGCGAGGCATTCCATAAAATCGTTACGTGACATGTGACAGAGAGGCTTCTCTACCTGAAGATTACTTTTAATGTTGACATTCCTTCCCTTCTCCCTCCCCCCTTCTCCCTCCCCCCTTCTCTTTCCCCTGGTACACGCACCTCACCCTTATATCTCCCAATACAACACCATCACTCGGCCTTCTACTATCTCCTTCCCTCGCGTTCTCCAAAACGCTCTCTTTCTTCCTCTCTCTCTCTCTCCTCACCTCCCTAGCTCTCTCTCTCTTCACCTCCTTCCATCACCTGCTCTCCCTCTTCCGCCGCCTCAACAACTTTATCATCCTCCCCATCCATCGCCTTTCCCGCCCGCACGCGCTTAAAAACGTCGATACATCACTGTGCCTGCGGTTGCCTCTTAAGAAGTCCGCTCCTGCTTCCCACCATCGGCACTCATCTCCTCTTCTTCTTCTCCCATCTCTTCTCTTTCTCTCCCCTCTCCCTCGCTCTCTCTCTCTCTTTTCCAAGCAAGAGGCCCTCGGAATGAAAATTGACCCGTAAAGCCTTTTATGATAAACTCGAAAAACTCCATATTATAAATAGAATCTAGGGAAAATACGCTGTCTTACTAGAGAGCGTCTTCGGGCTTATCTTCGCTCTCCGACTTCACATGTGGGGTCTTGTTTGTGCTCGTGTGCTCGTGTTTATATATAAACACACATATACGTGTATCTGTGTACGCAGAGATGCGTACGCATATGGATTTCTTCCATAACGTTTTCCCATTCACCCCGAGGATATCTATATCGGCTCCCCTCCTTGAAAATATAAGTTTCTCATTTTCTTTCTCGTCCGTCTTCATATATACTCCTTTCCCTCCGGCACATCCCTCTAAGCCTCTCTACCCTTCCCACCTTTTGAACATACACCATCGCTAAGCACATGCTAAAAAGTTCAACCGCGAACCGTACCTCAAGCCTTTTGAATTTCACTCTACTCTTCGACTCCCGCGCTCTCATTCCTCGTCCTCCATTCTGGCCCGCCATCTTTCTCGCCGCTCATTTCTTCGGCCCTACCCCTCTCTGCAAATCCGAATATTCCTTCCCATATTTTCGGTTCTTCTCTAGAGTTACGTCTCCATCCTGGAACTTTCTGCTGGACCGTTTCCACTCCGGTTTGATCACCTTTGGTTTACGTCACAATCGATCAACGCCGAATCTTGTATGCGACGTTCTAAGAGTTCACTTACTACAATTTTGTCAGTCGTGAAAACTTTTTCAACCGATTTAAACGAAGTTCATCTTCTACATTTCTGGAAATTTATTACATAAGCAGAATCGAATGTGACGGTACGGTGTACTTGAAATAAAAAATTCATATTCTGAACTTGTGACGCTACATCAGAGGTTGCCGAGCGCCAACTTGCATCCTGGAATATCAAGCGAGCACCACTGTATTTCTGAAACAAAAGAATGATCACGAAAAATCAAACCAACCAATCAAAGCTATTCTTAATGATCTTGGATACGTTTAGAAAGAAAGCAACCGAGTAAATTAAGTTATTGGTTCCAATAAATGAAATGTTAAGCAACGTAGAAGAGCACAGTCAGGCTGTCATAGAGCACCATCAGGCTTCCAAAGAGCACAGCCGTGCTCGCGAGCACCAGGTTGGGAACCCCTGCGTTACACATGATGCCTAAGTTTCAACTGTCCGAGTGAATGTTTCGCGACTGCTCAGTCGGACATGAAACGCTTGCTCAGCATTAGCTCATCCTAGAGTTTTTGCAACTCAAGTTCAGAACTACGTCCTTAACTAACAAAAACTATACTTAACTATCCGTGCTCGTACGCCGCACCCACAATTACTAAAAACGGCAAACTATTTACTCCTTTTTCCTTCCATCTCACATTTCAAACACAAGAAGGCATTCTCCTTCTCTCCCTTCTCTCTCATTCCAGTTCTCTTTTGTCTACTTCTCCTACTTATATATCCTTAAAAACCTCTCTCCGTTTCCCCTTCTCCAGGCCTCAGGTTTCCAAAACCAAGGAGAGAGGAGACGCGATAGAGAAAACGAAACAGGAGCGGAAGAGGAGACCTTTGAAAATTTTCCCCTCGTCTCCATCGCGTCTTGGAAGGGAATAGGAGGATGAATTGGAGAGTAGAGAGAGCGTGGAATAGGAGGGAGGGGGAAAGGAAATTTCCATCCTTTGTTCACAAATGCATCTCCTCCACCCCCCTCCCAAACTCACCATCCACTTCCTCCCCCACCCCCCTCACATTTTACTACCATATCGCTTCTCCGTCCAGACTTCTCGTCCTTCCATCTCCCCTTCTATCCTTCTTTCCCTCCTCCCCCTTAAAATTTAGATTCCTACTGGATGATCTTCTCTCGAATGACTCATGTTTATTCATTCAACTACCCCTCTCTCTCTCTTCTATCTATAATTCCCTTCCTCTCATTGTCAGTTCATATCCATATATATATATATATATATATATATATATATATATATATATATATATATATATATATATATATCCCTTCCAACTGCCTCAGTTCACTGCCTCAAAGTCGGCGGAAGGGTGTAAACGGAGGCTAAAGGGCGAAGAACAGTGGTGTCCTCGGACACCGGTAGGTTCAACCATGCTGTGAAGTCTTTCTGCAATATCTCCGGCCAAAGTGAAAGAGGTACTCACCAACCCGCTCTGGGCCAGCGTGGTGTTTTAAGGCCCACAATCCCCCCATGACATGTACACCCATAAAAAACGGCCCTCATTCTCCGGAGGCTGGATTGCCTCTGACCGTGGCAGTGGTCAGGAACAAGGCAGGAAGGCAGAGGGTGCTAAGAATCCCCGGAGGTTAAACGCCCACTGCCACTCTTTCTCATCCTTACCCAATTCCTTTAACCTCAACCTAACTACCTTTAACTGCCGGACTTTGTCCAGTGAAGATAAACTTCAAGAGCTCCAAGAACAACTGGAGAAGATCAAGTGGGACATTTTAGGACTTAGTGAGGTGAGAAGAAAAGGTGAAGGCCTATTGGAGTTGAAGAGTGGAGATATTTTTTATTACAGGGGAACTGACACAGGAAGAACAGGAGGTGTTGGATTCATCATCAACAAAAAATTGAAGAATAATATCGTGGAAATGGAAAGTTCATCCGAGCGGGCAGCTAGACTAGTGCTTCAAATAAATAAAAGATATCAACTTCAAATAGTCCAAGTTTATGCACCAACGTCATCATACTCGGATGAGGAAGTGGAAGATTTTTACCAAGAAGTTGGAGAACTGCACGACAAAGGAAGCTGCCATCTAAAAGTGGTCATGGGTGATTTCAATGCCAAGGTAGGAGAACAAAAGGAAGACGACAGCGCAGTTGGAAAATGGGGCTATGGAGACAGAAATGAACGAGGGGACCGCCTTGTAGACTTTGCTGAATGTACTAGTCTATATATAATGAACACTTTCTTCAAAAAGAATCCCAATAGAAAATGGACCTGGAAAGGACCCAATGGTACCAAAAACGAAATTGACTACATACTAGTAAATAAGAAGCAATTGGCTGAAGACTGCTCCGTCCTCAACCAGTTTAAAACTGGAAGCGACCATCGCTTGGTAAGATGCAGAATAAAATTCAACTCAAAGTTAGAAAGACAGAAGCTTATAAAGAAGAAGCCTAAGTCTATTATCAACACGCAGGTGCTAAAAGAACGAAAAGAAGAATTTCAACTCCAACTGAAAAATCGATTCAGTGCACTGGAAGACCAAGAAGTTGAATCCCAATTTATAGAGATACTCAAGGAAACTGCTGAAGAAATAGGCGGAACAGTTAAAACAAAGCCAGAGAAAAAGTTGACTGAAAAAACAAGACTGCTGATGGAAAAAAGAAGGAAAATGTTAATTACTAATGATCCTAAAGAAATGATCCATTTTGCAGAACTAAACAAAACTATAAGGAAGTGCATCAAGGAAGATGTGAAAAAATATAATTATGAACTAATCGAGAAAGCCATAGAAAACAATAGAAGTTACAAGAAAATGAAGCAACATCTCTCGATCGGAAAGAGACAGCTGGTGGCCTTGATGCTAGAAGACGGCTCCATAACCCATAGTAGGAAACTCATCCTGAAACGGGTACAAGAATTTTACACCAAGCTGTATGAGGATCCTCTAGGAAATGATGAAGTAAATGATGATGCAAACATGCCCACCGAAGAGGTCCCAGGTATCCTTCCGGAAGAGGTGAGACACGCAATCAGAAGTATGAAGAATGGAAAAGCATCTGGAATGGATGGTATCACAGCGGAAGTATTCAAAGCAATGGGGAATCATACGGAAACAATTCTCGCTAAGATTTTTAATTCCTGTCTGAGGAAGAAAAAGATACCAGAAACATGGAACCACGCATGTATTATCCTTCTGCACAAGAAAGGTTCCAAAGAAGACTTGAATAACCACAGACCGATCAGCCTACTCCCAACAGTCTACAAAATATTCACCAAAATACTCACTATGCGCCTTCAAAACCATCTTGATGCTGCCCAACCCAGAGAGCAAGCTGGATTTCGCAGTGGGTATAGCACGATGGACCACATCCAAGTCGTGAGAGAGGTAATCAGTCGGACCAACGAGTATGAATTACCTCTATGTATGTGCTTTATCGACTACGAGAAAGCATTCGACTCTGTCCGAACTTCGTCGGTGTTACGGGCACTAAAGAAACAAGGAGTAGAAGAAACGTACATAACTTTGATCAAGAATATCTACGAAAATGCGACAACATCTGTCCAGCTGCATGAAGAGACGAGTGCCTTTAAGGCCGAAAAGGGAGTGAGACAAGGAGATACTATGTCCCCTAAGTTATTTACAGCAGCTCTAGAGGAAGTATTCAAAAGGCTAGACTGGGAGGAAAAAGGCATAAAGGTAAATGGAGAATATCTGAGTCACCTGCGCTTTGCAGATGATATCATACTGTTCGCAGGGAGCCCAGAAGAGCTCCTTAGAAGAACTGAAGAGCTTGAGCAAGCAAGCCGAGAAGCTGGACTTAAGATGAATCTTAATAAATCAAAGGTTATGTACAACTCCTTCACAAATTCTGAGAAGATACATATCAACGGAGCAGAACTTGGAGAAGTAACCAGCTATGTTTACTTAGGTCAACTCATCACTACTGATGGTTCGCTTCTTGGAGAAATCAACCGGAGAGTGAAGATGGCATGGAGTGCATTTGGCAAGAATGCGAACATCTTTAAATCAAATATTCCAGTCTTCCTAAAAAGGAGACTGTATGACCAATGTGTTCTGCCTGTTCTGACATATGGTTGTGAAACATGGAC
The DNA here is from genome assembly GCA_036926305.1 of Uropetala carovei. Classification (NCBI taxonomy): domain Eukaryota; kingdom Metazoa; phylum Arthropoda; class Insecta; order Odonata; family Petaluridae; genus Uropetala; species Uropetala carovei. Next base: position 9,776,460 of record JAXCHB010000325.1, read on the forward strand.
CATGAATGCCAGAATGATACAGCGCCTGCAAACAACACAGAGGGGCATGGAGAGATGCATGTTAGGGATCACCCGAAGAGACCGCAAGAGGAACGACTGGGTAAGAAAGAAGACGGGAGTCTGTGACGTGATTAGAAGAGTGAAGGTGTTAAAATGGCAGTGGGCAGGCCACATTGCTAGAAGAAATGACCAGCGTTGGACGTCCAGTGTCATCGAATGGATCCCAAGAAACATCAAGAGACCGAAAAGAAGACCGAAAGACAGGTGGGACAGAGAGCTTGTTAAGTTCTTGGGGCAAACTTGGAGGAGGGAGGCAGTTGACAGGGAAAACTGGAAGAGTCTGGGGGAGGCCTTCGTCCGTCAGTGGACTGAAAAAGGCTGATGATGATGATGATGATATATATATATATATATATATATATATATATATATATATATATTGAAGGAAACCCAGTGAGCACTTACCAGAAGGAGAGCTGCTGGGATGTTGGAAAGACACATTTGAAAAGTTATTGGAGCTTTCAGGATGATCCCTTCGTTAGCACAAGTCTCTCTTGTGCTTACGAAGGGATCATCCCGAAAGCTCCAATAACTTCTACAAATGTGTCCCTCAAACACCACAGCGGCTCTCCTTCCGGTAAGTGCTCACTGGGTTTCCTTCAACACCTAGTTGCCCTAAATATATATATATATATATGGGTGTGTGTGTATATATAATACCAGTGTACATAGTTACCTATATATGCATGTACGTAAACGCAAGCAAATATTCCTTCTTTTCCTTTCCCTTTTCTATTCACTCTTCACTAAATCCCCAAGGGCCACATTGAAACTCACCACAAGCTGAATATTGGGACGGTGGAGAGAAAAGAGAAAATACAGATCCGGACGTGAATTTTCGGGGAAAAGAAAATCCTACTAACTTCGCATATCATTTGCTCTCAGTCCGATTTCTCCATCTTTGCTTCCTTCTGCCTTTGCGACGTAAGGTGACTTTTTTGTGCGGATCCGTTCGGTTATTTTTGGATACAGCGGTATGAATATCACGAAGAAGTGAGGCTCCTTGTCCGTTTATGAAGATAGTTACTAATGGTTCTTTTCTGGATAGCCTAGGTCAGGGATGGCAAATACGTGGCACGTGTGCCAGAAATGGCACGCAAGCGTTTTTACTTGGCACGCATAAGCTTGTGTTTTCTGTATAAAATATGAAGTTTCTTAGAGAAGGAGTAAACTAGTGGCACACGAATAAAGATTCTGATGGCACACGACTCTAAAATCATTTGCCATCCCTGGCCTAGGTTTTAAAAGAAATGTTAAAACGAACGAAGATTGGCCCCCTAAATCCAAGGAATATATGTGAGCATATGACATTGAAATATTTTTCGCATTATCATCCAATCGAAAATATATTTTTTAAATGAACATTTATTTTAAAAGACTTTTAAAAACCCGCAGTTTAATTTACAGTTATCTAGGAAATTCTTTAAAAAGTTATCGCTCTCCCGCAAGTAATACCACGATTACTTAATATCAGGCTTGAAGAAGGAATGAAAAAGAAACATGTAAGAATGTTAGCGTTTACCTTATTGCGTGTATATAGGTAAATGTACACTAACTCACCATTCATATTTATTTATATTGAATTTTTACGAACACGATGTCACAAAGGAAAAGCCCTCGCAAAAAGAAGAGAAAGAGCTGACGCAGGTAAAGCCTGCAAAGAAGTGAGGCAATCCAATCGGAATAAGGCTGCGGGATGGAGGGGAGGCTGGGGAGATGTGGGGGGGGGGAGAGGGGGGGAGATGTAAAGGGATTGATGGGGAGGGAGAGGTGAAAGGGGAGGGGTCAGGAGGAGATGATGGGTAGCGATGGGGGCAGGGAGTGGGGGGCGGAAACGGGACAGGAGAAGAGCCTCGTTGCGCGCGGGGCGGACGACCAAAGGGAGAGACGGAGAGAAAAAGAGAGAGAGAAAAAAGGATTTCGGGAGAGATGTAAAAATCCCCGTGGCATGGTCACGTGTTAGATGGCTCTCGTTTCCAGTTTCCGTTTACAGGTCGTGGGTGGGCGGGGCAGGGGGAGGTTGGGGGAGAGGGGGGGGGGGAGGAAAGGGTGTTTCGAGGGGGCGGAGGGAGGGCGGGATGAAGGGGATGTTGCACAAAGGATGGGGTAAGGGAAAAGGAAACCAAGATAATGAGGCCAATTTTCGGGAGGAGAACCAAAACCTCCCTCTCTCCAGGGTGAGGGGGAGTTTGTAGGGAGAAAGATAAGAGGGAGAGAGAAGAGGGAGGGAGGGAGAGAGGAGGAGAGGGAGAGAGAAAGGAGACGGCTGACAGAAGCTAGGAAAGAGATACTGAACGACAGAGAGAGAACGAGAGAAGAATAAGCCGCTGTAGAGATAGCTAAAAAGAATACCCTCCTACGTATAATTAGGCCTTGGTTTCGATTCCCTCCACGAAATCTGACTAGTCTTTGTAAAACAGTTTCGATGCTGATTATTAAAAAATTATTACTATAAACTTTTGCCAAGTCTCGATTACGAAAATAAATTATTTCATACACAGGCAAAAATGGTAGTGCGAAAAGAGAGAGAAAGGAAAGGGGCATCAAATGCAAGAAGTAAAAGGACTTATCGAGGGAGAGTGAATAGGCAAATCAAAGGTATTAGCAGTTCAGACGCGGAGCGAGTAAAGTCTCGAATGATCAGCGCCGCATCGATACGCAATTAATTCCAGATGCAAAATGCTCTCGTTGCCCGCCCTCTCATTCATTCGTTTACGCTCCTTTTAAAATTTGAAATGGAGAACTCTTCACTGTCGTTGCCTCTTAAAACGATTTCCTTTTTTTTAGACTTTTTTAACCAATTCCCAGAAGAAACCGCGATTCTAAAAAAAAATAAAATAGAATTGCCGTATATTCTTTCTGATATAATGAGGGCTTAGAAAGAAACGAGATGGACGGTTCGCTATTCAGTATAAAAGAATATCCTCTTTCTACTTGGATTTCAAGTGAAGACAGGTCCAAAATTATTCCAAGCAAATGCGAAAGAACGGATTATTTAATTAACGCAAAGAAAGTTTATTACATATAATTCTCGACTTTACGGACTCAAGAAAAGAGAGAAGTAATTGTAAGCGGCAAAGCATTGGCTGTTATAGTCGCAAAAATTAAGCACCCGTACGTTGAATGTGAATTCCTTATTAGTAAAAACTACGCTCCCCAAGTTATGAGCAAATATAAATAAAAACTCCCAGTCTAAAGAATAACCACTAGGACTAATTTGTTTTTTCCTAATTAAATGGAAGATATCTCACCATAGCAACGAGGACGATGGAACGCGAATATCCTCGAAACTGAATGGTTGAATAAAAACGACTAATTAAACACGCCGAGTGGACCAAAAAAAAACAACTTCTGGAAAGCAATGACGGACTCTCGGCTCGACAATTATCAGTTTAATTAATTAAAAGAGATTGTTTTGATTTTCAATTACTACTCATAAAAGATATAAAAAAATAAAGAACGGAATATTTTCAAAAGGGTTTCTTCTTCCTACGTCGAGCTTTTTCAGCGGTTGGATCTACTTAAAAAAAACAAATAAAACAAAACCATCTTCCCTTTTTTATTTTCAGACGAAAACCTTTTTTGCCATTGTCCACATTAAAGAACTTTTGCTTCCTCTCGTTCAAAAAAAAAAAAAAAAAACGAACTAAGTTGGTAGCTTTAGCCAGGAGCGAGCAGCGAACACAAAATGTCCTTTTCTGTTACCTCTTTTTCCCTCTGTCTATTTAAACTCGGTTCGTTCGGCACAGCCACTTCGTTGGTGGCGAGCTTAAAAGCCCCATATACCCCTTTCCCACCCTACACCCTCCCTCCCCCCCCTTTCCCTACCGTCACTACATCTCTGCTCGGCCGGGGTAAAGAACGGTCTCTTAAACACAAAGCCGACACAAAGATCGATTCGCATTTTGTAAAGGCGGGATTCTATCAAAAGGTGCTTTTTCGCTGTTCATTTTTTTCTGGCGCGCCACGGCCGAGCAACTACGGCGATTGCGGTACTGTAATACGCCGAGTACCGTGGAGATTTAATCATTCTAGGAGGCAGCACTTTTCAAAATTCCATCTGATTTTTTTTAGGGAATCGTTATATTCCGAGCGAGCTCTGAAAATATCTCGGAAATCCTTCAGATGGCTTAAATGGCATTGTAACCAGTAAAAGAGCTTTCCTTAGAATCGGGAAGGAGGCAAATGGAAAATATATTAAAATTTATGTACATCAAATGGTATTAGATTATCAGATAAATAAGCTGTTTTTGGCACAAGATAATGTTGGCTGCTACACAAGCGTTCCGACCGATCACAAGCAAAATAAGTACAATAAAAATTAACAAAAACAGAAATCCTTGCACCAAAACAGGAGGTGGCCAGGTCATGGCCAGGTCATAACACTTCCAAATCGTCTTAACACAAGCAGAGTTAATCTAAAGTCGAAAAAACTTCACTGCAGAAGAAACGACAAAATTTTTAAGAGCACAATAGAATACGGTCTTAAGACGACCGATAGGCCCAATTAAGCGTTAATTTTTCGATTTAACACCTCTTTTATGACCAACAAGACTGCCGAAGAAGCATACGACACTTACAAATCGTAATTACAGTCCCGAGAACGATACCAAATTTTTTAAAAATATTTAAGGACACTTGAACGAAATTCCTCGCTCACTTTTTTGTGGGATACACGGCAGACGCGGTGTCGGCAGGCGACAAAACTCCACGTCTTTTTTATTTTAAGAGACAGGATGGAGAGAGAGAGAGAGAGGGAGTGGGGAGGATAATTGCGGCCAGAAGATACGAGGAATAAAAATATCTCCGGAGTCGAAACAAAAAGGGACAAATGAGTTCTACGCTGCACACACCAAAAGGCGAGAGCGATATGGAAATTCCTAGCACGTTCAAAAAGCACTGTTTCCCCGGGATAACGATTATCACTCTCCCGGTTCACATCCCGCACCTCCCCCCCACCCCACCCCCTTCCTCCCCCTCTCTCTCTCTCTGCTGCAGCGCGGGAGACTCCCCGAGTGCTTCCGGTGAGGCGAGTAAGGTTGGCGGAGCCTCGTTGCCACTTCTGCACCGGAAGGGACGATTAGTTGGAGGTTAGTGGAAAGTCGCAGATGGGTAAAGAGGAAGGGACAAAAAAAGAAGGGCCATCTTTTTTTTTTTGGCGCCGCAACATACACTTTGCGTTGCCGGCGTCGGAGGACGAAAGAGAAATTTCCTCCGATGAGGGCCGCCGCCCAAAAAATTCCAGCACGCTCTCCGTCATTTAGGAATTTTCATCGCCTGGAGAATATTAAGGTCCCCACAAGAGTCGCTCTTTTTTCTCTCCGTCTCTCCGGGAAGAGCGGGTGAACCGAGTTTAACGTTCCACTGTCTCGTCTCGATTATGGCCATCCTCTCCCAAAGTTTAAAAAATTCGGAGTCCTTTGTGGCGTGTCATCGTGTATCAAGTTAATTCGACCTCGCAGATGTATTTCTTTAAAGCGTTTTAATTTTTCCCGTTTAGAAATTATTCCAAAAAATATATAATAATACTTCACTTCTTCCCGAGGGGTGTAGGTATGTATATCGAGGCCGGAAAGTAGGCTAAGGTAGAATTTTCAAAGGTAGTTTTTGAGACGGATTCAACTGGGAAAATATCTACTATGAGTTTTGATGAAATTTTTTTGCCAAAGCTGAGCACTTACTAAAATCATAATACAATGCTCCCTCCAGCTATCGCGTAATTTTTCAAGGTTGTTGTGCCAAAAACGTATAACTTAATACTATGAAAGAGAGGGGAAAAATGCTCCTAGGCGAGGAAAGTTATCGAAGAAAAATCTTCTACCACTTCTATCAAAATTACAATATTTTTACTGGTAGTCGAATCATTTGAAACATTTTCAGAGCTTGGAAAATGCAGGAAACGTCCATTAACTTGTATGGAATTAGAGCTCGGATTTACGCTATTACCCGTGCAAGCAAGACGAATCCCAACCGTACAAAGAAATCCGACTGGAGGCTAAAAAGAAGGCAGAGCGAGGAGAATAAATATGGCAAAGACGACCGAATATCCAAACAACAGGTTCGTATTGTACGGATTAGGCAGGGAAGGGCGTTGTTTTTTTTAGGAGGGCGACTCTTGCGTCATCCTCCGGCAGAAACCTTCGGGAGGAAAGGAAGGCTTTCGCGTTCCGACGCTAACAAAAGCATCGGAATTTCGAACGTAAAACGATCTCACTCGTGGCGCCGAGACGAATACGATTCGAAAAGAAATTTTTGCACCCGCTTAATTATCGCGCTTTCGCCTTCATTTACCTCTTCCCGCCGGAAAACGTGCCTTGTCATCATCTTCATCATCCCAAACGAAAACGTTGTTTCGAGGAGTATCGAGTTACACAGACTTCGCGGCATATTCAGTAGAGAAGATAATTGAAAAGGAAAAACACAGTCAACTATAGAGATGAACTTCTCCGTACAACTGTTTGTTCCGAGGGAAAAAGAGAGAGAGGGCAAATATGCGCCTTCCCTTTATTCATTCGAAAATTGGGCTTAGGAATTTTGAATGTAAAGTTAGTTTATTGTCACCAATAAACTAACCGAGTGTACGCAGACATCTGTAAACCGAATTAATGCATAATATTCATTCAAGATGCGGGCAGCATCCATAGTAGGGCATGATAACTGAAATAAAATATAACACAATATGTATAGTATAATAAATACGAGCATTCACGAAGTTCTCCAGCAATTTAGCTAATTGACACGGTAAACGATTCTCAATTCAGATGCGTTATGTTAATCAATCTCGTCTTTGATATCGCAAGACTTCACATAAAATGTGACAAGAAACGTTTTCGTTCAATATTTGCCAATTATAATCACAAATCCGTTTAAATTCTCGAGTGAACGCGCTCCGTAAATTAAAAAGCAGGATCGACTTTTAATCCCGCGGGAAACAAAGCGCCCCTCGTTTTAAGCGTATCCCCTCTTCAAAAAATATTTATCTCCGAGAGTAACAAACGTCATTTTCGGAAGAAAAAGCAAAAGCGTCCTCCTCGAACGGACCGTGACTTATATAAGCAATTTACACGCCGCAGACCACTTCCGAGTAACTGGCGCGGGGGCGGAGGAGGTGGGGGGAAATGACGGTCGTTCCGCGCGAGAAAATCCTTTATGCCACGCGCTCATTATGGCGCGGAGCGGCGGCGGCGGGCGGAAGCGTCCATACTTACCAGTAATAAGCATTTTTCCTCCGCCGGAGATAAAAGGAGAATTCCAGGATGGGAGTCTGAGGGAGGAGGAGGGAGGGAGAAGGAGGGAGGGAGAAGGAGGAGGTTCGTCGTATGGCACGAGAGAGACGGTTGTTAAGGGTACACATATAGGGGGATAAAGGGGTATGGGGGGGTTGGGAGGGATAAAGGGGTTTGAGATGCGTCCGGTAGACTTAATGGACGCAGGATAGCGTCGGAGAGATAGGGTCCGGTCAAACTATAACGGCGATGCGCCGCCGTGAAACTTACGTTCCCCCTCAAGCCAAGGGAAAATGAAGCTCCCTGCGTTTTCCGGGAGAGTTTTTCCGAAACTCCTGCAACACTCCGGAGGTCGGGGAACGCCTTTTTTTAATTTTTTTCCTCGACTGAATTTTTTTCTCAGGGATTCGTCAAGAGAACTACTGACGGAAGTGGTCGACTCGAAATAAAATACACGAAAGAGTATTTACGAAAATATATATCCACGTCGACTAAAACGTCGGCTATCGCGCAGGCAAATATCTCCCCTCGGTGAGGACTGGCACAAAAAAACGACGATCGACTTTTAAAATAAAACGATTTTACCGAAAACGCCGGAGTATTAAAAACACGGAGAAAATATACATCCTCCAAGTCCTATCCAGTTTCCCTAGTAATATGCAAGGGGAAGGGAAGGAGGGAGAGGTGAAGGGAATGAGAGGAGAGAGAGAGAGAGGAGAGAGAGAGAGGAGAGAGAGAGAGGAGAGAGAGAGAGGTTGGGAGGGAATTTATTTTTACGTCCCAAATGAACATTTCTGGGAGATAAAAAAGTGTATTCTTTTTTACGCGCTCGCACAAGCCACGCGCATAAAATAATCCAAAGATAAGCGCGGATGTGGTCCGCTGCAACAATTTCGGGGTTTAATATTTTTCTCCTTTCTCCCTCCCTCAGCAGAAAAAAAAAGGATGGCGACATTTGAACTTCAATGGAAACCGTTATGACTGCCCTCCCGTGACATTTTACGCACGGCGCTCGAAATTGATGGCAGTGCCCAACGCTCCGAATTTCGGAGAGGAAAAAAAAAACGCTTTCCGCGGGCGTAAAATAGATCATAGGAGGAAAAAAAACGTACGATTCAGTTACTGCGAGCAAAGCGATCGGAGTTTCGAACTACGTCATCGATCAACAATTTTGCACGTCTTGCCCGTAATAAAAATAAACGCCACATTCGTTTTTTTTTAACTTTGGCGTACACACGTGTGTCGTTTCGCGAACGACGCGAAATTGCAAGCGGAATGGAGTCCATAACAAGTCGAGCTCGTATTGAAATCGCAAAACAACGTACGTAGTTTATTTGCGGACAGAAAACTCTAGTCGTACGTTAATTTCGCACGAGTATAGTTATTAGTTTTCCCTGAAATTTTTTTATGGCGACAATGCTCCACATCTGATCGGAACGACTTTTGCATTTTGCAAAAATGAAACGATATTCTATATCCATATCGGCACGGTCATAGCAAAATCGTTTTATATGGCTCACAATATCGACTGGATTTTTTTTTAGAATTCGCGCGTAACATCCAGGGCAACGGCGTGTTTCGACCAGAGTATCTGTACCAATTATCTCGCTCCATAAGCTTGAATACAGTTTCATAAAAGCGTAGATGGAATACCCTTCAAATAAAAACGCTTAAAATTGGACACGAACAAAAATTAGAACGATGTTTATAAAAAAAATCAACTGTTTACAGACGTTTAAATTTTACTCAGTATTGCTCCATCGTTGTTTCTCATTTAAAAACTCATTTTTCGCCGCTTTTTCGTTCTTCGGCTCGAAAGTCAAATTGCGTAACTCGGGCATTCATGTAAAACATCCTGTCCAACTCGAGCCGTAAATCATTCACGGCAAATTCTCTGAAAATTTCCCACCTTCAATGGCTCCCTGAGTAGTTCGTTAAGGAAAGGTTCGCCGGCATTAACATACGAGACAGTCCCATTGTAGGGAAGACCCCGCAGACAAACGAACTACCGAAAAGAACTCTCTCGCACGCCCTCGAAGAAAAGATGAAAGGAGTTTCTCTCAGACAAGTCGCTTATTCGAGTTTCATCCCACGGGAGCACCTCCCGGGGAAAAATGCCGCGAAGAGAGAGAGGAATTGGGAGAAGGGAGAACGAAGGGGCGAGTTTAGGATGGGAAGGGGACTAAAGGGAGGGATAGCACAGAATACGACCCTACGGAAGAGAGAATGGGGGAGATGAGAAATGGGGGAGAGGATCAAGGAAGGAATTGACGGGGATAAAAATGCGAGAATGACTTACTGTCTGCAGAACCAACAGGACGGCAATTTCGGGGGTCATAATGTTCTCAACTTCTCTCCTTCCTCACACTCTCACACTTCTAAAACTTAATCCTCCGACCTTCTCTCTCTACTTCACGCCAACCGTTCCTCTCCACCACCGCGCGCACAATCATTCCCTCCAAGGCCCATAAATTGCGACGTAATTGGTCCAGTTGTGTGCATCGAAAGAGCGAGAGCGGCGGACGAGGCGACCGGGTCGGTCCCCGGAGACCTCGACGCCTGCATATCCCCGTAGTGGCACCCAAGGGCCATCTACCGCAAAGTGGAGCGGGCGAGAGAGTGTGTGCGTGCGTCGGCCGCCATTGCAGTGCGCCACAGAGAGAGAGAGAGAGAGAGAGATCACGCGGGTATCACGCAGTCATTGACACGAGGTGAGGGTCTGGGGGAGGGGGAGCAAAGGGAAGTGGGTGGATTGGGAGGAGGGAGTGAACTGGCTGATAGGGAGGGGTAGGGCGAGGGACGAAGAGGAGGGGGGGGGTTAGAGAAGGGGGAAAGATGAGGGGGAGATTAAGAGAGGGAAGAGGAGGGCGAGAGGAAGCGCGTATGTCCTCAGCCTGTGCATATGCAGAGTAGAATGAGGTGGTTATAAACAAACGCACCATGCCTCAGCGTAGATGGGTAGGCGGAAAGGATCTCTTTTTCATTACTCATGCGACGCACCAAATGCAAGCGTGCGACCGACGCGTACGTGTGAAAATTTCACAATGATCCAACGCCTTCGGGCGACGTCTGAGCTTAAGCAAACGGTGGGATTTATTTCTTCGGGTGGTCTCTCGAGTTATTGGCATCGAGGACTGTGCGTTAATCATCCGCGCGTTTTAATAGCTTCGAATGTCGAAACATTTCCTACCCGTTAGGGACACTCAAACCGACGATCGTAAAGACGCCATGGCTGCTTGCACACGTGAGATGCAAACTTAAAAACGCTTCATTGTTCAAAGCCCGTTATATGTGGATGCCCACTAGGAGAACAAGCCACGGGGATATACGTTCAATAATGACTAAATCGCTTCTACGAACCTTAATGCCCTAACGTTAACTACAAGGGCATTCACCTCGCCCAAATTAATTTTTCACTGTTTAGTATAAACCGAATAACATATTCAATGTGAAGTCAATGAATAAATAGAGAAATTAAATGAATTATCTACTATATTTATAATTGTTGTCCTTTTTTAAGATCGTTCCAATTTTGCATTACATTTCCATTAAAAGATTTGTCCGTTGTCATCAAAGAATGATGTAAAAATATGCAGTGTCGATATTTTAAAATAATGTTTGGATTATTAAAGAACGGAGTCCGTACAGGAGGGGAAATCACATAAAAATATCCAACAAGCACAAAATACTTCGTACGAATCTGTACTTTAGTTAACCCGTCGTTAACAATCGAGGTATCAAACCTCGACCGTCATCAGATTAAGGCATCGCGTGCCACACCAATCTTTACGAAATGAATGCTTCTCACGAAACGAGACTTCCATATTTCCAACGATCAAGTTACAGAAATCCGGAAGCCCTAAAACAATCACGTACGGTCGTCGAGACTTAAAAGCCATAACTCCCACGCTAGCTTGTGACACGGTGGCTTTATAGAGTCCTTTTATTTTGCTAACGCCGTTGAAAACGACACCAGAAGAGACCCTCCCAGAGGGGTGCTAATGGTTGGGCGGGTTTATTTCGCTACACCCTATACATCCCGAGTTTGCACAAGGAAACCGCGCAATCCCTACGCAAACACGAGGCTGATTGCAGCTCTCCGGTTCGCGTCAAGATCTGAGAGAGGGAGAGAGAGAGTGAAAGAAGGAGGGAGAGGGGGCCACTGCAAAACCGGTCCCGGAAACCGTCGAATTGTCGAGATAAAAAGTATCCCCGCGAATCGTTAACGAATTGATCTCTCACCTCGCCCACGCATCGAATTCGATAACAAATCAACACTCGGCGTCGTGGCGCGTATAAGGAAAAAATGCGCGAAATTAAAATCAGTAAAATTTCAAAGAGCGTCGAAGCGTTTTGTATTCTCATCATATAAAGAAAGTAATTCGATCTAAACTCACAATCAGCAGAGAGAGAGGGAGAGAGAGAGAAAGTGTGGGAGTAACAGAATGAGTTTTGAAAGAAAAGAGAGAACGCATTGGATCTATAGTATAAATATATTTAACGGGTTTACCCGTTTAGTAGTGATGAAAGCTCTCTTTCACTCCCCTCCCCCCCCCACTCCTCCCCCTCTCACTCCTATCCCCTCCCCCACTCCTCCCCCTCTCTCGCTCCTCTCTCCTTCCACGCGCCTCCGAACTAAAACTCATCGACAAACCCGAAGTCCTCACTAATTGAAGCCCGCGTTTTTTTTTTACCCCCCGGCGGGGAACAAATAGGGAGAAGCCACGATCACGTGGAAAAATGTATTAATTGGAGCGTAGGGGGCGAGGAAACCCAACCTCTGTCTCACGCTTCTCCCCGCCCCCATCCCACCCGCCTCCCCATTCCACCCTCCTCCCCCTTTCATCACCCTCTTCCCTGCCACAAACCCATTCTTCCTACCCTTCGCGATTTCAATTTTTCACCCCTATTTTCCCCATTCTCATCCTCTCGACATGCCCTTCACCTCACCTCCCTCTCTCTCTCACTACCTCTCACCATCCTCTCTTCGTTACAATCTCCACCCCCGCAACCTCTCTCACCCCTTACCTCGTTCTTCCTCTCATCCTCGCCAAAACGTCCACTTTGCAGCACCGGGGCATTCTGCACCTCTTCTCTTCTGATTTTCCAACCTCTCCTCCCTCTCGCACCCTCTGTCTCTCCCTCTTCCAACCACCTCCGCCTCCAACCCTCTCTCCCTCGTCAATTACCTGCTATTACTATGGAAACGTTGACCACGCCGGCCAAATTAGGAAGGGGTGTGGTGTAGCGCATCGAGGGCGGCGTGGGCTGATGGGGTTGCGCGAGGAGGGAGAAGACAAGGGGAGTTGGGGAAGAGGGGGGGAGGACGAGAGGGGAGGGAGGGCGGATCGCGGGTCCCCGGGGACACATGACGTCATCCCCTGCCTCCCTCATCCTCCCCCGCACCCCCCAAATCCTCCTCTCTCTATCTTTCCATCCCTCGTTCACTAATCCCCGGGATCTCCCTCTGTCTCTATCCTCTTGTTTCTCCTCCTCCTACCCCTCGCCTCCTCTTCGATCGCCATTCTACCATACCATTCGCACCAGCACATCAAACCTATTACTCCCAACCTATTATTTATCTTCGTCATCCGCGTGTGCAAATAATCCTGCTTGAGCGTGATAATAATTTAAACTCGAGAAAAGTTCCTTTTCCAAAAAAGAACACAAAAATAAGGTCGAAATATTTTTTTCGATGAAAATTTTCATATTTCATAGTTACACGCTTCAGCTTTTATATACGTGTGTGTACGTAGGTATGCATACCTTACTTCGTCAAAAATCGCGAATTTTGGAAAAGCTCTATAGTGATTCAAAAGATTTCAAAACTTATATAATTTAAATTTCGGAAACACCGAAGAATTAAGCATTCTACGAATCATTAGGGCGGGAAGTTAATCCAACGTTATCAAAGCGAATCCAAAGCCACAATGCAAATTAGCAACGAGCAGCCTCAGCCTTTTATCGCCAATGTTACATTTATAAACAACGCTTGAATTCATCCAGTAGGGAGATTAACGGTTAGAAGTGGCGGATCACGATTGGAAACTTTTAATCATCGAATCGAAGATTTTTTTGCGCGATATATATTTTTCGAGTGATACATCCGACGCTTACCGGCGGATTCATAAATAACTACACAATCGTTGAAAGGCGTCTCCCCTGCTGAATATATCTACCATACTCAACGAGATAAGTATATGGGTAGGTAAATAAACAAGTTAGGAAAGCGTACAACGTATCACAAATGGGGCGCGTTTCATGCAATGGAGTATTAGAAAGCAATTATATACCTGTACGTAAGGGAAATAGCGTTTTAAAGTCCTTTTCTTCATCATAAATAATCCATTTTCTTCCTATTTAATAGTATTACATGCACACGTAAGGAAATTAAACGTTTGTTTGGGAGATTGTTTATGTTAGCAACAATGAAGTAACCATGCAAGAAATTTTCTAAGTTCAACTCCATATAAGACTTTCTTGTTTGATTTTCTCGATAACGGCTACTCCTACGATGAAAATATGTAGAAAAGGAAATACTCTACTTTACCAGTTCTACAACTTTTATTTGAAAAATATTTTGATATGAACAATACTTTACGAGATATGACGAAAATTTAATTTTTTGTCTCTAGTAAAGTGGTACCCCTGATTGGCGTACGTGATTCATTTTTGCGATTTTCTTATTATATTTGATTGAAAGTCCTTAATATCAAATTTCATAAAAATCCGTTCGGTAGAAGCCGAGAACGAACATGCGGACGGACGGACGGACGGACGGACGGACGGACGGACCGACCGACGATAATAGGCGCTCACGCTGTAAGCGAAACGCGCCTAAAAAAGATATAGCAACAATGCACCCTAAAATTTAAACGTGTAGTCTAGGAGATGCCCCGAGTACCTAATGAGTACTAGTCATTGGCATGTCCTTTCTTCGTCTATGACCCTCATTAACCAAAGGTGCTAAGGACATTTCGTCCATCTCTATTTCCCTACTGCCGCATAATAGACATAGGAGACATTTCCAATAATTGTTTTGTTTATTTCTAGCACCGCACCATCGATAGCACACTATAAACCTTTAAGCGCTGTCCTTGCGCGCACTCCAATCACCGCACGTACAAGATTCTCTCTCTCTCTTCGTGTTCCTTCCATTCTTACATTTCCCCTTTATCAACTTTCTGAACCATATCCTTCTCTTCATCAATCTCTCTCCCTCTCCTCTTATCTTCCCATCCCACCCTTGCAATCTCTCTTTCACATCTTCTCTCTTCGTTTTTATCATCTTCGTTCCCTAATCTTTCTCCTTTTCACTTTCCACCCTTCTCACCTTCCCCGATTCCACTTTCTCAATTTCCACAATTTTAGCTCCTATATTAATTTCCCCACGTTGTTCGCCTCTTCCTTTTCTCTTTCATGTTCCACCGTTCCTCCTCCTTCGTGCTTTTTCTCGCATTCTACCTTTCTCTATTCCCTTCCCCTCTCTTTTCCTCTTCTTCTCCTTCGCTCCATCCTCCCTCTCTCTCTCTTCGACTCCGCCCCCCTCCCCCCTCGACCGTTCCACACACCCATTACCTCGTCAGATCTCCGGGTTTACACTATACCGACCACTTTCCACTCCTAATTGCTGCGCCATTATGTTGCCACCCGACTCACCCCCACACGGAGCGACTCCGGCTTCAAATCCCCGCGCTGGCTTTATTCAATTTTAGAAAGAAATTTACGATACGGTGTCTGGTTGAAGCGAGATTGTGTGCGCTTCACCCTTTCCTCTCTCCCCACCCTTCCCTCCCTCCCCCCGCCTCCCTCCCCCCGCCTCCCTCTCCCCACCTCGCAGAGAGTGCCACCGGGTGAGCCGGCTGGAAACTTTCTGGTGTCCGATTTTATGAAGAAGGGTGGAATTAGATCGGAGGGTAGGCTGCGTGACTTATTGGGCGATCTTTTACGGCGGAAAGGGATTTTGCACGGGATTAGTGCGCACGGCGATGCCAAGGAGCCGTGAGTCAAAAATGGTATCGTATCACGGCGCCAGGAAAACAAAGAAGGACGAGTTTTACTACTGGTTCAGGCCTCTGATATATCGGATTCTCATTCGATTCCTACCGTTTATACGTTAGCCGGAAAAAAGAACATTTTTATCGACGTATCGAAATAATCGATTCGATCAGACAACGGATGTTATCGATCGTTCGACTGAAATTCAAAATGAGCGTCTAGACCAGGCAAAATGTACTTTTTGTGCCTTTAGTTCGGTCCGAGTGCGAACTTTTGCTTCAAATAAATCGTTTGAGAATTTATATAAATTCCAAATTACTGTGAAAAGTAGACAAGATTTTTTCTTGACTATCGAGATACAACAGAATGGGGGTTCTAAATTCTTTTGCTAAACAGACGTCCAAACCCGTAGAAAAAGTTAATTTTTTCTAAATATGGCTCACAATAAACAACTGTAATCCTTCCATAAAATCCACTGCTTTATTGTGGTCCTGATATCTCTTCGAATTCGTTATCCCTGGTCTAGACAAAATCGTTTTTCAAACGTAAACATCGGTTTTGTTAAGAGACGTATAACCTCGCTCATTGCATCAAAATCGACCGCAAAAAAATTGAACATCTAGTTGTATCCGAAAATGAGGATAATAAAAAAATCTGATGTGGCCAACACGTGACTTTCTCCATATTTGGGGTATAGATATTTAAATTATTATGAATAGCATTATAAGGCAAAATTATTATTTCGTATCGTAAAAGAATACAGCCGTCTTTATTGCCGTAAATTAGGTATATTCTGAATATGTTTACAGAATTCACCGCTACATGGTGGTGGCGCTGTATACTGGAAATTAAGAAAAAGGAAAATATCTCCGAAATGCATGGTTCTACAAAAATTTGTTTCAAACAAAACTTGGAAGAAATATTATTATCTACAACTTTGGTCCTCACGAAGATTACCAATAACGACGTTTTTAAGGAGATATTTGACGGAAACCGAAAAAACCGATTATTTATAAATAATTCCTAAACAATAACTGCTATGGAAAATTCTTTCAAATGAAAGTTGTAGAAAATTACATTCTCTATAACATTTGTATAGAATTGTATATACAATAATGATGTTTTAACGGAGAAATATCGCAAAAACCGAATTGGGTTTCGAATAAACCTCGACTTCCGGTTAACCGGTATTGTCCAAAAACTAATCAATTCTTTATACTCTTGCTAAAATGTTATGTATGAAGTTTGGTAACGATATGGCCAGTACTTTTTGAGTTAGAGCGCCCACAATTACATACACGCACGCGCACACGCGCACACACACACACAGACATCATTCCGAAAATAGTCTAAACGTGTTCTAGGGACCTCAAAACGTGTATTTCCGTTGAAATCTCCTAGTCGATTTTTTACGTGATCACAACACTTTCCCATTACTACGTATGGAGAAGGTAAAAACGAAACGGCTTCGACCTTCCCTCGATGGGCGAAGCGCGCGCGACACGCCTAGGCGCATTCGTACTCACAAATTAATAGCACGAAATGGACGTCGTAGCCAACGTAAGCGAATGGCGAAATGGAATACGCCACGTCGCCCTATGTCTCCCGATTACGGCCGACGTAATTGGATTCAGTCGATGCTAATGTTCGGCCCCGGCTTCGCGTCGCTGAAGTATGATCGGGTGGGTGCGTGAGAGGGACGAGTGGGCGGAAGGGGAGGAAAGGAAGGGAGGGAGGAGAGAGGGGAGGAGAGGGAGAGAGAGTGTGGGAGGATTTCGGTTCCGTACATGGAGAGCGATATAGCTTTCGATCATAATAAGCGTCAGGAATCGATCGGGTTACTGAGATCCCAACGAATCCGGGGAGAGGGAACAAAACGTCGCTCGCGGTGCACACGCACCGCAAACACGCACGCACGCACGGCGGACGCCGCTAAAATTTGACCGCAAAGCTCCCTGTGGTACGTTCGGAGGAGTGTCGACAAAGACCGAATCATCATCTATTTATAAACATGCTGGTTATGCTGATATAGGACGGTCTCTGATCCGACTGATAATGGGATAAACAGACGAAGCGGTCGATGTAGCTTACCGACAAATACGTTACGTTACAATAATTTATGTCGCCCGGCAGTTAGTTCGATATCAAGACTACCTGCATCGAGAATTATATTGTTGCCTATATTTCGGTCGAGCTTTTGTGTCTTCTCTAAATGCCTAGGGATGACAACGGTATTCATCCAGAAAACGACCAATATTTTTTGAAGAATTGTTATCTATTAAAGAAATTTAAATCTTTAAGAAATTTAAAGATATGCGTCATCTCCATCAATAATTACACAGCAAACTGTTCGGGATCTTCGTTTCGAAAGATCGATCGAAACGAACGTGCGTTCGAGAAGGTTTTCTTCATTTTTCGTTCCAAAATTCCGAGCGTAGTTTCGAAAAGAATTTTTAATTCTTGATTTGGACAAGTACATATATAGTAATAATATGGGTAATTGTTGAAGCGACTGAGATCGGCCTCGGTGGATATAATTTGACGCTAGAGAACTAATGGAAGTAGAGCTTGCCAGTTTCTATGGTTTCCTCTGCCCTCCGAAATACATCAGTGGTTCACCTTCGTCGAAAAGTGTACTCACGTGATCACCGATGGCCTTACACACTAACAAGCTTCCCGCTCTTTGGATGTTTGGATAAACTTACCTGCGAAAAAAAGAGAAATAAAAATAAGAATAGATTTTAACAACATTCATTAAATTAATTCATATAAAAATAATACAAGGCAAAAATATGTATATTGAAGATTAATTCTACGCTTAATACGGAAAGGAATAGAATCAAAGCAAGGATAAAAACTCTGTATAGTTTGACCAGAAAACGGGCTATAACATGGATGATGAACATTACAGAAGTTTTAAAAATATTTTTAAAAAGAAATATGCCATAACACGAATCATTGGTAATGATTTTTTTCATCGAGGAAGTCTCACAATGACACGTATGACCACTTCCACGACCAAAGCGTGCGTGTCATCCGCCTCTAGTAATACCTCCTCCTCGAGTCCCAATCCGTCTTTTTCTATCGCCTGACCCCTTTTCACCCCCTCCCGCGCTCCTAACAGATCCCTTCCCGAGGCATCAGCTGCCTTCCTTACCCCCAAACAGACAGGGTTCTCTCAACCCTAAATTGGGACATCCGACTCGGATAACATCCTCTTTAAATCTCTAATCTCTCGAAAAATACCACGACGTAACTTGATCGATCTTTTCTGGCTGGGTCTTTGAGGAGATTATACGTGGAAGAACGCACTCCAAATCTTTAATCCATAATCGCTCTTTTTCCAAACCAATCCGTAAATAACTTCGATTGTGTGCGCTCAACACGTGATGTAACGTGATGAAAGCTCATATATTACTTGCACGTCTTTTCGATCTAAAAACCGAACAACACACGAAAAGACGTTTAGGAGTAAAGATTTTGCTACGAACGTTGAGTTCCCGCGGTTATTCAATAATAAAATTCACAATCTTTTGACCTTTTCTTCTTAAACATTTATAAAGCAACATTTCGTATACCTTCCTTTACTTCAACCCGGCTGTAAAGTAATCGCATTCCCTCCAGTTTATTCCAAACTTACATTTCCATATTTTTCTGCATTCCAAGACAACGGCGCGTTCTTTCAACACTCTCCCTTTGCCACTAAAAACTCTTAATTCTCTGTCCACCCTTCTCTCACTTCATACTTTCAATTCCACACCAATACTCCATCCTCAGCTCACTCTCCTATTCCACCCTCCTCCTACTTCCGGATTCACTCCCTCCTTCCACCAATTCCCTCCTCCCTTCAGACCACTCTCCCCCTCTGCTTCCCTCGATCCCCCTCAACACTCCTCCAACGCCGAATCCATTGCCGTTGAGCCGGAGACGGACAACAGAAGAGGCTGCACACGGTTTTTCGGGCTTTGCCTCTTCCCATACTCTCCCTCCAACCTCCCTCCCCCAAGCGTCCATCCCTCCCTCCCTCCCTCTCATACGAGAGGTGAGCCACCCTGCATACAGATCAGGGAGAATCCTCTCTCCCTCTCTCTGAACGACACCTCTCTCTCTCTCTTCTTTGGAAGGAAGAAGGTGGAGTTAAAAGTGTGAGAAGCAAAGGAGGAAAAGAGAGGCGGAAGGGAGAGGAAGGAGGGAGAGGGACAGGATAGGGAGGGAGTTGGGAGATTGAGAAAAGGACTAGCAGCGAGTGAGTGAGTGAGGTGAAGGGAAAGGAAGAGACATGAGAGAAGAAGAAGGTGAAGGATATATATGATGAAAGGGGAAGGAAGGCGAGGAAGAAGAAAAGCGGTAAAGAAAAAACAAAGGATAGTATAAAAGGTAAGAAGAACGCACAGGCATCCATCGCATAGTGACGTTCGCAGTTACGACGATGTTACATTATTGTCCCATTTTGGTTAACGACGTGTATAATTCGCAGTTACGACGCTGGCGCGTCTTCCCGCCTATCACTCGCGGTACTCAGCTTGGCATAGCTTTCGCATAGTGACGTTTAGCGTAACAACGAATATTCGCTGTACGTATTAACGTCGTTACGCGAGAGTAGCTTGTGGATGATATTCGTGAGAAAATAGATAAAAAAAGGATAGAAGAGAAAGAGAAGAGGAAGACGTTGAGGAAGAAAAAGAGAGGACGGAACGAAGAGGGAGAGTTAGAACAATGGAAGGAGGAAGCGAGCTAGGAGGATGAGGAGGAGGAGGTGAGCTTCGCCTGCGTGCGTGCGCGCGCGCGTACACGCGTGCGTGCGGGTGCGTGGCTTCCCTCTCTCCCGAAAGGAGAGAAGATTGAGACGGGTGCCTCGTATTCTCGGGTGAGAGGTGACAGGCCGAAGGCGTGAGGTTTTTTGGGAAGTGATGAAGCAAGACGAAGGAGAGACCCTGGAAACGCAAATCTAAGACCTTTTAAGCGAAGGGAGAAAAAAAAGTGAGGCACGACATTGCGCTCGATGATTGAGCGTTTAAGTTCTGCTGCGCGGCCTCCCCTTTTTTTTGTTGCGAGATTGAATATTAAGCCATTATGATTCTGCTATAAAGGTCTCGCTGATAAGACCTTTATGTGGGAGTGTCCGAAAATGCGTTGTGCTAAACATCCCCCGACACGTAGCTCACCAAAAACAAAAAACGAGTTGTATTTCTCTAAATATATTTAACGAAGCGAACTGTTTTATTAAAAAAAAACATACCAGTCAGAGCTGAATTTTTGCCGGTACTGATTTTAGTCTATAAATTTAGTCTTTTCAACTTAATCCGATACAAATAAAAGAGATAAATTCATTTTTTTTCAATACTCGAGTTTCGAATAAATGACGTGTCAGAGTCGTAATTTTAGCAGTAACGATTCGCCCTACTATGAACACGAACGAGAGAGAGATTTTATTATGTTCATTTCGCTCTATTTTTAGACCTAAGAGTCATTTCTCGCAACGATGCCGTTTAAAAAAAAATCAAACGACTCGCGATCGACAAAAATATCCGAATATTTAACGCTTATAAAATTTCAGCTACATAAAATATCGAGACAGCTAGGCAAAAAGATAACGTTAAACGCACCTATAAAAGTACGCAACGGTTTATGTTTAATAAGTGTTCGGATTTATTCATTTCGATACGGCCACTTTATGAAAAAAAAATATCCTCAACGTGACCATTTTCGTGACTTATTCGTTTCTACCACGAGAGAAAGACAGAGAGAGAGAGACTCGGTTGCAATCACGCAAAGGTCAGCAATGTTTCATAAGTATGAAGTCAATTATTACTTTACACGTACAAACAGTATCCTTGCATGCGTCCCTGGAAACTAGATTTAAGATATTAATGGGCTTTTTTTTTTGAGGAGGAACGACGTTAAAAAAAATTTTTAAAAAGAGCCACTTATTTCAAAGCGGTGGGTCCGTGCAACGCATTCAAGAGAAGTGCGTGCCCGAGTCATTCGTTATCGGCGAAATATTTGAAATACAAAAACAAAAATTACCCCTCATCCAGTTTGAGTAGCCATGATTCCTTAATGAAGCGAAGTAACCATGGTTATCTCTCTCTCTCAAACGCACGCACCAAACTTGACGGATATACGCGTAATTTTATCTTGTGGATTAAAGATCAATCCATAAATTTCACATTTGAGTTTCAACCACAGCACGATGAGAAATAGCATTCAACATAATTCACAACATAACATTCACTTTACTCGCTTCCAAATAAAACTTCTTCGCCGTTCTAATTAATTCAAAGGATTGATATCGAGGTTTTTGCTCATTTATAACCCCTTAAATAATACGGAAATACTTTTATCGGCCTAAAAGCGTCTTCAAAACTACCAGCTTTCGCTCAGGACAAAGATTGAAGGTGGTGGGTGACACTTCACATTATTACTGCATAGTTACGTGCCTAAGATTATTATAAATAGAACTATCAAAAACCTATACGTCCTGTCCCATCTTCGCTTCTGTTTTTTTTCCCCACTGGAGTGCCACACTGAGAAGCGGAACCGCGTTTCGACCTCAAAAATTCCTATTCCTTTGCTTTCCTTTTACTCCTGATATACATATTTCTCCATTTGTGCCAATAAAACAATTCTCCAGATGCTTTAAAGCGGGGGTTCCCAACCTTTACGTTGGCAAGGGCGCCTTCGGTTTAACAGCGAAGGCGGCGGGCGCCAGTGTCCTCTTCCTTCCCCCAACCCCCTCCCTTTCCACTCAACACTTAGAACTCGTGGTTGTAATTGAATTTTATTTTAAAAAGCATTTTTTATTAAACACGAAAAGTATTTACTCTTACCGTTGAATGCTACTCAATCTCATTCGAATTCGCTCATATTTTGAATTTATACTCTAGTTTTAGTAATTTTGTTAACATTACAATAATAAGATTCCGCTGTAACCGGTATTGTTTTCCTCGGTAATTTCCGAGTATATGCACGTAAATAAAGGCTTAAAGATCAAAAATAAGAATAAAACTTGCTCGAAATGACCGAAGATATGAATTTAATACAAATAAATCGAACGCAGTATTCATGTTACCTATTTATATTTTTTATCTATATTACTAAAATCCTATTTCTGGTTCTCCCTCTCTCTCTTTAACGCTCTATACCTCAGCTATTTTTAAACTCCTGGAATTTCAGCCATCTAAGTTTATTTTTTATCGAGTTATTTCACTAATTTTCTTAATTTGTTATTAAAAACCAAACATACATCCCTTACAAAATATATTCATTAAACTCATATTCAAAACATATTCCCGTTAAACTAATCTAAATCCAATAGGTACATAGTAGGAACGAAGAAACAGCGAGCAAAGGGGGGGAAGGAGGGCTGGCGGGCGTTATCGAGCAGTATGCATATATGTATATATATATATATATATATATATATATATATATATATATATATATATATATATCTCTCTCTTGTGCTGACGAAGGGATCATCCCGAAAGCTCTAACCTCTACAAATGTGTCTCTCCAACACCCCAGCGGCTCTACTTCCGGTAAGTGTTCACTGGGTTTCCTTCAACACCTAGTTGCCCAAAATATCCTTACTTACCTT
Organism: Uropetala carovei; assembly: GCA_036926305.1. NCBI lineage: Eukaryota > Metazoa > Arthropoda > Insecta > Odonata > Petaluridae > Uropetala > Uropetala carovei. The sequence goes on from JAXCHB010000325.1 coordinate 9,799,344, forward strand.
TCCTCTTCCTTAGTATTTATATATATATATATATATATATATCATCATAGGTAGTCTGTCCGTTGACAGGTCCGTAATTATTCTAGGTTATACTTGGTTCTCCATATACTCCTATTTTCCGCAGTTTTCTTCATGACTTGATAGCTCTCTTTCCCTTTCAAGTCGTCTACTAGCTGAAAACTTTTCCTACCTCTTTCTCTTTTTCCATCCAGTTTTCCTTCTAGCACTTCTTTAATCATGCACTCTCTCCTCAGGTAATGCCCAATCTAGTTCGCCTTCCTCTTTCTGATAGTCTGTATAATCGTTCGCTCCTCTCCTATTCTTCATAATACTTTCTAGTTTTTCACCCTATCTGTCCATTTTATCTTCAGCATTCTTCTCCATGTCCACATTTCGGAGCTTTCCAAGCATTTATTATCATTTTTCCTTAGCGTCCATGTTTCTGCTCCGTACAAAGCTATATATATATATATATATAAGGTAGCAACAAGGTGTTGGAGGAAGCCCAGTGGACACTTACCTAGATTGAAGAACCGCTGGGGGTGCTGAGGACACAGGAAAAACACAAAAGAACAAAAATGACACAAAAATGGAGCTTTCGGGCTGACGCCCTTCTTCAGCGACGGAGAAACATATACATACTCAGTTTCTCCGTCGCTGAAGAAGGGCGTCAGCCCGAAAGCTCCATTTTTGTGTCGTTTTTGTTATTTTGTGTTTTTCCTGTGTCCTCAGCACCCCCAAAGGCTCTTCAATCTAGGTAAGTGTCCACTGGGCTTCCTCCAACACCTTGTTGCTACCTTATTATTACCTTTCCTTTTCCTTAAGCATTTATATATATATATAGTTGTGACTTCTGTCTCTCTTGTGCTGACTAAGGGATGATCATCTCGAAAGTTCCAATAGCTTCTACAAGTGTCTCTCTCCAACATCCCAGCGGCTCTCCTTCCGGTAAGTGCTCACTGGGTTTCCTTCAACACCTAGTTACCCTAAATATCCTCATTTACCTTCCTCTTCCGTAAGTTTATATATATATATATATATATATATATATAATGTTTGCGCGTGCGAAAGGATGGAATTTCGTTTCGGGGGGGAAGTCGTGTTCTGGGAATGTTGGTAAGAAGAGTTTGTATAGCGTTGTTTTTGGGTTGTTCCCTCTCGTCGGACTGGGAGGAAAGAGTTTTGTAGTCCCGAGTGTTCCACTTTGATAAAATCCTTTCCCCACTCCTCACGACACATCTCTCTCTCTCTCGCTCTCTCCTCCTTCCTCTCTCTTCCTCCAAAAACCTCTCTCTCTCTCCCCTCCACCTCCGTCTTCCCCTTACAGCCATTCCAAGGGCCCCTTACACGCACGCAGAAATAAATCGGATAGCTATGGGACATCCACGCACTTATATTTCCCTCTGCCATTTCTCTCTCCCTCCCTCCTTCCACGGCTTACCCATCCTTCCGCTAACTTCCTTTCCTTCCAAGCACCACTCTCCTCCTTTCTCTCTCTCTCTCTCTTTCCATTCCAATTTTCTCTCCCCATCCTCTTCCACACACTCGCTACGCACCGTCTTTCCTCGCATCTTCCACCTATTTCTCTTACTGACTGCCTTTATAAACTTTTCTTCCTTCCATCTTTCTCCTCTTCTCCTCCCCCCCCCCCATTACTCCATAAATCTTGCTTTCTCGACAATCTATTTCGCCTTCTCTTTCCTCTCTCTCCTCTCTCTCTCTCACGCGTCTCTCCTCTTTGCATCACTCTTTATAAATTCCCTTCATCGTCCTTTCCGAGAGCCGCCTTCTTCTTCCTTCTCTTCCCCGTCTCTCCTTGCAGTAACCCCAGGTTCCTCCCTCCTCCAACCCCACTTATCTCTCCACCCCCCCCTCTCACTCTCTCTCCTTGTCTCAATTCCCTCTTCCCCTCTCCTCCATCCGCTTACCCCACCTCCCCCCCCCCCCACCCCCCCCCCCCGCTCCTCTCCCCAAACCTTACTCCTTCTCTGCTAAGCTCCAGTCGTTGTCAGTCGAAAACACGCTTCGTTAAACTCCAGAGAACGCATTCGAGAGACAAGGAAGGCAGGTGGAGGGGTGCGGGGGAGGGTCGAGGGGGAGGGGGCGGGAGGAGGATGGAGAGGGCGGGAGGAGGATGGAGGAAGGGAATGGAGTCGGCTTCGGGAATAAAGCGAAAAGCAGTGAGCAAATTCTCAAAATCCTTCGAAGAGAGCTAGTGGTCTACATTCGTCGTTCCAATTGAACTCCACTCACGTATATATCTCTCACTCCCCCTTCTCCTCCGCTGCTCCGAGGGAGACAAAAAATAACCGTTTTCCAAGAAAAGAAACACAACCGCCTGCATATATACGTTACCGATTTGATGTTCCGCCGTTTATCCCGAAAGCACGCATATGCCGTGTTCACTCGAATATCGTACGAACCCAAATATGACACGCGACCTTTTTTTTCACATAGGACGAGAAGGGAAAAAATGAAACGCATTCCGTTACGTTTTCGAAATATATCGTAAGCTGGGAACTTCATTGTTAATTCCAATGGAATTACCTTCCTCGTGTATGCATTTTGTTAAACCTTTTAAGTTGATGAATAAAACGAGAAAAAAATCACTTGGTATAGGTTCCACTTTATTATAAATAAAGTCGAACTTATGGAGTTCCACCAAGTAAAGGCTTCTTCCGTTGATTTTACTTTTAGTTGATAATTCGATATAGTTGCTTTATAATGGCAGAGAAAGTGTTAAAATCGTCCGATGAGCCGCTAGATGATTTTCGAAAATAAAAATTGATTCGATTAGTATCTCGATGAAAACAATAAGCATATATATATATATATATATATATATATATGCACACTTAATGTTTCCCTAGTATTCAATCACAATTCATAAGTAAGAGGAGAAAGATTATTTGCAAGAAGAAAATAGACAATAGGCATTACTTAGCACAGTAGCACCGCAATTTTCCTCAAAGAACCGAGTTCCTGAGATACAACTCGATAAAATAAAATAGTACTCATTTTTTGGACATAGTACGTGTTCAAATATACCAGCGAAGGAGGAAACAAAAGCAAATATATGAAATGAGATCACCGAAAAATGTCACCAGGGAACGAAATAAGGCACAAACGAAGAACGCGCACCCTTGAATGGTAAAACGGCGGAATATTTACTCGAATTTTCCTTTTCCACTCCAAGAGGACGTCGCCTTCCACGGGTCAATCGCATGCTGATTTTGTGGGTCAGTTACATTTTTTTTTTAAAGAGGGGATATGTCAGCCCCAGAGCCGACCCCAGGTCCTGGACATTGACACGTCCATTGAGGCGCGCAATTTCGCACGCCAAGAGAACCTCCCCTTTTGTGGCGCCATTAGCCTTACTACCTCGTAATGCACCAGAGGGATACCACGCCGAATGAATTTCGCGGGACTCTGCTACTTTTATCCGCATATCAACACCAACATGCAAGACCCGGCAATTAAATGAAGGAAATTTAAAAAAAAAAGCAACAAAAGAATTGCGAAATTCGCCACCTCGAACCCACTACCGACATCACTTTATATTATTTTATATTATAAAATTTGTTTTATTTTACTGCTACATCGTTAATAAACCATAGTTTTGAGAGGGAAAATTGTAAACTTTCATTAGGAGGGGAGCGTAATTTTCAAAACTCGGCTAGGGCGCAAAGACATCTTGTCGCGGCTCTGTCGAGGGTGATCTTATACTTTTTCTTTTACTAAATTCGTAAGAATTGAAACACATTCATTCACGGGATTAGCTGGGATATAAATATAAAGAGGGTAGGCCGCTTTCACGGATGACTTGCGCGAAAAAACGGCGCTTATCAAAAATATTAATAGCAATTTTCGACGCGAAGTAAAAAAAACGAGAAGCGCCACATATTAAAATGGGCAGCGGGGACGACAGAGAAGATTATAATAATAAATAAAAAAAATAAGGGAAAAAATTACTTCAGCATGCGGATCCAGTCATCTAGTTAACGGTGATCAAAATTTGATGAGAATCTTCGATGTTGACGGAGGACGAGGGAGGGAGCTGGAGGACGAGTTTGGGGAACGAAAAGCATTAAAGGATTATCAACACTCAATGAGTTGAAGAGGATAAAAACAAAATGGAGGGTGGGGGGGTTAAGGATTGTTCGAGCCGAAAAGGAAGGAATAAAGGGATTGGCTGGCGAGATTACCTCCCTCGCCGGCGACATCTCGACCAATCAGGAGCCTCCCAAAGACTTTTCCCCGTGAGACATCAATGAGGGAAGAGGATTCCGTAATTACGCGCCCATAAGGCGGAAAGATACGTTTGGAGCACGCTGGAGTGGATGATTTTTGAAAGCCTGGTCTCGCTCGATATATGGCGACGCATAAGGAGGAATTTAAAAATTAGGATTCCGAAGCGATGAGGCGGAGGAGGCCATCTTTAGCGAGGAAAACGAGCAGTCTCTCGCTGGTTGCCTGAAAGGACGCCGTCAAACGCCAGGGTTTTATCATATACGGCTCGTAGAGAGGGAAAGAAAGATTTTTACAGGCATTAACGCTTTCGTTTTTTCTTAGAAAACATCGAAAATATCCAGAATAATTTTCGGTCGCCTAAATTGCAACAAGTGCAGAAACAAGTGCTTCAAATATTTTATCCCTTAAAAAATATTAAACAAATGAGACAGGAAAGGGTAATCAAACAATAAGTTGCGCACTAAATGGTAACGTGGAAAAATAACGACGCGAGTTTAAATTTAGCAAACCTAATGGAAATTGAAGGGAGAATTTTTTTTAACTACCAAGAAAGAAGGAACTAAAAAAAATATGTCAACGAGAGAGGCAATTAACGCGACTAATATAATACTTTAAAGTTACTTATATATAAATAAAATAGTATTCCCATATTCAAGGACTACATGCATAAAAAGTGAAAGATACTAACAAATTCGAGTTTCAACGTGTACAACGGAGGTCAATTTATGAAGAAAAAAATTCCCCTTTCCCGCGGTGCGATTAAAAAAAAAAAAGTTTACGAGACGATAGAAGTTTTCGAAGGAGGCAATTGAGTGGAATGAAAACGCACTCAGGTGAGAGGAGCGAAGGGGGTGCGGCGCGTAAAAACGCCAAAGAGGCGCACTATTTTGTAGGGCGTAATGATTTCCCTTTCTCTCTCTCTCTCTCTTCTCTCTCTCTCTCGCGAACTCCTCCTTGGCAAGTCGAGACGGTTGAGAAGCTTCGTTTTACGAGAAAAGATCTACCGTAAAAGGAGATGAAAATTTATACCAAATTCGCGGAATTGGAGGGTGAGATGGGAGTGGGAGGGATGGGAGAGGGGGGCGGGGGGAAGGGAGGGAGAGAAACGGAGTTGGAAGATGGTAAAGGAATATCTCGTACGCTTAAAATACCGAAAATAATACTTGAAAAAAAGAATTACTCTCCCTGAAAGAAAGGCGTTAACAAGTTTTCTCGGGATAGAAGACGGTTTAAACTTACCACCAAAAAGTAAAGGCCTCAGCGATAAATAAAAATAGAACGTGCGTAAAAAATACTGTTTCCAAGAGTTTCATTTTACGAAAATCGGGTTCTTCAAAAGGATAGACCTAGACTAACCGAAATGTGCTATCGTGCGGCGAGTAATAATAAGTCTCATAGACTTTACTTATAGCAGAAACAATTTCACTATATATATAATAAACGGAGTTTGAAAAATATCATCAAACGATTGGCCACATGGATGACAGGCGGTTATAAAACGAACAAGTTTAATAAAACGAGGTATAAACTTTCCGTACTTCCCCTTTCATGAATTTCGTCTTTTTTATCAAATCCAGGTTTTATGTTCGCGCTAACTGCTAAGATGGGTTGCCTCCCATTGAAAATGGTTTCCATCAACTCTTCATCCCATAAAATGATCTCGATAAAAGCCAATAAATCCCTAAATAAGCAGGCGTCCGGAATTAATTGGAAAACTAACGATTAAAAAAAATAAAAAAGGAGAAATAAAATTATCCGGCCCGCGAATATTGAGCGACTAATTCACCTCTTTGATCCTCGAGACGGAAGTGAGTATTCATTCGGTTTACGCGGCAGTGCACCGCAGTAAAGGCCACTTCAACCGATAGAATATTCATTTTGACTTTCGGATGAAATTCCAATTTCAGTTGCAGCTTAATAAATTCCTCGAGGCACGGAAAATTATCTTTTTTTTCTAATGAACCGACGATAAAACGATCGAATTTTCTTTTGAAATCGGAGAAGATATTACTCGATAGGCTTCGAAGACGAATTCACTAGCTTGAACGTTAATCTCCTGTTCACGAAACGCGATGAACGAAATTTTAAGCGCAACACGCAGACCCAGCCAATTCGATCGTCCTTTTTATTTTCTCCCCCGCATAATTCCAAAAAAAAATATATATCCGAACTCGGTCCACTACAGGAGAATATGGTAATTTCTATTCCATATAATAAAAAAAAGAAATAATTCACGACGCGAAATTCATTTTTTCTGCGCGAAAGTGCGTAATAATCCAAAGATGAAGAAAATAACTTTTTGATCTCCCCTGTAAAATAAAACTCCTTCCATCCTCTCTCACATTCTCTCCTTTTCCCTATCTTCCCGCTCCAATTAAATTAGCTCCGACTCCTCTCTCTCTCTCGCCAACTCCTCTTTATCACCCTTATTTCTCTCCCTCTCTCTCTCTTACCTTTTCGCCTCTTCCCGTTCCTTTCACCCTCCCTCTTTCCTTACTAGATCCTCCTCAGACTTTTTGGAGACATTCACCAGTATTCCCTCCCTCCCTCTCTCTCTCTCTCCGCCCTCCACTATCTCCCACTCCTTTACATCCGATACTCCCTCCTTTCCTCAAACTCTACACCTCCTTCAAAACTAAACGTTTCCACCCTCAACTACCTCCCACTTTCCTCTCTTTCTTTCTCTCTCTCTCTCTCTCCTTCCTCGCGAAATTTACATTTATTCAGACGCAATTTAATCTTCGTTCCCCGGCCTCCACCTCTAAACCCCACCTTCTCTTTCTCCCCCCTCCACCTCACCCCTCAACCCCCTTCCACCTCCTCCCACGCCCTCTTTCCCACCCCACCACATCCCCTTTCCTCCACGTCCTCTCTTTCCTTTCCTCCTCCGCTCCTGGAAATCGCCAGTTGAAGCGAGAAATAAAGCTCCTCCCATGGGCCGTCGGTAAGGTTAACGAAGAGTGTGCGGAATGGGACGGCTCAAGAGAGAAAAAGGGAGAGAAGGAGGGAGGGAGGGAGAGAGGGAGGAAGGAGAGTTTCGCTTCGTTCGAAAGGAGAAGTGCCATTATCCCGGAAATTGCTCGAGCCCGCTAGGCTTTTCGCGAGCTATCTCAAAACTGACTTGGGAGATGATGGCAAAGAAATAAGTTTTTCTTCTTGTATCTAGCGCCGTAGTTATGTGCCTATATACGCACACGCGAGGAGTAATACTTTTAAACTAAACTCTGAAAGGCGGCTCAATAACCGAGTTATCGACGCAGCCACCTGACTAAAATTGGGAGTACTGAGGGCTTCAATGGGAGTATTGTGTTAAAATTGTGAGGAGCGCATTAAAACTCAACTGTGTGAGTTAACCAGTGTTTTTGTGCAATGGTGATTCGAAATGAAAAACGCAACTGTACATGAGAAACACACAATCACATTATACATACGGATAATTAATGATATTTTTATTAACATGGAAAGCACGCATTGAAGTCGATTAAAAGTAAATGAATAAATCGCCGGGATTTTAAGAAATATTGCAGCGTTGGTCGTTGGCTATGTTATCCTCACAGTAGAGATGGCCAAATTTGGCCAATGAATCGATTCCAATGGTATGTTTCGGCTAAGAAACGAATCGTTTGAATCAATTCATACGATATATCGCAACAAGTCGATTGTTTCAACTTTTCTGATTAATCGGAACTAATGAATCGATTCATCCACACATCGATTTATCCAGGAATTGATCCGGAATCGACCATCCCGATCTGATAGTGACAGAGAAATAACCGATAAAACAAGATGAATATAAGGTACAGTGCACATAAATTGAGTCTCAAACGAGGAAATGATGAAATAATGACGCAGAAGACGCAAGTGCAATTGTAATTAAACGGTAATGAAGAAAATAGCCTAAGATACACGTACAAAACGTACATTAATATCGGCAATAATCGGTCCGTAGCATTGCAACAGGAATACGACGTTGCAAAAAAAAACAAAAGCGGTGCGCGGAATGGGATTCCGCGGAAAATCGCGCGCAATTGAAGAGCCGGAAACGTGAGAGCTAAATACAAAAAAAAACGGCTCAAAGTCGGGAACAGACAATGCACCAGAAGATTGGCAGTTCTAGATGAGGCGTTGTTACGCCGAACGTCCTGATGTAATCCTACTAACATCCTTCGCAAGCCATTCGAGTGTTGCATAGAGATTAGAAACACACCCGAAGCGATATAGTCAATGTCAACTTCATCCGCGAGATGGGAGGAAAAAACGCCGGAATCCTATTATTCCACTGTCCATCATTCGCAAGGTCTTGACTCGAGTTCTCGAGTGGAACAAAAAGACTACGGAATGAGTTAGAGAAGAGAGAGAGAGAGAGGGAGAGAATAGCTGGGTCTCAGATTTTAAATGGAATACAATGAAAATGCAAAAATGGACTGAATGTTCCAAAACGGGCTATGTAAATATCTTTGAATGTGTAAAATAATAATGTATTATTGAGGAATTATATATAGGAAACACGTGTCACGGCTAATTTCGACGTTATCCAGGGTGGTCTGAATAATAGTACACCGCTCCCCGGTTATAACGCGGGGTATCAGGGGAGGAGCCGCGATCCGCGTTATAAGACAACCGCGGTATAACCGAGGACATGACTTTTCATTTTTTTAATTTCTATACTTGCTACAAACAACAAAATCCAAATAAAAAAACAATATACAGTGAGTAGAAGGAATTTATTTAATCTATTCCTTGAAACGTCAGTATATTTTGTTTTTACTTTAGTACATACTAAAAAAAACGACAGGACTTTCTTTCCAAGAAATAGGGAGGAAGACCCGCGGTATAACCAACGGCGTTATAACCGGGGAGCGGTGTATTTATTTTACTGAAACTTCGTAAGAATTTCTCATACAAAGCACCCTAAATTTAACTAAAATACCTAGGACCTAGTTAATTACGCTGGCGAGGCAGTAAGAAGCACATTTCTAACTAACGAGGATTTTCTCAGACAATATTATCTCGGTTTAGTTTAAGACTTGTTTCGAGAAAACTTTAATATAATAACTTATTAAAAATGGATTATACGTTTTACGGATGATTTAAGTAAATGTGCTTTAATAACTGTCTAGATTTGAAAAGCTAAAAAACAGAAATTAAAGGAAGAGAGATAAGAAGAGGGACGAGAAGAGGATGAAGGACAGGAAGAGGAAGAGCATGAAATATAATATCCCTTAAAAAAAAAAAAGGAAGGGAGCTGCAAATTTGCCATCACATTCTTTATCAGAGGCGAAACCGTTTCCGGCTTAAGGAAGCATATTCACGAGGGTAATCACCATCCTTTGGAGGGAAATATATCGTCCTCGGCGGCGCAAAGTAATATCCCTTTACACGCTTAAGGGCCTTGAAGTCGTTTCTTCAACCATATTTTGGCGGCAATTCAAGCGGATTCGAATTATATGAAAAAATAAAATATACGCGAAATTATTCGCGGAGAGGGCGGATGGGGGAAAAAATAAAGATATATTACGCTTTCTGAAGGGGTAAATAAAAAAAAAGATAATTCTCTGAGCGAATATCATTTCGGGAGTTTTTTTTTTATCTCCGAGCCATCGCTAGGGAAGGCTGGAATAAATTGATCGATATGGTTCCCGAGGGAAGAGAGAAAGGAAGAAGCTGGAAGAAATGAAACGATGCACGTTTTGAGGAACATAACCCATTTCCTACGAAAAACCTTATTGCCTTGGGGCAGGACTAAGTAAGACAATCCTAAAAGGACAACAGGAGATAGAAATTAAGTTTTGCAGAACTCATTCCGGGAAGAGATAGAGAGAGAGAGAGAGCAGTTGAAATGCAAATTGTTCCATTTATTAAATCGAATTGATTTGCATATAGATGAGACGCGTAACTAGGTTAAACGTCTTTTTTTTATTGCTCATATGTATTTAAAAAAAAGAGGGACGGAGCGAAAGTTACGGGGGCAATTAGAATATCTAACCGCGTGGCGAGAGCGGTTGAAAAATAATGCACCGAGGGCGTTATAATAAAATAAGCCATCTTTCTTTTAAAACGGTAACGGTTTTGGTAACATAATTTTACATATAAGATGTTAATTTTTTTACTCAAGTTTGCTTCCTTTGGCAAAGAAAACGAAGCGGGTTATTTAAAATAAAACTCGATGAATTATTAAGTTTACTTAGAGGGTAGTGAGCTGCGCTTGATGAATATTTTACGGAAAATTCTCTCCAAGTCCACTTCGTCAACGTAATATATCGCCATTTCACAGAATTTGTACCGATTTAATGCAATTTTAATCCTTATATAAATATTTTGGAGCAAGTATCGATGGCCCGTTCATCTTGTATTAATATTATTTTTACGAACTCGGATTTAATTAAGTTACCTTCATAGAATAGATTGTATAAACCTGGCATTTACATTACTTGATTATTAACATCACCGATCACTTTGTGTTACTCGATTGAGCCTTTTCAAATCATTTCTCCGAACCGATTAATGCGTCATCGTATTTCCACGACTGCATTTTTTTTCTAAACGGCCAATCTTCAATTAAAAACAAAGAGCCAAAAACTTTCTCTCGTTATTCGCATTTCAAAACAGACCACTAGACCCAACACTCTCCCCCGAATAACGGACAAACATCGCCGACAAAAAATAAACGAACGAAGAAAAAAACGCTCACGTCCGTGAAAATTCACTTTCTCAAGTTGCACGGATCGCAGTAGCATGGCTACGACCTCTTCGCACGCGTTTCGCCTGTCGATTGGATAGCTCTCTCCTCCTCCATCGCAATGAAGCTATTCCCCCGAATAGAGAAATGCTTCTTCTTCTTCCCTTCTTCATCCCCTATTCCTCCACTTCTCTTTCTCTCTCTCTCTCTCTCCCTCCTTTCCATTCACGCGATTGCGAGACGCGCGGTGTGAAGGGGATTCATCCGTTGCATAGCATTCTCGAGGGTCCTTTTGAAAAGGCCGACATTGCGGGCCCGATTACCGCGAGGAAACAACAAAAGGATCGCCAAGGCCCCTTTCGCACAGCAGCGCCACCTGCTCACCTATCGGAGCGGCGGAGATGGGAACTATGTCCAGGACGGAAGTAAACTTATCCGTGGATGTACATTGAGGGAGGGAGGGAGGGATGGAGGGAGAGGGAGGGAGGGAGAGAGAGAGAGAGAGGATAAAGAGACGCGAGAGGATGGTAAGGTCTTGAAGGGTAGAGTGCGGGCGGAAGAGTGGAATAAGTGGGATTAGATACACCGGTGCGAACGGACGAAATAATAAAAGGTTTCACCTTACGCATGCTGCGCTGAAATTACCGAAAATTAATACCCATGAGAACAATACTCCCTTAAACCACTTTTACGCACTTCTCAAGGGAAAAAAATCGGTACAACATGCGTTGTACAAACTTTCTCATATAATAATGCGTCGTTTGTTTATCTTTAGAAAAATATGAACTATGTAGCAGTGGTTCCCAAACTTTTGAGCTCCGCGGACCACTACAGCAACCCTCCAGGCCCTGCGGACCACCTCATTTCTGACACAAACGTACTTGCTGTAACAACATTAATGAAAAGGGGTTAATTTGACTGCAGAGAGGTGAAATCTGGAAATATGGAGTAGAAAAATCTCTAACATATGTTGAATACCTATGGTACTGTAAGAATCGATTAACTTTTCCCAAAAAAAATCAACTAAATATGCGGTTCATTCTAAAAAATTACATTTTGGAAACCTTCGCGAACCACCAACGAAACCTCCGCATACCACAAATGATCCGCGGACCATAGTTTGGTAAGCACTGCTATGTAGAATTATTATAACACCAACTTAAATAACTATACGAAATTTGATGAAAATCGTGTAGTTTTTTTTTTTAGAAAATCCAATTCTTGTAAAAATTGCCCAAGAATAAACTAGCCTTATATTAATTTTTTGATAAATATGAAGTATGTGGTATTATTGCAGACGTAGACTCAAGTAACGGTACGAAATTTGATCAAAATCGTTACAGCCGTTTTTGAGAAAATCAAATTATTGTTAAAGTTGCCTAGAATAAAGTAGCCTTATGTTCATTTTTTGAGAAATATGAACTATGAAGTAGTAATATTGAAGACGTAAATTCAAGTAACTGTACGATATTTGATCAAAATCGTTAGAGCCGTTTTTGAGAAAATCAAATTATTGTTAAAAATGCGTAGAATAAACTTTCCTTAATTATCAAGCAATGTCAACCATTTTTTCGTAGTTTCTATTCTGTATGATAAAATGTCTAAGTATGAGATTTGATTTATTTTCGCTCTACCGATTAGGCTCTAGAGTCAATAACAAACAGACAGACAGACACGGCATTACGAAAACCACTTTTTCGGACTCAGGTACACCTAAAACGTATATTTCCATTAAAATCTCGAGGTCGATTTTTTTCGCGATAGCAATACTTTCTTAATATACTTCGTATATGAGAAAGTAAAAACACGAACACTTTCGGCAACTCTATTGCAGTATAATTTCAGTTATTTTAAAAAATTAATGCGAATTTTACTGTTCACTATCGCAATATTTTTCTCGCGCAATGACGTGCACAAATAATAATTTTTTAGAAGTTAAAAATTAGGGAACCCAAGTCTAAAAATTATAACCAAAAGTCAGCGTTGCAATCAAAATAAAGCGAAATCATTGCAAACAGTGAGCGCATAAATGCCCAACTTAGACCACATTCGCGACAATAAAAACTCGTTACTATTATAAATCAATATCAAGTCTTAACGATAAGGAGCGCGTTTTAATTACGCAATCCTAATGGCATTACGAGTACTCTTTGTGAGCCAAAACAACATTAGCTCGCAAAGCGAGATTACTCCTTCACGCACGTTAAGGACCACTTCAAAAGAACGCCACCAAGAGACTCGCAAAAATTCGCAACAGCCCACGCTTGCCATCCTAAAAAAAAAAAATCCCCAACCAGGGGCTCCGTACGCGACCATACTCTATCAGCTATTCAAAGCAAACAAGAGGAAGGATGTCATTAACTTATTGCTCGCCCAGCCCCTCACGCAGGAGACGTTAAAAGAGAAGGTTGGGAAAGCATTCGCCACATCCAGAAGAGAGAGAGAGAGAGAGAGAGAGAGAGAGAGACGCAGGAAAAGGGAATTGGGTAAAAGAAGAAAGAAACCCGGATGAAAGGAAAAGGGCGCAGAGAGAGAGAGAATGATACTGAGGAAGAGAAGAGAATAGGATGATAGGGAGGAGCCACACAGGGAAGGGGACAATCTCGTTAGGCTCTGGGTCCCGGTCTTATCGTGGAACCACTCCACAAGGCTTTCAATTCCGATTTCATTCGGGCGGGGTAGACAGGAATCCATCCCCGCTTCGCAAGAGTGCTATGGGAGGAGGACCCTTAGTGGCCGAACTGGAAAGGGGGGGGGGGGGAAGGGAGGGGAGAGGGGAGGTCGGGGAAGGAGGAGATACGTCGAAGAGAGAGAGGGTATAGCGGTAGACTGATAGGTGCGGAGAGAGATAGGGAAGGGTGGCAGAGGGACGGAGTTGGAGGGGGAAAAAGAGGGAGGAGGGGAGAAGATGTGATCGGGATGAGATGGAAGTGCGAGGAGGGGGGAGAGTAAGGAGGAAGGGGCTAAAGGGAAAGAGGGGAGTCTAGGTTGAATAAGACGGAGTACGGCGAGGTCAAGGGTGTGAGGGTTTTTAGTGGGAGGACTAAAGTGCAGTTCCGTTCATCAGTCAAGTCGTTTGGGTTGAAGGAATCCCGTTCTATCCATGAGAACGAAGTTTGTAGGCGTGGTGTGCTTTGCGTCCTCCGTGATCTTTATTGCATTTAACAGCCCGCGAGAGAGAAAATCTTCAGATTTATTCGGATTTAATTACACCTCTTTAGCGCGAAGAATCACTAGCCGCGAATAAATGTTACTCGAAAGGCATGAAAGAAGCAGATTTTTTTCGCGATGGGGATAGGATGCCGAAATACGTTACGATGCATGGACGATGGAAACGTTCGACGGATTTGATTCCACGATAAAATTTACCATGTCTCGCTTTAATTCTCTCTTTATGGGAAAAAATCTCCGCCTCTGAAGCATATTAAGCGAATCAGTGTCCCACTACCACACTGGAATATTCCGCGAAGTAATTTTAATAAAATGACGTGGCAAAATCAGCTTGGATCGCGAGACTGACCTAGATAAAACCATGTCCCAGACCCCCAAAAGATCGATACCTAGATATCCGAATTTGACAGCCCTTTTCCTAATGGGCTTCGAAAACTCTATTTGCGTCAGGCGGAACCCAAGTCCCTAGCGTGCACTTTTCCGCAACTATTTTTTCTTCTTATTTTAAAGGGATTCGTGATGAAATAAGGCGAGGCACGGCGAGGGTTGAGTAGAAAGCAGGGAAAAAGGACGAAGGGTAAGAAATGTAAAAAAAGAAGTTGCATAGAGAGAGAGAGAGGAAGAAGGAAAAGGAGACGAATGGAGGAGAGATAAGGAGAGGAAAAGGTGCCCCGAAAAGAGGGCGGGGCGGAGAAAGAGGTAGAGAGAGAGAGGGAAAAAGAGAGGGAGAGGGAGAGAGAAAAAAAGACAGGGAGAGGGAAGGAGAGAAAAAGAGAGGAAGGGAGAGAAAAAGAGAGGGAGAGAGAGAAAAAGAGAGGGAGAGAGAGAAAAAGAGAGGGAGAGGGAAGAAGGGAAAAAGAGAGGAAGGGAGAGAAAAAGAGAGGAAGGGAGAGAAAATGAGAGGGAGAGGGAAGGAGAGAAAAAGAGGAAGGGAGAGAAAAAGAGAGGGAGGGAGAGAAAAAGAGAGGAAGGGAGAGAAAAAGAGAGGGAGAGAGAGAAAAAGAGCGGGAGAGGGAAGGAGAGAAAAAGAGAGGAAGAGGGAGGGAGAGAGATGGAGGGAGAGAGATGGAGGGAGAGAGAGGGAGGGAGAGAGGAAGGGAGAGAGAGGGAGGGAGGGAGAGAGAGGGAGGGAGGGAGAGAGAGAGGGAGAGAGAGGGAGGGAGGGGGAGAGAGGGAGGGGGAGAGAGGGAGGGGGAGAGAGAGGGAGAGAGAGGGAGGGAGAGAGAGGTAGAGAGAGAGGGAGGGAGAGAGAGACGGAGGGGGAGAGAGAGACGGAGGGGGAGAGAGAGAGTGGGGGAGAGAGAGAGTGAGGGAGAGAGAGAGTGAGAGAGAGAGTGAGGGAGAGAGAGGGGGGAGAGAGAGGGAGGGGGAGAGAGAGGGAGGGAGGGAGAGAGAGAGAGGGAGAGAGGGAGGAGAGAGGGAGAGAGGGAGAGAGAGAGAGGGAGAGGGAGAGAGAGAGGGAGGGAGAGAGAGGAAAGGAAAGAGAAAGGGAGGGAGGGAGAGATAGAAATGGAGGAAGAGCGAGATAGAAATGGAGGGAGAGAGAGAGAGGGGAGGGAGATGGAAAAAGAGAGTGGGAGGGAGAGCGAGGTAATTGGTGGGAGAGATGGAGATTGAGGGAAAGAGAGGGGGAAACCGCGGAGGAAAGGATAAGAGAGGGATGGGAGGGGCGAAAGGGGTTTGGTTTTTGAAGCAAAAGAGGCGGTGGGAGGGAGGGGGGGGGGAGTTTAGGTGAAGAGGATGGAGAGAGATATGAGCGAGAAGATCGGATGAGAGAGAAAGAGAGAGGAATTGTGGGAGGTTCGCGGTGCTAGAGACGGGAGGTGGTGGAACAAAGGAAGAACGAAATTTCGTACGAGTAAGCGGAGGCGGTGCGCGCAGAAAGAGGTGGCGGTGGGTGGAGGGTGGAGTCTCTTTTTCCCTCGTATGAAAAGAGAGGATGCTGAAAAAACTGCATTGCGAAGGAAGGAAGGAAGGAGCACTTGGGCCTTGGGAGAAGAAAAGTATGGGCGTAAGAAAAGATCTATATGGGTGGTGTTCGCTGTAGTAATGGATGACGACAAACCTGGGGCCAATGCATAAAATTTACTTCAATCAAGTTAATGGAAACTAGGAAATAAGACCGCCGAGCAAATAGCGGGAAAAAAAGAAGACCCGGACCTAATATATATATCAAAATTGAGGACGTAACGTTTTTTTATCATCGAGCGGAACTTTTTCAACAAGTTGAACGATGAAACGGCTTCTAATTTCGTATAGGCTGGGAATGGAATCTAGGGATTTTTTTATGTCCTACGAATACCTAACAATCGAAATGGAAGAGCACTTTGCAAGGACGGTCGTTTACCGCTAGCTAACGTAATGCGACATTCCGTTTTGTTTTAGAATTAAATTTATTACTATCGTATAGTTAGACATTTTTTTCCTTGCATGAGAATCATCCAGTATATAATTCTATTATTCCTCTTGAATGAAGTTACGTAAAATGACGACGCTAAAAATGAAGCAAATATTTACGGCTGTCTGAAATGGTGCTTCAGGCAAATATCGATTAATATACCTTATACGTTAGCTCGAATCTTTATAAATCTGTACTCTTCCAAGTTGAAAATTCCGAGTGATTTTCCGGATATTTGTCCGGGCAACATTTCCCATTCTCAGGCTAACATGTTCAAAACATTGCTTGCACAACAAAGGGTTAACGACAAAGATCAACTCCTGTGTTTTGGTACGCATTGTTGGCACAGTGATTACGTAATACACTTATGATATACATTCCACTCATATCTTTCGCCCGGTAATTTTGTATTTGAATAATAAAGCCGAGTAAAATGACATTTATGCGATAACAACAATAATTTCACCTTAAAATTAGCATATACACGCATGTTTACATTCATTTACGTATTTATATATATATCAGATAAATTCACGAGAGTGAAATAAACTTGGAAGTGTTTTTTTCTAAACCTGACGCTTCCAAATTCTGAAGAGCGTCCAGAAAAAATAACATTCCGAGTCATTAAGTCAATCGAAATAATTAAAAATTTTCGCGAAACCCGCGCGTGGGCGACGGGTGAAAAATGGAACTCTAGAGGGTCAGAAATCAAACGAAGCGATTGATTGAGGGTTTTTTTTTTAACAAGAGGGAAAGGGAGGGAGAGAGAGAGAGAGGGAGGAAGAGAGTAAGCGACGTGTGGGAGGGTAGGAATTGGGAAAAGGGACGAGCAGTAGAGAACGTCGGGGCGATTCAAGAGAGGGTGACCCGGAAGGTTGTGTGCGGTCGGAGCGTACGTAGCCGAACGAAATGGATGGACTCTGGGGCGCGCCTTATTAACATGCTTGTCGCGACCCGTGTGACAGACTCGGAAATGAGTATGTCAAAAGTTAATAGAGCAATTTCGACGATTAAGAACGGCTAGGGGTTAGGGCGAGGGACATGGGAGGAAAAAAAACAAAACACGGATCCTTAAGCAAAGAGGTCATCCATCGAATGGAAAACTGGCGTAACCAGGACGAATGTAAAAAAAAGCAGAAGATAGAAATTACATACTTCTCGTTGTTGAACAAATTAAGATTAAACTGAGCGTATATTTTATTCCGAAAAGTTACGGGTTGGATAATACTGCATTTTCGAGTAATCCGATATATATTTTAGAGAAGAGAATTCCGTCTATTTATTTTTAGAGTAAAAAATTAATTATTCGATTGACGTTCGAGAATTATTAATTTCGGAATAGTTTCATTTTATATTATTCCCTGAAAGTGTCCATCAACCGGACGGGTTTGACCTACTCCGCAAATTCACGATGTTTTAGAAAAATCTCCTCACGGATAAATTCTAAACGTAATTTAAAACGAAAATCTCCACCGTTATACAAGCACGAAGCTTTAATTCGAATAAAAAGACACGAAGTGGTGCCTAAAACGCCACTTCCTCTACGAAAACCCTTCCCAGCAAAAGAAAAAAGAAGACATGACAACGTAACGCGCGAGCACACGTGTGGAATTTTAAAGAGGATCCTTGCGCACATAACATCCCCCGTGAGCATTATTAATACAGATAATCTGTCTAGATTGATGTTCCTCTTTTTTCTCCTCTTTCTTCGCATAGCGTGCGTCCACACGTGGAGAAGGAGAGGGGAAAAAGAAGGGCGGTAGAGGAGTGTGATTCAATTTAAGAAGATGTCAAGGGTGGACAATGAAGGAGGACATTTACCGAGGACAGGGAGGTCTCGGAGAGAAGAGGAGAGAGTGAGAGGGAGGGGGGGGGGGAGGGAAGCGGTCAGAAAAGGGATGATGAGGAGGGAGGGACGACGATAGAAAAAAAATATCGAGCCCTGGAAAAAAAAAGAAGGCAGAGGGAAAAGGGAAGGGTTTGGGAACCATAGTGCGTCGGGAAAAGGTGGCGAAAAAAATGGAGTTATAAGTCGGAAACACGGATGGAAAGGAAAAGATAGGAGTGAAATTACGCAGGTAGAGAAACGTGTAATAATCTGACTGTAGCCTCTTTTTCTATATAATAACTGCAACGGTAAAAATGGGGACGAAATGTTTTTTTTTTGTTGTCGTAACATTTGGCGGGTTGATGTGAAAGTTACGGAATTATTTTTCCCAAGGAAAGAAATTACGGATAGCCAGGTTAGGAGTGGGTGGGCTATAATGACCACACTCGAAGGCAAAAAATTTCAGTATTTTGCTGGAACAAAATATATCGCGAGAAAATTACGGTGTAATTTTAGGCGTGCTCTGAGAAATCTTTAACAGCTGAAATAATGGAAATATTTCAGATCAATTCAATGCATACGTAAATCACGAACGTATAGAGAGTACAGAAAAATATATAGTTTCTTGAGAAGTTTCATTACTTTCATTCATACGTTTACTAAAGCTATTGTTATTAAGCTTGGAGAAACAATGACTACGGAACAAAAGAGACGCGAAATCAAAATGCGATCAAGCACGCCATGTTGTATTTTCTCGACACAAGCGCAATTACGCCGAGACCATGCATATCATCTTGGAAATCCACTTGTCAAAAATTACTCCCGGTTCCTTAAACCGAATAATTGAACATGAAAATTTTTTAACAGATACATCTCGAAAGTTATTAAGTCGAAACCTTAAAAAAAAAAAAAAAACTCCGCAGGTGCGATAGGGGACAAAGGATACGTGATTTATCTCCGGAAAAAAGGTGTTGCTATATGTATACTTACAGGTAATAACTAAGGCGAAGAAAAAAAGGGGCAAGGAAGGAGGAAGGTGCGAGGAACACGGGGGGTGATTTTCCCTGGGCAAAAAAGGGAGAGAGGGAGAGATGAGGTTATCTCCAGCGGAGACGGAGAGGGCCGACGGGAACGGGAAGCGCGGGATAGACAACAACGCGCCCGTTTTTGAAGCATGGGTTTCGCACACCAGGGTGCAGTCCAAGAGGGACATCTGCGAGCCTTCCGAGGAGTTCAGGATCAGTTGGGTTATACGTAGGATGGGGGTAGAGGGAAGGAAAACCGGAATGAAGGAGGGAGAGAGAGGACGGCGGAGGAGGAGGGTCAGAGAAGAAAAAAAAGAGAGGGGTATAGGGGATAGAAGGTGCGATCCTTTAAAAAAAAAATAGGGACTATAGGGGCCGGATGGATTTCCCGCATCCGTTCCTAGGAGATGAAATGATAAGGGTGTGTGAGGGAACTAGAGAGGCAAGGGCTGGGAAGGAATGCGAATGTGCGCGGATGATACTCACACACACACGGATACGCCCACATATAATACATACATACAAACATGCCTGCACCAAAAGATTCGAGAAAGGAAGAGCTTGGAGTTACAGGCTCTCTCCATCTCTCCCCCCCAAAAAAAGGTTCCCCTTGATTGGAGTGGAGAGCACGGAGAGAACCTTTAGATAATCGAGGGCGTACTGCACTAGGGGCTTCTGTCATTTTTTAAAGTTATTTTTCCGTTTTCTTCTTTGAAAATGTTTGGTAGCAAGTAGAGCGTGTTTTTGTGTTTGCATCCTCCTTCAGTGTCTCTCGTCCTGGATCCCTTCTTCTCCTTGATGAGTGGAGCGTTGCTTTCCGCGAAAAGATACTCTTCAACAGGAGTACCTACTGTGGAAATGCGGTTCCATCCGCCTGGTGGAAATTGCACGTAATAACGGTCTCGGTTTTGAATGTAACAAAGCGGTCATAACCGGCGAGACGATGATAATGGCAGGAGGGAGATGTGATGAATGCCGTTAACCATAATCAAGACATTCCCTTACGCGTAGCGCATCGATTGTTTTGTATAATTATCGAGGCTGCTTTGTTTTGGTAAAACAGTGACCTCGTTTGGTTATCAACAGAAAATTTTGTCATTAAACGAGCGAGCCGTACCAATCGAGCGAAGATACCGCTCTGGACGTTACGCAATCTCGACGCTGAAACGTGATCCTTTGGCTAGGTATTTAAGGTGGGACTTCGCTTGAAGAAAGCTTATAATTATTATTTTTAATATCCTTGTTCCAATGAAACAGTTTAAAATTAATGACACAACTTTACAGAGAGAACCAATTCGAAGATGAAGCCGAATGCGATCGCCCGTGGCATTTCAGCCACAGAGCGGGTATTTGAAGAGGTAAACAGCCGATCTTCAAACTTAGCAAAAATTCTCGTAGGCACAGTAAACTGCCTGCGACATGTATCAACTTGAAAGCAAAAATGATATTTCGTGAGAAAAGGCGACGTTTTTTTAACAATGAGACTTCAGTACTATCCACCACGAAAACAATTTTTTGATCCGACGCAGTGAAAAATAAATAAATGATACAGCGTACCGAAATCTCTCTCCTTCTCTGCCAAAAGATTCTAAGCGAAAATTGCTCGAATAAAGTATTCAGATCGCGACCCGAAGCTTCTATCCCCGCCGTTCCAATTGGTTGAAACTCGAAATTTAACTCTCAAGCGACGGCGGTGGCAGAAATACATACATACATACATACATACATACATATATATATATATATATATATATATATATATATATATATATATATATATATATATATATATACAGAGGTACATTTGATAACGTCTCCGGGAGTTCATTTTTCCCAAAGGATTCGGCGGACCGAGAGGATGTAGGGCGGGAGGAGAGATGGGGAGAAAGTGAGAGAAGTCGATGGGAGAGAGAGAGGAAGGAAAAGGGTTTCGTAGAAGGTGGAGAGCAAGGGAAGAAAGCCGGAGGAAGCTGCAACCATCCGAAATGGACCTGTCGTCCGCTTCGCTGCCGTAACCGTGCGACCGGAATCTTAAAATCTCCTAACCCCTTTCCCGCAGCCTCACGCCCCCGCTTCCTTACCCTCACAGCCGCCTATCCTATTGCCAACTTCATTCCGGCTCCCCCTTTTCTAACCCCAATCCAACCCTCTCTCTCTCTCTGCCTCCGACTCCACCCTCGGAAAAGGAAGAACGCTAAACTCCCAAATCGTCGTGACCTCTCTCTCTCTCTCTCCCTTCCACGGGACACGTCATCTGCTCTCCCCCTCATCTTTCTCTCTCCTGCTCCCTCTTCCACTCTCCCTTCAACTCGTCCTTTCAGTCTCGATTTTGAATTATAAACGATAGAGTCCCGCAAGGAATCCGCCTTCCTCCGTCCGACTTCCATTCCCTCCCCGGCCCTCTCTCCTCTCCCCTTATAGGGCGGTCCTTCCGCATGCCCGGTTCTCTCTCCCTCGAGGATACCGCGAAAGTCGAAAAAGGGGGAGGTGTTAAAATGGACGGGAAAGTCTTGAGCATATTCGCGATTGATTCTCGGAGGCGGTGTTTACAGGGGAGGGTTGAAGATGGAGGAAAGGATCGTGAGAAGGGAGGCATTATTTTTTCCCGAGGAGATAGGGACGGGATATTAAGGCCTGCACGTAATGGAGTATTGGAGGGCAAAGGTATTTATGCTGCGAGAAAGATGCGCAGAAGAAAATGGGGAAGGGTTAGGGCGAAGAGAGGGGATCTATTCGCCTCCGTAATGAGGTCAAGGCATATACTCCCGGATAAATCTTTACGTTCTCTTTAAGTATAATGAAAATTTCCATGTATGATCAAAGTTACTGATAAACGCATTGATAAAAAAGTCGAACCAACGATCGGCAATTTACCGCCAAAGACACTTGCAGCTAAAATCGTAACACGATCACCCAACCATTTTATGGCAGCATTACTCAACTTGACCATAAAATTTGACCCGATCAACGAGACGAAATCGATCATTCACCTTTAAATTATTCGTTTTTGGAACATTACCGAGGTCCTCGACCGGCTAAAGGGGGAAAAAAACGTCTCGCGGAATGATGAAAACGCGCGGTTCGAGTTAATCAAACGACCGCGGCGTGAATAAAGACGAATGATATTCCGAGCTTCGTAAAAAGGAGATTACACGACGGACGTAAATTACTATCTCGCGGAAGAGGAGCGACTGCAAAATGGCAAATCTAAGAGAAAGAATGGCGGATTCAATTATGGACCGAAAACTTTTCCGTCGAGAAGTTAAAAAAAAAGGAGTATGATTGCAGGGAGTTTAACATCGGGAAAACTGTTAGTCGGATCGAAATAATAGGAACTCCCGAGTGAGCGTGATGAAGAGGAGGAGAGAGAGAGAATAACGGAGCTTGCAAAGTGGATGGAATCGGCGTGAGGAGATGGAGGGAGTGAATGAGACAGGAGAGGAGAGGAGGTAGGTGGAGGAGAAAACGAAAAAAGAAAGAGAGAAATGAAATTGAGGAGGAAGGAAATAGGGCGAGGAAAATAGTTGGCGCAAGAGAAAGGAATAATAGATGGTATGAGCATGGAGAAGAGAAATTTTTTTTTAAAAATCGAAAAAAATGACGGATGTAGTGGAGGAATACGAAAACAGGAAGGGAAGAAAGATAGGGAGGAATAACAAAAGAGGGAGAAAGCGGAGGCGGAGAGAAAGGCTTGAAACGGAAGCGACGGAAAATGGGGGAAATGTGGGGAGAAACAGAAGACGGGAGAGATAATGGAGTGGGCGAGTGAAGGAGAGGAAGAGAACTCAAGAGGGAGAAGAGGGAGAAGAGGGAGAAGGGAGGAAAAGTGGTAGGATTTGAAGAGAGAGAGAGAGGGTATATATATATATATATATATATATATATATATAAGGGAGGCGCGGTTAGGAAGGTTGCGGAGGAGGAGGAAAGGGAGACGACGGGTGGAGCCGTGGATAGGACGAGGCTGCGTGTGAAGATGAGCGATGAATGGGAGGGTTGAGATGGGTAGGGGAGGGGGAGGAAGAAAGGGAAAGAGAGAGAGAGAGGGTGGATTACTGTGCGGGGCGGATGAAATGGGTGCCAATGGAATCTTATAGGAGATAAAGAGGAAATTCTCGGTGGAGGGGGAGAAGGGGTGGGGCGAAGTGGAAGGAGCGAGCAGAGGCGAATGGAATTTTGAAAAACTTTGATATATATATATATAGACTGGGAGGAAAGAGAGAGAGGGAGGGGGGAGATGTAGATGATGGAAAAAAGGAGGAAAAAGATATTGGAAGAGAATATAGTCGAGGGGATTGTTGAGGTAGGATAAAGAAGGCGAATGGGAAGGCAATGGAAAATAATGATTGCAAGAGAAGGAACGGAGAAATGATCGGAAATATACAAAAATGTATTGTGCTGGCGGTTTAAAAAATATCTCATTAATGTATGTAATCGGCTACCTTTGACACAACAAGTTGTTCCGCAGACTTTCGGACTACTCAAATAAATACAAAACTTAGCAGATAATTATGATGGTGACGCTGAAGAATTTCTTTCCGAGCAAAATATTGGATGATGTGCTTTGATTTTGAAAAAAAAACTCGTCAGTTATTCCTTTATCAAAAATCAACATTTCCACGAGAGAAATTTGACTTCGCAAACTCACGTCACCTATTATAATTCGACCGCATGAGAATGTTTGTATTAAATTGACAACACACGTCCCTTCGATACGAAGGTTTGGAGTATTACAGAGTCAGTTTGCCAATTTTATTTCAGCCATAAAACGAGATCCTTCTTTATCGTTTCTACGCTTTTACATTTGCGGCGCAAATTTAAATACGAGAACAAATTATTATTCGTGACTTAATTGAAGAATAAAAACTTTGAAATGCAAGCTCTAACATGTAACTCCTTGTAACGCCGATTCGATTTATAGCTTATTAGACAACAATCAATTTACTCAAAATGAGCCAATATGCATTTGAACTTACACCTACATACCCTCAACCAAAAAAAAACGGTAAGATATGACATCCATGGGAAAAGCGTTCCAGAAGGTACCTTCGGCGCACCTATCCCCGAGGCGAGCAAAATGGCAAAGAATCGCCACAAAAGGGTACAACCGGATTACTTCCCCGCGGAAGGGGAAGATTTTAAGTGACTCTCCATGACCAAAGGGGGGTTGGAATAATTGCGGAGCTTAAGGATGTACCACCATCCGCCTCCACAAAAAGGACTTGCAGAAAGGGGACTTTTTGGTAGCGACATCGGATAGGGAGAAATGGAGGACGAGGGGAAGAAAGAGGTGGGAGGAAAAAAGGATGGATATGGCGAGGGACCTGGCTAATCCTTCCTCATCGCCATCACCATGGTAACTCTCAAACAAACATGCATCACCTGGCTTTCGCCCAAAGGCAGCTGACTGCGCGAATAATGGGTGGGTGGGATAGGGGCGGGAGGAACGGAGAAGGTCGGATGGAGGGGGAGGCGGAGGAAAGGGGGAAGAGCGGTGGAGGGGTGAGGGTACAGAAAGCTCCCTAATCTTGGCAGTCCTTTGAAGGGAAAAAAAAGCATCCCGCCCCTTCCGAAAAACCATCGCCATCTACCATTGTTGCCCGGAGACACGGAGACTTGGGAAGATGAAAAAAGCTTAAAATCTTTTTTTCTCCTCCTCCGAGGGCGGAAGTCTTCTCTCTTACCTTTACGAAACAACAAACAAGCCAGCAAAACTAGACGGGGATATTTGGGAGAGACTGGGAGACGTAGGTGGAACTGAAAGGGGAGTAGGTATGTGGTGCGCCCCCCCCCCAATACCCCTTTCCCCACTCCCCCCACCTCCCACACGGAGAGAGAGAGGACGGGATTTCGAGAGGGGGACAGGTGGGGCGCACTTATAACCCAAAGGGACCAAAGGGTTCGCAGAGAGAGAAGGCGGCTTTTTGGCAGGAAAAACATGAGTGAGTGGTTTGGAATAACCTATCGCTCAGTTTGTACAGCTAATGATTTCCCTTTGTCAACTCGGTCAAGAAAAACTTTGGGTTGAAGGAGAGAAGGGATGAGAGGGGTTTGGGTTTAAGATGATTGACGTGGAGCACGGGAGAAGAAGCATCCTGGCATTTGTGAATCGCGACGGAAGATGGATTTTTTTCCGACGAATTCCTGTCGGAAACTGTGTGAAGAGGAGGAAATTGTGATTTAGGAGGTGTGTTTTTACGTCTTTGTATCCGTCCTGAAGGAATGTTTGTAGGTGACGTCGAGTGTGTTTTTCCTGCTGTCATTTTTCAATTTATAAAGATAGGATCTTTTTTCAGGGATGTGAATGAAAGGGAAAAGGAGACACTGTGGCGAGAAATCGATTAACGAGAAAACGTTTACAAGAATGTTTGAGAGATCCTTCTGAAATAGCCATTTTGTAACATTAATTGCTTTGTTACGACCAAACGTGAATAAGAAACGTTTTATTTTTTATACAGCGTCAGTATTCAGTATTTAAAAGTTTAATTCTCCAAATAAGATACCTACATGATGAATTTCACGAAAATATTAACGGGTGGCAAATAGCACATTCATCACAGCTCCACGATAATTCAAAGTTCACAGCAGATATTTTTCGTATCTCTTTAAAATCACAGCCGTCTGCACTTCGATGCAGATGTTCAAACGGCAAGAAACGTCACAACATATCAAATTATAAAGGGGGAAAAAAGTCACCGGTGAAAATGAAGATATTCTCTGGCAAATTTCTCTGGGAACCAACTCGATTGACGTGCAGACAGTAGGTAAGGGGTTCGAAATCTTCGGTAACCCAGTTAGCGGAACATTTTTCCTTCAAAAAAGGTCACTAACGAAGTTAAAAAAAGAGTCCAGATGGAGATTAGATAGTAAAAGAGGGACAGGTCACCGGTGCACGGTCAGGAAGGGTCTCCCTGAAAAATACGGGGACACAAAAGCGAGAGAGAGAGGGATAGGGAGGGTGGAAGGGGACAGCTGAAACGAAGAGAGTACATGGAGGGGATGTCTTAAGATAAAGAGCACTGAAAAGGAGATAAAGGCGAAAGAGAATGAGAGAGAAACAAGATGAAGAGGAGGTCGGAGGCGAGAAATGCGGAAAAACCAAGTTGTCCTCGAGACACCCGACACAGCACCAAGGACGTTGCGTGTCAAGAGGTGATAATTTACATGCGCATAAAATCTTGGAATTCGCCACCGCTGGGTGACACAGGATAAGAAATGCCAAACCTAAAAAAAAAAAAAAAAGAAAAGATAAGACCTGAAACTTTATTCTCCTATCTAACTGCGATTAAGACAATTGAAACTCTCCGGAAGGCTTCTGAAAAAATAAGATTTCTTAAGACGCGCGAAAGTATGCATCAGTTATGCAACGATGACGACATATGGAAAAACAAACACATCACGTCTCTCAGCGAAATGAATAACGCCCACGACGAAAGAGAGATAGCTGATGAGTGTTTACACAACAGCGTGAGAAAACACAATCAAGAAACGCCACAAATCCTACCAGAAAAAAAAAGCGCCTGTAAAGAAAGGCATTACTGCAACATAAAATTTTGTCCAGCTAACTCCGTATACGACACACCATGGACTTACTCCATGAAGCGAACGAGATTTCAACGGAAATGCGCCCGCGACGAAAGTGCAAAGAAAATTAAAAGAGACGCATGAGAGAGAGAGAGAGGAAGAAAGGAGCAGGAGAAAAAGAGGAAAGTTCATGGTTATGTGAGACTGCGTCGCTGGACACGGGAGAGTTCCTAGCCCTCCGTTCGCAGGCCGATGCGAGAGAGAGAGCATAATACTACATGGAAAGAGTGGATCGCGGTAAAGAGATTATCAACCAAACAAGATGTTCTTGTGTGTTGTAACTCGCTGTATCCCGGAAGGGTGGATCCGAAAAGGAGAAAGAAAAGAGATGGATGGAGAGGCGAGCGGAGGAAGAAATACCGCCCTCCTTTTTAAGATCCTCTCCCGTCCAAACCTCCCATACCTCTTGTCCTTTTCTTCTCGGATGAGAAAGGGTGGGGAGGGAGAAAAGTGGATTTCAATGGCAGTTACCTGAAGCTAAACGCGGAGGTAGAGGTAGGGAGTGCTTTAAAAAAAAAAGGTGAGGATATATGGGAGGGGAAGAGGGGAGTGAGGCACGCAAACGTGCAGCTACAGCAGGATAGAGAGAGGTGGTTGGAGGGAGCTTCAAAGAAGGTATACCTTTAGAAGTTTTTCAGTGTCCCCTGCGTACCGTTCTAGGTCCGTGTGCCTTATGCATTCCGGTTAAGGAAGGATAAGGAGGCGGCGGCCGGAGGAGGGAATTCTATTATGGAAAAAAATAAGCAAGGTGACACGCCTAGGAAGCGAAGCGAGATAGTCGCTTTATACGCATCGCCTTGGAGAAGAAAGAAAATATAATCTCGTCCCAGAGTTTTCCTTAAGGATTCCTGCGAACGGCAATGAAAAGATCTTTTTTCTTCGGGGTCATTGAAAATTTTCCGTCGTTTCGACGAATTCCGGAGGGCGGGTGTATTTCGGATGAATCCAGTGTGGATGTGCCGCGATAGGTATGGAACGTTTCTCCCCCCCTTCATTATCGCATTTGTTTATTTAATGAGCACCGAGGCAACGATGGACGTGAAATGAATATGGCATTCAAAAAAGTAGAACTGATTATTTCAAACGCACTTTTACAACGGAAATTATGGAAGAGGGGTAAGTTAGGAGGAAAGCAAACTTCCAAGCCTAGAGAGTAATTGAGTGAAGACTTGTATGAGATACGAAGACGGCAGCCGAACTGCTGAAGTGCTATAATGGGCTACGCTAAAGAGAAGACCGTTAAGTTTTCCCTTTACATGCAACTTAGTTTCAACTAGCAGAAATTAAATGTTAAAAGTTAAAGAAACAAAATCGCGATTGAATTATTTATTAGTTATGGTAGTAATGTATAATTATGATATAACACACGTATTTTGGAATTAATGGCTGACTGGAGCAACTTCTGCTAAAATTGTAAGGCATGAAAGACCCATTACTTGAAGATTAAGGATAGAAATACGTTCTTAAACCGTCCATAACGCCTCAATAATGAATTACATCATTTCATCGATTTTTAACGATTAAACAGAAAATGTATGATTCAATCTCATGCTTACAGCAACAATCACGGAAGAGGATCGAATGCATTCGTCATGACGCCGAGAAAGCTTGTGCGATATATTGGTTGTAAATAATAAATCCCAACATGGGGAATAACGTGATTATTGAACGGCTGGCATTCAGAAGGGGAAGAAAATTGAATCTATTTATAACCACTTCCGTTTCCGAAGGTTATACGATCTGCGCTTCTCTGGAAATAAACAAATAACCTATCATTTCTAGTTTCTGATCCATAATTAAAGTCGCCGTGGCCTAATGGCAAAAACTTATTGCGCAAAAAAATAAAATAACTATCGAAACCTCATGAGAGTAGGCCCCATTGAAAAAATAACAATAGAGAGGGAGAGAAAAAAAAATAAAACAGATAGCGATGTACATTTCCCCAATTAAAAAGCCGTCGCGTTGAATTTGTGCCGTTAACAAGCTGACGCAATGATAAAAACAAAACAATCGAAATAATTAAATAAAAAAAAATCGCCTTCCCCTTGCTACCACGTAGTTTTCAAACTGCATCCACACGCTCGATCAATCAACCGCTTCATTTGCAGTTTCCATTTTTTTTTTCGTTTCGACCGTGTTTTTTTTTTCGTTCCAGCGCGCGTGAGAAAACTTTAACGTGACCTCGTAAGAGAAAGAGGATGTGCGTGATTTAGTTGGAAAGACGAGGAGCAGAGAGGAGGAGGAGGAGGGAAAAAGCAGAACACAGCCTTAACTAGCATTTCGTGCCCTTTGATTGGTTGCCGTGGTAACGTTCAAAGTAAACAAGGCGACCTTTTAGTCCATCCACGAGGTGAATCCTCACTCCTCCACGGCGGCGAACACTGCAGTTTATAGAGAGAGAGAGATAAAGTGGGAGAGAGAGAGATAGAGAGAGAGATAAAGTGGGAGAGAGGAAAGAGAAAGGAGGGTGGAAAGGGGAAGATGGGAAAGACACCGTGAGGAATCGGTAAGGAGTCCCGGAATATTACGTCCCTTGCTCGCGTTACGAGAAAAACCGCATAAAGTCTGCGGTTTTGAAAGATCTACACACACACTCTCTCTCTTCCTCTTTATTCATGAACCAAAAAGTGAAGCGAGGCGCGGAGAGTAATTTCGAAATCATCACCGGGATCATTCTGCATCAGAATCCTTTTCGTTTATTTTTTACTTTACTTTAAAAAGTACTAAAGAGCGGTTATTGCATCGTTAACGACGTACCTACTTTTCGAAGATATGCTAATGGCTGGGGACGTTAAACATGATTTACAACGTGGGGCGTTAAAATTTCGCCGAATGGGAATTTGAAGCAGAAACTGACGGGCCAACGTATATTTGATAGTTGGTTAAAGATATTTTCATTGCGAAAATATTATTAACGAAGCACGGGAAAGGCAAGAAGATTTTCAAAATGCGGAAAACTTATTTTTTAAATATATGAAAAAAAAATTAGAATCGAATTCTCAGAATTCGTTTTAAATATACAAAAATTGCCGTGTTAGATAATATTTAAAAAATATCTCGAAGAAAAATTATCTGGAAACTACGAAAATTTAATGAATGATACGCTCTTGGTTTTGAATTTACAACTCAAGAAAAAAATCACGGCCGCTATTCAAAATATCCCTTTCGAGGCGCGCAACGTGCTCAGTGAACATAAATCAATCAAAATTTCGAAAAACCAATAGTTCGCAACCATTGATCATCGCCCGGAGGCCGTATTCGGCACAAAAAGTGTTTGCACGGCTTAAGCACAATACCCTCGCACACATCCGGCCGCATATGCCACGCTCTTTCGCCGGTCTGCGACGCCGCATATATAACATATAACTCACACGACAATCCCTCGAATCGTGTAAACTCACGTATGCGGCCGCCTTCGCCGTCCTTTCGGAAAATCACTCGTTCCTTATCCGCAACCTCAAAGAATCGCTTCTTGCCATCTTCCCTACAACCTCCCCTCCAGCATCATCCCATTGCTCGATCACCCAAAGCAATTCCCTTTCTTGTAACAATAACCCCGCCGAGGCATTTGCACTCCACGGCGTTGCTCAAACAACCCAAAGGAGCCCCTTTACTCCCTCGCGACCCCTGTTGGCCAACAATGCTGTATATTCCCTTTCTCCTCCACGGATCCCTTGTCCCATCACCCTTCCCCTCATTTCTAATGTAAACACACTTGCGTCGCCCGAGGCCTTATGTGGGGAACTTCTTAAAGACACACCCGCTGCCATCAACCATTGCCCGTTTTCTTCCCCCCCCCCTTCCCCCGTCTGCCTCGCCGAACGCGAGGATGAATGAGTATTTTCGCTCCACCGTACACATTCTCTATCCTCGGCCCGACAACTTTTTTTTTCGCAATGCAACATGCCAATTCTCGACGTCTAAAACCCTGCGACTAACCCCATCCCCTCGCATTTGCAAATATACCAAACGGAGCATGTTTGCTGAGTATCCGACGAGTTTTTTTTTTAAGCGAACGAGGAGAAAGGGAGAACGAATACTTAAAGCCTTTTACTCTCCGCCTATGTCGTTCTTCCTACCTATACCTATATATACATATTTCTTTCTGCGACAAACGAAGCACGGCTCCTTCCGAGTAACTTTTGGATTCGAGGATATGCGAAATACTATAGTGAGGGTTATTTTCGCCGTGTCTGATTTCAAATGGAATCGGTTATTTGACTTACCCTGCAGTCAAATGAGAGTTTAATTAAGGAGCGTGTTTTCAGAAAATCCGGGAGCTCGGATACGATTTCGTAGCGAATATTCGTTCTCCGTTGCGACGCCATTAAGCATTAAACTGAAAAACGGATTATATCTGCGCTCCGCCGGGCTTTGTTGCGTTATTTGCTTGAATTAACTGGTTAAATGTTTTTTGAGCTAACAGAGACTAGGGCGAGTGCATGAAATAAAGCTAAGAGGTGGCTTATGCGCGAGGATTGGATATTTGTCGCTCACTTCGTAAAAAAAAAGCATCACCCGAGCGAACGAGACAAATTTAAACGAAAGATCACCTCCTCTCTATCTCACTCAGAACACCCTTCGAGGCATGCAAAGTAATCTGGCGAAGTTTATGGGTTCCTAGTTTCCCTTTGCGCTTTATTCGACTGCCTTGAATAAATTTATCTGGAAGTTTAAAGCGGCGGTATGCATAGGAAAAGGGCCTAGTGCATAATTGACGTGATATATAGTATATAAATTTTACAGACGCCAGAGTTATGCGTAATCCCTCATCCGAAACGGATATTAAAATGAGGCACCCTGTTTCGCAGCTGCAAATAATAATAATAATAATAAAAGGTTGATTTTTCGCGTCGGGGGCCGACGCCGCGCAAAATGCTGCCCAACCAACCGAGGAATCCCCACGACGCCGGATAAAAAAAAGAGAAACAAAAACGGAACAGCACGCCCGATGAATCGCCGAGAGATATAAAAACAGCGAGAGGGAGAGGGAGAGAGAGAGAGATACTTTCAACCTTACCGAGCCGACACTCTTAATTCCTTCTCCGAGCCTTTCTAATTTTCCTCCTCCTCGCGAAAATAAATAAAAACCATAACCTTTCTCTCCTTTCTTACGCCTTTCTCCCCTCATTCGATCTCTTCCCCCTTATACATATATATGTATCCCTCTTCCTTTGTGGGCACCTCTCATTTTCTCTCTCTCTCCCAACCCACCGAAAAATCCCTTTTCTTTCTCATCGACTTCTCCGCACTGCAGATGCTCCGCGTCCCATTTCCACACCCGTGCACCTTTCACACTCCCGTGGACCACGTGACTTCCCCCTTCACGCCTCCAGAGAGAGAGAGAGAGAGCCCTCCTCGCCTCTCTTTCTTCCTTCACCGGGAGAGGAGTGCACTCGGACACAATCCCCAATCACGTACATATAGAGTTCCGCCTCAACCTTTCTTTTCTTCGACAAAAATCAAATCTCTTTTAACTCTCGAAATCTCTCCCTCACATCCCCTCTTCCCTCTTCCCCCCCCCCTCCTGCCATCATCCTCTTCCCTGGCTATAATCTAACCTTTCATCCCTCCCTTTCTCTCATTGGCCTCTTCCTCCATGCATCATTCTCTTCATCTCGTCACACGCCCCCTCTTTTTTCACTCCCTACAATTTCACTCCTTACTATTCCTCTCCCTCCCAAAAACAATTCTCCCCTCTCTATGCACTTATCTCCTTCCCAAATGGAAGGTCTCTACTCCTATCTTTCCCCCTCTCGCTTCGCCTCTTGCCTCTTTACACCCCTCCTCCTCCTCCCACCTTTATCCCCTCTCCCTCTTCCGAACGCCCGCAATATCTTACTCCCCCCACCCTCTCTCGCTCCTCGGGGAAAAAAACCGCCCTCTTTACCATCTCTCCCTCTCAAACTCTCCACATTCCTCCGACACCCAAGCACTCCTTCCCCCTCCCTCTTTAACTCCCTCTCCATTCACACCCTCTTTTCCCTTCGATGTGAGGCATGCCACAAGGACTTTTTTTTTTTATCGGTCTCTCCGAAGTCCAAGAAGTCTCTCGATATCCATCAAACCGTTCTCCGCGGCATTGGAGGTGTGAGGGAGGAGGAGAAGGAGGAGGTGAAGGAGAGAATCGGAGGTGGAGGGAGTGCGGAGGAGTTGGCGGAGGGAGGCAGAAGAGCGACCGCATAATCCTTCCATTTCTCCTCTACTTTCCCTCTCCCACTTTAATTCGCCCTCTCGCCTCCAGAAGTGGCTCCGTGCTAGGAGCGCCCTCTGCACGGTCATCGGTGCAAAGGTGTTTTTTTCATTCTTCATATCCTCGCCCTATATATATATATATATATATATATATATACACACACACATACATACACACACACACACACACACACATACACGTTCACCTCCTCCCTTCCTTCTCTTTTTAAAGTTTTCGGAGGCGGTGGCCCCGAAGAATTGAGAGTGGGGACCGCAACGAAATAGAGGAAAAGAGTCGTCCGCTCTCTGGAAAGGAAGATAGGAGGAGGGAAAAAGGGTGTGTGTGAAGGGGAGGAAAAGGGACCGAAATCGGAGAGAAAGTGTTAAGGGAAGCGTAAAGAGATCGAGGTATGCGATGGACGAAGAGGTGTCCAAGTGGAGGATTGTGCGTCGAATGGCAAGAGTAGCGAGATGGGAAGAAAGGGAATCGAAGCTAGGCTCGAACGGAGATATTCGTTCGAAATGAGGAGTAAAGGGAGGGGGGGAGGGGAGAGAGGATCTTTCTTTCGAGTGGATGAAAGAGAGAGGGGGGGGAGGGAGGGAGGTCGGGGTGCGTGGGACGCCCTCTTACATTCAGCCACTCCGCACATGTTGCGTCACATGGCAACGACAACAATGAGCTTTCGTGTCGGAATCGTGTTATTTCCCTCTCTTAAAATGGATCCTTGTGTTATTTCGTCGCCTTTTGAGAGAGGAAGAAAGAGAGAGAGAGAGATGGATGGAGGGAAAACTCCCCGATTGCCACAGGGCAGCGGACGATTTTGCTATTCATTCTCGTGGAATTAATCTGTTCTGTCGCGTGTCAAAATCGTCTGAGATTAAACTTACTTGACCTGATCAACAAGAAGAACGGGAAGGTTGGCATATCAAATATATGTTAGTGGATATATACTGCGTCTTACTTGAATGGGAGTTCAAAACAAGCACCTTTATTTCCTCACATCTCGAGTTTCAATGTTTGAATACAGAAAGTTGTTTATTCCTCCTAAGTTCAATAGAAACATTAGGACGATTTACTTTGAGAGCGGCAACGGCAAACTGAAACGTGCGTTAGATGTACAGTGTTTGAACACTAGAGGTCATTGCATTACCCCGGTAGTATTCATCACAGCTCGGAACGAGGCTGAAATTAAGTTCGTGTGCAGCATAAACTTAATGGAAAAGATGAGAGCGAAAAAGTCCATTATTATAGTAAATTACATATATTTTTACATATATGAAATCAAATCGGTATAACACAAGCCGAAGAAAGGAATGATCAAACTTCGATTAAGAAGGCACGTTGGACCAGGTAACTTTCTGAGCCTGTAAAATCCTATTAATATACTTACGTGAAAAAAATAAGGAGGAATTGATGAATTCCCAATAGACTGTGGATTTCCAAGCGTAACGCCAGTTCGTTCAGGCGATGCTGTTCTATAGGGGAAAGAAGAGACCACTGGTTCCGGAAAGATGCGAACGAAGCCAATTTCATGAAGAACGACCCAACGTTTTCCCGGTACAGTGCGACGTCTATGCCCCTGGTCCATGTGTGTGTGTGTGTGTGTGTGTGTGCGTGCGTGCGAGAGAGAGAGAGGAGAATGGGATAGGGAGAGATGAAATAAGGCGGTAGACTGAGGTATACGAGAACCTTCTTTCTGGATGCGGACGAATTGACGAGAAGGATGCGTTCGGAACCGAAATGGGAGCGGTCTTAGGTCGGTTTGGAAGAAGGGTGGATGTTTTGGATGAGTGGGCAAGGGAGACAGGAGGAGGGCCTCCGAATGTGAACCCAGGGGTTGACGGTAGGGAAAGGGGATAGGAGAGGGAAGCAAGGGGATGTTGAGGATAGAGAGACGGACGAGAACCCACCCTCGCACGCACCCTCCCCTCCTATGCCGTCGAAAGGGGCGGCTCCACGGCCTTTTACGTGGAAGAAAGATTGTAAAAAGAATACGGAGTGTATGTGCGCGTGGGTGTGTGCGTGTAGGAGAGGCTGAGTGAGTGGGAGGCAGAGAGAGAGAGAGAGGTTAGGTCGAGGATGCCTGTCGGGGGCATTTTTTTTGAGGTATCGGAAGATGAGCTGCAGGGGTCAGAGGCAAAAAAAAAGTAGGAAGGACCACTTTTTATATAACAACACATTAATAAAAGACAACGTGTAATTTCAGCCTCGAGGCCTTGTCTTAGATAAGCATAATTCATAACGTGCTCCTCGGTTTAATTAAGGCCGAATTTAATTTTTTAATGGATTTGTCACGAAATAAACCGTGATAAATGGTTTTCCGACATCACATCCCCAACCGAGATTTAAAAAAAAATCCTTTTTGATTGAACGAAGGAATTCGAACAAAAAGCACATCTATAATTTAGTTATGCCTTTAAATAGCACCATCCTCTACGCACCGATCGAAGGGGAGACGTTCCGAGCGAGCCATTTACGTCGGATGCTGGGAATCAAAATCGTACAAATCCCACTGCACCCGCAAAGGAGGCGATAAAAATCCATCTCTAGCGTATTCTTCCACAAGTGAGGGGAACCTTTTAAGGATTGGGCGGAGCGGAGAGAAAGAACAGTGGGAGAGGAAAACTATCTCCCACATTACGGCAGTTTTTCTTCTTTATAGTTGGCCTAGAACTTTTTGAAGCCCTCTCTCTCTCGGCGGTATAAAAATGCTCACCATTATACTCCTCTACCAGGCCGACATCTCCTCCAATTTCACCCTCTTTCCTTATAGTACGCCTTTCCACTCCTTTCCTCACACCGTCCCCTCCCACATCCCCTTTCCTTTTTTTATCCCTCTTCCCTAGCATCTTTATCCGTTCCCTTTTCTCTCTACCCGGCATCCCCCCTCTCTCTCTCGCTCTCTCTCTCTCCATCACCTTCCCTCCCCAACACAGACCGCCTCTCCCCTCTCACACGTTATGGCAGCCTCCTGGCCATCATCAAACTGTCTTCGACACTCCTTTCTCCCTCTCTTTTCCCTCTCCTCCCCTCTATCTAATTTTTTTTATTTTTATCACCCTCTCAGTGTTTACGGCGCATTATGTGCTTCGATCCGATCCTCCCCTTCCCCTCAATCGCACCTCCTCCATTCTCTCTCTCTCTTTAGCTCCACCCTTCCTCTCTCTCTCCTTTTTCTCCCTTTCACACAATTCTCCATCCTTTTCCACCCCTTCTCCTCTTTATCACCCCATTCTCCTTCCCACGGTCTTCCTCATTTGTGAAGTTAAGGAGTTTTATGCTTTTGCCTCCTTCTCCCTCTCAATACTTCCTCTTAAAGCTCCTATCTTTCCTCTCTCTCTTCTTTTACCCGAGGTTTTCGCTTTTAATGACGACGAGGAGGGCGAGTACGTTGCTTCCCCTGTTTTTCTTTCTTTAACTGCGGTTTGTTTTCACGCCGGAGAACCAATTGCGTCTCTCTCTCGCCGCCTTCTTTTTTTTTATGGTGCGTTTCCTTAGGGAGGAAATGGAGGAAGGGGAGGAATTCGGATCGGGGAGGAGAGAGGGAGAGGTGGGCGTAAAAAAAAAGGCTCAAAGCGTTGGTCCGAATTGCGTGGTGTTGCTTTGTCTTTTTTTAAGTTCACTTTATTTACGCGCTCGTTGGGGGAAGTGCTGAGAAAATACTCCTGGAACACGATGGTGCGATAAGAAACGAGTCTTGGAGTACATGGGCAATTTGTAGTTTAGGTATTTCAGTTAACACTCATCGCGCTCTTTGGGAGGATAATTTTTTTTCTTCTGTTAACGACTCGTTAAAACGCTGCGATGACATCACGCGGTTAAGAGCTAAAATTACGCCAATAACACCGATCTGCAGAAAAAATTCCAATTACTCCGCAGGAATTTTCCGGTCAAAGGGCGAAGAAAAGGAATGAACCCAGTTTTGAGAGAAACGTTTCTCTCTTCTCATAACACACTCCAAAATGGGATTTAAAAAAAACCTCGAGGCGATAATTGATCGTAAACAAGAATACGCCGAATGAGGAAAAAATAAGAAGAACCCGAAACTTTGTAATGTTTTATGGCTTGTCGATGGTTTAGACGCGATAACGAACGGTGTAAAACGAAGGAGAAAAAGACAAATGGTCTCGAATTGAAAAGTTAGTTAAAAAAAAAGGAACATCAGAGTAAATTGGAAGCAACAACGGCCGCGCCGTGATCGAAAATCTAGGCTAAGGAGAAGGAGATGGGGGAAGTCGATCCCAAAGAATAAAGGAGGGGATAAAGGGACAGGCGAAGGAAGAAAAGCGAGCGGAAGGCTGGAAAAGTAGTCGAATATGAGGAATGAATATCCTAAAGCAACGGGGTAAAAGTGGCAACCCGAGAAGAATGAAGACGCAGGAAAGAGAGATTTTTTTAAAGAAAGGAGGAACACGTCTTCGAGGAGCATCGACGAGGAAACGGAGAAAAACTTCAAAATAAGACGTCCGTCCGAAAATCCGCGGAGTAATAGGTTAAATGGCGCGAGAGGGCGTGCAAGGAAAGCTGGAGAGAATAAGGAAAGAAATGGTGGAAAGAGAGAGAGACGGCGGGTTTGAAGAAGTGAGGTTAAGAACACCAGTGGGTGGCATAGATAAACCTAGCAGGAGGTCAGGAAAGGTGCGAGGTGCACTTGGACGAGAAGAATGAAGGAGAACAGGGAGGAGAGGTGGGAGGAGGCGTGGGCGGTTGCTGGAACCACCAATTATTCATCTCAACTGTCAACTCCCTCCACGCACCCACTTTGCCCCCCCCCCCATCCCTTCCTCTCTTTCTCTCTTTTGCCTGCATTCCTTACAGATTCCATCCAATCTTTCCCTTCACCCAACCTCCTTCGCAACCCTACAGCATACTCTCTCTCTCTCTCTCTCTCTCTCTCTCTCTCACACACGCACACACACATATACATACACCCGCACCCTACATTAACCTTCCTCCTCTCTCCCTTCGTCCTCCCGTGCCGTGAGGAGAATTCACGCAAACGGAGAGGAGAGAGAGAGAGGGAGAACTGAATTCGTACTCGACGCACACGCACGCACGCAAACACTGGAAGTCTTCCGGTGATGAGATTGCCACCTTTTGGACTCCTTTTATTTTTTCCCCCCGGAAAAAAGAGACCCCTCTGTTCTTCCCTTCCGCACACCTTCCCTCTTTCTCTCTCTCTCTCTCTCTCCACCCATTTCTACGGCTTTCTTTGAACTTGCCCCCCTTCCTCCCCCCTCTGCTACATGCATGCACCAACTGCCTCCCTTTCTCTCTTTTTCCCTCCCTGCACGACTCCTCCCCTTCCTTTCTCCCACTCTTAACTCCTCTCACTTCAAAACCTTTTATTTTCAACCTTCACGCCTTCCTTTTCAAACCAAACTAACTCCCCCCCCATCTATATATTCCCCCATCACTATCCTCTCCACGTGCGATATTCCCACCTCTTTTTCTCCTCCTCCACTCTTTTTTCTCTGTCTCCCCCCTCTCTCTTTTCTCTTTACATCTCTCAATCCTCTCTCTCTCTCTCCCTCTCTCTCCCTCCACGACAGTTGGCTCTTGCTTCCTGCCGCTACGTCGGAGAGGTGGACGCTGGGAGGGCATATTGAGTTACGGTGCAAGCCGAGGGCAGTGGGGTGGGTCTGGATGTGGGTGCGGTGGGGTGGGGTGTAGGAGGCGTGGGTGTGAAGGTGCAGGGTATCGTAACGGCTGAGGTATGGAGGGAGGGGAAGATAGAAGGCACAGAGAGAGAGAGAGAGGAAGAGAATTGAGGGACAGAGAGCGAACTTTCTTTGTTTTTGCCTCTAAAACTAGACCCAGAGAGCAAATTTATACGACTACAGAAACATGCATGAGGTGCTTCACGTCGCAGACTAAGTGAGAGAAGTATTTCGTTGTTTTTTTCGCGCGAAAAACATTCCCCATCAATTATTTATGGGTTTCGAGACACGGCTGGGTCTTTGTCGCTGCGACAAAGACATCAGAGAATTATTTTTTCCTCCGCTAAAAGAGGTTTATTTTAAATTTGATGCGATCCTCGGTATGCTAAGTATGCCGGGAAATCGGGTGAGTGCATGCAGATGGTTAATTCTTGTTGTTGCTACACGAGTGTACACCGTGTCCGTATATTAATGCGTAATTGAAGAGTCACATACGAGGACACCATCAGCAATAAGAAATCATTCTCGTTGGTACAACTTCCATGATTTCTTGTTACGGGTAACGGAATCTACTTAAAATTCCACATTTCTTCATCTGTCAGGAAAAAAACTTCGACGTGTCAAGAGAAATCTTCATTGCCTTTTCGCATCGACTAATTTCATAGTTTCGTTTACGAAGATTGGAGTAGAAATCTTGCGTAGGACTCACGCGAGACCGAAACTAAATGAAATTCTTAGACGAGAAGTGTCGAGTGAAGATATATAAAACTAAACCAAAAATATTTTTTGACAATTTTTTTCAAAGATGGCGCAAGAGACAGGGAGAGCGAAGACGCGAAATAAAAAGAATCTCGCAGTAATTTTATTGCGAGAAAAAGTATTCCTAATAAAAAGTAACGCTTTTTCATATGATTTCACGGGTGAGGAGTAAATTCCACACATTTTTTCTAGTCTAGGACTGCACGCGTAAAAGGTGAAGGAAATCCCAATTTTCCGCGCAGTTGTAAATTCCGCCTGGAGAAACGTTCATTATGCCTAGGAAATGTGACTCCTTTCTTGCGGAAGGTCGGAGGGATCTTAAAAATTTTATTATCAACTGTTTCCTAACCTTTTCCCGTGATTTCAAAGGCGAGCAGATTTCTCGGGAGGGGAATATTTTCCAATTCTTCCATCGCAATTAGATTTTTTTTTTAACTTGCGCATATAGCTCTTCGAGGAATGATATAATCCCATTCGTTCGTTCCTTACATCACCGTAGCAGAACATGTTGAGAAATCAATCGAAACGGAAAATGCACCGATACCTTCAGTCTACGACTAACATAAAATTTAGTCCCATTACTACCAGAATATTTTTAAACAAGCGAGGAAAGAATTGCAGAACAAGTGACATAAGGTTTTTTTCGACTATTTAATAAAAGACGGCCATTTATAAACCACCTAAAATTCTTGCCGTAAGTAGCTCTAATGTAGATCCAACCTGAAATAATGTCGTCTGTAGCTTACGTCATTTTTGAGTTATTTTGTACACGGACAAACAGACGGTTGGACAAGCCGATTACATAACCGATTAAAAAAAGCAATAAAAACTATTGACTTTAAAATACACGCAATTCATATGCGCTCGGCACATTTAAAATCAAGTTATTTTCACCCAAAAGATTTCGAATACAGGTATATTTCTCGAAAGTCCAACTCTCAGCAAGTTTCGTTTAAAAATCACTCTTCGCACACACGTATACGAGAAAAGCACTAAAAAATATATAGGTAACCCTAAAACGGCAGACAAAAATACCGTAGCGGACGAATTTTAAACGTAAAGAATTCCTAAAAACGTCGAGAGTTTCCAAGAAAAAAAAAACATTAGTATTTCGAGATGTGAGTCCGAGATGTGAGTCCGAGATTAACGTCTTCGGACAGAAAAATTCGCGTTTCTTTCTTTTTATACCTGTTTAGACAAAAAAGCGGGGAAGGAGGAGAGGAGGAATAAAAGGGGGAAAGAAAATTACCGTGTGACGGGAAGCGAGCAAAACTCAAAAGGCCTTTTACTCGAATCCTGCGAAACCACCACTCAGTCGATAGGGTTGGGTATTCTGGTCACGTGTGACGGAGTTCTCACGTCACGCCCAAGCATTCAACGCTCACGGGTAAGCAGGGATAGAGGGTGGGGGAAGGGGTGGTGGGGAAAGGAAGGAAGGATTGGCGGAGTTGAAGGGTAAAAGGGAGATTTCGGAGGAGGTGAAGATGGAATTGGAAAGAGGAGACGCGAAAGGACCGAGTTAAGTGAAAGCGAATGCGAACAAAAGGTATGCAAGAGGATGAAGTTTCGACTGGCGCGGTCGTGGAAGCGTTCAATTACATCCAATCTGGATTGTTTGTTTTTTTTCAATCCTTTTTCGGCAAAGTTTAAAGGCTAATAATTTATTTCAAATACAGTATTCCAGAATTTCTCCCTTTTCACATATTCCGCAAACTATTCCTTTTGATTCCTACAGGAATACTTTTCCTCCCGACTTCAAAACCCTTCACGATTCCTATCAATTCCTTTCTTCCAAAGACTCCTTCGCAAAATGATTTCCTTTCACGATTCCCTTCAAAATTACTTTCCCTCAAATAATTCACCACAATCGTTGACATCGTGTTTTATCCCATTCTAAGCCTCTAACACACGCGAAACTACGATTTCA
This sequence comes from Uropetala carovei, assembly GCA_036926305.1. NCBI lineage: Eukaryota > Metazoa > Arthropoda > Insecta > Odonata > Petaluridae > Uropetala > Uropetala carovei. The sequence goes on from JAXCHB010000325.1 coordinate 9,840,822, forward strand.
AAATATAAACACATCCATATTTTTTGACAGGAAAAAATTGATAAGACGGATCGCGTCATCTGATCGAAAAGGAAACGACGTCAAGAGTCACGACCTTGGATACGTTATCAGCAGATACAAAGAATCAGACAGTATTAACATAAAAATTTTTTAAAATGAATTGAGAGAGAAACAGCCGTGAAAAACAAGGGAATCCTATTTTTTTCGCGTCAACTACGAGACGGAGAGCAAAATCCATATTACCAACGTGTTTTCGACGTCTTTTCAACCGACTCCGCGTAATAATGAAACGAAAAATAGCGACGTGAAACCGTAATAAGACTGAAAGGGGGACAATACTAAAGAATAGATAGAAGCTAGAAGGAGATGAATGAGTAGTGGCCGTGCGGAAAGAGGAACGCAAGGGAACAGCGGAATAAAAAGCGTGGGACACGGATTGTATGGACGGGACGCACACTGCTCGTCCACATATACAGTTAATACTAGAAATGAAAGAAAAAACAGCCGGAGAGGGAAAGAGAGGGAGATACCTTTAAGCAGGAGGACGGATGAGAGGGGAAAAACGGTAACGAAATTGAAAAGCAGCCGAAGGGTCCGAATGAGGGTAAAAAGAGACGGATAGAAGAAGGAAAAAAGGGATATTACGTATGTATGTACACAAAAAAAAGGGAAGGTCGAGGAAGCGGAATCCTGAATGGAAAAAAGTCCGTGAGATAAAAAAAACGGTCCGAAGGGAGGGGAAAAAAAGGATAAGGAAACGAGATGGAGATAGGAGAGGAAAAAAGGAGAGATGAGGAAGAGACCCGAAAAAATCTCGCAGGTGTGTGTGTGTGTGTGCGCCCGGACGACAATCTTCTTATATTCTCTCCTTTGGTGGAGATCCAAAATGATAAGGGATCGCGCTAGAACCGCCGCGCGAGGCTGAAAATGAGAACTTGACAGAATGGAACGTTTGCAATGCGGGATTTCCCCGGCTGCGAGAAGGGAGAGGGGGGGAGGGAGGGGGGGGGGAGGGAGAGAGGGGAGGGAGGAGAGAGAGAGAGAGAGAAATAGAGGAAGAGGGCGGAGAGAAAGACGTAAAAAACAGAAACTGTGAAGGAATGGGAGAATAGCTGAGGGGGAAAGGAGGAGACGTACGCGAAAAGGTAAAAAAAAATTGAGCGGTTTATGTAGGGCAACGTCCTTGGAATTTAGGACTCAATGATTTCGCGAGAGATTCTATTAAGGCGAACTCCGCGTCAGAAAATGAATGCAGAGGATAAGGAAAAAGAGAAACATGCCTCCGGGTCGCGTGAGGGAGGAGGAAGAGGACTTTGCTAATGGGTAATGATTAAGACAAATATCTTCCGCGCTAATTCTTTCGTTTACACGAAAGAGCGAGGGAGAAATTTTCCTTCGGGTATCTTAAACGTCGAAAATGAAACGAGAATATAGAAATGGCTCGAGATTTTCGGTGGATTCCTAAATAAGAGATTCCAGAGGAATCCGACCGAGTCATCCCGGGAGGTTCAATAAACCGAGAGCTTTTAGACGATATTTCAACCCTACGACGTTTCATTAAGTTCCTTCATCAATCTCCCGATGGACTTTTTGTCTTAAAAATCTCTAATTTGATCCCGAGAGAATGATTTCGATGAGGAAATAAGACTTTTACCGAGCAGATAAGGATTTTCGAAGGATTTCAATTCTAATCATCGGAAATTCTGTCTCAACTTAAAAAAATCTTTAAATAATCAAATATTATCGATTCAGAATTAAATCCCAACATTACAATGTAACGAATACGAACTATAGTTTAATAAAAACGACATCGCTTACAAATTATTTTTAAAAAGCGACATAAGACGGTGAAAAAAATCTTCGGTCCGACTTCGAAATTTCCGCACTCGTGACCCTGCAAGTCTGACTCCGCACAGAGCTCTCCTGCTTGCTAAGGGAGACCTTCGACCACTTCACGTAGAAATGACCCCTTTCACGTCAGCTGCAGGGGGAAACGTCCGGTGACCAAAGGGCTTTTGAGGGCGGGGAGGTCGGGATGTACGAGGTCGTTGGGAAGGAGATAGACGGAGGGGGAGAGGGAGAAGGAGAGGGAGAGAGAGAGGAGAGAGGAAAGGGAGTAGAGAGAGGAAAGGAGACAAGACCGGAATGAGTGGAAGGGCACAGGAAGGAGGGGAGTGGATCGCCTCTGAGATCCCTCCATCCATTTTGAAGGAGTTTCGGAATGCCGCGACACACGGCTTACAGACCAGTAATCCGATCTGGTCTACAGGAAATCCGCTCGACTTCTGGCAAAGCCGACGGTTTGTTTTGATGGGAAGAAATCGATAGATTTTATGTCGGCGGAAAAGTTGTAATTTTGTGAGATATACTATAGTAATGTATGACATCATAGGATACTTGACGAGTCGCAATACGAGGCGGAGAACAATTCGAGAGAATTAAAAGTAACTTCTAGACGATTTACGATGTTAACCTGCCGTTTAAAACGCTTTACAATTTCATATTTCGTGTATATCTTCTGAATTCCATACTTATTTTAATTTTTCTCTAATTTTATTTAATTTCCACAACCACACCCTTGACCTCCGAATTTTCGTAACCATAAATACGGATTTAAAGGCGTAATTTCGTTCGTAGGAGATTTTGAGCAGAATACTCTCATAAATGACCGAGAAATTTAAGAAATGATTTAAAATACCGGATTACAACCATTACATATTGATATTGAATTTAACTTGAAATAATTACTACCTGGAAAATGAAGACGCATTGGCACAATGGCGAACGTTAGCACACGGACGGTCCGGGTGCGTGGCGAGAGTGTCCAATGAGGAGGCGGAAGAGGAGGGCGGAAACGATATCACGCTCACTCAGTCACGGAGCCTTTGGTGAAAAAAAAAATAGGCGAACGAACGCACTCACATGGCCATTATCAAAATGACATTGACGAAGGGGAGAATGATCGTTAAGAGAGAGAGAAAGAGGAATGAAAAGGACCTTTTCATTCAGCTTCGCCGAAAAATGATACGTCGCATAAAAAAAAAAACGAAAGGGGACTAACGCTAATGGCGATCCGAGCCCCTCTTCTCTCTCTCTCTATATATTTTCGGATGAAAAAAGTTCAGAGGTCAAAAGATTATAGGGAGGCGTTTTTTAATGGCTTACAGAATGGATGATGAACGCACACTTTTTATGAAGGCTTTTCGCTGTGCGAGAAAGCATTCCGGCGACAAAGGGATTCATTCAAGGAGGAAATTCTCCTTCGGTTGGAATTGCAACTTTCATTGCGAAATTCTTACATATATATATACGTTCCGCTTTATTTGAATTTCCAGTTAAGATATCAACTCCGTGGGTTGAAAAATAATCCTCAAAGACGCTTCTCATATATTTCAACACCAAGACCGATAAATAACGAACATCCGTTTCGTCGAAGTCCTTTCGACGTTCTGACTATTAAATAAAAATGTAATATGACCCTTTCCCGCTACCACGCAATTTTTATCGTAAAAAAAATCAAACCAGCACTCATAGAGAGAAATGAAAGAAAACACTCTAAATCATGATTCGACGCTTAAATCACTACCTCTGGTTTTACCGCCAAACGGCTGAACTCAAGCATCGCGAGGAATCGCCAAGGAAACAAAACAAGTTTCCCACCTAAGGACTGTTCTGCGGAACGATGCACGTATAAGGGGATTTCACGAAACGCAGCAGACGTCGAGAGCATCTAAATTACCGACGTTGAAGTAGGGAAACTTATTCCGCGTGGGTCCATCGAAGGAGGGGATTTGTGGGATACAAATCACGCGGGAAAATGGAGTTTCTCCCGCTCTTGAGTTTCGATGAAAAATAGCCCGAGAGGGGGAATATGGCGGGAGGAAAAATGGGAGAATCCGACGACGGAATCGCAGAGGGATTTTCGGAAAGGAGCACGTGTTTAGGCGTATCCAGGGAATGGTTTCAGCCAGTCATCGTAACAAATATGAATAATGTGCGTGGAAAAATTAATAATATATTTATCTCGACGAGAACAAACAACTGAGGAGAAAATTAGGAAGATATTGTGACGTGAGCACACAGACTTCGTAATCGACAATTCCCAAATTTCATTAACCTTGTTTCGCCCCTAATAAGATTTCCATCGAACCCATGACGGTTTATGCATATAAAAAGTAACTTGCAACTTATTCTCTCACTGCGTCCTTAACAACTTACCTAGATAAACAACAAATTTCGGAAACTATAATACATAGAGTAAAACCTGCGAGAGGCGGAACATCACGAGAATGGCATATTATTCCGTCTTTAGCAGGATTTCCGCCTTATACAGGTTAAAAAAATTAACGCAACTCCTTCCTTTTGGTAGATTTTAATTAGAAAATAGAAGTTTTTTAAGTCTTAATGGAAACAAACGCTTCAAAATTGCAACAAAAATCGATAAATATATATATATGTGTGCGTGTGTATATGTGTATATATATATATATGTATATATGTATATATGTATATATGTATATATGTATATATATGTATATATATATATATATGTATGTGTGTGTATATATATATATATATGAGAGAACATAAACTCGAAATTGCATGCTTGCACAATTCCGATTTTATTAGAAATTTAAAAACTTCTCTTAAACATGCTACAAATTTTCAGAATCAGAACAGTTAAATTTCATACTCTTGCAAAACATTTCAAATACACATTAAAATTCAATAAAAATATTAAACAAAGTTAAAAAATTCTAGAAAATTATTTGAAAAACTATCCAATTTTAGTTGTGCTTTGCCGTCTGTGATATGAATAAAATGGCAAAAGAAAACCTTATTTCTATAATTTTTTAAAGAAATCATTTTCATTCTTCACACTGACAATGTTTTAAAGCTGTATGATGGTGTAAAACTTCCGACGTTGTTGCATTTCTAGTTCTTCACAGTCTTCCTCATTATGTTCATATTCGGAATTGGGAACAATTTCATTGTTTTGTGATTCTACCACAGTTTTCAAGTCAATTTCATCAATCTCTGTGAAAACGCTGTCATCAATATTTACAAGAATTTTTGCACTTACAATAATCACTATCGCTACCTGCAGCGTCACATTCACTAGCATCATCGAAAACAAAGCCACAGTTTCTAAAACAATTTTTGATACAGGCTTTTCTTTTACAAACTATCGAACCACTAAGAAATGTAATTAAATCTAAAACATTGATTTTAACCGTCAATTCCGATCCTCTCTTACACTGATATATATATATATATATATATATATATATATATATATATATATATATATATATATATATATATATATATATATATATATATTTATTTATATATTGAAGGCCCTATAGACATATTTTAAAGAGATCGATTTTACTTTCCGTCTTTCGCAGGTTCAAAATGTACTTAATAACACAAAAATTCAAGAAAAAATCATTTCCGTCCGCGTCTCGCAGGTTCAGGTTCCGCCTTACAGAGCGACATTCAGATGAAAAACGGTATCGACTAGTACGATTTTATTTTGGATTTCCAGCCTTGGCAGGTTTCCGCCAAATGCAGGTCCCGCCTTCCACAGGTTTTACTGTATTAGGAAATGGTTATGCTGCAATGCACTATTTTTAATTAATAAGATTACTTTTCACCGGATAGAAAATCACGAGTTTCACCTTCGGTAAGGTTTTTATTCAATATTAATGATAATTTATACGTTGATTCGTTTTTCTCATATCTCACGACCTTTAAAAATGACATAGACAAGGCCACGCTCACAGAAGGATTCGAACCCGTGACCTCAAAACGTGGTCCATAAAAGGGAGTCATCTCTCTACTAATTAAGTCTATTTACTTATAAATTCCGCCCGAGTAACACAACGAAGGAAAAGCCCATAATCATCTTTTTTGGTGCACTGAGTAGCGAGTCAGTCATATCTTTTTTATGTATCTCGGCAAACACTGTCGCTACCTGACTTGTTAACACGTCGCGTCTAAATAGCAGAACTTACTCCAGAATTCTCCCTCCTTCCCTGAACACCCACCATCCATTCACATAAATAAATAAATAATCGACTATGAATGGATTTTTATCTGGAAGCTATTAAAAAAATAAGCCTAGGAGGAGAGGTCCCTTTTCATAGACTTGCCCGAAAGGAAAATAATAAAAACTTGAGAGACAGAAGGACGAGGTCTAAGGTATGGGAGAAATACACGGAGAGAGAAAGGAGCGTAAAAAGAGAGAGAGAGAGAGAGAGAGAGAGAGAGAGAGAGAGAGAGAGAGAGAGAGAGAGAGAGAGAGAGAGAAAGAGAGAGTGAGAGAGCTATCGACGTATTTCTCGAATAGTTATGAGCGAAAAAAAGAAGACAGTCGTAATGGCTGGAAATGTAAATGCGGAATAAATTGGCGAAAGGCTTGAATGGGTGGGAATAGAAAGATATGTTATGCGGAGAAGAATGAGATTTTATTTAAAAGAAAAGATTTTTTTAAGGCGGGTTAGCGCGGTGGAAGGGATTTGGGAAATAAGGAAAAGGCTGCGGCAAAGTGAAAGGGTTGTTAAAGGGCCGCGTGATAGCGAATGCTAAAAACATGAAAAAGATTCGGATAAGGAAGAGGAGGGGAAAGAGACATTATTCCACCCGATTCCCACTGTCGCAGTCTCGTCTTCTCTCGCACGCCATTTCTCCTTTCGCACCCTCTCTCTCTCTCTCCTCTCACAGTTTTTACTGCAGCCGCAGAGGGCAAATAAAGTGGACCCGCAAAGCATCACGGGAATATTTAGAAGAAAGAGTTGAAAGTAACGGAACGGAACGGCAGGAAAATGAAAAAGAACACCGAATGCGGTTTAGAGAGGAGCAACGTTTTCTCGGCGGTTTGAACGATAAAATAAATAATCCGAGGTATCCAGGTGAAATGGACAGTTCGAAGAATCGAGGAAGTGCAGTATTTTTCAATCAAAGATTCTATTTCTTTACCGACATCCGAGTTTTCCGTCGAGTTTCTGAAACGCTGTATTTAACGTTGACGCCGACAGGGATTTGACGAAGTTCTCAGTTGTTATGAATTGAATTTCGTCTAAATAACGTAACATAGATACATAAAAATGTTTTGTAAAAAATTACCGAGAGGAACCTCCGATCCTAATGACATGAATTGGATTCATGTCGTGATATCAAAATTATTTTAGGGTTTTACGAAAAATTTTCCTAATTAAAATTCCACCAGAGGGATACCAATGAGAAGGTAGCTTAGGGAATACCTTTGATGAAGAAGAAAACATTACTTACAAGGAAAACGAAACTTATTTTACTATGACAAAAGCACTGAACTTATATAAAGTCCTTTGAATTTACGAATGACAAATTATAGCAAGCGGATGATATTCTTTTCCCGCACACGGTTATACGATGAACAAGTTTATAATTTTTCTTATATGATGGTATATGTATTGGCCAGCAGCCCATGTGACAAAGTTTTGCAATAATTTCCATATTACCGCTATATAAATATACACACTCGAAATCACATGAAACAGAATGTATAATTATTACAGGCCAAAATCACTAGAACAGGGATGGCGAACCTATGGCACGCGTGCCATAAGTGGCACGCAAGACGATTTTGGTTGGCACGCCAACGAAAGGAGAAAACCAATCGAAGCTTTTATCGTACTGAATTAGTGTCGCAAAAAAATTGTGTTATTTAGTTAACTATTGTAAACATTAGTATTACTATGGTTACAAATTTCAATCTCTTATGTCTTGATGACGAATTTAATTTAGTTGGCGCGCAAGAAAAAAATCAAAGACTTTTTTGTGGCACGCGAGACGGAAAAGATTAGACAATTTCAGTAATATTGGCACGTGGGCAATAGAAGGTTCGCCATCCCTGCACTAGAACCTACATGCCATCGGAAAGGCGCCTCTTTTCCGCGCGATACGTCAACTTTTAATTTTTCGGAAGAAAAACGTCGAGATAGTCCAAAAGCAATCAAAAAACAAGCGCATTGCAGAATACGCCCTTTCCCTCCATATCTCTCTCTCTCTAAAAAAAAAAATAACAATATACTACGATAAAGCACAGCAAGAAAAACAAATGGCCGCGAAAACAATTTAAATAGATGCCGCAGAGAGAAAGAGAGAAAACAACAGCGGAAGCCCCTCAAATATGGACGTGCGCTCCGCTGGAATACGTCCTCCACTCGAATAATAAAAATGCAACGAAGAAAAAAGACAAGAGAAGAAAACCGTTTCCCTTTTATTTTTATGTTAAAAAAATAAGAACAGCATGAAAAGGAATAATATATAATCGGTGCGGAAGAAAAAGAAGGGAAGAGAAAACGAAGACGAGAATTAGAACCCAACTCCTCCTTTCCCTTATAAGATACATATGTTTTCGACGTTCGTACGTAATGAACAAAAAGGAAGAGCTCCATTTACGGCGACTGTAGATTGTTCGGGGGGCTGTTGGTTGGGGGAAGGGAGGGGGTTGGGAGAGGTTGGCTGGGAAGTTACATCACTGACCCTCCGACTGACTGCCCGGCCTTCCATCTTCGGAGCTCTTTCATCCAAAGCACGCTTCCCCCCCCCCCCCCTCCCCAATCCCCCTCCCGAAAGAGACAATACAAATACCTCCCTTCCTTTTCTCCGTGGAATACGCTTCGGAAAAGGGGACGGAGGGAGAGGGAGGAAAGAAAGAAAAAAAAGCCAACCTCCCTACCCCTTAACGCACCCTGCGACTTTCCTCCCCCTCCCCTGCTTCCATGATTCCCTCCCCCTCTCGTAAACTGCGAGACCAATTTCCCACGGAAGTTGTTATTGCACTGTGAGCTAGGGCATAATCCACGATATGTATTCCGCGCACACCCCCTCCCCATCTCTCTCTCTCCCATTCCTCTCTCATCCCTTCCTATCTTTCTCCCCTCCCCCTCTTCCTCCAACCCATCCATTCCCCTCTTCTCGCCCCTGAAAATCGGACAGCAACACACGACCTGCCTCCACCCTCCCCCCCTTTCTGCTGTCCTCACTCCCCCCTCCCTCGCTCACCGACTGCACTACATCACACAGAGGCAATTCTTTCGCCTCCCGCCAATCTACTCCATCTATGTTAGCATCCGGCACGGCATCATACCTCGCCCCCATCTCCCCTTCCTGCCCACTCCGTCCACGGGAAAAAAAACCAACTCCTCCTCCTCCTCCTCCTAGGAGATATCCCCGATCGTCTTTTCGGCCCATCATCCCATTTCTCTCTCTTTCCATTCGTCCAATCCTTCTTACCTTCTATCCTTCCTTCGTCCATCCCTCCTAATAATCTTCCATCTCCACCCTCTCCTTCTTCTTTCTCCCCTAAAGGCATTTTTTTTACACGGGCCACTTTTTCGGTGGCGCGACCGTGTAGCCCTAGATCTGTATCCCGTAATTTTAAACGGAAGCTTTCGCGGGGAAAATCGCTGCGAAGGCGGCCGATCCTAGCCAAGAGGAAGCGTTTTTACGTCGGCGCCCCCGCAGAAACCAGATGACCAGAGCGGTGGGTCAGATTTATGGTTTCAGGCGAGCGACGAGCCGGTGGCTTCGCATACGCGCCACAGGAAAGACGCCCCTTTGGACTAGACTTTAATCCCTCTATTCTCTCCCTCTCCTTCTCTTTATTGAACCATGGGTTTCTCTTTATTCCAGCGTGCTGATCAGAGAGCACGCGCCGCGGCGTAAGAAGCCATTCCAAGGACGGACGTAAGTAAGTCCCCCACGCACAAAGCGCGTGGGGCGAAGGAGGGCAAGGAGCGATGAGGGTCGGGGGCGATAGAAACCGGGAGAGGGGATGGGTAGATGATAGAGAATAGCGTGGGGAGTAGAGTAAATTGCTAATGGTGAGGAGGCAGAGGGTGGAGAGGGGGAGGGGGGTGAGGAGGAGTAGGATGATAGGTCAAACGAGGAGGCTGCTGCACAGTAGGGATGATCAATGCTTCCGAAGAGAAGGGAGTGAGGGAGGTAGCATTTGCATGAGGCACTTGGAGAACGCGGACGGAGATGGCCATTTGTAACAGGGCACACGAGAGGGGGTGGAGAAACTGAACAGTACGACGTTTGCACAGCGTAAAAGCAAGTTGTCTCAGAGACTGTTATAAGCCTCCTTACGGAACGCAGTGTAAACAGACTATATCTTGGGAAAGCCGTCGTATAAGTCAAAGGTAACGATTTCGGGAAGGACTTGGATACACGCCGTTTCTCTAGTATTATTGAGGTCTTTCGCAAACACGGTGATGACATCTGCGACCGCATCGAGAACTATATTAAGCGTGGGATCCAATATGGCGTCCGTTAAGGGCATCATCGAATTAAAGTATACGCTCTCGATAAGACTACCGCGGTTTCCCGGAACGCTGCCGTGCGCTGCAATAAATGAAGTCGAAAGAGTGTGTGCACGTACGATTTAAATTTTTACGTCCATTTTAAAGACATTAAAATTGGAAGATTTATCTTCTCCCGCTTTATTCCGTTTCGGTTTGACCGCCCGTAGCAATACGCTTCCCGTAACCCTAGTAACTCGCTCAGGCGTTTTGTTGACTTTTACGAGCAACGCAAATAACGTTTGCATCCACAATCAAACCGGAGTGGGTGTATTGTCCAGTCATCGATCTTGCTGCATTGAGGCTCGAATCCCCCTGGGGTGAGGAGTGTTGACGTTACTTTATTTGACTTTGCTCATCGAAGCGTCCTAAACTCTTCCGTCGAACGTCTGATTATACAGGATCGAAAAAAAAAACGATCGATAATTTTTTAAATGAGTGAAATCTCCTTTCCTTAGGCTCGCTGCGTTTCATTGAAAATGTACTTATTAATAAAATACTAAAACTGTTCACTGACTAAACAATGCCTATTCACGCGAGCTTAACGTGGCAGCATGAGGGCTTTCGGTAACGATAGCTAAAATAATTATGGCAGAAGTCTTTCGAGGGCATGAGTAAGTTCCCTCAAAATGCTATTATAGGCTCCTCGCAATTAAAAATTGAAATTGTAAGTGCTTTGTATATTGGGGGGAGTCATTAAAATAAAAACCCATTACTACTGTTACTCACAGATCGAAGAAATTCCTCAGCAATCTCATAAGGCTTACCTGAAATTAAAAGGAAAAACAAATTAGAACAAAGAGGCAATGACATTTTCATGAAATGCTTCCGTAAAATATTATTTCCGAATATTAGATTTACTTGCGAAAATATAAGATCATTTTTAAATTAAACGCACGCCATTCGAATTATAATTGAAAATGAGACCGTAAAAATACTAATTTCCATTTAAAATGATAATTCGAAACGTCTTTTTGGTAGGTTTTCGCCAAAACTTGAAATTGTCCAGATTTATATAACTTACTCACCGCAATCCCTAAAGTCGAAGTGGCTTATGTTAATGCGACGGATTAGATCAGGGGCGTGCATCTGGCCCGGTAGAGCATTTTATGCGGCCCACGAAGCTTTGGTGAATATATAGTCTGCGATATTTATTACAGGCAACTTTGTACATTTTAAGAACTACGTTGTCATAACACATTGCCTGGAGAAATTTTCAGGCTAAAAATGGTTAAAAGTTTATTTTCACATTTAAAATATCATGAGTAATTTCCTATGTAAAATCTCATCCGGCCCGCCAAGGTACTTGTGACTTCTAATCTGGCCCGCCAAAGCACTCACATGTATGAATTCGGTCCACCAAGTAAAAAGGTTCCTGGATTACACCGTTATTAACAACAACTAGCGGAAGTGCCCGTTGAATTTCAACGGATTTAGTGAATCTAAAACTTGGACCGTGTAACATGTTAACATCGCAAGAATAAGATATTACACAGTTTTAACAGTCGAATAAAGCAAAAACGAAGAAAATCGGTCCATAGTTAGGTATCTTGATGAATGAAGGAAAACAACCTTGCACGCTGAAAACTCAAAAAATTACGTGTAAACTTATGAGAAAATAAATACTGAATTAAGCACCCACTCCCCCAATTTTTTAATCGCCATATATTTTAACAATGGGAGTTGTCATGGTAGTTTATATTTGGTATTGTTATAAAACTAATACAATAACGTCATTTTTTATTTTTTTACGCTAATTCGATTAGGATTCGGATTATGTCTTCAATAAAAATGAACTATGTCTTTCCTGAATATAACCATCTAGGTCTCAAGTGCGTACCATGTTTCTAGTTAATTTTAAAATTCAAATTAATAAGAAGCTGCACTTATCCCTATGTTATTGAAATGGAGAAAATGAAAAAAGAAAATATTTAAAAAATTAGAAAGGTCGATCAAATTGGTTACACCACGTAACTCTTTATTCCGGTTAAAATGACACCTTTTTCTTATTTCTACGTGCTGCAGTTGTTGAATTATAGAATAACATATATACAAACACTTGGCTTTATATATATAGCTTTATAGTTGTTTGTTTGTTTCCATGGTTATTATATTTTGCGGACACACACACGAACAACGAAATTAATATAATATGTAGATACAGGCAAAGGGATACAATGTAAAAAATGCAACATCGAATCTCTCTAAAGGTTTTGCGTTTAAATTGATATTTCGCTTTAAATAGTTGAAGCATATTAAATTAGCACAGTGTGAACTCTATAAGACGGAAGAAAATATTAAATCTTTCAGCCTCCCATAGCTCCTACGCTACGACCATCATTACGACCAATATTCAACTTTTTTAAATTCCTGAAATCGACTCTACCCGTAAATAACAGCTACTTCGAGAATATCGAGCACCATCGGAAATATTTTGTCGATACGGAGAGGAATTTTCATTTCGACAACTCCCGAGCTTCTTTTTTATTTCTTCTTCTTCTACGAGACACCCTCTAAAGAACCCAGTCAATTCCGTCGCAGCCGTAACACAGGCCTCAATGCTCTTCGTCCTTTCAGACGGCTGCAGTTTGTCATCAGTTCATTCACCCCTTCGCTCCCTCCTCGCTCCGATTATCGAACATTTAAAACTCTCTCTCCTCTCCTTAAAGATCTCCCCATCAACGTATCGATACCGATAACGGTCTCTCCGAGAAGCGAGTCCGTTTGCAAGAGTATCTGTAATATTTACTCTCAAGATCCGACGGGAAATTCCCTACTCCATCGGATTAGCGAAGGGAAAGATCGCTCAGATGTTGGCAACACTGTATGGAAAATCCTCAGACACCCTTGTGAGAATAGGAGAACACTGTGTGTGTGTTTGTGTGCGAGCGTGTGTGTGTGTGAGAGAGAGAACGCGGCCGTTTGCGAGCGCGCTCTCGTGAGAATGAAACGGCAGCTCCGACTGAAAGTTGCTACAGAGAGAGAGAGAGAGAAAAAAATCCATTCTCCGGTTACTGGCTGGAAAGTAATTCGCTTCGATCCTGTTTTGATTTATGCGCGTTTTTTTTCCCTTTCCCTTATCGTCTTACAGTCCTGTGGGAAGGAGGGCGAAAGGGTGGATGCGGTAACTTTCGTCGCTAGCTAGATTTACTACGTGCCGAAGGATGCAACCGAAAAAGATCATAAAAGGGCTCGCTCGAATCACGTGACCTAGAGTCCGTAACGGGAGGTGAGTTATGCTCCCTAAAAGGTCAGACATTTATTATTTCGCTACCCGTGCGAAGGTTTCCTTACCGATGTTAATAATTTCGCATCAAACGAGAAAATTCCATCCTGGTTGATATTGGTTATAACAGTGCCGTCGAGGTTCTGCGAAAAAAATTTCCAAAGCTTTTTTTTTTAATTTAAACTAGGTTCGTCGATAGAGCACGAAGATTTCGACAACGAAGTGAGCAGAGCGAGGCCGGTGATGAAGGGTCACGGTCAAAGTGATTCAAGATCAGACGGGAAAAAAAACTCGCGCACTGGCCAATCATAAAGGGTTATTAGCCACTCTGATGACGCATAAAAGGCATTTTCTAACTTTACGGCGAGTAACAGCATTCCGTGCTCTCCCACGGAGCACGCTACGGAAAAGGAGGTAAAAAAATGTTCCTGTTACGCAGATGCAGCTATCCTTCTTCCTATCTCATTTTCATCCGCAAAATTCCGTTCGTAATTCATCGTAGAAGAGCGAGCGCTGATACATTTTCAAAACTCGTTTTAATATTATTTTGCGTCGTCACACGCAAACGTTCGCTTGTTTTTCGTTGGTTTAGTCGTTCTATTTCGCCGTGGACCAAAGAACCTAATGCATAACATTTTCAATTCGCATACATTTTCTCGCTTGGTGATAAAAATGTTCGGAGAATCTATAGATATACAGCCTAAAATATCATGCAAACGATCTCAGCGGTTTCCTTTCAGTATAATTTGTTCGACCAAAAATATCCGCAAAAAACACAGAGCGAGGGATCGATACCAATCGCCTAAATTAAGCGGCAAAATTCTTTGTGAAGGAACAAGAGAGGAGGTGGAGAGGATTTATGGCGGCGAATCGGCCTACCCAAAGGAAAACCATTGAATACGAGAATAAAAAACACGGGCCACGCATTAATAACGGTTAGCTCGCGAAATAATAAAAAAAAGAGAGAAAAACGCGGACGATATCGGAGAAATTGAACTTAAAAATAGTAGAGAAAGAATCCCTCGAAGAAGCTTATGGAATATGGGAAGGAATCCTTTTGTGGCGCCCTCAATAATCTCCCTTGTAGTGGGGAAGAAATAAGGGGAAAAAAAGGACGGGAGAAGAAAAAGGAGCACGGCGAGCCGACCGGAAATATCTCTCGCCAAAACACAAAAGGGAATAATAATAGGAGCGGGATGAGGGGGGAAGAGGGAGGGGGAGGGGGGGAGAGGATAGGGAAAAAAAACAAAAAGAGAGGAAACATTAACGGGCACTTCGAGACATTACGTTTATAGGAGCACTTAAAGAGATTGACGCTTGCGTCTTCAATGAGGAGAGAAAGACTTTTTTTCTCTTTGTTTCTGGTAGGAAAAGGGAGGAGAAGGAGCGCCTCGTTCGCCCGGAATATTTTCGGAGTCAGCGGAGCGAACTTTGACACCGCAAACAGCCGAAAAAAAATGCAGGACACCCCCTTCCACCTCCCAACCGCCCCGAAAAAGCGGTACCACCCTTTTAGAGCCCTCTGTCGGTGGCATCGGGAAAAAGTACGGGAAGACAATGGAGGTCCCGGGTCGATTGTCGTCGGGTGGCGAGGCGAAGGACGCGCGCGGAAAGCCTTTGATGACGGGGGAAAAAAATGAAAGCGGTCCTTAAAAAGTCACGACCTTAACTACCGTAATGCAAACGGCTCGTAGGGCAGGGAAGGGTGTGGCCAGATGGACAACCGTCCTTCGCGGAGACCGAGAGAGAGAGAGGAGTCAGCGTATTAGAGCGCTGGAGAGGGAATGGGAGGGGGGAGGGGGGCAGGAAGGAGGGCATGGAGGTGTGGGGGGGGGGGGGGGCGGGAAGGTTGTTTCAGGGATAGAGCAGTCGATGGAGTTGTTTGGTCGTTCTGTCCATACACTCTCTCTCACACTCCATCCGGCGATAACAACCGACCTCCTCAAAACCCAACCCCCATCCCTCCCTTTTGCACCCAAACCCTCCCTTCCCCACCCCACTCTCTCACTCTCCTTTGCCCCTCAGTACACCCATCTCCGTCACCCACGCAAACCCCTGCATTTACCCACCGACCACCTCCCCCCCTTAGCCGTTCCTCCCCAAAAAACCCACCCCTCCGCCCAATCATCCCTGCCGCCCTTTCAACCCCTCCTTACAACGGTCCAGAGGGTGCAATCATTCCACTCTCTCTCTCTCGACTGAAACCCCAGCACGCGCGTTCACATGTTCATTCCGATCTGACTGGAGTGAGCGAGAGAGAGAGAGAGTCATGTGTGTACAGAGAGAGAGAGAGAGGAGAAAAAGAGAAGGGTTTACCCGTTTTATTTATACAAGTATTCAAAGCGGAGACGGGTGGAAGGAGGGGGGGAGGGAGCAAATGTGCCCCGACGGGTCGGCGGCACGTGTGTTTTGACAAACGGTAGAGATTTTCGTTTGGAAATTAAATTATTGGAGAATGGTTGACGAGGGATTTTGTGGAGGACGGTTTTTTGACGTGGGAGTGCTTTTAATAGAGACTGATTAAAAGTTTATCCAGCCATGTCCCAGGAACCGAGTTAATAGGGAGAATGCACGGGATGTAGGGTTAGGGAAAGGGCAGATGATTAAGCCATGATGGATCAGATGGCAGAAGCTGAGATAGACTATAGAGCGAAATCGGGGCATCGTGGGGGATGTGGGGAAGGAGATGAATAATCAACCATCTTGAGTCATTTGGGCAGCTAACGAGATGAAATTAAATTCATTAAAAGACGGTTCGGAAGTAAAACGCTAAGCCGTGTTTGTCTTCTAGCCCATGTAGCAACATGGCTGCGTCGCGGCAAAAAGCATCTGAACATATTATATAGGTACAAACGCGCCTAGCAAAGTTCCTCCTAAATTGAACGTATTTTCATAGAAGTATTGCTAGACAAATATCAAATTAATCCACGAATGTTTGCATGGGACGACTTCGCATAATTGGTATCAAAACCGTCACCCTTAAAGGCACAATGTGACGGGATAAATGAAATTTCCGCAGTTTGTTATTCAATAACGAAATTTCCGTTTAAAAGGACCAGCACTTAACACAAAAGATGCAGAATATTAAAATGAACCAAACCTATCAAAAATATTAGAGGATATTCTAGTAAAGATAATAACAACAGGGAACACGAGCACCGGGGAATCATTCTGCAATCAAAGCGTGTATTTTCGCGTGGCGAACGTTAACTAGGACCGATCGTGCGTGCGGGCGTGTTATTTCGGACCATCTTTCACGTCTTGTCGACACGGCACCAACTCACCGCGCCCCCTCATCTCCCCCCCCCCCCCTTTTGACTCTTTGGGTTCCCCTTTCTCGCATACGGGTGTTGACCATCCCCCTTGACGACAACGTCGAAAGCGATTGGTATCGGGACAGCAGAATACAAAAGCTTTACGTCAATGCGTCCCAAATGCATTCGGTGATAGAGAAATAGAGAGGGTGCATGCATCTCCAGTAGACGTCCTCTGGGATGCTGGAGATAGATAGTTCTATCTATATATATATATATATATATATATATATATATATATGTATGTATGTTTGTGTGTGTGTATATAAGAGAGAAATGGATTTGGGATTTGGGAAACGCGAAATAGGATCAGGAATGGAGTGAGTGAGATGGTAAAAAAAAATAATCGGGACGAGGCACAAAGGAGGAGGGAAAGAGGAGAGGGGGAAGGGGAAAAGGAAGGAGTAAATGAGAGAATTGGAGAAATTGGGGTGGAAAAGGGATTTGTGCTAGGGAGAAGGAATGATGGAGTGGACGCATTATGGGAGATGGGGAGGAGGGGGAGGGGAGAAGGGAGGGGTAGGCAGAGGGAGAGCAGAGGGAGAGAGAGAGGCAAAATTCTGGAATATAATTGAGAAAAAGGAACAAGTGCAGGAACCGAAGAAAGAAAACTACGAGGAAAAAAAAAAGGGAAGGAAAACTTTATGCGCTCCAAATTGCGAAAACGGACGCAAGTCTCCCCCGCGTTTTGCAAACAAAAAATACGTGCTTCTTTGTCCGGGGGAAATGAATAGGTGCTATGCTGCGGGAATGCGAAAGAATGTGAAAGTAAGAGAGGAGTCGAGGGTAGGAAGATATGTACGTACGTAAAGAAGGGCGAAAGGGTGGGTGGCGGGCAGAAGTTCGGGTTTTGGAGGTGGTAGGAGAAGGGGGTGAAATGCGAGGAATCGATGGGATCGGGAAAAGGAAAAAGTTTAAGAATAAGATAAAATAAGTGGGAGATAGGAAAAAAGAGGGGTCGGAAAGCAGACGGAAAAGTTGAAGAAGTAGAAACATTGGTTTTTGGAATTGGATATATCTATAATATATTGTGCATATATATCCATACACAGCGAAGGAAGGGAGATAGAGAGAACAGAGGTATGACGGTATTTTAAGACTGTAAATAACGATGGGTGTATGAAAACGACAACAAATGGGCAAAGTATTTGAGGAGAAGTCTTTAAAATAAAACCTGATCCAAAACTACAAAGCTAGATGTTAGTTTCACGGTGGTTCCGTTCGTTGTCTTAATTTCTTGTTAATGTTCATACCGCATTTTAATTATCATTTGTTATTTATTTCATGTATTATTTTTATTATTATTTGTTATATATTCAAAAGGCCAACACCGGCTGTTTTTGAATACGTGAGAAATAAATAAAATAAATAAATAGATATTGAACATTACTAGAGAAGTGGAATTAAAAAGAGCGCATCGGGTTACGCCTTCGGAGTTATTACAACGATGGAGTTGGGAACTATTCGGAGAAAAAGAAGATAAAGAAGGCGAAAATCAGTCAATAAAAGGTTGGATTAAAGAAAAGCAAACGAAATATATAATATACTCGTACATACAAAAAAGAGGAAGATAAGGACGGGAAGCGGTTAAATGAAGACGATATTTTGGAAGAGGACGCCGAGAGGAGAGGGAGGGACGTATTGGGGCAAAAAAATGTCGCAAAAAGTTTTCGGGAAAAAAGGGAAAACGGATAGGGAGGTAGGTAAAAGGCTAAAGGGCGAGGGAGGAGAGAGGACACATGAGAAAAACGGTTTAGCAGAGGAGGTGGGAGATTGCGGGGGCGGCAGGGAGGAGGAGTAAAAATCTGCGTGCATCGGGCGAGGGGGGGGAGGAGGTGGGATTTTTTCCTGCCCCGGAGGAGGCGGGGGGGAGTGCACGGGATGGGTGATAGAGGAGGGGGAGGAGGAGGTTGGCGAGGGTGCGTCCAACATTTTGCGACACATGGCACTATCCAGCCACGCATACGCGTTCGGAGGAAATTGGACTGAGATCGGGGCGCAATATATATACACGAGGCTCTCTCCGCCTGTCTGCCAGGTTCCATCCCATCCTCCCTCACTTCCCCTCCCCCAATTCGACTCCCTCCCCCCACCTCCTAGACGTCGAGGCCCCCGAGATGAAGGGGGAAAGACGGATGAATGAATAAATAAGGGGGAAAGGATCGAATGGCGGAGGGTCGGTTCTGGGGCGGGGGGGGGGGGGGGGAGAAGACGAAGGTCTTGGAAAGGAGGAGGGGGAAATAGGCGAAAGTTGTAGGGCCGGGAGGAGGGGGAGAGGGGGGGGGAGAAAAATGGGAAGGGGGGAGCGGTCCAAGTTAAGGCTGGGAGAGTTAAATCACGACGGATCCGGGTGTTGCATGGAAGCGCGTGGGTGGGATTTGGGGAAAAGTGGCGGGGGGAGGGAGGAGCGAGATGACCAATGGGATATATTTCGATAGACTCCGCGCTTCGAAAAAAAAAGGATGGAAGGGGGACAGGAGAGAAGTTATCCGTCCATATTTCAACGGATAACTATTATCCGTCAGTCAAGTTACGTCGGAAGACAATAGATTGATGGTTTTTCATCGGCGCACTAGAAAAATTTTCTCCAAAGTTGGGCGGCCGTATTGAAATTACCTGTCATTTTTGGAAAAAAATCGAGATTCTTTTGGAAGAGTGACGGAAACTTCACGAGACGCATTACCTAAAACTAGTGCGGGATGGTTGTTTTTCTTAAAAGTAACGAATGAGCGATAACGGTGTAATTATGTACGACTTTCGCCCATTACTGTACGTGTTACGTGTTATTCGCCGATCTGTCCAATGTTTGAAGCACTTAAATAGGATGTCAGTATTAAATGTTACGTTAGGGAACACTTAAAATACATTCACCATGCCTTTACAATCACATTAACTGAAATTAAACTTCTGAATCAAGGCACGTTTCTGTTTTTAGAACATGTGACATACGTTGTTTAGCATTAAATTTACGACGGAAATATTACTCGTTGAAGCAAAACAACTGTTCACCAGGTTTTTTCTGTTTACTAGAGAAGAGGTTTTCCAGAAGGAACTCCCGAGCTTTCGAGGAACTTCCGTCCCCTTTTGAGAAAAATACATAAATTTTTAAAAAATACTTTAAAAGTTTCTTTTCCCTCGCACAACACCTGTTATCCTTTGTTCGCCGAAACGAAGAATTGGAACTGGTGCCCGAAAATAAAGCAAAAAAAAAAAAAGAAATCGTTCGTCTTTTATCCTTTCATACACCTAGATTGGTCGCGCGTCAGGTGCTCGTTCCATCACGGGGAGAGCTGGAAAAAAAAAGAAGGCCATCCCCCAGCCGGCAGCCATACGACGCCATTCAAAAAATAAGAAAGAGCGGCGGCGGCCGGGGAAAAATAAGACTAAAAATAACCATCAATCTCGCCTCCCGGAACGTGTTCGACCTCCAAAACACACGACAAATGGATAATTAGTCACCTAGCGATCGAACACCATTAGGCAGTCGTGTGACTCGACGATTTTTCACGTGACCGGAGAGGGAACCGACAAAACGCAGTCGCAGAGATTCGTGTGACGTCGGAGGCTGCAACAGCGCGGCGTTCGCCCAAAAGGGGGCAAGAAGGAAAAGGGGCCGCCACCGGGCCAACTGACCGAGGAGAAGCCAATTTACAATAATGGGACTGGTTTTATTTTTTCTAGTCTGGCGGGTTTTTGAAAGGAAATTATCGGTTTATCCTTGTGGCAGTCAATTATAATTGACGAAAATGGCAGATGATTTTAAGAATCAGGACGGTGCGTCGAATAACGTATCTATCGTGGATTTCCTTTTATGGCTAAAAGCACCATACTATTAAATATTTTTTTTAAATTCACAAAGGTTGGCTTTTGTTGTTTTATCTGCCCGATTATCTCGTCCGCAAAACCGAAGTCCGAAAGCGATTATAACGGAATTTTATGCCCATGCTCCTGGAACGATGGGAATCGTTTGTAAACATAATTGCTTATAATCGGCATAGGAACTCGGATGAGCATGATATAAAACCCGCTCTTCTTTGTGACTGATATTATAATCTGATTGTTGCATTAATAAAAACCGCGTTGCTTTTAGGACTGAAACGCTCATGAATATTTCATAGAGATGTCTACCGACATATGAAACTTTCAACTTTAGAATACGCTTTCGGCCACGGAACAGAAACAATGCTTACTAGCAGAATTCCTTTCATATTGACTGCTACCAGCATTTCTTTCTTTCTGCATATTTAAAAAGAGGAATATCAGGTAATTTAGGTGCACTGGCTGCGCACACAACTGAAAAACGATTTATCGTTTTGGCGATTATCGTTATATGCGCTCGAAAGAGGGTACCATCAAACATCCCCATTATACTTTCAATCATCTGCGACATAGTTCAACAACTGCTATTTGCATACTTTTTTTTTGAAAAACGACGGTCAATTTCCATTCGACTCCTTCGAATTCCCGCCAGCTGGTGAGTATTCTGAGGGTATCTCTGCTTTAAAGCAATATTTCGTGAGAGAGAGAGAGGAGGTTATGAAGTGTAGGATGTTCCAGCTGCTTTGGCCCTTATGATGTCCTTTCTGAAACAAACCCCTTTTGCTATATATCCTTTAGCACGGACCAACAGCCACGAATATCAAACCGTGTTGGTAGAGGAACACATACCTCTCCTATAGATCAGCAGCAGCAGCCCTCTATCTGCCTTTCCAGGAGACAATGAAAAGGTACATGGCGAAGAGCGGGAAGCAGAGAGAGAGAGAGGATTTTCGGAAGACCCCCGGCCGTCCGGTGGCGACAACTAGTGGCGGATCCGATAACCATACGCAGGGTGAAGGGGTGCTACTGCTGTCGGTGTATTCCCTTTTCTCGCTCTCTCTCTCTCTCTCTCTGTCTCTCTCCGCTCGTATTTCTCAGCCGAAGAAACTCCTTCACCATACAAACAAGGAAATGATATAACGTACGCCGTATTATGTTCCGCATCTGATGAAAAACACGCAAGGAGTCATAGATGTCCTTCGGAAGAGCAAATCTAGGTGAACGGCATTCTCACCTGTTCAATAGCTGCAATATCCACATCCGTGTTCGGCCTTTCCTCTCTCCAAATCCACTCGTTTCGTGGAAAATGACGATATTATAACGCCTTTAAGTAGCACTTCCAATCACAGCTTTCACCTCACTCGCACGGAAAAATAAAGATACTGTTCCGTAAACATCGAATACTACGAATAAGGCTGTTTCCCGTCACGAATTATAAAATAAAGCAACCAGTCAAAAAGGAAAACATTACCATTATGTTTATTTGTTCGGTCCCTTCGCCCGTTTGTAATTCCAAGTAGCTCTTGTTTACTCCTGAGGAAAGAAAAAAAACACGAGTAAATCATCGAAAGGGTTAGGGAAGAGACGCGTAAATCAAGTCCGCGACGTCGTTTAGTGTGTAACGCAACCGACTCAAAGAGGAAAGGGAGTTTGAAAAAAGAAAAAGGCACGAAACACGGGCGAGAAATTTTCAGGGAATCATCTCGTCCTTTCCGCTTTAAAAAAAAAAAAACAAAAAGACGCGGACTCGGTCGCCGCTCAATTACGACAATTGCGAAGCACGAAACGCGCACTAGCGATAATAGATCATTGCGCAAAATGGACGCTTAGCTGGAACGAAAAAAATGAAAGAGAGAGAGAGAGAGAGGGGGGGTGGAAAAGATATTTCAACGCACTCGGAATTCTAGAGCTGAATAGCGAGGCGAACGCATTTTGCGACGGAGATCCATTGGAATGCGGCAGCAACACAATGGAGAGCCGGTCCCTTCGCTTAAAAACCTAACTCCCTCGGACCATTCCTGGAATACGCGCATACGCATCACGTCACCTTCGCCTTAAGATCGCCGACGTTGGGATTTTTTCCCAACGCCGTGTTATAACGCGATCCTCGGCCATGCATCGAAGCAGAGCGCGGCAGAGTGCGCGCGGACGCACACCCGCACGGACAGCACGCGAGTAATCGAATACCGGGTGAAATACGAGCCGCGATTCCCGTGGCGTTAATTTTTCGCCGCCCTTGATGATGGAAAAGCCGCGGCCGCGCGTCTATTAAGCGTAATTGACAGTCGCGCGAAACAAATCCGGGCGAATAGTGGGGAAGGCACTTCTCCCTACTTGAAACCCATAAACGCGAAATCCGCTTTACAACGTCCGATGCATATTTAAGGTAAAAAAAATAGTGTCATTTAACGAATCTCTTCCAATAAGGTCCATCGGTTCATCTGAACCACTTTAATTCAACAGTTCTCCGCAGAAAGCATCTCCTAACCTTCGTAGCCGACGTTTATGTGACGATGTTTTCGAATAATTACGCGATGACGAATATTTCCGTGATGTATTATTCTCAGAATCTCGCATCCGCTGAAATCCAAGAGAGAAGACGTCCTAGGAAAATCACCGACCGATCCATTCCAGACCTTGAACATTATACAATCCTCAAGACTTAAATAATTTTTTTTCCTTTGCTGTACAGAAATAGAAAATTCCACGAAGTCGCACGCCCCCACGGCATAGAAAATGCTAATCATACAAAGGTACTCACCTCTGTCGATGACTCTATCCGTAATCCACGCGTATTCCTGCGTGGGATCGAACCCACGGTCGTTTAGTGAAGGTTCATAGTCACGTGGATGCATCACGGCACACGCAAATCGAGGGTGTTCTTTTTCCTCTCTGAAGTCCACCGTTGTTCCTCTTTTAAAACTCTTCCGCAAATGAGACGAAGAATACGTTACACTTGAGCTTGTTTTAAAGGTCACTATTTCATCACAAAGCTCTCAAACGACAACAAGAGCAAGAGTCGGCATAACGGTCGCCGAGAAGCACCTTGCATGTTTGCGTAAAGGATTTGCCGCTAGGCTACGAGGAGCTCTCGGAGACGACGAACATATGTTTCCGCGCCTCCCTTATTAGACGTCAAGAAACGGCGAAAATCACGCGAACCCACGCCGGTTTATAGGAAGCACCGATAAAAAAGTATCTGCGACAGCCGAAGATACTCTTTGGTCAAAGTCAAATCGTAAATACGATACGATTACGAGGAAAAATTAAAAAAATGCCAAACAAAAATAAAAGGCACATCAATATATGGGGTCCATACAATGCACGCGTCACAAAATCTCCATGAAACAAAAAAAATGTTCAGATTACGGCGTTATCACGATGTTCAGAGCCCATGTTTCCACTGGGCATGTTGCGTAGGCAACGAACACAAATGCGTGGTCATAACGACTTCATCCCCGTCACTCTCATGTCCTCAAAAGTTTTTTGACGGATTGTAAAGGATTCCAATTTTTTCGGAACGATAATTCCGCTTCATAGCAACGGAGCGTAAAATCCGCCAATGCGGCCGAATTTTTTACCTCCGACACTTTTTCACATCAAAAAAGCACGCTCCTTTCTCGACGAGTGGGGAAAAAAACATCGATCACGAGGATACGAAGTTACCGATACACACTATCGCGCGCGCGCGGAACAACAGTCACCCCCGTAAATAAACTTAATCGGCACGCGAAAAAAACATCAAAAGCGCGAAGAAGACATCGCCACACGCTGGAGACGACCGTCTTTTGTCTCGCACCCGATGAGAACCTTCTCTCGATCAATTCACTTTCGCGACACACACACAACGGTCACCAGATCCGGAGGACACGAAGACCCCTATTCTTGGGCACCGCACGCGGACACGACGGCCTTTCCCTTTGCCGCCTCCGTTTCCCTCGATCCACGGAGAGAGCGAACGCAAGGGGGTCGTACTCGAATCGGCGGAGAGAGAGGCTGGGGTCGGCCGGAATCCCTCCCTGACGCTTCCCCCTTCAAAACACGGCTGCTCGCAATCTTCCTCCCTACGTAGTCGACTCGCTACTGCTGAGGTCGAGGATGGAATAAGAAGAGCTCTCCGAAAGGTCTGTCGGACAGAGCGAGGGGAGGGTGCGGAGGGGAGGAGACCGGAGGGGAAGGAGGGGAGAGGGAGAGGGGGGAGGGGATGGGTCGGAGGCGGCGGCGGAGGGGTCGGCCGGTCTGTTCCCTCGCTGGGTGGGCGTTACGCATGGGTTGGGGTATCGGAGGAGGAGGGTGTATGAGAGAGAGACAGCGCGGAGGAGAGAGAGGAGGGAGGGAAGGGGGAGAGAGAGCTGCTAGGGTTGGGGTATGGTGGGAAGGGGTGTTTCCTGGGAAGGTACCGGGGTGGATGGTGCAGAATTTGGTTCCCCCATTTCAATCAGCGGCTCTCTCCCGAGCCTTCCAAGACGAAAAGTCTTCCTTCGCCCTCACTCAGAGGGTCGCCACTCTCCCTCCCTCCCTCAAGAAAGGATAGAGAGAGAGAGAAGAGAGGAATAAAGAAGAGGAAAGGTGAAGAGGTTGTTGCTGAGACCCGCTCTGCGTGCGTGCGTGTGTGTCCGTGAGTTTTTAAAAGGTGGACACGGACCGCTCTTTCCCTTTGTTACCCGCCTGTCCTTGCGTTTTTCTGGACCGGTCTCCCGAATTTCTTTCCCCTTGACCGTTTGACGGGCGATATTTCCCCTCCGCCGACGATGGAAATGATGTCCCGCTGGAAATCCGCCTCCTGTCCGAGTAAGATGTTGACGCGTCAGAGTGTCAACTCGTTTACGGTCGGATTATTAAGCGCCTTATGTTAGTGGCGGGGGTTTCGTGCATGGAAAATCAAAGAAGTTCCACGGGGAGTGAAAAAATTACTTTATTCCCAATGACGTGAAACGGTCGAACTGACCACGTGCGAGTTTAAGCCACAAATCAGCCGTCATCAGTGGCGTTTTGACCATATTTGATTATTACTGGAATCGATCGTCGGTGAAAATAACCACCATCTTGTAACTTAAATGTTTTACTAATAGGTCTTTGCCGTTATTTTTATCTTTCGTTCAACGAAAGATAATATTCACCGACTCAAAATCATATCCGATCAAGTGGTCGCTAAACGGAAAAAAGAATAAATAAAGCACTGAAAACTGTTTATCATCAAATAATGGAATAAACAGATTGACGATATTTTTCAGGAGCACGTAATTTAAAACCGCCTTCGTCTCAAGGTCTCGGATAATGCCCTTGATAAATATATTACTCTTTATGGTTGATAGAAACTTGTCTTTCAAAAATATCGCCATGCGAACGAAATGTATATTAAAAAGTTGCCTCTGTAAGTTACGAAAAACACAAAGATATAGTAATTTGTATTTCAGGCGTACTTCGAAAATTGTTTATATTTTCGTCTTTTTCCCTTCCTTTTCCAGTTCGCCGTTGTATTCTCTCCATCCCTCGTTAATAATGCTCCCTGCTACCGTTAAAGGGGCAGGTCGATCGTGTTTACGCTAACAATGTGGACGGTGGTCGATGCGACAGAAAATTCGGAGGTAAAAGCTCACACCCCTGGACCATAAATGCGCGTAAATATGCCATGCCATTAACGCTAGCAACATGCAATCATGTTAGATGAGCGTTAAAGCCACGAGAGAGAGAGAGAGAGGGAGAGGGAGGGGGAAACAAATGAACATCTCTGCGCGATGTAGGCGATCGCATAAGGATTGGGAAACGGAAATGGTCAGATGCACAGAGGATGGAAGAGGAGCTGCGACTGATTTTTTAAATGCTAAGTAGATGAAAAGGGAATATGGCGAAGATACGAAAATAAGAGAGGATTTAAAACAAAAATAAATAAATAATACGAGGTAAAAATATAAATAAATAGAGGTAATCAATTTTCAGTCACTTTACTGTCATAGCACAACCTGATATTCTAACGTGCAGGAGAATGAAAATAATCCTGATTTAATGAAGTATTTATAATGAAAGGAGACGAGGAAAAAATTACAAATTTCAACAGGCAGATCGAAAGGAAAGTCTAAATTATCATAAAGAAAGTTGGAAAACAAAATCAAAACATTCAAATGGAAACCGACACTTGTAAACTAATAAAAGTTTACGTTACATTACGTATCGAATGGAAATATTACTGCATGTGTACATTGGTGAAAAACCGAAATAGATATGCGTAGCGGCAAAGTCAAATCAGATACATTCTTTCCGTACGTTTCCCACAGAGATAAATTAATAAAAAAACATCCCAGCAATCTCAAAAACTGGGAATAATGAAGATTCCGGGTCGAAAAAAAGTTGTTCGCCCTAAAGGGTATTCTCCCAAAAACTTTCGGGGTGGTCCTAACAATTCCGTCCTCTGTTCCGTCTACCTTGGCCAGCTGTGTGTGGAGGCAGCGGGAATAATAAAGAGGCTAGCCAAAGGAAGGGAGAGAGAGAGAGAGAGAATGGAAACACGAGACAATGTAGGAAAAGAATGCGAGTGGCTGAGAGAGAGAGAGAAAAGGAAAGGGAAGAGAAAGGAAACATACAGAGACGTCACCGTGAAAGGTGGAGAGAATGGGGAATTTTTTGTTTCCGTTCGGGCCTTTAAAAGAATTATTTACAACTCCTACGCCGTGTAATCGAGTATATGAGAGCGCCGTCCGGTAGTCTTCACGACCTCGTTAACGAGACTTTTCAGAGAGAGAGAGAACACCGAGAACGCCACTGCACGAATTGCAGTCGTATATCACTAATGCACGCCTCTCGGTGCTTTTGGGCCGATTGAGAGAGTGAAGCAAGGAGGATGTTATTTGTTTAAGTAACAAGACATGTCTCCCTCTGCTTTTGCGACAGAAGTCAACACGAGGAGAAAAGATTTTTTCGGAGAAAGGCACCCTCTGCACCTTCGCGTCCTTCTGCTAGGTCGTTTATTTTCAAACAATCGAGCCCATCGGTTTTAAAACTAAGCATTCCGGATGCTAATTATTTCACAAACCCGACTGTTAGACTTTTCAATCCACTAGCCGAAAAGACCCCGCTGCGAACAGTTGAAGGTGACTAAAATATGGAAGATTATGTAAAACATATCATGAAAATAAAATGGAAAGGAAATAATGAAACGATTATGATCAATCGTCGAAACCGGAAGTATTTTCTCTGGAAATGTTACCAGTTTGCCAGCTACACTATGTTTTGTTTCGTACGACATCTGAATTATTCCCGATAATTATTATTTCTGTATGGTGACGACCTCTTAAGTGGATCTTACCGAATAGTGACTCAATAACAATAAAAATTGTACGAGTATCTCTGATATCGACCAATAAATTCAATTTGTAGATTTAGAACACACCATATTATCCGACTGTATCCCTTTAGGGAAGCTATTTTAGACCAAGGAACGTTTTGTAAGGCATTATGAAAGAAATAAATAAAGAAATTATTGGAACGATTTTTTATTTATATATTTAAAAATTTTCGTGGCAATGTGCAGTACAAAGAAAAATACGATGTAAACCACGCTAGATTGGTAATAATCACTATCACTATTTCTTTACAGTTCTTTGTTCGCGAATATAAGACGACTCCGTCCTCTGATTAGGAAAAAACCTAGTCTTATAGACGGGTAAATACGATATATTCCATACGATAACCTTGGTTTACTTCAATTTTAAAGCGACGTAAATCACGCCCTATGAGTCACGTAAACAAGGATGTAGCGCGGAATATTCAAAGATAACAACCAGAGAAACCGAAAGGCGTTACACACACATCACCAACTCGTACATTTGGTTCACATCCAGCCCCCCGAAGAGGCGGAACTCTCTCCGATGACGTTCGATGGGAAAATTTCTTTGCTATAAACAATCTTAAACTTCTACATCCTTGACACTTGTCAACTCCTCCGAAGTCGCAACAATGTGTGCCATGCAGAGATAAATATTGATGCTTAGTTAAGTCCGGGAGTAAGAACAAGTAGTCTGGAGTGGTGCGTCGTGTAGTGCGGGCGAGGGAGATAGAGAGAAGGGTGGGCAGGGGAGGGGGAAGAGGGAGGGGGGATTGGATGCAGGAGGTTGCCGGAGGGAGGCAGTGGCACTTGTTAGCAATGGAATGGTATAGCGTTTTAAGTGGCGAGCGTCATACGAAGGGAACCATGGGAGGTGATGGCGATGAGGAGAGTACCACAAAGCGATGAAATGAAGTGGCTTAGGGGGAGGGGGGAGAAACAGAGAGAGGGAGAGAGAGGGAGTGGAGGGGGAGGGATGAGGGTTGATTCGAACGCCACGGCAGATCCAAAGCGGAGCCGCGGGGTCAATTGGAGAGCGCCTTCGTTATTGGGCCAACGTCGCAAACGTAATATAATTGATAGAACACTTTCTGTTCGAGTCGCATTGAGTACGAAAGTTTCACCAATTGGTCGATTCGTTCTCCGGAGGGAAAAAAACGGTAAACACGAACTCTATCTATCATTTGAATTACAGTAGGTACTATAACATGTATAGCGAAAATCGCATGGCTAAGTTCTTTTCTATTACCTATGTTTACTATTATGTAGAGTATAAATTTTATACGACGAATTAGAAGACCACATGGAAAAATTTGGTATTAATATTTTTCAGTTATTTGCGAAACCGAGGAAAATCGTTCGCGACGCATTTGTTTCTAAAAAAAACACTTGAGAAAGTTAACCCTCACTCTCCGTTATATTTCCCGAAATCTGTCAGTATTTCATTCACCTTAACACAATCGGATTTTTGTAAATTAGTCGGAAAAACCCTTGAGCCGATTTATTTTCTGCTTACAAAGGCACCGAATGTAAAAACGAACACGTTGCCCAAGAATATGATGACGAAGATTTTCTCGGAAAATTTCCTTCTCGGAAAATAAACCGATTATGGCTTCCGCGCGAAATCGGAACCGTGCACTTGTCCGGTTACAAATCATCCTCGGCCAACCGAGAAACAATTACCGGCGATGCAGTTACCGTGGCTAAGTTTAGAAAAAATTACGGCCTCACATTTTAAAGAAACAGCGAAAGTCGAGTGAGGCATTTGCCTCGCCATACACTGCTCAAGACCTCTTAAAGACAGCCAACGAAAAAACTTCATTAGGGACGCTGGCGTGAAATCTTCATTCGTTTTCAAAACAGGTAGCTTCCGAAACGAAAACCTACTACACCATGGGATCGGTGGCAGGCTGGTGCCTTACTCCCTCGGGCCAAAAAGGCTCGCGGAGTTAAGACCTCTCAACCGGAGGGCTGGCTGCCTGGCTTGGAGGTTGCCGTAAATGACCCGTGACTACCGCCGCAATCGCGGGCATTGTTTCCTAGTTAAAGGAAGAAACGGGAGGTTCGTGAAACGGCAGGGAAAGAATTCTGGGTAAGAAGTTTCCCGCAGCCATTTATGACAGCCCCCATGTTTCGAACCCGCCTCCGCCAAATGGAGGGCTCGTCGCTCGGGCGCCTTTGTCAAAATCGAAGCGGTGAAAGAGGGACCTTTTCACCGGGGTTACGGTCGTGAGGGTGCGAGGGACGGCCTGCGTGGCCAACCGGGTTAAGGGAAACTTCCGAAGGAGAGTCAGGGTTTTCTGAGGAGGAGAAAAGGGAGGAGGGGGTGCTGAACAAACACAGCGAGGGTGGTTCTTCTCCCGGAGAAGGGGGATTCTGACCTCGAAGCGCACGCTCTCTCACACGCCGTTACCATTTCTCCAGTGCGTCGGACGTAAAAATTCCGTTCGACAGTGGAACGATTGAGAAACGTGGCCTTCTCCTAGCACTTCTTTCTCAAACCCTCTCGAGCGCCTTTTCGTCTTGGAGGTTTACTGCCTCATGTCTACTTGGAGAGAGAGAGAGGGAGGGAAGTAGGATCTGGATTCTTCGTCGCTAAGCAACACATGTTCTCCCCCTGTGGTGAGTCGCCTCCAGTAAAACCCAAAAGCGGGGAAATTCCGGGAAAGACTAAGTTTTACGCAGGAAAAGGAGGAGATTAGTGGGATTTTTTTAAAAGGAAGGATGTTGTTGAAGGCCTAAAGTTTAGATTATCCGTTAATATAAACATCTAAAGGGGGCCTTTTGTGAGGGCTGCTTGCTCTAATTCGTCACCGTAACTTTTTTCCAAACGTGGAGGATATCCTGATTTTTATCTTGAAAAAATAAACTCGCCAGGTTTTTTTACTTCCCTTTCGAGTGTTACCCATCAAAGTTTTGGTGCGTTTCTTCCAAGAAAAAAATAAGATGTTTATTCTAAACATCTGCTGGTAAGCTGAAGTAAATTGTGTATCTCTATCCGAGCTCCGGGAGACTTTTCCAACGCAAAGAGGACGCAAAATTGATTCGTCTTTCGAAACCAAAAATTTAATTCACAGCAGTCGTCGAATGAATTGAGCAGAAACTTCTATTCCGACCGGGGTTAGTAAGGCATGCTTCGAAAAAGTACAGAAATGGATTCCAAAACGCTATTAAGAGCCTTTTTCGTAGACTCCCCCAACCGTGGCCGACACTCTAACAGCACGATTTGTATTTTCCGACTCGAATAGGGCGTAGTAATCGGATAAACCGTGTAGCATTGGTCGGACGAACGGGAGACGAACGGACGAATAATTTCCGAAATATAGGATACTATTCCCAATTATCTCTCTATTTCCCAGATTTCCGAGGGCAAGCATATAATACTGATTATACCGCCGACAGCGATCCCATATCGATCGTACGAAAAAATAAAAACATCTCGAACCGTGGAACGAATAGGACCGTTAACATTCCCGCGGCGTATTGTAATTTTTCGAAATTGAGAATTCATGAACGGAACCCATTTGCATCAGAATGTTTTCGCTTTAGGGTTAAAAAGCGTTCGGCCACGTAAATATTACCTTATCCTAAAAATGCGGGTCGCTAATTGAATACGCCCCGCTAACACACGAGTCCCAGGTTAAAGAATTCCCGACCCTGGAATGGAAATGCATATTGGAATGGCCATGTACCATTTCAAAGTGTGGTGCATCCGTTGCGGTTTGCTTTTTTTTTTTTAATCGTTCCATGGAGTGCATTAATTGCGACCATTTCCCCGCGCAATTGGCTTTCGGAGGTGATTACGGGTTTTTAGATGTTCCTTAACCAGGTATGCAGTTCGGTGAAGATTTGTTATTTAAATGTAGGTGGACAACGGGGGTGAATGCTGGTGGAGGATCTCTGTCATTTGGTCATAAACGTGTCGAATCATCTGAATCTACATTGTAATTTGTCGAATCGTTTCCATGAGCAACCATTTAATCTCCAAAATTCGCCCGGAATTTCGAGATCTATATTGACGATTTACGGTTCTCGAAATTCGCCATGGATGACGACATAATATGATTACAGACAGATGGACACGGAGAACCAAAGCTAGTTAAAAAGTAAAATAAAAGAAGAATATTTTGATTTTTTTAACATTGAGGATATGTTTAGATTTGACCCTGAGTAAACATCTGAGAAAACAGACAACGTAACAATTTGGGTTCATGACGATGGTAACTACCGAAACAATAATTGTAACTGATTTCAACGCTTCATTTCCTCTTTAATAATTATTAACTAGTCGTGGAATAATACAAAAGAAGATACGACTATTATTTTATACTTATAGTGAAAAAGTGATGTTAAAATGCTACCTGTCGGGATTTTCAACCATTAAATTTTAGTTGTCGTGATTGAGTTTTGTAAAAAAATGAAATATTTTATCTAACATAAAGACTCGATAGAAGGATTTGGAAAAACAAGTACTAATTTTTCTGCTCCTTAAGTTGTTTGGACCTTCGTCCAATAATTTGTTAAACCATAGGCTTTCTCCCCGAACTCTCCTCAGGGATACCTGATGCTTTGACTAGGTACCTACATTTGTTGAATTATGGCCTCGAGGTTCTTTCGAATCTTTCTGTCGCCATGAACGCGGTGTTTACTGACAAACAAAACTTCACGAAAACACGTCCACCTTTGAAAGAAAATATTAGTAGCCATTCCTGACCCACTAATGCTGTCGCATCTTGTGTCTGAGAGAGCAAATTACTCTCCGATGCTTTTTGCAGCATTACTTTTCATAAAGAAACGAAATTAAGTTATTTCTTAGCGTTAGCTATCTGTATGCTACTAAGTATCGCTTATATTAATATATCGGTGGAAATGATTCCGTGTAGGAAAATTATAGGAATTTAATGAAGTAGAAATAATATAATTTAATGAGCATCTGTGGAAGGCGTAGATGAGTCTCATAATTAAAGCGCGCAGTTGTAAGAGATTTTTTTACATATATATTCAATTGGAAGTCAACTCTTTTTGTGATTCCGTAAAAGGTGCTTCTGCAAACATTTGAATAGCTTTAATATTCGTCTCGTTTCCTGTGCCAAAAATACCATGTAGTTAACTGCCAAGAATTTAAGAAATAGTGAGACTATTGTCGTTGGCATTGGACAAAAATGTTTCGGGAAAACAGATTTTACTGAATTTTCTCCGTTTTAATAACCTAAATTCGCATAACCTAATGTTATTGTGACAATCAACGCAAAAAATGACTAAACATGCAAAGAAAAATTTTTTTTTTTCGAAGAGAGCGTTTATTTGAAAAGAAACACCTTTTTTTTAATGAATGCTCGAACATATTCCTCCCACGTTACAAAGTTACGAAGACTTCATTCTAGCGGAACGAAAGAACAAATGAGTTTGTATTTCCGAGCCGGTGTTTACTCGTTGGTGATTTGGAGTTTTTTTTTCGGCGACGACTCTATAAGACGAGACGGCCACGAGACGGATACGCCCCATTTTGTAATGCACGCGAGTGAGTTTAAATGCACGTGATTGTACGTGCGAGCCACGTCTACTTATACAATCTACGTATAAAGAGAGGAAGGAGGAGGAAGAGGAGGAAACGGAGAAAAGGCGAAGGAAAGTGAGAGGCCGTGTGGCTGTGAATGATGGCGGCGAGAAAAAACGGATGAGAGTGGAGTTTTAGAGGGGAGAACAAATTGAGGTTTTGGGACTGAGATGAGTTTTCCTCTCCTCTTCTCGCCCCCTCTCTCTCTCTCCCTACATATCTCTCTCCCTTTCCATTTCTTCCTTCCCTCAACCTCTCCAAGGAGGTGAATCCGTGGGAAAAGGCTTTTCCAGAAGGATGGGAGGAAAAGAGAGAGGGAAAGAAGTGAGAAAGAGAGGGAGAGAGGGTTAGGAAGGTTGTGTGTGTGTGGGGGCGGGGGGGGGGGGGAGGAAGGTTTCAGGAGTCCGCGAAAAATACGGGCAAAAGGACGGCAGTATGATAATGAATGTTTCCCGGAGGTGCTTTGAGAAGGGAGAGATAGATATAGAAAGGGAGGGATAGAGAGAGTGAAGTAGGTGGGAATGAATGTAGTAGTCGAAAGGGGAATGGGTAGAGAGGGGGAAAAGGTTAAAAAAGACGGTGGAGTCGAGGTGAACGGCAAGAGACAGTCGCATAGGAGAGAAAGAGAGAAGGGACATGGGAGAGAGACGAGAAGAGAGAGAGAGAGAGAGGAAGAGATGAGGACCGATAATGAGACCGCGAGGGACTCTTTGTTATTATCACTAACTGGAAGTCGCAGTTTGACCATCTTCCAACATTTATCTACCATATAGAAACGCATAAATAAAGAAATATATGAAAAGTAATAACAATGAATACTATGTACAAATACGACCTTGCGGTTAAATTGTGTACTGACATTAATTGCAAATGCAAAAATAACGTGAAATATTACAGAAAAGTCGAGTACATATTAGGTTTTCGGGTTTTAGGTAGGCTATAAGACCTGCCGAAGTGATTCCACAGCATCCTTCAGCGTACCCCAATTATTGCCACACAGATGTGAATAAATTCTAAAACCTACAATTTCACAAAACTGTCGTCATCATGATTGTTACCGTTATCATTATTCATAAAACGAAATGAAGAAAATTATATATTGCCGGGACTGGGATTGAAAACAAAGCGGGAAAGAGACAAAGAACAAGGAAAACGAGGTTGAAAACTTTGAAAAGGGAGGTACTATGTTTTCGGTCCAAGTAGGCAAAGCGAGGAGAGATGGACCGAACGAGGACCAAGGGAGGTGGAGTAGGAGGAAGGAGGAGGAGATGGCAGGAACAGGAGGATGGAGGCGAAGGGCGGGACACGGAGAAAGAATTTGTTAGAACGGGGATGAAGCGTGGAGGAGAATGATTTAAGAGTGGCGCTGGGCAGAGAGAAGGGGGAAAGGGAAGAAGTTAGGAGGTGCAGAAGCACAGTTGCAGAAGAGTAAGGAGAGACTCCTTGGGACCTGAAGGGGAGAGGTACGAGTGCGGATGAAGAGGGCAGCAGCCATACGGGAGGGCACGGAGAAATGAGGAAGGGAAGATGAGAGGGTGAGAGGCGGACAGTGGCAGGGAAGAGGGAAAAGCGAGGACGAGGGCGGCGAAATGCTGGGGGACCGGGAAAAAAGAAACGGATTTGGGTGCGGGCGTTTTGCAGACGGATCTCGTAAGGACATCGAGAGACACGCGATGTCTTTATTTCCAGATTTTCTCCGTTCCCTATCCTGATTATTTCTGGGGGGGAAGGTTGAAAATCCTCGACTTTCATTAGTGTAGCGATCCAGAGGAAAAGAGGGAAAGATTTCGGAACGGTTGATGAGGAGAGGGGGAGGGAGGGGAAGACGGGGAAAGGGGGGAGAGAAAAGGATGAGATTAGGGAGATAGGTTGGAAAGTTGGACGGAAAAGAGAAGAGGTAGCAGGAGGAGGGGTAGTAGTCGAAGAGAGAGAGAGAGAGAGAGAGAGGATGGATGTTGAGGGAGAAGGGAGGATGGACCGAGTGAAGACTTTTCAGTTTGCCTCACTGCCCCTGGCTGGGGTCAGTGAAGCCTGCTGTGAGGTCCCATAGGAGCTGCAAAAGAGGCTGAGGAGGGGGAGGGAGGAAAGCAGGATAGGATAGAGAGGCTGAGAAAGGGAAAGACGGTGAAAGGGGAGGCGGCGAGAGCAGGTGGGGCAAGGGGGAGGGGGGTCCAAGAGTAGAAAGGGAGAAGTTTTGAGAGGGAGGCGTGAGTTGATGTTGAGAGGGAAAGATGGCACAAGCTGTAAGAGGCCGAGTGGAGGAAGGGAGTGTGGGTTGGTGAAAAGAAAAGAGCTTGGATGGGAGGGTGAGGGGAACGGAAGGGACGGAGGAGAGGGGAGGGGATAGCCGGAATGGAGTTTCAGAGGCGGCTAGAAGTTGCGAATTCCTCCATATGGAGTGGCGGGAGTGGAGACGCTTTTGATATGCTTGTGTGCCTCGCGAGGTTTATCACGTGATCCATGCAGGATGAGCGCGGAAGAATGCATGGAAATGGCGATTAATTCCTAGTGAACTAACGGACATAAAAGAAAAGCAAGTATGTAGAAACGCTACTGCAATTTTATCCGATCAGGAAGTAGGATTCCAATACCATCTATTCGCGTTTGTGAAAATTATGTAAATATTCGATAATTGGAGAAAATAAAACGATATCACCGACAAGCGGATGACATTATTCGCTCTTGCAAAACGATCGGTAATGTTATGTGGATGAGGATGTTCGCAAATGTGGAAATTTAATCGCAAATGACATTTGTAGGGAATAAAGAGGCGCATGTGAATGCATGAATTTTGAGTTAATGAACTGACCAGTGAAGAATAATCGGGTCTGTGGAGGATTACAGGAGATGGGGTTTTTTCGACTAGATGTTTACGAAGAAATAAAATACGGGATGAAAAGGAGAGATATAGGAGTGGAAAGGACAAATGATTCGAAGAAAGACAAATTTCGGCGAAATGAAATTAGAACTTGAGAGGAAAAAAGGCAGATAAAGATTTACAACGGCAAGTAATCAGACGAGGAATGAGGAACATTTAACTTTTCTAAGAATAGACTGGCTATTTTGTATGCAACGTTTGATTACAGCGATCTAAAACGGCATGTTTGCATTAAAGCCCAGCTCTTTGAATGCGCAATTAAACCACGGTCCATCGGAGATGGGCTATTCTAGGAGGCGTTTTAAAATTGAAGATCAGCTCCCGGAGAGAAGAAGAGTTTCGGGTCATGTGTTATCACGTGCTTTCCCCTCCAATTATGCATTCAACTGGGTGGCTCCCTCTAATCTCGCAGCCGCAGCGCTCATGCAGTCCTGCAGGAGATGCTAATTACTCCATTGCCGCGCACTGCTTTCCGGGAAATTACTTACTATCTCGGCGTCCCTTCGGCGCAAAGTCAATGGCCTTCGTAACTCGTCTGGCTTTTCACACGCGCTTTTTGATAAACCCCGTGCGATGGGAGATCATCTAGTTTTTGCACGCCATTGGCTATATGTATATGCTTCACTTTTCCGCTTCGCCCGCTAAACTTTTTCTTCGGAAAAATATCGGGCCCATTGATGGACGACTTGTCGTGACCATGATGCATTTCTTCACATAGATATGAAAGATACATCACTATATTAGCCTTCAAACAAATCTCAAAAGCTAAATGAGCTAATCCTGGAAGCGAGCCCCGATTACTATGCCAATCTCTCCATTAATTGTGGCTAGTGTGTCGAAGTCCTATCTTATCTATACTGCATCAAAGTTTTGTGGCGTTCATTGGTGGAAATTTGCAGCAACCGAAAGAAAAATTGACAAACCTCAAATTGTGTATCTTATTACAAACAACATATTTACGTACATTGAATGAATGCTTCGATGGGTTCCTCGGATGAGATTATGATGGGCTTTTTGATGATGATGATGATGATGATGATAGATGAAGATGATAGATTTATTGGCTTCAACAACAATTATAATAAATACAAAAACAGTACAATTTGACATTAGAAGTCTTTAGGTGACCTCCAAGGCAACAATATCGAAAACAGAAATTGTTGCTATTACTGTGAAGGGAAGAGATGAACGCAGAGTGAAAGGACTCAATTAGCTGAACCATATAAGGCAGGACTATCTATGGCGTATAATCCTTTGCCCGAGGAGATGATCATCATGGTGAGATAGGACAGACAGACAGACAAACGACTTTATTGAGGGCGAAATGAAGACTATATAGCCTCTTCTTACATTTAACAGAGGGATTGGTTAAGACCGTCTTTGGAAACTCACATCACCGGCGACGAAGACCGATTTCCTATCTTGTCTCATACGGAAAAAATCTGATGTGGCCAACGCATGACTTTCTCCATATTTGGGGTATAGATATTTAAATTATTATGAATAGCATTATGAGGCAAAATTATAATTTCGTATCGTAAAAGAATACATTCGTCCTTATTGCCGTAAATTACATGTTGAATATGTTTATAGAATTCACCGCTAGTTGGTGGCGCCGTATACTGGAAATTTACGAATAAGTTGAATATCTCCGATATGGATGGTCTACAAAAATTTGTATCAAACGAAACTTGGAAAAAATATTATTCTCTACAACTATGGTCCTTACAAAGATTACCAATAACGACGTTTTTAAGGAGATATTTGACGGAAACCGAAAAAACCGATTTATAAATAATTCCTAAAAAAACTGCTATGGAAAATTGTTTGAAATAAAAGATGTAGGAAATTATATTTTCTACCTTTTTTGTAATGGTCAATGTATACAATAATCAGGTATTATCGGAGAAATATCGAAAAAACCGAATCGGGTTTCGAATAAACCTCGACTTCCGGTTAACCGGTATTGTCCAAAAACCAATCGATTCTTTACGCTCATGCTAAGGTGTTATATATGAAATTTGGTATTAATATGACAAGAACATTTTGACTTAGAGCGCCCACATTCACATCCATCCATCCATCCATCCACACACGCACACACAGACATGTATTTCCGTTGAAATCTCGAAGTCGATTTTTTTCGTGATCACAATACTTTCTCTATACTACGTATGGAGAAAGTAAAAATAACGAGTAACTAAAACGCACGCATCGTGCTTGCATTTTAACCAAGTATCCTAGTCCATAATCCACAAAAGTCGTCTTAAAAAAAAGAGATTAACTGCGGTGCAAGAAGGATATTCCAGGAGAAGGAAGAAAGAATGAGAGAGGTGTGAAAAGAGGAACTTCAGGAGGGAGGGGAGGAAAGGAGGGGAGGGGGGGTAGGATGTTGAGAGGGTGGGGAAGGGAGGTAAAAATGACAGGGAAGAATAATAGCCCGAAAGACACTTAAGTGGGGAATGATAAAAGCGAGCAGGGAGAATGCAGAAGGTGGAACAGGGCGGGGTTCCGGTGACTCAGCTATTTTGATGAAAACAAAAATGGAAGTGCGATTAATACTTGTCGTTTTACTATTAAGTATGTCCAAGTTGATAAAAATTACCAAAAAAAAAGCTCGAAAGAGTTTCTTAATCTCAACCGCCTTGTAATCTTCTAACATGTTCATCATTCCTCGCATTCCACAATCGTTTGAAAACGATGCTTTCTCCGACGATGATTACGACTTTTCTGGACCTGTTTATTTTTTTTAGGACGATATCCCACGGTTGTCTACTGAAGCGCGATCTTCTATTACATTTACACCAATTTTGTAGCGGGAGCAGAGCATAGCCCGCTTCAAAACTCTCTTTAGACATTTTCGAATATCCGAACGCGACATTTCTGAAATTAAAAAAAAAGCACGCCTAACCGTTAATGGAACGTCAATACGCGTCGTTAATGAATTGACAACATCCGCGGTTTACGGCAAACAATCGAAGAACGGATATTAGGCTATAGAAAATATACGATAAAGATTATACGCGCGATCACATTAGCGGAAATGCATCGTGCTTCTCCACTGCCATAACGAGAGACATCCTGCGAGGTATGTAGATTGTACATAAAATAGCGCATGACGTTTAGAATATAAAGGGACTTATTAATGAGAGGGAGATATGCGTAGAAAGA
The DNA here is from genome assembly GCA_036926305.1 of Uropetala carovei. NCBI lineage: Eukaryota > Metazoa > Arthropoda > Insecta > Odonata > Petaluridae > Uropetala > Uropetala carovei. The sequence goes on from JAXCHB010000325.1 coordinate 9,880,463, forward strand.
TAGAGAGAAAGGCGAAGAGAGAGGAAGAGTGAAAGAGAGATCAGAGCACGGCGCCTTTCATCCGAGAGCCGACAAAGGCGGATGGAGAATGAAAGTTGTTGTGAAGCCCTTTAACAGTGTGAAAAGTATAACAATAGGTCGTAGAGTGAGAAGTGTCGAAAACAAGAAGAGGGTAGATAATTAAGGTCTTGAGGAGAAGCAGCGGAAGGTATATTACACCCCCTGCCTCCTCAAAAACCCATTATGAAAAGCCTCCTTCCTCCTCCAACCGCCCCCGCGTATTCATTACCGCTCACATCCCCTTCAAACGCAAAAGGAAAAGGACGGAAGAGAAGACGCGGGCAGCGCGTGGGCCAGTTCGTATATTTATATACGTATTTGAGAACACAAACACGGCGGGAGAACCCCAATCATAGCTCGAGAGCCAATTCGTTCCGAGGTGGAAGGGGATCGAATCCCGTACCTTACCAGTCGAGGCGAAAGGGAGTTTTTTGGAGTGAGGCAGGAAGAGGTTCTGTGGAGTGGAAGGCGGAGGAGAAAGAGTAAAAGGATAGGTAAAGGGCAATGCTGGAAAACGAACGGTGAAGAGGCCAGAGGGTCCCGTGTTGGTTAAGGCCTGGAAAGGCACTTTTCCTCTCCAACTCTCTCTCTCTCCTTCATTCTACTACCTCTCTCTATCTCTCTCTATCTCTCTCTACCCTCCTCTCCTCTCTCCGGCTCTTTTTAACTCCGATTCCCTCCCCTCTTCTTCATCCTACTTCTTGCAGAGAAGGCTCACCCTTGAAAACCTTCTTCCAAGCTACTACACTTCTTAGAAAACTTCCATAATCTATCATGCTTCGCAGTCCTCTTTCAACTCTTCCTCTTCTCCCTACCTCTCTCTCTCTCTCTCCTCCCTCTCTCTCTCTCCTTTCCCTCCTCCCTATTCGCGTCATCATTTCACTTTCTTGCTCCCCCCCTCCCTCACTTTCATCATATTTCCTCCATTTTCTTAATGTTCGATAGATTCCTCGTCCCTCTCTCGTCTCTCCCTCTTTTCTCTTCTTTTTTAACCTCCTAACATGTCTCCCACGTCCATTTTATTTTTTTTCACTCTCTCTTCTCGTTTATCCTGTTCATCTCAGGTCAGATTCCCTCCATCTTTTTTTTTTGGGTTTTTCTTAATCCTCCCTCTTTTATCTCGATCTCGTCCTATGCTCTTTTATCTCTTTCCTTAAGATCTTCCTACATTTTAAGCCAACTTTACTCTCTAATCTCTTTGGCTTGGGGCTATTCTTGAATCATCAGCGATATGGTGACCTTTTCCTCGCATTCCTTTTCGTCGCTTCTAGCAAAGCGTAAGCGTGGCATTCTGTATAAATATAAAAGTTTACGTGGGTTTATAATTCCTTTCCATGACGATCACATTTACGCTTAAAGATAGTGCCAGCGAGGATCGCAACTGTTATCTTCGATATCCTACTAGATGCTAAAATACGAGGTTGCAAATGCTAAGTATCTAAAATTTCTCTTTGATTTTCAGTGAAGCGAATAAAATCCAAGGTTGAAAAATGGCTGTGACGAAATTTGATTTTTCGATCAATTTAAAATAGTTTATTTCTCGGATTGGGAAATTATAAAGTGATAACAAACAAGATATTTTGACAGAAACTTTTTAATTTCAATATCTCGATAGTTTACCATTTAGATGGCCAAAATAACCATCAAAGCTTGGGGAAATTATATTAAATTCGAAGAGATTTCACTTTATAATGACAGCCGACAAAGTAATTCAGGAAACTTTCAAATTTGGAAGTAAGTATCGTCACAGATTTGCGCTCTTTACGAAATTTTCGAAACGTTATAATACACGAATGTGGCATAAAGCAAGTACTGTCATTAAGAAGTCCAAAAGCCACTTCCAGATTCATTTTACGCTTAATTTTTCACCAAAAACGAACAAATAAAAACGATCAAAATTTTCAAGTTTCGCCGAGTTTGGTAAGTGAGACAAAATATTATTATCTAGCTGCTAGAAAACTTTGTCTCGGTCATGGGATCCTTCTAATTAAACTGAATGATAGTCTTTTATAACTCCGACCTGGACTATTCTTGAAGTTTATAAAAAATGCGAGCGAATTAGCGAAGTTTTCCTCCGCCATCAGTTATGCGACTATATATTACAGGCAAAAACACCCAGCGTTTTGGTGGGGTAGTGGTGCGTGTTAAATTTCTACTCTAATGAATACTGAAGATGGTGACAAATGGATGAAACGATATGGTGCAAGTTTTCGTGATTTTGTGATACATGAATATAAAAAAAATTCAATATCTCATGTCTTTTTAATTCGAATATAAATTTTTTTGACGTCCACACGATAATTTCCGCTAATATTATTCCGACCTTCTTTCTCTCACATTTCTACCACCAGATCTGTCTTTCCAAACATTCCTCTCTCTATCTGCTCTTCTTTACGCCTCTTGGATTTATACTGCTTCTTATTAACTTAATTAACATTTATCGCCCTACTTTATTCTTCCGTTTCCACGACAATGCTCGTTTTTTCCTCCTTTTCCCATTTCCTTTCACGCCTCTCGAACGCCTGCATTTCTTTTTTCCCTTTTTCTCTTCCTATCTCTCCGAATCTCGCCATCGCATCAGCTCTTTCGCTGTAGTTAGCTGCTTTATTTAACCACTTTTCATCTCGAATTTATTCTTCCCACGCCTCCATCTTGAATTCCCTCTTCCGATCGTCGCCTTTTTACTCTCTCATATACGAAGTATAGTAGTATATTGAGAAAGTAGGCATTGACAAATCGCGAAAAAATTCGATCTCGAGATTTTGTTGGAAATATACTTTTTAGGTGTACCTGAGTCTGAAAAAGTGGTTTTCGCAATGCCATCTGTCCGTCTGTGGGTCTGTATGTTCGCGGCTCTAAAGCCTAAACAGTAAATCGAAAATGAATGAAATCTCGTACTCAAGCATTTAATCATACAGAATAGAGGCTATGAAGAAATGGTTGGCATTGCAAAATAATTAAGGGAAGTTTATTCTAGGCAATTTTAACAACAATTTGATTTTTTCGAAAACGGCTAAAACGATTTTGATCAAATTTCGTACAGTTACTTGAGTTTACGTTTGAAATAATACTACATAGTTTATATTTATCAAAAAATGAATATAAGGCTAGTTTGTCCTTGGGAAACTTTAATAACAATTGGATTATCTAAAAAACGGCTAATACGATTTTCATCAAATTTCGTATAGTTATTTAAGTTGGTGTTTATAATGATTTTACATAGTTCATATTAAAAAAATAAATAAACGACGCATTCGCATATGAGAAAGTTTGTACAATGTACCTATATTGTACCGAATTTTTACTTAAAGCATGAAACTCACCGAAGATGAAGATTTTTGTGCCGTTTAATTTATACCTCACATAGCACGATGGTTGCGTTCTTGGAAATGAAATTGCTTTGTCTTAAGTGTTAAGTCAATGTGGAATAAAAGGTTAAATTCTTCGCTATAATATATTAAATATATTTAAAAACAACTTAGGGATAATATTACTACCAATTTCATCAAATCAAAATGAATTGATAATAACAAGAAAAACTGTAAAAATAATCGTCAAATAATTCAGTTCGTCGTTTGCGGTGGCTCCAACAGTGACCATTTCCTTTGTTTTGCTCTTTCATGCTAAAAAACATTTAGGACCATCAGCACTATGTTCTTTGTGAAGTTTTATGGTAAATGCCTTTCTTACTCTAATAAATGAATCTACTGTAATTTAAACATCGCAAAATGTGATCCATCTCTTTCAAGTTAGCTAACTCCAGTTCGTCGTTCCTTTCTTTATAACTTTTCCAGCATAAGAGAAAACGGAAAGAAGTATTCTCAGGAAAATTACCAGGGTTCGGGAACGTATCAATAGAAGTTCATGCTTCGTATAATGGATAAATCGTTCTTTAAATCGGAAGACAGCGAGAAGCTAAGGAAATCGTAGCAACGTCTAATTAATGCCACGTCAGCACGAGCGCTCGTCGAAATCCGACCGATGCAAAAAAGAAAACACTTAGATACTTCGCCAAGAGGAAACCGCTTCAAAAATGAGACGGGAGCAATAAACATTATAAAAGCAACCACTGAAATCAAAAGGGAGACATGGACGTGGTGCTTAGGAAATCACAAAGATGTTTCTTTTTCCAGACGGATGCCTCATGTCCCTCGCAGTATATATCTTTCCTTCTCTGCTTCTCCTATTCATGTGTCTCTCTCTCTCTCTGTCAATCCATTTCCATTTATTCAGCACGCAAACTTTATTTTCTTAGGAGAGTCTTTGAAGTAGTCTTAAAAACTTCTTTATTTTTTACATTCCCCTCTAGGATTTGTACAAGGGAATCTTTTTTCTTTGTCTGCCTGCGTGTGTGCGCTGTGATAATTCACATACATAAGAAATTATTATTATGCCAGCCGCGGAACTTGGCATAAGCAGACAAAGCAACGAACTTAGGGGACCCAAAATAGTATAAAAGTATTATTTTTCTTTCACTTATTTCAATAAAATATATAATTAAACTAATGAAATTCAGTTTCCAGGATTTAAAAAACACTTAACTGGTTTTAGAAAGCTTTTAAAAACAATAACAATTGAAGTGTTGAAATAGGCTATGACTGAGTGGTACACGTGCTTCTCCTGGAACAAAAGTAGGAGTTCTCCAGTGCTACTCATGGCACCTAAGTATTAATGACTATTTTTATAGATAAACTGAGAGAATCCCCAAAAAGTTATTGTTTAGGTCCCCAATTTTAAATTTTTGCACATATGCACACGCATAGGAACACATGAAAATCACGATGATGCAGATAAAATTCTACGAAAATTATTTATCGAAGCACGGCCGTTTTCTCCATTAACGTAAAATCGTCAGGTAACACGATGTAACTAATAGTTCGATAAATAGGTAGGACGAAAGTGAGGGAGAAAATTATTAATAAACATGTTGATTAATATATTATTAGGGGCTGATTTATAGGTATGCGCAGTGCGCGCAGAAGTAGGGTCCCGTGCTGCTGAGGGCCCCCCGAATACCAAAATTATCAAAAAAATAGGGCCTCAAAAAAGGCTGCGCTCAGGACCCCACTATCCATAAATCCACCCCTGTATATTATACTAGGGACTCCGCCCCTACTCGCTTCGCACGCTACGCCTTCTCCTTTTATAGCAGACTCTCGTGTGGGTCTAGAGGAAAGTGCGCAGAGGGGAAAGGAATAAAAAAATCAAATAAATTCATTGACTCTTAATTGCAGCACTTTTTTTAACACGATATCTGAAATCGTGTTCTCTTGTCCAACGGGCAGGTAGATCTTGACCACGTCTAGATCGATCTCGAGATAGGACCACGTACGGTTGACCGTGACCGAACAGAAGCTTATCCTGATTGATGTAGAGACCGACTCTCGAGAAGTTCTGTCCCTGCGCCTTATTGATGTTCTGAGGCTCTTGGCGCTATGATATTGGGACCCCAGGTGCTAAATTATTGGGGGCACTGCAATCGTAGTGTATACTGAAACCTCACATAACGCCTACCCCTTTATTTGACTCCCCTTTTTAATAAATTAAGTATCGCAGTGCAAAAAATAAAAGTTCCGTTCATGGCTTGGCTTTTAAAATGAGATATTTAATATTCTGAGATTATACATATGCAATATTTTTTCGGGGCCCCTTACTGGCGCTCGATGTGCCACCCCCCTTAAATCCGCTACTGGCCGTACGGGGAACTGCCTTCTGTGCTGGACGTACGGCAGTACGGGGCATGGCCGCGAACTCGCATCATCGAATGCCCGTCATTTCCTCGCTGAACAGTATCTTCCGTTCGATCTTGCGAACGACTTCGCCTCCGTGAATCTTCCGAAGGACTGCAGTTAGGGGCGGAGTTTCAAAAGCGAGCTCGTTGGATGCCGGACAACAGCTGCCAAAATAAATTTGAAAATTTCGCTAAATCCACCATAAAAAGTAGCTAAAAAGTCTCTAAACTCAAAGAAAATGTCGCTAAAAGTCGTTAAAAATGAAGTAGTGAATAAATACTTCAAATATTTCTTATTAATCTAATTAGTAAACTTATTATCTCTTTTATAAATTAATATCAATCAAGATATTCAATTATTATAGTCGGGCCGGCGAGAGTTGATCTCTGAGCGCTGCAGTGGAAGGGATGCAGTGTTGCCGCTTTGAACGCCCCTCCCCTCCGCCCGACTGACTCGTAACAGCCCTGATCCCGAAGCGTGGGATAGCAAATTTTCGAGCAACGTAAACGGGTCTATAGATTTATTCTTGAAAAGAAAATTTTTCAAGGACGAGTTTATCGAACGATTAACTTTTCGAGATTAATGCTTCGTTTTAAAAAATTAATCAGTCATTGCTTTAAGTGATTCAACCGTTTATAAATACTTTAACCTATCACTTGATCATTCTAATGAAACATTAGGCGATAAAGATTAAATTAATGAACAATTATTTTACTGGTATTCTATTTATTCATAATTACACAGTTATTAAAACTTGTCTCCTATAATATATTTTGAAGGGTGTGTTTGTTGGTTTGTTCATGGAACTACTCCTAAACGATTAAAGCTAGAATAACCCAATTTGGTACGATTCTTCCTTACATCCTAACTTAGTGAGTGGTCAAGGTTTGGTCAACCGGGATTAATCAGTGCTGCCAATATAGGGGATTAACATTTTTCCATAAGATAACACGTATGAATCGATTTCTTCACTCGCAAGGTATTCTTCCTTCAAGCATCAAAATACTTAAGTATGGACCGAGTTTTTCATTTTTTCTTTATTCTACGAATAAAACTATATACTATCTTATTCCTGCGATGTTTACATGTTACACGGTCGAAGTTTTTAGAAATACGCTATTTGTTTCGAAATTTTGTGGATTTTTCGTACCCGTCCCGAGCGTTGCCAAGGCGGCCGTCATTGCTACCTCCGATTCAGTTAGCTTCGATGAAGCTTACAAATAAACGAAAGTTTAGCGTTATTCGCTTCGCACTTTTATTTAAGCAACGAAACGGTCGATGTCAATCTTTATACATAACAACGTAAATAGATACTGATTATTATTCAGGAAACTGCGTGTGGTAAGCGTTTATAACGATTAACGAAAGCAATTGAACATTCTTTCTTCTATTGAATACTGTAATATTACCTTTTTTGTAAGTAAAATCATTATATTCTACATTTTAATGTTTATTAACGTAAATAGGCTCACGTATCTGGTGTACATTTACTGGAGTCAGTGTTCAATCATGGACAACTGTATGTTGCCTTTTCACGGGTTGCTTACAAGACATAAAAGTAAATATTTCAGGGAGGCATAATAACACAAGAAATAAAGCTGGATTTGGCAAAAGTGATATGATAGCAAATAAAATTATCGTTTTATTTGAATACAATACGTTTGGAAATGGATTGTTACAATCGACACAAGCCAGCAAATATGATTAATTATTAAGAAAAGCTAATAGTAAATGAAAAATTATCTACTGTATATTATAAAGAGTTTGTATGTTGTGCTGTAGTAGATTCACTAAATCCGTTGAAATTCAACGGGAAATTCTGCTAGTATTTAATAAAGCTATCATAAAATTCAGTGAGATTTCGGCCGTACTCGAGATCACTCGTATGTCTCCGCTGCTATACCCGTTTTCTACTCTTCTGAAGCTTGACTTTGAAAATCCTAGTTGTATGCTTACTGCTGCAGCCAATGAAAGCTCGAGAGACTGTCGATGGGGAGGGGAGAAAGTCAGTCGGTCTCTCGCCATCGCGCTGTACACATCGCTCCGAGCTCGACTGTGTTGCCAGATCTACCGCGTTTACGCCTTAGCTTTCGCATGCGACTTTCTTCAAGAACGGATATCGGGCAAGAGCGTAATACTTTCCCGCGCCTCTTGAAGACTTCAAATGGTGGCGGAAGGGGAAAACGCCCTGATTGGCTATTCGCTGCATCATGGTCAAACTTCATAAGAGTAGAAAACGGGTATAAGAGGTGGGGGTAGTGCCTCCTAGCAGAAAGCTCAAGTGAGACGTTGCCAACTCTACACCGGAGCACACAACGTTTGGCGGGCATTTAAAGGGAATTCGCGAATGGCAACACTGCACACACACACTCAAAACTCTCGAACGCTTACGCTCCTCCTTCTCTCCTACTGGTTCGCTGTGTCTCGCCCCGTCCATTTTCTCTTCTACCTCCCCCTCACACACCAAGTTATAATATATATATATATATATATATATATATATATATATATATATATATATATATATATATCACTCAGTGACTTATACCTACTGTTTTCATGGCCAAACGTCTGACACGACCATCCTAAGATTTTTATAGTATAGGAGATATAATCATCAATGCATAATTTTTGTTGAAGATACATAGTTTATTTCCATTTTTATTGTGAGAAAATTCCTCGAAGTGGGGCCTGTATTTATTCACGAAGATATGTTTACATATATACCATTTATGAGAAATGAACGTCTTTATAGCTAAACGCAAAGCACAAATACATGAATTTAGGTAGGTATGTGTATTTCTACAAACACGCACAAATGTGGCCTTCTACTGTCTTTCAATCAAACGCACACGTGAGTATGTATGTATGTAGCTCTTATTTACCTCCGATGTCTTTATTTTGCCCTCTGAAGTTTTCCCTCTCTCTCTCTCAGTATCTCTCTATCTCTAACTTTCCGGATGTTTTCCGCCTCCATTCTTTATTCAACGTTCCTTATTTCCATTCCTACTGTGAACTGCCGCGGAAGAAGAAGAAGTCGGCAGGAACCTTTCTTTTGTATTTATTCTGGCTCTTCTCTTCTCTGTCTTTACCCTCTTTTATCTTACTTTTCCCGTTTCTCCTTCATAGACTTTTCCCTCTTCGCTTCTTCTCTTCCTTCCTCATTCACTTCTTCGTCTCTTCCGTGCCTCCTTATCATCGCCGGATATCTAACTGCAAAACGCGAACCCATTGACGTCCCGATCCATTTAATTTCTTTAGGCGATTAAATCCAGAGAGAGTCTTTCGCGTTTGTTCTGCATGGCGTTCGACCTTTGTGATGTTACGCTGGGTTTGTTCTTTTTCTCCAACGTTACTAACGGAAATCTTCGTTTCGAGCTGAATCCTTTCTGTAATGTTGTAAAGAAATGCAACGGAGGCGGCATAACATTCCGAAGTGCCTTTTCGCGATTATACGATTCGAGTTTTTATCAGGTCTTCGGTTGCGCATTCCGCTAATACTATCGTTGCATAGGTTAAACCATATTTCCGAGTCGTTTTATGTGACCAAAGTTTTTCTTTATTTCTACCTTCACCGCTGTTACGTTTCCGATCTTAGCGAGTGGAGCTTTATGGCAGACACGTGCGACCTTTAGGTCTTTCCCGGAAGATTTGCCGAGTAATTTTTAGCTCGTGGGCTCATGCATATATTCCCCAGATTTTTGAATGCCTTCCGGGGTAAGGGATTCTCCAACTGGAAGAAATTATTCCAATCTTCTCGAAGAGTGTATGAATAATTTTAGGGAATCGAAAATCATTTTGAAAATCAGAGTGATAATTATATATATATAAAATTAAGTCAGGCTTGCTAGACTTATTTTTTGACGCTTTAAAACACGGAATTTTGTAAGGGTGAAAGTAAAAAGTATAAAAAAAATATATAAAATCTCTTGTATCTAACAGTTACGCTTTGTTATCGCGTGCTAAATAAGCTATCCAATTTCACGATTCCATTTGTTTAATATATATTTTGATTACGTTATTTAAATGTAGCTTTCAAATCCATGGAAACCTTTCTTAGCGAAATAATATTTACTGTAATGCGTACATCGTGGCCGATTAAATACGAAGTCTAAATATAACAAATAATCTTTGTACTGTTAAACGTATCAAATAATTTGCAATTCTAAAGCTTTCGTGTATGTTTATTCATCTGTTACGTGAGATTTCCCGTAAATTCAATTTATAAGCTACGTAAACTAATGGTAATAGTATACTGCGAAAGATCTATTTAACAAATTAATGACCAATATTTTCATCGAAATTATCTAAATGTCAATGAGCTACTTTTAACTGTAATGAAGACAACTGTCGAGAGACTTGCATGAAAACATGACTCTCATTGAAGCGTACAATATACGTGAAAAAAACACACACCTCACGAACATTTCATTTCCAGCGTTACGTCATGCCGTTAAATTAACCCCCTTTTTTTTAAATGCACTTTACGTCGAAAATCGCTAATTATTTTTTTGAGCACGTTCAAAAAGGACCCTCGGGTTTTCGTTCCCTATCCGACAATTGACACCGCCACACACGTGTCTCCCATCGCTGGGACCGACAGGAAATCCTTATCCGGGAATTTTAAGGACCATGAATTTTTATCCTCCCGGGGGAGACGTCGAACTAAACGGCATTCTGCAACGCAGAGGAGGCACCCGTTACAAATCGCTTGCAGGAACGAAATACTCCCTCGAAGGTAGCCCAGATTCTTAATCCCCGATTAAGAGAGAGAATGACGAATCAGCCAAAAGGAATTAAACGGAAAGGAGCTTTATTTTTGCCCTCGTCGAAACAATCCAGCATCACGAATTTCTTTGGGAGAAGGGAAGAAAGAGGGGGTTGGTGGAGAGAGAGAGAGAGGCGGAGGTGGCGTTATTGCCTGAGCATTTTGGGGTAATCTTTGAGAGACAGGGCACGTGGTGTTCCCAGAAGGAGAAGTTACCCCATCGGTTCGGAAGGGAGGAATCAGGGGGGGGGGGGGGGGGGGGGTGAGGGGGGATGAGAAAAGGTTACGGAGCCTAAAGTGAGCAGGCAGACCAACCTCCTCTCGCCCTTTGTACCAAAAGAATCGTAAAAACAGCTCCAGCCTTCTGTAGCAGTGGGACCGTTGTCGTCGGCAATATCGCATTTCAGCCAACCAAACAGAACTCCCTTCCTCCTCCCTCCCTCTCTCTCTCTCCCTCTTCCTCTTTCCAACTTTTCCCTCTCTCACTCTATCAATAAGTATCTCTTCTCCTTGGTCTCTTTCTTTCTCCAATTCAACCTCTTCGTTCTTTTTTTTTATTTCGGCATCCCTTCTTTCTTCTTATAGTGAACTAACCCTTCTCTTTTTTTTTGGCTTTTCTAATTCCTTTCTTTCCTCACTTCCGCTCTCTCTCTCTTTATCGAATAACTTTATTGCGCCCTTTAACATTCTTCTTTTTCTTTCATTTTCATTCCCAACACACTGCTGTTATCCATTCCTATATTTGCAAGTTTATACGCCAACACATTATAAAGATCCATAGAGATGAGACGTAGTCATGCCAACGACAAAACAGCCAACAGTATAGTAATCGAGCTCAGTACTTATTCCTTAGGCTTTTCAACATTATTTTCTGTCTTATTGCATCTTATAGAAAAACTATAGTAGATACCTCTCATTCTCGTTCGCATTTACTCCACTCTCACGATTATGCCTCTGATTATTATTATTTAAGCATTCAACTCCTGCATTTCGTTAGTATTTTTTGCCACGACTTACAACAGAGCTTCCAGCAGTTTACATTTCAGAGCTTCCATACATTCTGCGTCTATCTTCCTGTCTCTACCCAGATCTTTTTTCCTTCAGAACTGTCTTCTTTCCGTTCTTCCTTCCTTCGCTTTTCTCTCTTCCTCACTCCTAAATTCTCTTCTTCGAACAATTCCAAAGATTCTTCTTGTCCTTCCAATTCTTAGTTTCTTTCCTTTCCCTGCAATTTCTAGCCTCTCTCTTTTTCCTCCCTTTTATTTCACTAAAGTCTAGGGAAAAGGAAAGAAACATTAATACGACTTTTATCCCTGTTTCACCATTCTGGCGATCTCATTGGCTCGTATTTTGTCCGAACTAATCGGAAAGCTTAAGTTTTCGAAGTTTTCTTTCGAATACTTCAGATCGAAATTCGATTAACCTTTTTTAAAAAGGAATTGAACACGGGAGACATTTTTGATCGAGTACCCTCACAACGAGGCTCGAATGATCTTATTTCATGCATAAAAATACTTTTAAAAACCGAGAAAAATATTCACACCCGTAAAATATACCTGTTAGTTCTTAACGAATCAGTGAATTGTTTGTACTTTTTACAAACTATTTAATTTAACGTAGTCAGACGTACAAAATATCATCTGAGCACTGTCGGGGATTCGTTAATAACCGTCGAATGTTGTGACTATGGTACCGTTACTTGGCTCCTTTGTAAGATATTGTTCTGAAACGATCCTTATCAATCCCCGGCTCGTATTTTCTTTCCCTTTGTCTCTCTCCATTCATTTCCCACCACTTTATTCCTCATCATATTTCTTTTCCTGGCATTATTCTCCTCTCCCACTCACCTGCCCTACTTTAGTACGCGTCTATCCATGCCCTATTATTTCCTACCTCCAACTATCTGTCTCTTTCTCTTTCTCTCTCTCTCCATTGTTTCCTTCGCCCACCAACAACATTCCTCCCGCTCCCTCCCCCGCCCACTCTCTCATCAATTCTCTCTCTCTCACTCATCCCCGCCCACACCCTCTCTCTCTCTCCTTCTGTCTTCCTACTAATCCCGCATTCTCTCACGGAGCTAACCCCTTCCCCTTTCTAAAGAAGAGGAATCTTTACTACCGTTTCCTTCTGTCGCCTTCATCTGTCTTTCCCCCTACCTCTCTCACTCCCTCCCCTCTCTCTCTCTCTTACCCCTTTTTTTCCGCATCCTTAAATATCTCTTCCTTTTCCGTCGTTCACCCGGCGAGACCTTGCACTCCCCTCCCCCTTGCTCTGTTGTAGTAGTTGACCCTTTCCCCGTCTCTCCCCCTCCCCTCTTCTCTCTCCTCCCTCTCCTCCTCCTCCTCCTCCCCCCTCTCTCTCCCTCTCTTTGCCAAACTCCTGAAGAGGAAGATTGTGGAATAAGTTACGCCTGCTTGATTCACACAGACGGAGATGAAGGGTCCTTTTTTTTCCTTCTCCTCATCCCTCCCTTTCCATTTTCTCCTCCTTACAGCAGGAACGGTGAGAGAAGGAAAGGGCGCCTTTTTTGGATCTCGCAAAATTTTCCGTAAACTGACGCAACAAAAGTTCGGTTAAAAAAAAAGATAAAGGGCGAGTCCTCTCTCTCTCTTCTCTTTAGACCTCCCTTTATAACGGCGGGGTTGCCCTTTCAATCCATTAAAGGATCCCCTCCTCTTTTGATCCGTTTTTTTCCTTCCTAAATTTCCGTTTTATCGACATTAAAGGAGCGGCGTTTACAAGTTTTTCTTTATTATTACAATGGGGACGAATTGAATCCTTTCCATTCTGTTTTTTAAGAATGATTTTCGACGTTATTTTTTCGGAATCACGTAAGGCGTAAACGCTAAAAAAAAAAAGGGAAACAGAACGTAAGATATAATCTCGTGTACTATTTCTACTTTATGGCTTTCGAACTTTTGCCTCGGAATATTCTGAATTATTGGTTAATTGTAAATCATGTGCGATCAAAAAATATAAGGAATGTTATGTTTTCGAAAGGTAAACCTTGATTGATGTTATGTTATTCCCATTCAGAAATTTTTATGGCGATTGCGAGTGGAAATACAGAAAAAAAACTATATATACAGTTACAGAAATATGAAAGAGGATTTCCATAAAAATAAATGATCAGATCAGGTTTTCGGCTTAATTTAGGCTATTCTGTGGGAATGCCCATTATAGCCCCAGGATTTTCGGCTTCTTTCTCGTCAAATTCTAGTCTAATTCCGTGTTGATAATCTGTAGAGAACATTTATTTAAAAAGGAATAAAAATACACAAAAACTGTATTCTATTCAGATCTTGAAAGGACGCTTCTACTGAATGATGCACTGGATAACGAATGAGTAAAAAAATAATTAAAAATCATAAAAATAAACTTTTGAAAGATCTTCCTCACACTTCTTCCATCTAGTCCCTTTTTTTTTTTTTAGTATCCCTGTAATCTCCCTCTCAGCCAAGCAATGCCGGCATATTCCGGGTCATGGTTGTACGCGCATGAGCGGATCGCTGGGATGAGTCCGTATGCGAGGGAACGAGTCGAGTTGAGGGAGGGAAGGGATTGACCGGATGCTAGGACGCGCCCTGTGGTCAGAACAAGGAAGTTCACTGTCCAATGGAACTGGAAGTGCTCCCGTGAGCCTTCAAAGAGGGCGTCTGGACCCTTTCTACTCAACACGCTTTCGTTCACTGGAGGGTTAGCCAGAATGTCCTTCGACTTCCCTCCCTCATCTGGTTTCCATCCTTCCCTTGTCTTTTCCTGAGTCCCTCTTGCGAGCTGGCCACCAACGAGTTTCCCTCTCTCTCTCCCACTCTTAAGTAAATCTCTTAAGTCAAGTGGGAGTAGACTGTCTTTCATCCGTTGGCGACTTTCGGGAAAGGAACAGTCAGACCTTTTGGTCGACGGCGGTAGCTTGTTGTTTTGTTTCACTCGTAGGAAGAAACAGTACAGCAGAATCGTATACAAAGACAAAAATATTTTAGTTTACAAATTTGGCCGTAAATTGCCAATTCGCTGTTTGACGTCGAAATGTTTGGGCGTGAAACCACGAAAAATCTTCTTTAACGATTTAAATCTAAAAACAATCGGTTCAACATACATTGTACAAACTTTCTCGTATATGGGTACTAATGCGTCGTTTAGTTATCTTTAGAAAATGAAAATCGTATGAGCCTATTTTTAGAAAATCCAATTTTTGTTAAAGTTGCCCAAGAATAAACTAGCCTTATATTCATTCAGCGAGAAAAATGAAATACGTAGTATTATTGTAGATGTATACTCAAGTAACCGTACGAAATTTGATCAAAATCCTTAGAGCCGTTTTTGAGAAAATCGGATTGTTGTTAAAAATGCGTAAAATAAACTACTCTTAATTATTGAGCAATGTCAACCATTTCTATGTATACTCTGCTCATGATCATAAAATGCCTAAGTACGAGATTTCATTCATTTTCGCTCTACCGTCTAAGCTCCAGAGCCAGTAACAGACAGACAGACGGCATTGCGAAAACCACTTTTTCGGATTCAGCGACACCTAAAACGTATATTTCCGTAAAAATCTCGAGGTCGAATTTTTTCGCGATAACAATACTTTCTCGATACTTCGTATCAGAAAGTAAATACAATTTAAAAATAACTTTGAATGTTGATCGATGAAGAATACATATAGATAAGACGGAATCGATTACACATCTTGATTTTAAACGATTTGAAATTTGACGATGATAATATTGCGGGCTGCGATGAGTAAAAATTCAATAAAGTCATTTTATAATGCTCTGATCCGTTTTAAAACATCACAATTTGTAACGGTGCTGAATAATGGCAACGTAATGGGCGCTGATTCATTTGATTGTTGGATTTGAAACGTCTTTTACAGAAATTATATTTGAAACGCATTGTCCATTCAATTGATGACGGAATGAATCACTTTTACTAGATACCTTTAAATTATATACATTATTAAACATTTCATGGATAGAAACAAATATAATGGAGGTACTTTTATGTAACCGATTGATAAGAGGACTAAACCTCTGAACAAAAACGGTTAAAAAAGTTCATTTAAAACGATTGCCATAATTTTTTAGATAAACCATGCAAATTATCTCAATAGATATGTATTTTTCCCCCTCGATTAAGCATTATTTTTTCAAATAAAAAATATATTATCTGATTGATTTGGCATTTAATTATCGACGCTATCTTTGGAAAAATGGAAATCAGATACTCGCTCATTTACGAATCGCCTTCGGAATTGGATTTTTAATTTTCCAAAAATATCAGTTACTCAAAATAACGAAAATATAAAAATGACAGCCGCTACAATCAATAAAACCTTGATTTGACTCACATCAGCCGCTGTAATTATTCATGAGGACTAATATGAGTGACGCCGCATTAACGTTATCATTATAAAAATTACAAAGCTTCGATTTCGCGTTTCGCTTTCATATTGCATTCATTACTATGTCACTGTTTGTTTTTTGCCACGATGTCGGGATTCCCGAGCACCAAAAATCCTCTTAAAGAATTAATTTAAAAATTACAATGACTGTAAAATGATCAGCTCGGCTGGGGAATTCTATACAACCTACTTTTAAAACTCGGTCCATGCCAAATATGTATTGATGTGCTGGATATCTCTGAAATTTATGACCGTCAAAAAAGGAAATTTTATACGATTTTATTCGAGCAGATTGAATTCACGATAAATTATAGAGGGAGGCCCTTAGTCGAGTTTTATTCAAGGAATCAGGCCGTGTGTGTGTATATGTATATATATATACCTATATATATATATATATATATATATATATATATATATATATATATACCTATAATATATATATATATATACCTATAATATATATGTTAAAGGAAAACATATTCTCGCCAAATAAGTCTTTTGGACTGAAGAAACGTCGCCATCAAGAAAAGGGTAAAAAGTATATGTGCTTTAAAAAAAACAAATATTAAGAACAAAAAATTTGCGGAGGATAAAGTAAGCTTGAGATTTAATAAATCCATGGAATACTTACAAGAGATACGGGCGCAAATATATGGCAAAACGCATTAGACTGCTTTCCACGATGTTTCTTGTTAGCTTACAGAATCAACTGCTGCGCATACGGAAAATGCATTCACATACACGCGCGCGCGCACACACACACACACACAGACATGCATACGCAAGCATACACGCTCTCCCTCTCTCCCGTCGTGATAGGGATGAGGATGCACATACCTGCAAAGAAGAAGAAGAAACACGTCAGTTAGAAAAAAATCCCGTCTCTCCGAGGAATGTGTTTTTAGACATCAAATGAATAAAACAGTAACGCACATGCACATATATATATATATAATAATACGAAGAGCAAATTCAGAGGGTCGAGGGCGAAAACAGAGTTAATATTGACGCGAGGAAAACCCCGGGAATGCGATCTACGATGTGTCTTCGGACGTGAGGTTGCCTCAGGGGAAAAAATACGAACAATCGAGTAAAGAACCGCGTTGCATGTTACGCAAACCGCGTCGTTTTGAAAAAAAAACACTACGCCGAACTTTGGTTGATGACCGACATATGCTTCGCAGTTCTCTCTGAGAAATTTTGGCTTCTCTAGATTAATTAGTCCGGCAGATGTCGCCTTCTCAGACGGTAGGACCGGAAAACCGAAAACAGCAGATTCTTTAAAAAAACAAAAAGAAAGAACAGAAAAATATAAATATCTCTTCCAAAAAGTCTGGAAACCTCATTCGAGCGGGAGTTAAATTCATATTCCTTCGCGAAACCTTTTTGGACCAGCTCGGAGAGAGCGCGGCGGAAACGGACAATTGTTAGAGACCGGTCGAAACACTCGGGCAAAACGCCCCGAAATTCTACTGCTACTAAAGACAATACACTTAATGGCGTCGTGGGTGGTTTAGGTTCCAGGAAAAAGGGAGGGTGAAAGAGAGAATGTTGTGGGGCGAGAGATAGGAGAAAGAGAGGGGGGGAGGGTGCGAGGGAGGTAGAGATGTATGAGGGGCTGGAAAGAGAGGAGGGCTGGAAAGAGAGGAGGGATGGAGAGAGGAAAGACACGAAAATAGGGGGAGGAGGAACACGTGGGGTTCGGAAAGAGATGTGGACGAAGGGATGGGGAGAGGAAATATCGGAAGAGACAAGGAGGGAGAAGGGAAGAGAGAAAAAGAAAGAGGGGGAGGGGAGAGGGAGAAAAGGAGGAAACAAAATAGCGAGATAAAGGAGAAGCGATAGAGGGAATACGGCGATGGGAATGAAAAGGGGAGTGTGGAAAAAGGGATTAGGCTGGGGATAAACAGGAAGAGGAGAATGGCGGAGATGCGGCGTATCGATGGGGAAATTAAAGGAGAAGAGGAACTAAGCAGGGTGTTATAGCTAGTCTCTCTAACCAAGAGGAGCGAAAATAACTCTTTTGTGAGTAGGAAGGCGAATTTTTCAAATCCCAGTCTTTTGAGCAAGAAAATTCACGATGGCGAACGATATATTTAAAATGGTAGTCACATTTTCGTTTCCATTTTCCAATTAGAGGTCACAATTTCTTCCGATGGCATTTACGAAGTAACCCGAAACTCATTTTCGTGTTTTCGAAACGCAGTCGTTATTCGATTCGGCCTCAGATATGCCTTTTGCATTAAACGAGGAGGAACCTTGACCTTTCCTTAACAGAACGTTGTCATGGGAACGCCTACTTCGCAATGTGCGGCTAACCTACATTTTTCTCGTATTTTTATATGTTTATCCTTTGTCTGGAACGTACGATTTTAATAACATACCTTGATTTGTATCTCGCGAAAGGAATTTCCGAAAGTTACAGCCGCTGGACCCTGTTATGACAAATTAGGCATATTTTACTAAAACAGTTCCCCAACGCAGACTATAAAGATTTTAAAGAGAGTAAGAATATTTTCCCATTCGTTATCATCAACGTTAACATAGAACTAAAGTAGTCACTCATTTTCACGTGGATGAGAATAAAAATAGACAATGATATCAGTATCAAAACACTCATCATACATTTCAAAATTCGAAGCAAACATCAATCATGACTTAATTCTCTAATTATATTTTAACCATAAAAATTGAAGCTCTCGGGATGAAGATATACAGGATACGCTTGGGCAAGCATTGGGATCGAGTTTGGTTTAAAAACAAAACCGTTTGATCATATACTGTTAGTATCTCAATCACAGAAAAACCTGACAGTAATCTCATTATTTTGATACAGATTTTGCGTCTAATATTTGATAATGTAAGCCAGACATGGCAAACTCTCAACTAAATCATTCGAATTTTTTTATAAATGCTTTATTTTTACAATAAGGAAACAAGATTTTATCATAGCTATCGAGATACAATAGAACACGGTTTCTAAATTATTGTTTTTAGTAGCAAAACAGGTGACCTATCTTCAAGATAAAGTCTATTTTGCCAAATCTGGTTCTCATTAAACAACTGTAATCTTAATGCGGCCCTCCAACCATCGCTTCAATGCGGCCCTGATACTCCTTCGAGTTTGACATGCCTGGGGTAGGCAGTTAAATAACGAAAAGTCTTTTGCGATAGATACGGATCAACGTCAAACACGGGAAACGAGAATCCTTTAAATGTACATACTGTTTCATAATAACATCATAAATTGTCTTTTCTTTTATCAGCGAACTTGAAACCAATCCCATATCGCGGGAGAAAGAAAAAAGAAACACGAAAAGAGGACGCTAAATTTCTCACGGACTAGTTCAATACTTATGATGCGGCGCGCGAGCGTGCGGCGCAAACAAAAACAAAAAACAACATGTTTCCTGACTCGGAGAATGGACTAACATGTTTCAGTTTTTACGATATGAGTTCCTTGTGCAAAAGAAAAAAAAGAAACGAAAATTTTTTTGGGGGGAAGGGGATCGACTCTTTATAAATGAAAACATATTTCTCGTTCCACTGCCGTGGAAGAGAGGTTGGCATATGTCATGGAAGGCCAAGTAAAGCGAGTAGTCTCCATAGCTGCTGCACCGCTGAGATGCGAAAAATGAATCGGGTATAAAAAAGCGAGCATTCTTAGCGAAAGGCCAGGAAAGAGGAGAGAGGTCTGTAGGGCGGCCACAAAACAGTGGAAACGCGATAAACAAAAGAACAAAACTATCGCATTCTACGGTTGGATGAGATGGCGGCATAAAAAAGAAACAAAGACTCTTCCGAGGATCTTCGAAGGGAAAAAAATGGCGCGGGCCATTTTCCCTATTACCTAATGAATAAGTCAGCATGAACGAGAATCTAGTTTTAACCGAGAACCTGACTTCTTTTTCCTTTCAGAAGGAACGTAAAGCACGCGCCTTGGATGATAATGCGCTGGAAATCAACCTTTTGACCCTGCTTCCAGAGAAGAAGTGGGGCAAACTTTAATGAAGTCATTTACTCAAATGCTGGCAGCTCCAGTTTCTGTATTCGCGCTGGATATATGTATACACACGAGGTTCATATTGTCTACGATGGCATAATTTGTGGAGATACGTTTCGTGGACCATAAGCTATGACTGATTCATGGTTCTACTTCACCTAAATTTACGGAATGACCGATTTTTACATCCGTGATATATTTTCCATTTATTTTTAACATCAAGTTAAACGTGGCTTCTTACAACGAGGACCAAACACAAGCTCGTCCACCCATATACACAGCAGATTCCGGACCCTAGACAATAAGATCTGGAGCCAGGCGCTTCAACCAACCACCTACTAGCATCATTCCATAAGTTTAGATTGGTACATAAAATAAATTAAAATTCATGTTTGGGGTAATTGTATATTAATTTGAGTTCCCGTCGATAAAGCGAGACGCAAGCACTGTTTTAATTACGGCTAGTTAAAATTTATTTCACAAAATATGTGACATATTAAATTTGTACTTACGTTATTTATTTATTTTAAATTTAACACTGGAGCATTTGCGTCATTACATGGCGTACAAAGCATTATATTCTACGTTTGATATCTCATAAAAAAAAAGATTGAAAATAAAATGAACGAAATTCATTGATTTTTTCACGTGGCGTAACTCGTAACATACACTCGAGAAAATTGCTCCGAGGATCAAGAGGAGTAGGTCGCTGATCGCAGTATCTTTGAAAAATTCTCGCAACCTAATTGCGCGCAAAAAACCCGTTTCTCCTTACTCGCAACAATGGCTTCACGCTTGTCTTGCTTCTTTCGTTTCCGGCTCGGAGAAAAAATTCTCAAAACCGTGTATACATTCTTAAAGATGTCATTAAAATTCATTCATTCCGTTCCATAGGCAAAAGGTTACTCCTACACCGAGATTCGTTCCTTTTTTTTCGAAAAGGAGAGGATAAAATAAAAGTATTCGAGGTGGAAAACGATATTCTCCTTTTTGTACTGCATGTTCATCAGAGTGAAAACCATAAAAAGGTATAATTATACGAATATTGCTCTTTTCAAAACACGCTATTAATTCACCGGGAAAACTTTATTTTTTTAATTTCATTTTTAACTTTGGAAAATTTAAAAGGCAATAACGAAAAATATTCACTTTTTCAGCCCGCCGCGAACTTTCCAACACGGTTCCTTAAATAAAAAAAAAGGTCTTTATTATCATAATATACATTATGCGCCTTGCCAATGGGATTGAGCATGTAACCTGAGTATTTCCTTCAAGACAAGAGAGTTCACCGCAGAAGCGATGCATTATGAGAGAGGATGAAGAATGGGGAATTCGCAAAGGACAACTACTGGGTTGGCTGCTATGTGGTTAAGATATGTGAGCCAATTGAATCGGGGAAAGAGATTGAAGTGCATCAGAGCGAGAGGGATGGACGTTTTCAAGTTGACGGTTCTTTGAACGAGGGAATGCTGGAGAACCGAGTTCAATATTTGCGCAAGGATTTATTGTGTAATTACAGTAATCCCATATATCCTCAACATATGATTTTTAAACTAAAAATATTCACTTACCTGATTCGTCAGATTTAACGCATATGTTAAGCTTCCAAAGGCCTAGACTTTTTGGAGATTTTTATGCACGAGTCATACGTCCAATAAGGAAAAAATCTTACATCATCGAGTGGATGAGTTACTCCGCGAAAGAAAGTAATCCGTAGGGTCGGAACAGCCAACATCGATGACGTTCTATCGATCCTGCCGCCTTTTCCTCATATATAATATCTTAAATCGAAAAATATAGCTTTTCACCGCCATCTAGAATAATTCTGCAACCCGCAGGTGTCTTGCGCGAGGTATTATTAGTAGACATTAAGGAAAGCGAAAATATTGCGAGAAAAAAAAAGAAGGCGTAACTGCGGCTAAAATGTAAGGGACAGTTGCCAAAAATGAACAGTTATCGCAATTCGTCATAAAGAAAAAAAATTTATTCATGAGAGAATGGTCGAATAGTCACTGAAGACGTGAGCGAGAAAGGGTAGCGACGGATGTGAACAAGATAAGGGAAGAGAGAGGCGAAATGCGATAAGCAACGTCAAGAATGAAAGATGGGAGGAGATGGGAGAAGTGGGGATATGAGGGGAAGGAAGCTAGTTACGATCGGCGTGTTCGATGCCGTTAGGTTCGGGAACTGGGCCAAGCGCGTGAGTGACTCATCTCGCGCGAATGATAAAAGAACAAAAAAAACGGTTCATAACCCCTCGAAAATAGAAGGAAGGAGAAAGAGGGCTGAGGAGAGGAGAGAGAGAAAGATATATAAATTAAAAATCATCTCTGACCGGAGGATTCATCGCACTATTCAACGGAAAATAAAGGAAAAAACACTCGCGCTCGGGCATTGGAATGTGTGCAGAGGCATGGAATCGATGCCACGAGAATATGAGCTGGCGAAAAAAAAATGAACGCAAAATACACGATGGGATGCTCACGGGGAAGGCGAAGAGAGAAGGAAGGAAATGGGCGTGAAGGAGAGAGAGAAGAGTAGAGAGAAAGAGATCGGGGATAACGAGAACGAAATTCACGAAGGACAAAGAACGTTAGGACATTTGAAAGAAAAAGCGATAGAAAAAAAGGATGATAAAGGCGGTTAATGAGAAGCAGAATAAAGATAAATTAACGATAATATTCAAGCGTTTGAAAAAAAATGAGGCAAAGCGAATAAATCCGACCGGAATGGTAGAAACAGCGCGGAGAAGAACTGAAAAAAGCTAGAATGGCGTATTTCTCGAGACGTATTTATGACTACGTTTTTAAGACATCGGAGGAATTATGTGGGAAGACGAAAAAAGTTGACGGTCGCGAACAAATAATGCGAGAAAATGAAAGAAGAGGGAGAGAGGTAAGGAGAGAAAGAACGGGAGGAGACAAGCAAAGACAGGAGAGAAGTGAGCCATACGAAGAGAGAGGCGAAAAGAGAGGAACGAGATGAGACCGCTGCTGGAGGAATAAAAAAAAAGACGAAACAAAGATGACTTTGTTCATCCTGGAGCCGATACGTCGATTCACATTAATGAACGTGGTTTCGCCCTCCAGAGCCAGATGTACAAAAAAAAGTGGATGCAAGCGGCACGGGAACGAATATAAAAAATAATAGAGTCGAGTTGGGGATAATTCGGGCGTCGAGGGTATACGCCAGGAGGATGTGGGTTTGGGAGGGGTTGTTTTCGAAACAGGGATTCATTGGGCGCTGCCATAAGGGAAGGGGAGGGGGGGTGGGGGTGTACGGAGGTCGTAAGATGACGTGGAGGGGTAAGGCGGCGGCGTGTGATGTAGATGAACATAAAAATTCAAGGAGTAGACATTTTTTTTCGAAGATGAGATGGTTTCGAAAGGCTGACACGGGCGGATATGTAAAGCAGGTAGGGAAAATATTTCCTCTAATTGGAAGAGATCAATTGTTCTTTCTGATGCCCTAGGAGGAGGAGGGGAGGAAAACAGAGAGGAATATGGCTGTTGGATTTTTTTGTCCTATTCATCGAAAAGGGTATTTTCAGAAGGCTTGTGGATTATTTCTCCCAAACCGTCCTTCCTTCGGCGTATTTGGTTTTACAAGGATTATGTGGATCGAGGAAGTTGAGTGATGAAAATACGCTTGCCCCATCCATGTTGGGTTAGGACCAAGGGGGGATCTGTATGCTCCTTTATTCCCCCGAGGCGCTGCGGTCGCTTACTGTATCGACAAACGAATTTAACGTCCACTCCGTATAATACGACTGCGGCATAAATTACGGAGCGGATTGCAAGCTAAACAAAACATTAAGTTGTTATCGTGTATGCCAATGTCTATGTAAGTTTTGGCAATATGACGTGCATTTGTATTGCGAATCTATGTTTAAACATGCAGAGATCGCTTCGCAAGCAGACAAGGCATCGTGGGTTACTGAAACGTCTTACATAAAGGATTGTAGCATTATAATAAAAACCTTTTTACTTTAAGTGAAAAATGAATGAATATAGTTCCGTAATATTACCAATTTATATGTACGTCGTGGTTATATGGAAAGTGAAAAGGAACTAAAAGAAAAAGGGTTGTAGTACCTTTGTTTTATGATTGTGTACATTTGAGCATGTACGCATATATTAACGCTAATGTCAAAACAAGTTAGGAAAGTGTACAGCGTATGACATATGGGTGCGTTTCGTGCAATGGAGTATTAGAAAGAAATGATATACCTGTAGGTACATAAGGGAAATAGCGTTTTAAAGTTATTTCCTTCATCATAAATAATCCATTTTCTTCCTATTTAAAAATATTGCATGCATACGTAAGGAAAGTAAACGTTTGTTTGTGAGATTGTTTATGTTAGCAACAATGAAGAAGTAACCATGCAAGAAAAGTTCGAAGTTCAACTCAAATTAAGACATTCTTGTTTGATTTTCTCGATAACGGTTACTCCTACGATAAAAATGTATAGGAAAGGAAATACTCTTCTTTACTAGTTCTCCAACTTTTATTTCAAAGATATTGACTAATACTTTACGAGATATGACGGAAAGTTCGTTTTTTATCACCAGTAAATTGGTACCCCTGAATGGCTAACGTGATTCATTTTTGCGATTTTATAATTAGCTTTGATAGTAAGTCCTTAATATCAAATTTCATGAAAATCCGTTTAGTAGAATCCGAGAACGAACACGCAGACGGACGGACAGACAGACACCGACGAACGGACGGACGACAATAGGCGCTCACGCTGGAAGCGAAACGCGCCTAAAAACTGGCTGATGCCAATATCAGCCACTTTTCGATTACCATCTCTGACATGTATGCACACTAATACACATTTAAAGATAGGCCTGTAAATATATAAATCTTCGCTGGCGTTAGAGGTCGTATAGGACGAGGTGAAACTTGCGACTGCGGAGGGAATAGCAGGTGGGAAAGTGCGGAACTGGGGGAAGGAAGGAAGGAAAGAGGGGAAGAGAAGGAAAGAGAGAGAGGGGGAGGGGAGAAGGGGAAGGGGGGGAGGTAGAGTTGGAGATGTGGAGTGGTGCGGAGGGAAAGTGCGGAGATTCGGTTATGCTCGCCTATGCTCGGCGAGAGCGGAGAGAGAGAGAGAGAGAGAGGATCAGAACCGAAGGCCCACGTTGCCCTCGGTGGGAAAGCACCACGTCAATTTCCCACCTCACACGCCCTCCTCCCTCTCTCCACCCATCTCTCACCTTAACCCTTTACATAAGCCCCTCCACCTTCCTCAGTCCCTGCCCCGGGCGCGTCAAGGTGTGTAATGAGCCGGTTAATTCACCCATGTCAAAGGGGGGCTTCCGACGGTCCGGAGAATCTACTCCCTCCCCCTCCCTTTAACACGTCTCTCTCTCTCTCTCTCCTATCTCCCTTCCTCCACCTCCGTTCTCTCTCTCTCTCTCCCGTACTGGCCAGTTTTGCCCCACCGCCGCACCGGACACCGCGCGTAAAAGGGCGCTGCCTGGCATCCAGCGTGCGCGTGTGCATGTGTATGTGCGCTCGCACGTGTGTGTGTGTGTGCGTGCGTGGCGACGCCGCCGACTGAGGTGCAGGAATTCGACGCCAGGGGGCATCCTAGGGGGTTAAAGCTATGGGGACTGCATGCATTAACTTTGAAGGAAGATGAAAGAGGGAGAGAGCGTTTCGCTGCTGGATAGATGGTGCTGGTGCTCGAGGCGAGGTCTCGCCATCTCCAAGTTATGGAGGATTATGCTGCAAGTCTATCAAATTAATACCTCCTGACTCGGATACCTCAGAGTACCTCTCTGTTTCTAGCACTTTCCTCTTTGATGCGTCGACACTGATCGATCGATACTCGCCCTTGTGCTTTTTGGAGCATTGAAACCATCCCGATTTTGAATCCGACTTCGGAAGTGCTCCGGTGAATGAACACGTTCGTGTGTCTGGCGCGAATGCGTCTAGAACTAGAGTTGCCGAGAGTAGCTGGATATGGCGTCACCTCCCCTCGGTTTCAAT
The DNA here is from genome assembly GCA_036926305.1 of Uropetala carovei. Taxonomy (NCBI): domain Eukaryota; kingdom Metazoa; phylum Arthropoda; class Insecta; order Odonata; family Petaluridae; genus Uropetala; species Uropetala carovei. Next base: position 9,906,433 of record JAXCHB010000325.1, read on the forward strand.
CAGCGCCGGAGCGAATGTGCCGTCAGATCGCCGACATTTTCTCATAAGCTCACACGTTCTCCTCCTGCATGAGAAGGTTCTCGCTTCTATTAACACTAGAACCGCCAGATTTTCTGACCCCCTAGAACCGCCAACTGCGGTCAAAATGACCGCTGTTGTATAAATTAGCCAAAACGTAAAAAAAACCTACTGTTACTTGATAAATGTATTTATTTATTGTTTTCTTAAAGTTTTACATAAATATTGTGGATGTTTTAACATTTTTAAAATGCAAAAATATTAAACAAAAATTTTGAAGTTATTACGTAAAACAAATAATAAGAAAAGAAAATCAGTTAACAAAGTTAAAAGCATATATGTATACTAATAATGAGAATATAAACACAATATTTGAACATCTACAATGAATATAACAATGAAATGCAGCAATATAAAGTTAGTATTCATTTTAAAAAAATAATTTATCAGTAGTAACACGAAAATAAACACTAGCCCAAGGACTATTTTTTATAAAATGAATGTAAGGTTAAAAAGAAAAAAGAAAAAACTATTTACAATTCTGTTGTATCAAATTTACAATTAGGGATAAATTATCGTTTCTTACAATCATTGCACTCTTGTAATTTAGTGATAAAGCTGCATTTCCCACAAACAGGCTTCTTGCAGGAAGAACATACGTCAGAGGATTTATTTGTACATTTTCCAACCTGGCATTGTCGTCTCTTTCTCTTCGCTGGAGGAGCTTCTTCAATTGTATTTGACTCTTCTTGACAACATTTACTTTTCAAATGTTCTTTCCTCAATTCTTCTGATAGCTGTTGGATGAATTCTCTACGGCTGATTTTCTTGCCCGTAACTTTCTTGTAAAGAATCCATGCATTGATTGCAGCGAAGTCCAAAATATTGTAAAACACGTGAAGAGGCCAGCGACGAGAGGCTGCCTTGACAGAGTACTTGCGTGCCATTTGATCGATTATATCTATTCCATATTTTGTCTTATTGTAAAATGAGACACTTTCTGGTAATTTCTTAACATCAGATCCAATTGCAATGTCTGGATGAAGTGAGCTCAAGAGAAGAACGTTCTTCTTCTTCTTTCCTTGGTAAGCCGTCAGAGTAATGTCTTCATGTTTCAAAACCCTTGTATCGAACAACTGTTGTCCTACCTTAGATTTCACAGAATTGGGGACCTCTCTTCTGGAACGATTGAGAGTTCCCACTAAGCTGGTATTCTTCGCCCTTAGTTTTTTTGCTAAGCTCAAGGAAGTAAAAAAGCTATCCGTTGTAACATTACGGCCTTTATTGATATAAGGATCCAAAAGCTTTAGGACAACATTTTCTCCTACAGACTGTCCAGTAGGGCGCTGCTCATCTTTCCCAAGATATGGAAAAGCATTCAATAAATACTTGGAGTCTACGTCTACAGCTAACCAAAACTTTATACCAAACTTATCGGGCTTGTTTGACATGTATTGTGTAAACTTGCATCTGGCCTTAGTAGGGAAAAGTTGCTCGTCAACACATAGATTTTGTCCAGGTTTATAGTGAGATTGACAGTTTTCTATAAAACGGTCCCATATAACAGAAATCAGAGCAAACTTGTCAGATTTCAAACGTTCTGATCGCAACCGTCTTTCATCAAATCGAATATATTTTAAGATTTCTGTAAATTTATTTCGTGGCATCGTGTCCTTGAAGAACGAAAACCCCCAATTTTTTTACCATAAAGATTCTAACTCTATCCCTTTGGCACAATACATACCTCTAACGTAGATGCAAGCAATAAATGCTTCAAGCTCAGGGAGACTAATGCTCCATTGATCGCCTTTCAAAACTCTTTTTGCCTCCAATTCTGTGCATGATTGTATGTGTTTTATTATAAATGTATCAATGAACAATCGCCAAGAACTAACTGGACTGTCACAAGATATTTCTCGTTTAGCGTAAGAAGAGGGTCCAGGATTCTCCCGTAAGATATTGTGGGTTGGTAAGCGGCCTGGAGACGAATAGTTATTTCTCATTACCTGCCATTTTGATCCATCCTTAGCCATCTCAAATACAACAGAATCTATTTCCTGACACTGATAAATTTCATCACATTCACTTTTATCACTAAATACGTCACTTTCACTATCTGATTGTTCTTGAATTTGCACTGGCTCGTCTTCGTCGTCAAGTCCCTCGATTTCACCTCCCTCAGAATCTTCATCGGATAATTCGTGCAACAATCTCAGTAATTCAGCGTCAGACTGTATTGGACGGGACATCTTTACACAACTAATGCTGAATAATAACTGAAAGAAAAGGAAGATATGAGAAACATCGTTGAGAGAGTTCTTAGAAATTCACCGATGTTGTTTACTGACTGGCTTCTATGAAACTAATCATTCGGTTTGCTTGGAACATTTATTTGAAATATTTTCATTCGTTGTGCTTTTCAGTAATATTATTAACAAAAACAAAACAACATAATCATAATAAAAAATACATTTATATTACTGAAATCGCCAAATTATTACAATGATAGATAGATATTTGTAAGTAAATTTGATAAAATCAGTGGTTATGGTTAGCAAAATTTATATTTTCTTTTTTTAAATATAAATTTATTGAGAGTCTGACTATCAAGAATGAGCTTCAAAAGCAGTTTTTCTATTATACACTCATAAGTACCTATAAATGAACTTAAAATTGATTTAACCAATGTATTTAAGGTACCGGTCAAAATGACCGCTGTCGGCGGTTCTAGGTATAGCTGTTCATAACTCCGCATCGAATTATCAGAAAAATATCATCTTTGGTGAAATATTGTATTTAATAGACATATGAAAAGTCACAAAATTTCAGCCTCCTATACTTAAAATTGTGGAATTGCGAAAGATTTATATGTCCCTAGCGGTCAAAATGACCGCTCCGGCGGTTCTAGTGTTAAGACGCAGATTAGTTCACCAGTTTCATTTATTTCGGTGTTACAGTACAGTAAGAGGTGTAGCGAGATGTTCCAATCCACGGTGCTCCAATTACTAGAGGAACTCTTCCGTGAGGGTAGTTTATAAGCTGCCTTGAAAAATTAATTACAGAGCAACGACCTCTTACGCTATGAAACAGGGGCGTAATGGAAACATGTATTAACGACCACAAAGTTTAGGAAAAATCACTAATGTGGAGAAGAAAGTAGAAACAGAAACAATCAGGATGATAGTATACTGTTCGTTTCCCATTAACTTTATTTTAAAGCATCAGCAATTTTTAATCGATTCGGTGTATCATTCAGGGATGGAAATATGACAATCACTTTAGAGGTCATCATCTGAGTGGAAGAATACACTTTGCATTTCGTACCCAACTGCGAAATAATAAACTATTCAGGGCACGCATTTCACAGATACTGAGCTAAAAAAATTTTTTCACTCCATAAATTCACGCAGGATAATCACTTTCTCTCGCAAACTTCACGAAGGTAACCGGAAAAAAGAAAAGAATATCCTAGTTTCCAACGAGATAAAGCAAATCTGAAATTTACATTTATAGAACTTCATCGCCGCCATCCTGGAAGAAAGGGTAAGGTCTTGTCATCGCTTTAATATCCTTTCCTCCATTTCACGGAAAGGCTTCATTTCATTTTCTACGCGGCATTACGAGGAATATTTTCAAACTTTGGCGAAATCGATCGTCTTATTACCCCAGCGAAGGAATCTACTTTCCCTATCAAAGCTTCTATTTTGCCCGCGTTCTCCCTCTCTCTCTCTCTCTTCGTGCAATCTCAACGACCGCATCTTCTTCGCCTTTCTCTCTCTCTCTCTGTGAACGTTTCTCGAACCGACACCAACACGGGATTACTCAACTTCTCACGAAACTTGTTTTAATCCTCGGGCGCGTTTTGCACGTTCATGCGTGAGAAATTATGCAAGAAAATTCGGATGCTGGAGTTGTCTTCTCAAAGTGTCTTACAAAGCATGGGGGCGAGCAATTTCATGCAGCTACATTGATCGACGGAGTAATCGCCGAATTTCATCAAGTGGCACCCCAGAATTAATTCGAAAGTTTCGAAAGTTGCTTATTATTAATTAGGAGTTCAAAGTGAGCGTTTTTTCAAAAAAAGTAAGTTTTTAGAAGAAAATTCTACTCGTGATGAAAAGAGGTATGAATAGGGTAATTTTTGCTTGTGATTAAATAGGGTTTTGATGAAAAAATTACTTCGAAATTTCTACACTTCAAAGGGATATAGTTTCGCCGATCATGTACGCAGCGATTCGTGCCATTAATTTCTACTACGTTATAGATTAAACGCATGCATAACCATTGTAAACTTTAGCAGCGAAACAAACTCGATAAACTAAACAGACTTCGGGTGAGTAATATTCTAAAGAAATATATAACAAATGCAGTTTTCGGAAGCTTCTGCAGCAGATTTCTCCACGAGAGAAGTCGGCTCATATGAGGAAGCAATGCTAAAAAATCTTCGTCCAACCAGCCCTCGCAGTTCACGTGACATTGCTTTTTTATCCTCTTAAAAAAATCACGTCTGGACATACTAAAAAATACCCTTACGATTAATATACTGCGCCAGCGACTCGCATAGTAAGATTTTAAATTTCGTAGAGTATTTTTTTATTCGCGTGCATTTATTATAACCGTCTAAACCTCTTAAGGGCGACTGAAAACAGTTTTAGAGAACGCGCGTGACAACATTTCCTCCGCGAAATTTCACGTTGGAAAGGATTTCCTTAAAAAAAGAGGTCATTTGTTTATGGCGTCATAGTATGCGAGCGGACAGTAAAGGGGATGTGTCTTTCCTACCGTTAGCTTTTCAAGAATTTTTAACATTTCGCGCAAGCAGTGCTTTTTTCGGGTCGGAGTGAAGGGAGAGTGAGGCAGCTGTGGGGACCGGGAAGAGAGCGAGTGAGAGAGAGAGAGAGATATGCCGGATCGATTCGCGACCCTTTTCACCCTGCTTCCTCCCACCCTCACCTGAGGGCTCTGTATACCTACCCATAGCTACCCCAGCGCCGCCCCGAGCGAAATTACTACATTGCCGTGGCTTCGCATGGAGGTATTACTGTTATTGTTTTATTTTGGACAACCCATTTTTTTATTATTCGTCTCTCTCTGTCTCTCCTACACACGATTCTTCCGCCACGTCTCGCCACGACGAAACCAACGCGAGGCTGCAAAGACATAGGGCGAGACACGTCATGAGAGAGAGAGAGAGGCGTGGTGTCACCACCAAACGAGGGGCTTAGTAATAATGGCGCTGGTGGCAGGTGATCGTTTGGAGAAATAAGGCAGTTGTGTGTTTGCGTGCGAGGGACATCGGGATAGAGGATGGTTCAGGATGGACGTCGTCGGTGAGGGTTGATCCAATGACCCGAACGGACTATGAAGGAAATGACGCAATTTTTTGAGTCCTGGATGAATAGATTAAACGAGTGAGCCCGTGAAGCAGATGGATTAGAGAAACTAAGTGAGATTCGTGACGCGAAGGCGAACACTTTATCAACCTATTGGAAATACTAACGCTAAAAAAACGGAAGTTTTCGGAATGGGGTAGTTTTTATCGATCGCTTTCATAAAAAGTTATTTCATTCCATCGATCTTCGATAGTTGAAGAGATGAAATAGAAAGTAAAAAGGATGGAATCCGATAAAAGCACAAGACTGCGAGCACGGGATTATCATTTTTTATTTCCCACGATGCGAAAATTGAATGATAACAAGGGAAGGAAAAGAAAACGAATATTGGCCGAAAATATCTTAAAACTTTCGGATATTAAAAGAAAAAAGTTTTGTTTTTTGTTTCCGGAGCTGAGCGAAAGTAATGTTTATTTGGTTGAAAAGTTTCTGGAGAAAAACATTGTCTGCATTTAATTATCTATCTTAGCAAACAATTTAAGACCGATGTACCAATGTTGATCATTTGTCACTAACGATAACATTCCTTTAAAGCTTGAAAAATAAGAACTTATTTAACTGAGAAATCAAATGAATTATATTTACTTTTTGATTGATACAGTACGTTGAGGGAAAAAAAATAAGAGTACCTACTATAAATACCTGCACTAGAAAACATTCACGTAAACAAATTCAAACAGTAATAAAACAACGAAGCGTCTTTCTGAGCACCGGCGATCAAATCTATTTCCCCCGGAAATATCCTTTTCCGAGAATAAAAGAACGCAACAGATAGTTTTTGTATAAATCGTTTCTTTTTTAAACAAAAAAAAACTCGCGTAACAAAACAGTGATACCTACGTCGTTTCCGCCGTCTTCATCCCCCAAACCCCTCTCCTCCCATCGTTTCCCTGAAACCTCAATCTCATTGTGTTTTTAAGGAACGAGAAGGGCGGAGAGTTTCCTTGGTTCGTACCAAAACGACATATAGGTATACAACAATCGGATCTGCTTGTAGCGTAATGAAAAGAGGAATACAAGGGGGGGGGAGGGGGAGGTGTCGGTAAAAGGAAGGGGGGGGGGGGGAGTGGAGGCAAGGAGCATGCGCGAGCAAAGAAAATAAATAAAAAAGCCAAAGAACCTAAAAAAAAGAGGAACATAAGTCACGGAGAAAAAGGCCGAAACAGCAAACACCAGACCGGATTAATCGACGAAGTGAAACAACGCGAAGGAGAGGAGAGACGGACGGCGAAAAATAATAATAAAAGAGATTCGCGAGCAGCCAGGCGAAATACGAGTCGTCTGCCTTGTTCAACAATCGCTTTTACAGCGATTTTTTTCAGGAATCGCGAGTAGGAGAGGGAGAGAGAAAAAAAAGGGTATAAATATAAACGGATCGCTTATTCTCGCCTTCTCTCTCTCTATCTCTCTTTTCCTTTCTCCTCCGACACTGCTCCTTCAACTGAACAAGTGCCACAGAAAACGGTGGAAAGCGTAAAGGACGCGGGACAAAAAAAAATAGGAAAAATAAGAATAATAAACGAACGTAAACGAGCGTTTTGGATTTAAAAACGCGCGCGCGAGTCGACAGGTACATGTTTTATTTCCTTGTCGACTCTCTTTTGTTTTAAAAAGGCATGAAAACCAGACAATTATATATTTTTTTATCTCTCTCTCTCTCTCTCACTCCCTCTCTTGTGTTCCAGGCTCGGCATTTTGTGTGTGTGTGTGTTTTTTTCAGAAAACTGGGTGTTCCATTTAAGCCGTGACTCCCCCCTCCCTACCTCCCGGCTTAATTAAAAACGACTGCTTATGACCGTCACAAAATGGCCTCCTCGTGCCCTATTGTCATGTGATCCGACTAATGAGGAAAGGTTTCCCGTGCTGTTCACCCCTTTTCCTCTTTATCTCTCTATTTTTTTATTTTTATATCCTCATCCCCTTTCCTTCCACCGCCGACACCCAGGATCAAACCTCCATCGCGCCTCGCGGAGTTGTACAAATGCGGAGGAGCATTTTGCCCAAGATATACGATCATCATCGCTGCGGACACAACGGCGTTCATTACAAGATATTTCCATTTTCGCGAGTGGACGAGATATATAGAAGGGGTCAAAGTCTGTTCGACGGCAAAAAAAAAAAAAACAAAAGAAAAACATGAACGCGAGAGTCATTCGGACAAGAAGAGCGCTGTCGTCGCTAATCGGAAACAAATGCCGAGCGGTTATGTGAATCGAATTTATCCTCTCTCTTGTTTTGGATTCGTCCGATGAGGCAATATTTTTTCTCATTTCGTCGATTAAGGTTGCTGGGGAGGACAAATTTTTAAATACATACTTGTTGGATTCTTTCATAAGTAGTAAATAATTATAGAAATAGGATATCCCCAGAAAATACCGATGGAAGAATTGCATACAAATTGTGGCTTCAGTAGAATGTTTTTTTTTGCTGATAACGAATGATCGTTTGGTTTTTATTGATGCTGCGTTCTCCGCGTGTGTTGAAGGATTTGTTCCATGTCGATGCTGTCATGTTACTGAAGAATTTTAATAACCCTAATTCCTTAACGATGTTTAAGGTATAAGCTATTGGTTCCAATTATTTTTGTAGCCGCTGTGCCCTTTCAAATATAAACAGAATTTTGGGCCACCCCTACATTGAAGCAAGCGCTCTATTTATACACACCTACGTATATAACGCAGTTTGGATGCATTATCTGATTGCATACTACATTATCAACGATTTATTAGAGGAATAATGACCAATAAACATTTCCATTTATTAATTTAACATCGTTTCAGTAATCAGCAACGGCGCCCAGTTTGGGAGCCACCGATCTAAGCGAATAGTTCTAAAAGGAGTTCAAAATACTCAAGGAACTAAAGAATTAATAAAAGATTTTATAAACTCATCAAAACCGAAATGCCTTTTATCTGTGCAACAAACACATTCGAAACCGATGTCGCATAATTAATAACAGTGCGATTGACCAATACGTGTTTAATTTATAATTTCGAACATACATTTTTGGCTCTAAACTCGATTTTTTTTTATTCGAAGCATCGAGTAAGAGTAATAGTTTTATCTCGATGACAAGTGACGCAATTTGTTCGCGTATTACAGCCAAAAATAATTTTCAATTCGGAGAAATCCTTGGTACTCGAGCGATCTTCAGGGGAGACCACTTAACCGGCGTTAAGTACCACCGAAAGTTAATGGCGCAAAAACCATCCCGAGTCCTCTCTCACTCCCTTCCTCCTCCGACCGCGAGTTCATCCCTAGACAATTAGCCTACTCCTCTCCACTCTCCGCAAAACACATGCGCGCTCGAAACAATGAGGCCCACGCACCCTACAAACAGAAAGAGTGAGAGGGTTTGAAGAAAAAAAAGGTTGAAAAACTCCTCATTATTTAAAGCTTCTTTTGTATCCTATTATTGACTCGGATGGAAGTGAAGGAGGAGGGATAAAAAAAAACTGATTCATCGCGCCAGCGCTAGCGTTTTGACTGCCGAGTAAGGAGAAAGCGTTCGAAACTGGCGAGGAGAGAACGGTTCGAAAAAAAAAGACCCGTCAGGAACATGCCTCTTTCAGCGGCGGTGTTAAAATGACAGACGGTTCGAATTAATATCGGCAGCGAAAAAAACAACCGATTCCCTTTCTCTTCCCCGCTCTCTGTCTATATATACCCCTTAAATCCTCCCCCCCCCTTCCCCTCCCCACCCCCTTTCGAATTCGAACGATTCCAACTTCTTTTTTTTATATAAGCCTCCCCCCCTCCTCTCCCTTTTTATCCCCCTCCTTTTCTCCTTCCTCCCACGCCTCCCTCTCTCCGACACCTCCCCCCCTCTCCCTCTCTCTCTCTCACCAACACGCACGCACGCACACGAGTGTTGTATTTAAAAAAAAAGAGAGCGGTGCGATGGAAGAACAAAAGAGAGGCGATCTGCTCGTACTCCCTCTTTCTCCCCCTCCCTCCCTCTCTCTCTCTCTCACTCTCACTCGTTTCGACGCCTCTCTTTTCCGTCTCATTAATCAGCATAGCAATGGAATAACATCCCTTTTTTCATCGAAAAAACAACAGAGGGCGGGAGTATAGAAAGGGATTAATCCCTTGTTGGCTGCCGTCCTTAGATTTAGGTCCTAGAAGGTTTAATTCACCGCGAAATAGAGGCGATCTGCGCCGGCGAGATAATATTTTTCTGGCAATTTCATCCTTATTTCCTACCTGCCTTTCGAATTATCGCGCGAGAAAAGAAAGGTAATTTCTCGCTCGGAATTGTTCGCAGATTTTGCGTCTCAGTATCGCGTTACCTCCTCTAGATCGTTTAATATTTTCGTTGTAATTTAGACTACAGAATCGTATTTGGCGAGAAAATCTTAAAACAAACGATTAGAAAAATCACCACTGATGACGGCTGTATTGTAGCCCAAACGCTCACGTGATTTTATCAACAGTTTTATGCGAATAACAATTACCTTGGTTATCGAATGGATTTCAGACATAAGGCAAGATAAATTAGCCATCATAAAACTTTTTGGTACTTGGTTGACTATAAATAGAAAAATGATATAGATGGAATACCAATTCTCGATTTCGGTCGAAATAATAAAATCAATTATTTTTGATTGTGCCTAGCAATAGATTACTGTATTGCTCTCGATGTCAGATTATATAGAAACAAGTCCATGAACAGCTTTAGCTTCACTGTTTTACTATAGAAGGATTTGTTTGAGCCGTGAAGATTTAGAAAATGGCAGCGAAATGAGGGAAACATCTCCTCGGCAAGTGCTTAAGGGGGTGAGATCATAATAAAGCGCAGGGAGGGAAGATGTTGCAACACTGGACGAGATTAAAGCCGATCTGGTTGGAGAGAAGAGGGGTGTGGCTTTACGAGGCAATACGCGGCGGAGGGAGCGGAGAACGAATAAGTAAATAAGAAAAGATATGGGACCTTAAACGGCATTTGGTGAGAGCGAAAGAAGACGAAATAGGAACGAACACGGAGACGATAATTGCCGCGTTCTTTGCTCAATATGTAGTGGACGTTAACGCTACACAATATGCAATATTAATTATAATGATCCGATGAGGCGAATTAAGGAACTGTAATAAAAGCGTCCATCGCCCACCCACACACACGGCAAACGAGATAAATGAAGAAAAGTCACTTGAAAGCAATTACTACCATTAATTTGCGTGAAGTTTAATTGGGAAAAGGTTCCCTATTGTGTGGGAAGTTGAAGGAAAAATACATAATATTAACTTTATTGGAGAATTGACCGACGAAATGCAACGACGGGAGTAACATTTCATATTTATTTATCTTGTACATGAAAACAATTACATACAATTGCTATAATCGATTTCGTATTGAAATGTCAGTTAAATTATGTCTTTTACGTATACAGAAATTGTATTTATTATTACTTAGAATAAAAACAAATTACGCGTCGAAACCCATCTCGCCGAAACTGATTTTAGACGTCAAAACGGCTTGAAGCGACGCAAATTAATTTAGACGCGTTTTCGATTCCACCTTGCGCAAATATTTGCGACGGTTATTAGAAAACCGTGCACGTTACACGTTTATGAGATGTTCCTTTTAATTGATTCAAAGCAAGCTGCTTTGTCGCTTTTGTTCTTTTCCTCGCAATTTGAGCGCATGGCATTTTGATGGGTTTCCCCCACAGAACGGACTTCACAGACGAATGCCTGGCACTTATTCCATCGAATTCTAGCTTTCACGTCAGTACTTCTTCGACAGATATGACAGCGAGGCACTTTTTTTTTTTTGACGGGCACTTGTAGCTTTCTGAATTAATTTCGGCAGCGTGTCCTTTGATGGGCCCAGAGAGGCCGGATTTTGAGCTCTCTCTTCTTGGCCATTGGAGCAAAATCGAGGGGACTTGCGACTTTAATGTTCTTTCTATTCGGGATCGAGTGTTTTCCATTACCCGTAAAGCGTTTACATCTGCCGTATCAATCGTGTCAAAGACACGGCCGTTGACGTCGTCATCATCTGGCATTAAGCTCCCATATTGCTTATTTACAAACCAATTCATTCCAGTTGTCAAATTCGCATGTTTTTCCGCTGTTTTATTAATTTGCATTTTCATTGCTTTCTGCGCGTATATCCCGGGATCGGTTCTTGCAAACAAGTAAATGGATGTTTTTGTGGACAAATATAGCAGAGGTAAAGTATATTTGGAAGTTCGAAACTATTTCATTATTACTTTAAAAGCTACGCTTTGCGCAATATCCATTTCATATGTATATAAACTAATGAAAGTCGTTTCTACGGCGGAGAGGACAATGACCGATTTTAATAGTGACACTAGAGCGGTGTTTCTCAACCGACGCGCCGCTCCACGGAGCATTGGTGCTCCATAACCGTTACGTAGGTGCTCCGTAAGCTTTTCATCCTTTATTTTGCGTGGGTTTATTTTTTAAAATTAAATAACCAATACATAATACGTGTGAGGTCGTCTTTAATTTCATTTCGATTTTTTTAGTTCATTCATTCATTTTTTCCTCGAGTCTTTTTTGTACTGACAAGTGTACCATGATGGACGTTACACCTGGTAGGTGACAGACGTTTTCCTGAAAAGTTTGTTCTAGTGCTCCTCCTAAGTTTAATGGATAACTCCAGGTGTTCCCCGGTCTACTAAAAGTTGAGAAACATTGCGATGGAGTACACATAAACAAAGTCTATCGTACTTTAAATGGATTGCGTAAAATCTTAAGCATCCAGAAATGTTCGAAGGCCGATAAATCGATTGTCTAAAACTGGAATTTTCGCTAATCCGAAGATGATATTTTCCCAACGCATTCACATGCAGTAAAGTCTTACGAATCAAACTTTCTACAAATCGAACCTTTTTCGTATCCAATCGAGGCTCGTGTCGTTGTTGGAGTTGTTTCATTCTCACGTCAACAAGACAAAAAGATTTTTTCGGGCGTTTTTTTTAAATATTGAGCTGAAAATGGACGGAAGGTTTGTATTATTTCTTAGAACTACAACTAATGTTTTTTGCTCGGAATTATAAGGCAAACACAATTTAGGGATTACCAAAAGCCCTTTAATTTCCTTATTTATGTTAATCCTACATGGAACATCAAAATTTCAGGTATACAAGTTATAATTTTTAAACACATAAGCCTAACACATCACAAAAATTGAAGAGAGAAATTAATAGTCTATTTGACCGGTATTGAGAATTTCTTTCGTAATTTATCTGAGGAAAATTTTAAATTAATTATTTAAATTAAATGACGATCCCGAGCACATCTACCACACAAAACCATGGATTTTTCTACCATCAATATATCGCAAGCATAACCAAGGACTATTTATCGCCATTTCTCTAGGCACTCGAATCAGATTCCTCATTACCTCGTGGCGGAGATTCCTGTACCTTCCCTTGCCGTAGCGGAGTAAAAGGGTAGGAAAGTAGGAAGAGGAACGATTTCTGCTTAATGAAGGAATATAGAGGAAAATGGAGGGGACGAAATGAACTCAAAGAGTAAAGAGAAGCGGAATAATTTCCTTGCTGAAGAGAGAGAGATGGAGGGAGAGGTGCTGAAGTGAGGAAGGGACAAAAGAGGAGAGGAAAAGAGAGAGGGAGAGAGAGAGGGAGAGGGAGAGAGAGGGAGAGAGAGAGGGAGAGAGAGAGGAAAAGAGAGAGAGAAAAGATGGCAAAGGGGAGTGGCGGTGGGGGAGAAGATTGGCTCCGAATGGGATGAAGGCATGAATGAGAAGGGCGCGGAAGAGGGGGGAGGGGAGGGGGGGAGGGAAGAGGACACTAAAAAGAAGGCGGAAAGAGCGTAATAGAGGTGAGTTTTTTTCATAGTAGGATGAGAAGAGGGTGGAGACAAGAGGAAAGAGGCGAGGCGGGGGGTCAAGTTTGCGAGACGGTGTCTCCTTATAGCCACCCAGTTTTATGTGGCGATGGGTGGGTCGCAGAGTGTGTGACACAAGGGAGGGAGGGAGGGGGAGTGTTTGCGTGTCTTCTTCCTCCATCTCTCCCTCTTTCTTTCGAAACCCCCTTCCCATCCACCCTTCAGGGAAAAAACCCGCATTTTTTCGCTACAAATGGAGAAGACTTTTTTCTCTCAACTTCTTTTTTTAAACTCACCCTCCCCCCTCTTCCTTACCCACTTCCAACTCCTTTCTCCCTCCACTTCCTCTTGCCGCTCCCTCTCTCGCTCCTCTCATCCTCCCAAGCACCAAGCCGACACATACAGAGAGAATTGGTTCTCTTCAAATATTTGCTCCTCGCGTGTGGAGGGGTTAGACTGTTTGGGAGGGATGGCAAGGATGGGAAATGTGTGGAGGGCGAAGATGTGCGTGGGCGAGTGGGTGCGTGCGTGCGTGCGCGCGCTAGGAGGAGGAGGGGGTAAGGGATGAGGTCGGGTGGATGGTGGGTGTAAGCAGACGAAAGGACAGTGAAATGTGTAGGCCCTTGCCATTGCGCCGCGGCGTAAGGGGTGAATGGAGAGAGAAGAGGAGAGACAGAGAGAGAGGAGGGAGGGAGAATGAGAGAGGGAGAGATAGAGGAGAGAGAGAGAGAGAGGAGGAATGGGGAGGAGATATTTCCTGAATAATTCATTTTCCGAAATGCTCGGAATGTATCTATTCTCGCCGCTGCGATCTCTGACAACAGGGACATACTTTGCCTACTCGCCACCCTTCCTATCTATCTCTCCCTCCTCCCCCTCCTCTCTTACCTCCATCTCTCACGCCCTCTCTCTCTATTTCCCTTCTTCATCTCCGCCCGTGTGCGAAACCTCAAGCGTCCACATCCACGGCCTCCGTAACCTATGGCCCGTGGTGACCAGGGCGTGATCCCCGCCCCCTTCTTTCTTCCCTCTCCTGCCCCTCCCCCCCCCACCCTCCCCGAATCCTCCTCCCCTTTATTAGTCGCCTGGTTTTTGAATCACGCCTAGTTTATAGGGACGGCTGTTTGATTTGGTTTCCCTCCTTTATTTGATTTGGGATTCGGGTCCATTTTGGGTCGGACGGGCTTAGATCTGACGATTCTGGACCATTGATTGGTTGGTGTCCGCCGTGTGTGTGTGTTTGAAGGAGAGGCTGAGGAGGAGAGGGCGAAAGAGGAGAAGGCAAGTCCTAGAAGTTTAGAGGGAAAAAATCGTCAGAGAGCTTATCATTTGAAGAGTTTAGCGTTTTATACGGGAACGCTTGTCCGAGAATAAAATAATTTTGTTTTCGGATTATTTTAATCCAAAAGCAAAATTAATGAATCTCACCCAAGCAACACGGTGTTTTAAAATATAAGCGTTTGATTTGTAAAAAAATAGAGTTCCTTTTGTTTAAGCGATCTCATAAAAACAACAGTATATGTATAGGAATCTCTACTGAATAGATTGAAGGGCTATTAGATCATATCGATCATGAAGTTAAGAATACGTTATTAATACTGCAATTCTTTTGCAGATCGCAGAAAGAAAGACTAACGCAATGAGGGTAAATAAAAACTTTCAGTTTTATAATATCTTTTGACGCATGCTTTCATCAACAGAAAACTGCATTAAAAAAAACTTTATCGAGGCAGAGAAAAGATCCATAAAAAAAGTTTTACCTCACTTAAGAAATCATCTGGGGCGTTCTGTTATTCGCCTTTGGCCCTTTCTCTCGGCAGGCACTTAAAGAACAACTCGAAAAAGAAAAAAAACCTCTTTTATTACTTCGCGGCACGATGACCCAATTTGTTTCGATGGATTTCGGTAGGATAAACAAACAAACATGAAAAAAAAACAAGCCACAATCGCGATCTGCTCAGAGTAATATACGATTGCATATATGTATGTGTGACCCTCAATTCTTCTTTAAGCGAATGGCATAAATTTTTCTCCATTAACCTCCTGCCACATTACTCCCGCATCTCTGTTCCATATATAAAATAAAACATTTTCTATCGCCCCTCTAGCCTCACTTGTTTAAAAAGAAAGTGGAAACGTGGGCTTCGCGCCACACACGAGGAGAACAATGGCGACATGTCTACCTAACGGAAATAAAAATAAAAAAGAAGCCGTTTTTCGGTTTGCAGCACGAGCCCTCGGCGAAATGGTTTCTGTGCACGGAATGGGCGGACGAATAAAAAAAAGCTGATAATAAATCTCCTCGCGAAACACTCCGAGTCAAAAACCGCGAAAATGAGGGAGAAAAAAAAAGTTTTCGAGACGGATGGAAAGGTGAGGAGCGGCGGAAAAAAACAATGGAAGAGCTATATCCGGATCGAAGTTTATCATTTTTGCTAAGTCGGAATGGCGGCCTCTATTACGCCCGCGAAGTAAAAGCGTTCTCTCTCTCTCTCTCTCGATCCTCGAAGACATGCCCACACTGAAAGCAGATAAGAGTCGGAAGAAAAGCTTAGAGTCGTAAAAAAAATGAAAAGGTTAATGCGAAAAGATACTGCGATATATGTTTATTGTGCCTCGATATGAAGGCAGCCCCGCGACAAAGCGCAGCCCTGAAAAAAATAAAAATAGAAGATAGAAGCAAGGGCGTCACTAATGGCTCCAATGAAAAAATACATTTATTTTTTCGAAAACATAAATTAAACGAAAATTGTTCTACAAATATATAGTGAATGACGCAAAGCCATTTTTTTTAAAACTGAAAATGCGAAGTAATAGTCCCTTTCATATCGCTTGGCTATTTCTTCTAATTTTCCCTGCAAATAATTAACACGTAAAGGAATCTTTTTATATTTATCTTCGCGCAAATAATTTAGAGAAATGTAAACTTTGACGTAACGAGCAGAGGAATAAAAAGCGCCAGACGTTTTCTCAGAAACTTTTCCAATCAAGTTTCGAGAGTAGAGAAAAAAAAACATCGGTGGTTTCTTTTTAAGTGTTCCATTTTTATTCAACTTCGCTACTTTTCCACTCGTTGCATTAGGTTTGTAGGCAAAGCGACGTGAGAATATTGATATTTCATTTTTTTAAATTTGGAGTAATTAAGCATAAAATGAGGACGTGATTGATTATAATTTTCATAGTTAGCTCGTGCTTTAAATTCATCTTTATAAATCGACACATAATAATTTAATCTACTATAATCACCTAGACTCTGGTCTTATAGGTATGTTGCTTTTTTATTTGAAATTTGCTCATATTATTTTGATGAGTATGCAATTCTGAAAATGGTTGTTATTACGCTGTATTCAAATTCTTCTCATATTTCACTTTAAAAAATTACTTCTCAAACCGCGATTTTCGATCACATTTCATAACCGATTCTGCCATTTTTTCTAATCGAAATTTTACATCAAATGAATATAAAATTTTTTCCTCTCTTTTGATAAATGTTGGACTAAAATTCCCTCTCACGCCAATAGTTATTGTAATACAAACCTGGTGATCCCATTAAATGAATAAATATGAGATGTTTTAATGGAGCTTACGAGGCCATTGCTCAAACTAAAAAAAAAATCCGTTAAGATACATAAATTACTCTCGACCTTTTCCAATCCGTCCATTAAACTCGCTCAATGTTTATACCACCTCGAATTATCTCTTCCACAACTTATGCTACCGTGACATACAGCGTGCGCGGGCACATGCGCTCAAACACATACGATCTCTCTCACACGCGCGCGTCACGGCTGCATTATTTTTATACGCCGGCCGCGCACGGATAAAGTGTCGTAGCAGCGTGACCTCCAGCGCGCAACTCTATCGCCCTTCTCCGTGGAATGGAATGACCAATACTGCAGATTGACCTCTCCCTCGCTCCGTCCACTCGCTCTCTCTATCTCTCTAATGCACCCCTCTGACCCCCTCACCTTCCTCCCTCCCTCCCCCTCCCCCCTCCATCCGCCCGGGGCAAAAAAATAGATTTTTTTCTGGAAGGGCTGCAATTTTTCAAAGGGAGTTCGGGATGTTTCGAAGAGTGGAAGAAATAAAGATGGCGGACGACGGAAGGATGAACATTTTTTCTCCTCCAATCTCTCCCTCTTTCTCTTTTCCCTCTCTCTATCTCTCTCCAACCCTCATATATAGATGGTCTCGCGGTAATGCACGTGAAATTCAAGAACGCTCCTCATCCGCAGGTTTTATGGGAGGACGAAAAGGCGCAGTGCACGGATTCCAGAAAATGCTAAGGGAGGGGAATGTATGGAGGTGGGCGGGTGGGGGGGGGGAAGGAGGGAGAGAGGGGAGAGGGAGGGGGGAACGGAGGGTTTGGGTTGGACGGGTAATTTCGTACTGCATTGCTCATCTGTTTTTACGACGCTCATCGCTTCGAGTTTATTCTCTGGGATGGTTTACTGGAAGGGTGAGGGTGGTGTGTGTGTGTGTATCTACAGGATGTTCAGGAAGTTCCTGGCAATTCTACATGTGCGTGCATATTATATTTACCATTTACTTCACACAGGATTTATTTGTATGTAATTAATTTCATTGAAACGACGCTTTTTCGGAATTTCAGAATACCAGAGTTACAGAATTGAATTTGTTAATTAACTTTAATTGCGATTTTGTCAAATTGCCATGGACTTCCTGGATACCCTGTATAGATACACATATATAACACAAAAATACATACGCCCGGATTAAAGTGGCAAACTTCCTTAACGCGAATTTTCGATTCCTCGAAGGTAATATTTTTCCATCCCGATTCAAACGCGTCAAAATGAAGTTCGATAGCAACAAATATCGATGACTCGAACATTTTTGTTGACCTCCGTTGTGCTTTGGAAACTAAGGAGATCCCACATTTACTCATGAAAGCATAAATGCACACGCGCGTACACGAATGCATAATTTACGTTTGCGTGCACAAACGCACGCCCGAAAAGAGTCGTATGAGAAATGCATGTTGGATAAACGAAAAGGTGCCATTGGGAAAAATCTGGCAATGCCTTGCCGCTTGCATAAAAAATACGTTATAAAAAATACCTAGCGGCTGCTGCAATATATTTGACGATCAGGTTTTTCTTGCTAAGGGTTTAATAAAGCTCAGACGGGGGCTCGTGTACGCGCGCACGCGGAAACGCACACGCCAATAGTGGGGTTATATTGCCGTCCTGTGGCGTAAAATTTATGACCGAATGGCTGCGCTCAAACACGGAATTTCTGAAACTTTTTTTTACGCTTTTCTCAAAATTTGTGTAACTGTGGAGAATTTATCGGTCTGGAATAAAAAGGCGGCAAAACATTTCGAGGGAATTTAATTTTGAACCCATCTGATTCCTCCGAAAATAAAACCCGATAAGTTAACGAGCGATCGTTGCTCAGTGTTTCAAAACTTCGCGTTCCGATCGCCGTCTAGCGAAAGAAATATTACGACACAATATCAGCTGCTCTTCCGCATAAACGCGGCATAGATAATAAAACCGTCTGTGAGTGTTAACGCTAAAGTATAAAAATTTTCTGTGATGTATTTCGAATTTAAATGTGAATGATTTTCGGTGTAAACATGAAAGGTAAGACATTAATTATAAAGGCCGAGGGTTATCAGATGATGGTCAATGATTCACCGAGGCGCATCAAAATTGTGCGAAAGCAATTTTTATTAATGGACGCCATCCTGTGTTATTCAAAACTTAAATTCAATTTAGCACTTTACGTATATCTGAAACCGTTGAATCTATTGCACACGATACTTATCTTAAAAGAATTTGCAATGAAAAGATTTTTATGAAACAAATAAATCTGCGTCGCAAGCAATCGGCCGAACGTAATTATTTTTTATTCCTATCGTTTCGTGCGCTTTCCTTTGATAAAGAGAGCCTTCCAATTGAATCGAGAATACCGAACTGAAAAGACCGTCTTAAAACGTATCAGTGGCAATTTGTTTGAAAGCCCTATCGAAGTCTGTCCCTATTTTTGTGCGGGCTATTAATGGCATATCTTTGTAATTTACGTGTTTCGCTGTGTACAGATGCGCGATAGGATGTCTGGTTAAATATTTTCAAAATCACGCCATCGCCAAAACAATAGGACACGAAATGACCTAAAATATGGAGTGGGCGTTGTTTTTTAAATTCAACCTTCCCCGTTCGCGGATAAAAAATATATTTTCAAAACAAATGCACAATCGACACGCAAGTATCTCTATTCAACGTTATTTTTATCCAAATGAGATTAACCCCGCGGCGGAAGGTTTTTAATAACTGCGATCCGTTCGACCGAGTAAATAACCTATGTTATGTTTCTACGAAACAGAAGTAGTTTATGAATCTATAAATCCTTTAAGCTACACTATATACGGATCCAGATAGGAAAGGTTATCTGCTTTGTTTATGGTTAACGACCGCTTTCGAAGCGTATAAGGGTGAACCGTATTTGAACCTTAAGTGCTTTTAAGATGACTTTTATATTAAAATTTTTTAAATATATTTGCCACTCTGTTAGTATTGCATGTCGCGAAGTACACAGTAGTAAGTATGGAAACTCCAATTACTAACATTAATTTCAAGTTATCGCGGCATATTTAGAATGAAGAGTTCGATATGTTATCATATCTACTGCATTAATGTCTTAATCAGAGTTACGAAGAAGTCTAAGATTGCAAAAGCGGTTCGATCGATAAAAAAACGTCTCAATTACCTCCTTAAAACTTTTTTTTAGGGTTCTTCAGCATCGAATTAAAAGCAGAATAGCAAAGTGTGAGCACTCGAAGAATTTTCATTGCTCCTTAAGATATTCATTACGAGAGAATGGAAACGATTTCAATGGACGATAACTTTTTACGGCTCTTGCGAAGGAAAAGAAAAACGAAAAATTCAAGTTCACAGGAGCTGACGGCGTTAAAGAGGTTTAGGTAGGTGGGTTAGGCACTGCGGTCGTAACCTACTTTTCAAACAAAGCTGGTGTCGCCCTTTCATTATTTCCCAACGATGCGAAGGGAGAATTAAAATAAAAAGATCTGCGTCAATTTACTCGGGCGAGGACATTACCGAGATAATTTTACAAAACGGCAGACATTTTCAGAATTGCATCGTTCTGTAAAAATCCCGCATTAAAAAAATGTCATCGCTGCCGTAAATGCGATGAATGCGTTAATGTACATACTCGTCTATATATTATGAATTACTATTTTATTTATTTGATTGCATCCTCCATCTCATGGAAAATACAGTCACGAATCAAATTCTTTCCAAAAAAAACGTCGAAATTAAATAACAGAACCGGAGAAGAAGAAAACATTTAAAGAATATAATTTGTTTATGCCGTATAAGTATGCCAGTATAAGTAGTTCCCGCTTCGGCTTAAGTTGTGTGACACACTTCCGTGAACGCGGAATAATGAAAGAGAAGGGGGAGGGAAAACGAAGGGAGAAAGAAGAGCACGGGGAAGGGGAAGCGTCGGGGGAGGAAGGGGTTGGAGTGATGTCTGCACTATGAAACCATCCCTGCGAAAGGTCGGCATGTTTGTGATTCCTACCACTAAGAGGCGTAACGGACAGGCGCACTTGTTTTCTCTGATCCCCCCGTAGCTGTCGCTGTTATTTGCTGCTCGCATTCTGCTTTCCCCTCTTCGCCCCCTCCTCAACCCCCACCTCCCTCCGTCTCTCGCCCGGTATCCCCCTTTCCCCTCTATATATCCCTCTCACTGCCGCGCGTTTTTTTTATCTTACTCTCTTAACCTCTCTATCTCACTCCTCTCTTTCGACGCTCGTCCGCCCTCTTTTGTTTCCCTCGCTCTCTCTCACGCTGCGCCCCGTTCCTTTGTTTCCCGCCATCAAAACCTCTCTCTCTCTCTTCACCTCTTCCTCCTCTTCCTGTCTCCACTTATTCCTCTTTTATTCGCCGACACTCGCCCGTAATCCTCCCATTTTTCAGTTTTTTCCCTCCGACGTTTTCCCTCCCCCACCTCCTCTCCAACCTCTCCCGCCCTTACTTTTTTTCGACTCGTTTTTTCCGTTTTTTAAATATTTTTTTTTTTTGCGTCCTGCCCATATCTTCCCCGCTTGAACCCGAAGGCAGAGGACGTTCCCGCCATCATCGGTGGAAAAGGGTTGCTTTTGCAGTGGTGGGTGTCCGTGAGCGCGCGTTTGTTAGCGTGTTGCCCCTGTGTTGTCCGGCACTCAAAACTCCTTCTGGTCGTGAGGTGGTGGCTTTCTTTTCACGACTTTGGTGCCTCGCCGATGCGGAGAAGATGAGAAGGTATCGGGTGTTCCAAAAAGAATTTTCCACTTGTTTTCAAAAGGTGTATTTCCATCGTTATCCCGGCGATTCGTTCTATACTTGTGAAGCGTCATTGTTCGATGTCTCGCCGAAGCAAAATTTATATATGCGAATGTTGTTCTATACTCCCTTGGTTAGCTATCCTCTAATTAAATCTGCGTTTAGTGTATATGTGTGGCGTGAAAATAATGAGTCGTTTTAATTATTCTTAGAAGAAAAATGTAACTTTAAACTATTATAATATATCCCAAATTATGGACAATATTGTTTAACTAAAATTTTCATGTTCGAGATATTACCTCCATATCGAATTTCCAGTTTGTTCTTGTCTGTATTATCTCGGCTTCGATCGAATTCAGGCGATTAATAATCGTGTGCCGAGATAACATAGATCGATGATTAATTGATTTAATTGATGTGACAAAATATTTTATATCCTGTATATTTCAAATGAAAAAAATCCGAAGAAGTATTAGATATAATATTATAACTAGGAGTATTGAATTAGATTCATCTAGCGGATACAGAAAAAAATTGTGTTACCGTGATATGTTTATGAAGAACTTTTCTAGTCCTTGGACAACGTTGAATTTAAACTCGCTCACCAGCATATCAACCAAACATTTTTCGTATCCTCTTAGCGAAATTAACGGTCAGCGATATTTTGTGAAGTTTTAATAACTTGTTACAGCTTTACATGCTAAATGGCTCTTCAAACCCCCGTTTCCATGGCAACACCCCTGAGTCGTAAGTGGACATGCCGAAGCATGAAGGGGTTTAAATCCCGACAGGATTCATTGAAGCTTGTCAAATCAATAGCACTTCATTGACACAACAATAAACTCAGGGCCATCGTATCGGCGAACGCATTATATTCATAACACTGGGCCACCTAATTATTCCCTGACGCCATGTTCTCAAGTCCCCTTTCCCGCTCAACTCTCCAATCCACTCCCTCCCTCCCTCTTCTCTCCCTCCCTCTTCTCTCCTCACCCTCTCAATTCCTCAACTTCTACAACCATCCCTTTCGCCCTTCCCTCCCGATTAAAAAGAAAAAGCAAAACTCTTTGTATCTTTCATTTTCTGAACGTATTTACTTCTCATCACTTGGCCCTCCATCTTCGTCGCTTTAAAGAAGAAAAAATCCCCTTCCTCTCCTCCTCCTCCTCCTGGAAAACACTTTACAATTCGCTATTTGCCCAAACTCTTCCATAAACGGATCCTTCCCTTCTCCAAACTCCTCCAACCCCCTCTCTCTCCTTCCCATCTACTTCCGCTCGTTCTAAATAACCCTTCTCCCATTATCTCCAACCCTCATCCCCAATTACGGAGAGCAGTAGACGAAAGGTAGTCGTCTACGGCTGTCAGGGTTCACACGCGTTAATTACCGTTTTCGTTATTTGCACTCGTCTTCTCATTAATTCTCGAGGGCTTATCACCATCCGCCGGCACGGAAGAGAGAGAGAGAGATTTTTGAAAACTCTTTCTCCGAAGCGATCTCCGCGATTGCTATACCTGCGATTGCTGTATCCGCGATATTCTTTCTCGCCTCGTTAGCACAAAAGCCCTCTCACTTTGGCCGCGTCACTCGTGTGTGCGAAACCGTCGCTACGATAAAGTTTTCGGTTCGGAATTCAGATTCTTTTAACGAAAAAAAAAAATGGGTGGCTTTTTACCGATAGATTGGTACGAAAGATTTATTTTTTCCGGTGCTGAAATATCCGATGCCTAGCGGCGCAGTTTTATTTTCAAGAATATTGCTATAGGGTGGAGTTATTTTTCTCGTTGAATCCGTCATTTTCTAAAAATATCCACAATTATTTTAATTTTATTTCTCTGTACTCAGATATACTGCGAAGCGCAAGAAAAAATATAACGAAATCTAAAAAAAAAACATCGCTGAAATAATAATTAATTATCAACTGGCCGGCACACATACATGAGCGTTAAAAAATGAACATAAAAAAGAACAAACATATTTCGCACACATTTTCCAAACAAAATGAGTAAAACCCAATTTTCCGGATATAAGTAACCTGACGCAAGCCATAATTATCGTATTCGTTAGTTTATCAATTGGAGAGAGAAATAATAGAGGAAAGACTGGGAGAGAAGCACCGCTATGGCAAACAATGTACAAAGGAACCTTAGCAACAGAGCTATTTTTTTCCTAAAAATGAGATCCCTCATTTGTCCACTTTTTTCGTTTGTCGTTCCGCGTCGTGTAACCTTTTCAATTCCTCTCTCTTTCTCTATCTCTCTCTCGTTGACCTCTCAGTCTCTCCCTCTTTCTATTTCTCTCTCTCTCTCTCTCTCAACATCACGACCCGTTTTTTTCTGCTCGTGCACTCAAACGGATGTTCATGCTCTCGTGAAAAAACCGATCATGCACGCGGATAGTCGCGGAGATAAAAAAATGCAAGGAAAAAAGATGGCGAGCAGAATGCAGCGAGAAATCTGCATATGTGGCCACGCGATCGATGCAAAGAAAGTAGGTTAGAATGATTGGGTGGATTCTTTCTCGAATTATTCCGGGAATTTTCGACCGTATTAATCTTTCCATTTCTACTTACTCCGAACTCGAAGCTTTCCACTAAAACATGGGTAGAACGTGCTCTTATTTTCCTCTCTCAAGATTATCCTTGTAGTTCCGTTGATAAAATTTTCAAACCTTAAAAGAGTCGCCGAGGATTTTCTGGCAAAATGATCCTGAACGTCAATTGGAATCTGCTGCGGTAATGCATAGATGCGCATCTCCTTGTAACGCTGAGATTTTTTTAGAATGCATCCACCGTGCATTCAGACTCTCTCAGTAGCAGCTAAATTATCCCTTTATTCAAACTCTAAGCGTTACTGCAAATGGTAACCACCGAGTCAAATGCATATTGACAGTAAATGAACACATAATTGTAATTTTCCTATGTTAGTGTTAGTTAAAAAGGACAAGTTATTGCGTTATTTTCTGGATTTTATATCACTGTAGTTTACACGATTAGCATTTTATTTAACATTGAAATATTTATCATAAAGTTTTGAAATCAATGATTTTGGTTATCGTAGAATAATTTCTTAACCAGATGTTTTTTAGATTATTAAATTCAAAAGTCTTTTTTAAGGAAAATAAACATCGGAACTCATTTATACCAAGTCAGTCGCGGAATACACACTTCAATTTGTTCCTCTCAGTATATCCGCATCAATAAAAGCAAACATCAGGTACACACAAATTCTCACTCTTTCATTATTTAATATCTTTTATAATCATAATAAATATATCGATTTTTGATGCACGATACAACAGCGATATGATTAAAATATGTATATAATATAAATTTTATGGTATTAAAAGTAATGCAGATGTAATTAAATAGACGGTATTTGAATATGGCCTTATGCGTGCTAGGTTATCATAACGTTGGTCGATTTTAACTATTAATAAATTTTTTATGTAAAAAATTCTTCGCAAACGGACAAGTCGAAAATTTTATTAAATTCGTAGCTTTAATACTGTCTGCCGCAGCGTTGGTATTGAGCGTTGTACAGATAATGACACGCATTTCCCTTTTTATTATTTATATAGAGCCTATCATAAAAATGTTTAATGATGTGCGACTGCAGCGATAAAAATTGCTTCGCAAATTATTAAATACAGATAAATGCATTATTTATGCACACACCTATATCGTTCTAATTTTATCCCTTTTATCATCGGCAAAAATCTAGTAACGAGTATAAATCAAATAATTCTTTCCGATGATCAAAGAAGGAAATGTCTTTAAACCGAACCATAACAGAGTATGCTAATTTGTTGCTGTTAAATATCCACAACATGACTATCGTAAAAAGGTAAAAAACAGCGTTGGAATAAAAATAGCCGGCTAAACTAAAAATTTATTTTCGGTATAGTGCACGCGGTATATACGACTCACAGATCCAACTAATGACTAAGAAATAACGGTTTTGGACGAGATCCAAGATAATTATTGGCAAAAATTATCCCAAGAAAAAAAGACAATTTATGTGGGGTTTATTGGAATGGATTTTCTTGCGAAGAGACGGATATGCTCCACTATTGTTAGTTGGTGGAGAATTAGAGGGGGTGATAGGAGAAAGAGAATAGGCTAAGGTTACTCAATAGCTATGAAATAAGCTAAACTTGCGGAGTTGACATTCACTACATGATAGTACAAATTATGCGCAGTGTTAATAAATTGGATATACAGCATTGTGAGGGTTTGGGGTTATAAACAGACATCTACCAAGATTGATTCAGTACACAGAAAACCACAGTAATTTGCGAGTTTTGAGGAGTTGTTATAAAAGAAACATTTCCCGCTCCTTATATCTCCAGCATAGAGGATAAATTTAAAATACGGTTAACATTAGAACCGAATTCCTTTTTACTTTCTCATACGAAGTATCGAGAAAGTAGTTTTCGCGAAAAAATTCGACCTCGAGATTTTTACGGAAATACACGTTTTAGGTGTCGCTGAATCCGAAAAAGTGGTTTTCGCAATGCCGTCTGTTACTGGCGCTGGAGTCTAGACGGTCGAACGAAAATTAATGAAATCTCGTACTTAGGCATTTTATCATACTGAGCAGAGTATACATAGAAATGGTTGACATTGATCAATAATTAAGAGTAGTTTATTCTAAGCATTTTTAACAACAATTCGATTTTCTCGATTTTGATCAAATTTCGCACAGTCACTTGAGTTTACGTCTTCAATAATACTGTATAGTTCATATTTCTCAAAAAATGAATATAAGGCTAGTTTATTCTAGGCAACTTTAACAATAATTCCATTTTCTCAGAAACGGCTTCAACGATTTTGATCAAATTTCGTACAGTTACTTGAGTATACGTATTCAATAATACTACGTATTTCATTTTTCCCAACGAATGAATATAAGGCTAGTTTATTCCTGGGCAACTTTAAGAAAAATTGGATTTTCTAAAAACAGCCTCATACGATTTTCATTTTCTAAAGATAACTAAACGACGCATTAGTACGTATATGAGAAAGTTTGTACAATGTATGTTGTACCGATTTTTAACCTTTCCAAAAAAAAAAAACGTAAATTTTGAATGATTTAAAACTAAAAAATGCGAATGATGAAAAACATCAACTCGTCACACACGTAGCTAGTGGATTCACTACACGGAGCTTATGACGAACGCATTGGATATCCCTGGAATAGGCAGTAAGAACGAAGAGATAAGAAAGATGGGGGAGACGAGGCGGGGAGGAGTAGTGCAAGAAACTACTAAGTCATAAAGAGGAGACGGATGACCGAGGAGCGAAGAGACGAGGTCAGCGAGACAGACAGACATACATACGTCTTTACACGGACGAAATTGAGACTAGAATATGTAGGAAATGTAGAGAGAAAGGAATGGCAGCGTAGCAAGTGACGATATGCAGAGAGAGAGAGAAATATGAGAAACATACAGGAAAAAAACGAGGGAAGGAGAAAGTTGGAAGAGGAGCCAAGGGAGACGAAGACGGAAAGAGAGAGGGAAAGTAAGGTTCAAGAGTAACGTCAAGTGGAGTCTCCTATTTTCGCATAAAAACCCTTTCCTTACCTCTCTCGTCCCGTCCATAAAAAATACGAGATGAGGAAACCTTTAAAAAAAAAAAAATGTTTCATAAGATGGAGGTGGTGTAGTGCCGCGTGTTGGGAAGGGATGAGAAATGACGCGTTAGGACGGGGGTGGATGAGAAATCTACGTACCTCGTCGGTGTCAGGGGTGGACCCCCCCTTAATGGCAGGACGTGCTTCTTTTCATTCCTCGCTATGGCAAGTGTGCGCTCTGAGCTTTGGGATTGGATGAATAAATGAAGCAGATAAGCAAACACTGCGAAAGAGTGGAGGAAGGAGAGTGGCATGGGGGTGTGGGTGGGTGGGAAAGTGGAGGGAGATATGGGTAGGAACGAAAAAAAAAGGAGATTGAGGGAGAGAGGGGGGGATGTGGGAGGTAGATGGCGGAGGGAGAGCAGATAGGAGTGGGAGAAGGAGGGAATGGAGGCAGGGTGAAATGGAGAGTGAATGGGATGTATGTAGGGAGATGGCGGAGAAGAGAAAATTGGGGTTGTGGATGTAAGCTATGGGGTCACTTAGGTGAGGAAATGGTGCGCTTCAAAAATAGAAATATGAAATTTTGTTTCTCGGGTTTTAGTCGGAGGAATATGCGTAGTCATAATATTATTTTATTAGTGCTGTTATCAAAAGAAAGCAGATTTATTTTCGAGTGTTTCTATATTTGGCTGCATTTCAACGAGTTACAAATAACACGACATCTCGATTTATATGGCATAAACCCATTGATAAGGCGTTTTCGGTCTATATTATATTTGATCTTTCGGTAATAATTAAATTAAATGAATTATAACACATGTTTGTACAACATAAATTAATTATTTTATCATTTTTTACGAATTTTTACCAAAATTAGATAAATATTAAAGATATGCGAGCTTTATCTTCAGTAACAAAAAAATTAACAAAATATTTTCAGAATGTACGCAAGTTCTAATTCTTATAAAAGAATATGATTCACCTGAAAGTCGTTTAATATTTTCTTATATCTTGGGATTAATTTTAGCCTGGTAACCAAAATTAAAGAAGAGTGATGACGAACACTGAAATTTCGACATTACTCATTTCATATCTGCGCACACGAGTAAGAATTATATTAACTAAAATTCATTATCAGTAACCTAGTTGGTTAAAGAACGCATTTTATGACAACTTTCTTCCGTTCTTTTCGCCGCAGCGGGGAGTCCGTTTCGAGCCGTGAAGAATTGCAACGGCTGCGGATCTGCATAACAAACAAAACATAGGAAGGTTAAAAATGGGATATCACGTTGAAATAATTTACCCCCGCCAGTGTTAAACGATGGAATGGAATAAACAACGGGGCAGATAATGGCTGCTAATATACTGTTGCACTTTGTGATTCATACTTTTTCGCTCGCGGTGTAATACGACGAAAACATTCGCGACAAAGCTCGAAGCATTAATTTGTTCACACGCGAATGCAGGTAATGAATATGGCGGCGTTTCGTCAACGGCTTCCGCTGTTATTACGGCGATTATCTTCTTCAAAGGTTTTATTTCTCTTCGTCCGAATGAGTAACGGCTGAATTTCTCCGGTTGAAAAGTAGGTCTTCACCTTAAAAATGTCTGAAGGGGCATTTTTCTATTTAATCGTTTTCTCGGCAAAAAAAAAAAGAACTCATTCCATGCGCAACAAAACTTTTAGTTATATAGGTTACCGCGACGGAATTATTCAAATCACGTCGCGAGTGGTTCGAAGAAATGATCACGAAATCAAGTTTCGGATGGCGTGCTTTGTTTGATCAACACAAATGCAAAAGTAATCAGAGGCGTATAAAAAAAATATTTTTTCGAAAAAATAACGGCAGCGAGTTTCGTTTTTCCCCACCGTTTCCTCGTCGTTTAATCACTCCTAGGAATGGAATCCTAGAACCTATTAAAATTTCACTCAGGTTCTTTCCGTACCTTTCATGCGGCGTCTTTTATGGTGTTCAGATCGCTTCCATAGATTAATTTCCTTCTTACAGAGCTTGAAACCTGCGAAATACTTCGCCGCTACTAGCTGTATCTCATTTTATAAATTTAACAGAAGTAAATAGACAGAAAAAGGCAATTCTAAATGGGTATACTTAAGAGGTAGACCGAAGAAATGAACGGATTTGCAGCCTTTCGCTAGGATGTAGCACAGAACAGGTGGTGATAGAAGGAAGAGGAGAAAGAGAATGGTCTCTGAGATGGCAAGGAGTAGAAATGGAAAGGATTAGGAGAATAAGGAATGCGGAGTGTCCCAGAAAGGCAGGTTGAAAAATAAGATGCTCCGCAGAGGAATGATGCCTCTGGGAAAATCTTTTCCGCAGTGGAGCATATAGAGCACATGCATAAACTCGCTGCTCACCGGACAAAGTGAGATGAAGATTTCCTAGAAATATGCAACGTGCCTCTCTACGTTCCTCTCTCTCTCTCTACTCCGTATTTCTAATCTCGAAGGAAACATATATATATATATCATATAAATAAAATAGAATGTGTTTGTGTGTGTGTGTTAACGCTATAACTCCAAAACCAATAAACCTAGAAAGCTGAAACTTCGCATACATATTAAGAGAATCCTGAGGGTGTGCACCTCGGGCTTATTTTTTTAAATTTTTGGCTTGGAAAAGCACCAGGAGACAATTATATTTTCCCATAAGTTTACACGGGATTTTCGATTTTTCAGAGTGCAAGGTTTTTTTCCTTCGTGCATCAAAATACGTAAATATGGACAGATTTTCTTTATGTTTGCTTTATTCGACGGCTAAAACTCTACACTATCTTATTTTTGCAATGTTTACATGTTACACGGTCGAAGTTTTCAGAAATTCTTTTTCAAATTTTTTCGGATTTTTCGTACTCATTCTGGGCGTTACCAAGGTGACTATCCTTCTTGTCTCCGATTCAATTAGTGCCAATTAAACATTCAAATTGACGAGAGAAAAGCGTTGTTCGCTTCGAACTTTTGTTTGAGCATCGAAATTAATGACGCATAGCAACATAAATATTTAAAGATAATTATACTGCTGACTGCGTCTGGGAAGCGTTTCTAACGGTTTTATCAAGGCATTTCATCATTTGTATGCTGGAATCTTACCTTTTTGTAAGTAAAACTATTATATTAATCATCTGTAATGTTTACTAACGCAAATAGGCTCACGCATAAATTTAAAATTAGATGAGAATAAGAACGTACGTTATTTTTAAAAAAATATTGAAAGTTACATAGTTCTTTTCTCTTCTTAGCTACATTTTGATTTATCATACAAATAGAAGAAAATATGTGTTAGTTTGTTTGTGTGTTAACGTTGTAACTCCAAAACCAATAAACCTAGAAAGCTGAAACTTAGTTAGGAAAACCTGAGGGTGTGCACCTCGGACTTATTTTTTAATTTTTTGGCTTGGAAAGGGGGGGTGGGGTCAAAAAATTAAATAAACTGTTATTAAAACTAAAGAACTGAAATTTCGCATCGGGAACGAGTGCAGCATATTTTTCATTTGCATTTTAAAATTACTTAGATTCATCGTACGACAACACCTCTTTGCCCTAAATATCCTTATTTATTTTTCCTCTTCCGCAAGTGTGTGTGTATATATAAATGGAGGCAACAAGACTGTCTTTTCTCGGTGGCTGAATAAGTGTCTTACTCGAAAAGCTTTTCCCCTTACCTCTCTTCGGCACTTCCAACAGCTCTTCAACCACGGTTAGTGTACTAGGACAAAAAACGCTGTTGCCACCCGTATCTCGCTTAACCTATCCTATGCATATATACATATGCACACGAACTCATTCATAAATACAAAAATTATGCACATAAATATATTAACGTGCCTTTATTAATTTTAAGAATATCACACACTCAAGCCTTTCACCTGATATTCATCTCGTCCGTTTTAAAATAATTTTCCTCTCCTATCACCTTTCACTGACCGAGTCACATTTTAAACTATTTACCTTTTTCAGCACTGATTAAGACCCTCGGATTTTTATTAAGAAGCGTGCGAGACCGTTATTTCGTGTTGGAGGATTTATGTGGTCGCAAATGACAATTAAATAAACGATGAATATTCTTCCTATGTAGAATGAAATATCAAGTATTCGACATATTTCACTTTCGCTACTCATCCATTTCTCATTTATTATAAAGAATATACTACATGAAATGAGAGACGTCTTTGAGGGTTGTTAATACGCGGAACTAAAATTTCATTAAACATTTTCCCTTCATTTTTGTTTCATTATTAAAACATCAGAGAAATGGAATTTATACAGCATTCTTTTTAAGAGAGAAAATGCTGCAGTTGAGCCTCCGAAAGAATAATTCCGAGTCGTTTTCCGAGTCCTCAGAAAGAGTCACTCTAGAATCCAATGAGGAGAGAGGTTCCGATCGAGTCATGCTACTGGGACAACGGCGGTATAAAGACAAGGGACTAGACAGCTAAGACACAATGGTTTCCTACGGTAACACTGAACTCAACTAAAATTCGTTTTCGCACAAAAAAGCCGAAGGCCTATATTTCGGTGCTTCTTCTATGCATACTCCGCTTCACAGCGAAGATTCTAAAAAAATCATAACGCCATGTTATAAATAACCGCCTTCACCTGGGATAATGAAATGGCGTCCTACTTTGAATTTTTCCTACATTCCGTGCAACACAGTCTCCCCTCCCCACTCCATCTCGTCCGAGAGATTTTTTATCCCATTCATTCCCATTTCCTTGTCGTTTCCATTTATTTATTTATTTTTCAAACCCTCACACACGCACCTACCGCACTCCTTTCCTTCCCTCCCCTCTCTCTCTCTCTCCTCAACTCCCTCTCCTCCCCACCCACGCCTCCCTCCCCCCTTCCATATTCCGCCGCCTCCTTTACAAGAAAACCTCTTCTCTCCGACGCAGAGTCCCTTCTATTCACGACTCCATTTCCTCCAAGAGTCTCCATCTCCTTTCGGAGTGACGCCATCAGGGAAAAAGGGTCCCTCCTCGGAAGAAAGGACTCCGCAGCCAGCCCTCTCTCTCTCTCCGGCCCAGAAAAGATTAGCCGAGAGATAAGGACGGAAGGGTATTTTTTTCTCTCTCTCTCCTCCACTCGGATGGGGTGCGCACAAAGCATTGTGGGTGGCGACACGTCCGTGCTCTGTGTGTGTGTGCGCTTCCAGAGAGGAGGGAGGTCGTGGCGGACGACCCAGGTCGACGCCGGGTTAAAGCCATAATAATCTACAACAGGGGGTTTTCTCGAGATTTTTTTTTCTGTTCCCTTTTCCACAGTCTCCTTCGCTTCGATTTCTTTGTGGGTAGCGCTATGGATTTGCGTACAAAGTATATGTGTGCACGTGTAAATGCATAAGTGTATTAAAGTTAAAAATTGTAACTGGGGTAGCTACTGCGACAATCATAGAACGGTCAAAATAACTCAAATGTTTTAACAATGTCCCATTTCACATCTTATTTATGTACGGCAAAAACCCGCCCAGAGGTAATGCCACAAAAAATTGCTCATTAACACTTTTTACCTTATAAAATCTCTTTTTTAAGGGAAATTTTATCATATTTCACTTTAAACTACTTTTACAAAAAATTCGTCGCACAGGTAAATATTTCGCTTTGGTTTCCAGTCAACGAAAACATTCATATACGAACTTTTCCACAACAGTCTTTCACTGCGTTAATGTTTACAATATTGTAAAGCAACATACCCTTTCCAACATTGGCAAATATATAAAAATAAAGCAGAGGGCTATTAATATCCTCATAAAAAGGTAGAAAATTCCACGCAATGCTTCATATCCCGGATAAAAAAATCGATGATACAAAGACAACCTGGAAAAAACTGTCCTCAGTCCATTTTATTGGGACGTCACCGATTCACCCTCTTCAAGTTTCAAATTGCAAGAGTATTGCACCGGAGATAGGTTAATCACGCAAGTATTCAATTGTATCGCTGTCACCAAAGGGTATTCCCAAGCTCTCGAGAATACACACGAGGTTCTAGAAAAAACCCAACATCTTTTCCGTCGCCAAAGAGAGATGTCTCACGCACACTCGCTCACACAATTGTCGCAGTAAACCATTTCTCTTCGTCCAGATCTCGCCGGCGAGATAACACGTCTAGGACCCAGCCCAAAAGAGGAAAAGTCTCTCTCTTTGTGGAGAAACTTGGAAACGGGGCGTGGGGAAGTAACAGTGGGAGAGATAGTCGGATTGCTGAGGAAGATAAACCACCCATCTCTGGGCCAATCGGAAATCAGCTGCCCCGTGGAAAGGGAGCGTAGGAGGAGGAGTGGTGTGTCAAGGGTGGCCAAGGCGGGTGAATAGAGGTGACCGACGCAGCGGACACTAATTGCCCTGCAAGGAGAATACCTTCAGGGGTACGGTGTCATGTTTCACGCTACGAAATGGGATTTCGGAGTGATGTGCGGCCATTCCACGGAGAAATGATGGGTCTGGGTGAACTTGTGGTGTGGGCTGGAGCATGAAGGGGGAAATCTCCTTTAAAGCGGTTGAGGGGTTTGAAAGCTAACAAGAGGCTCGACTCGGACGGACTCTGGCCTAACAGTTTAAGGGGATGTAGACATGTCTCAAGATACCACTTTGTTTTGTGTCCATGTTCATGACCTTACTTAAAACTTATGCCTTTACACAAAAGCAGTACGTTTTCTCTGAGGTGGTCTAGACGTAAGTAATAAATTATTCTTAGCAATTTGATAACTTCCGGCGATACATCTTCTTTGGGATAATGCGTTTTATAATTGTGAAGTAACGTATATTTAAGTGGTAAATTTATAAAATGTTTTCGTCATATTGCCTTAAATTCTCAGCGTTAGTGAAAAAATTTATTAATCCTGAGGTTTTAAAGCATAAGACTCGTTATATTGGTAATGTTAATTCTTGCAGCTGTAAAAAATAAAATATTAAATAGGTTTTTTGCCACATTCCCTAAGTATATTTTTGATCGTAGAAGGCAACAAATTGAAGGCAGTGAATGACCATTATAAATATCATCATAATAATTTTAAAAATCATGAAAATTTACAAAAGAAACTTTTAAGGTGGTATAATAATACACCATATTTATATTTAATCTTGTAATTAAGGTGTAGTCCTAAGTTTATTTTGCTCAAAATAAATAAATTACTGTATTCTTCGACAGAAACGAGCGGCATACGATAAGCCATACTTCCAGTATGACATGGATTAATATATAAGGAGATAAAACCGTTAGAAACGAACCATTATTTTCTCCAAGTGGAAAGTAAACGTAACTATGTCAAACATTCTCCAACACAAGAGGATGAATGAAACGCAGGTACGGTTAGCTTCAAAAAGATTTCCGCCTGCCGAAAAATTACCTAAACCCATATCAGGATTAAGTTTGGGTGAAAAAAAGGAAGAAAAGGTTTTTAATGACGCCTCCACCTGGCGGATGGAAACTGAAACGACCAACAAAAGACCAACGGCAAAAGGAGGGTTTAGGATGCGATCTCTCTCTCTCTCTCCAACCAAAACAGGAGAGACCTTCCTTCTTTCTCTCTCTCCCTCTCCTTCCTCCATCTTCCCCAACTCCTTTCCATACCCATCCTATCCGCCGGTGTTATTCGCCTTGCCGGTGATAAGGGTCGCGTATGGCGTCCTCAGGAAAAGACCCTTGCTGCAAAGGGATAGGACGAAAGGGAAGGAGAGGAAGGTAAGGGATAGGAAGGGGTGGAGGAAGAATGAGGCGGTGCCGTAAAAAATAATATTAAGCGGACGGAGGTGCGGGTTCTGGCATTTCCTAGGAGAGGAGCGCGCCCCTAAGAAAACCAAACTGCGACAGCCCATCCCTGTCCCCCTCCCTCCCCCTTTACCACTCCGTAGTCCCCTAACCTCCATTCCAGTCCCCCGTCAAGCGAAGCCTCTTTAAAGATAACGTCTTCAGTGCCCACCAACAGCACCGGCAGCACGCCGCCCGATGACCCAAAGAACCTCCCGCCGCACACGCTCGCATGCACGCTGCTGTTCTTCCTCCTCGCCGTCTCCCTTCCTCTCTCCCAAACCTCTCCCTCCCTCTTCCTCACCTCACCTCTTCCTCATATTCTCCTTCTCGTTCTCCGATATGTCTGGTTTTTTTTATGCAGGCCAGGTGGCACTACGTGTGCAGACCGAATCGGACCCTTCCGAGATACGTTGCGAGATCGCTACGGTTTACGCTTTAAAAAGCTCAAAGGATTGCATTCTTAAGGATTTAATCCTAACCTTTTACCACGTTCTGGGAAGTTATTACAGACGTTTTGACAGCGAGGTGACAGCGATACGAGAATGACCGTCCTCTTACGAACACTTGACATTTTTATCCCGGCGATCAATGGAGTGACTCCGAAAAAAAAAATTCCAAACGTGGTTTAAAAAACTGTATAACTCGCGCACACAATAAGGGTGAATAAATTAGATGTCGTGAGACTGCTGTTAGTATCTAAGTTCGGCGAATTTACCCTTACGATTGCTACTTTTAACCTGAAATCCGGTTTATTAAACCGTTCCTTAGCTACACGATATAGGTTAGATATCTTAAACATTTTATTACTTCTGAATATTTAGAATAAATAATCAAGCTCAATATACACACTTATTTGATTCTTGTATCCAAAGATACATAAAACAGGCTTTTCTAAAGTAAATAAGCGCGCGCTATGATCCATAATTTCCGATTTATTTTTTACATAATTTTATAAGATTTTAAAAACAAGTATGACATTCAAGAAGAAACACTTAAAAATCAAAAGATTAAAAATCGTTTATTCACCGAAAGTAGATTGTAAAATTATAAATTACTTTCGGCGGATCACTACTGTAGCCGAAATCTGGTTTTTCATAACTTTGCCGTGTCTAACGGAGATAAATGCTTTTTAAAATCTTTTTGACTGAGAAGTGCTTGTTCTAGATTTTTTCTTCAGCCGTAAGTCGAGCTCAATCATTCTCTGTTGAATTGGCAATGACATTATAAGGCGTAAAATAGGTACGTTCAAATAGGAAACTGAAATACCCCCACCCGAGTGTACCTCCACGTAACCTCTGGGTTTACGCGTACCACTGGTTGAGAAGTCCTGTCGTAGATCAGCTACGCCTTCGAGCTTGATGCTTTCTCCACATAAACATAAGTTGTAACTATTTTGGGATGGATGATGAACACGCCTCAAAATTTAAAACGGTTTTTCGGGAAATTTACACCCACCGCTTACTCGAAACGTTTTTTTTTCCAAAGACTGACGCAACAAACAGTATTAAATTCTTCCCGACACCCTCGATATTATTCCCATACACAGTATAGCGCTGCAAAATGTTAGGTTCGGTGCGACAGAAACATCAACGTCCCACGTTACTCTCTCATCCTAAATTTCTCCTCCAGGAACGCTTTCCGCCTTCGTGTTTTTCATAAAATACTATAAATCCTTCTCTCTCTGCTACCACGGGCGGCGGCATTACGAGACCATCCCACACGCTCTTTTTCTTTGCCCCCGCGCGCAACAAGGCGACTTACATCATCCGACGCAACCTCTCTTTTTACATCAAGGGGGGGAAGGGAGGGGGCGGCAAGGGGCCCAGAGGGCTTCACCTCCGCTTTGTAAAGTCTTAAGGGAAGGGTGTAGGAAGGGGGAGGGTGGAGTAGAAGAGGACCGCCCGCCGTGGAATTCTCGTACGCCCCACGGGTATCGCTTTACCTCCTTCCTTTGTCGCTGGCGGCGGGATCTCCTCCGGCGCAAGACCTCTCTCTCCCCAATCCTTTTCCTCCTCCCGGCGCAAAACACGTCCCTCCCATCTCCTTCTCCTACCTCCTCCCCCCCCTCCCAACCCATTTCCTCCCCTCCAACCCCCCATCGTCTCTCCTTCCACGGGAGAGATGTTTCGGGTGAACCCTCTCAAAGGTGCGGAGGTGGAATATAACGCGGCGCCCTTGTTAGGAAGATATCGTCATTTTCGGTGCAGAGACTGCCAGCGGAGAAATGTCTGTCACACAGTCCGCGCTTAGGAATTTTATGTTTTCTCGAAAATCTTCGAGAAAAACGTGGCAAGAATGTTCAGATTCCGACCGATTTATGTCAAATCATGTACCTCTGCGTAGGAATACTAGACGTTTACAATATTATACTATCGATAGGATCGCAAACTTTGGGTTTAGGTGAATGTTTTACCAGGCGAACTCGAGGTGGAAGTATGGAATCCATGGGTCTCCAACTTGTGTTCTTGGGAAATGTGTCTAGATATTTTTCTTATGTCATATTATTACTAAAGAAATGAGGATGCGTTTCCACAATTCTTTTTCCATTTCTCCATTCTACCTCATTTCAACCTTCAACCAGATGATAAATTATTCCCTAAACCAACATGCATGTACTTTTTTATTTTTATGGTTATAAGGATGTTTCTCCATTCTTAGTTAGTAATCGGTAGGATATCATTGTTTTGCTAGTATTATTCAGTAAATATCAGCTGAATGAAATTTCGACCCACCTCATATGAAGCTAGTGGGCAATTAAGTTAAATTATGTCAAAGGATGTTCACCTTCGAACCTCTACATAAGATGAACCGACCCCGATTTATGCTACTCTGCCGTAGGAGCACACGTCTGCTATTCCTATTAACTTCAATTAGATACGTTTTATTCCGACGCCAATATTCTTTTCACATCACGAACCGACGAAACGTAAATCAAGTCTAAATAAAACAATATATGGATCTTATGAAACAGAACAAAAGCGATACACCTGAGGAAATATAGAAAACCGTCCAACTCATACGCCACACCAGTAAAAGCGAATTAATTCTAAGACAAGCTATCAATCTCTTTGGGCTCGCGATCCAGAGCGATTTACTTTAGATACGGCGAATTAATTCATTCCTCGATATTTCCACATCTCTTTTTCGTCGCGAAAAGAAACGGAGCGGGGGCAAAGGGAAGGGAGAGTTGTCGTCACGGTAACGCGAATCAGGCAGGCGACGAGGAAGAGGGAGGAAGCAAGGGGGAGAATGAGAGCGAAGGAGGTAGGGAAGGGGGCGATAATTACGTGGTATACGTCACGCATAACAGGAGGAGAGTGGCAGCATTCCCTCTCACACATTCACACCGCTTAGTCATTGAGGATTTACGGGGAGATTTTACGCAGGAGACTAGTGCGGTTTTGGGGGTTTCGGTAGCGAAGAAGAGATAGGGAGGGAAAGGAGGCGGAGGAGGGGGGGGAAGAAGACAATGGGAGGAGGGAGAAATCGAGAGAGGGAGAGAGAGAGAGAGAAGTGGGAGAGATGGATGACTTTGGATGTGTCCAATGTGGTTGGCGGTTGTTTCTAGAAGAAGGGGGAGGCGCGGGGAGGAGGGGAGGGGGGGGTGAGAGAAGACGGGTTCGAGTGGGTAGGTTAACGGGAAGATGGGGCGGAATTTGCCTGGGTGTTTAAAGGGCGTAGGAGGGGCTCTCTTCTTCCCGCCAAAGATTGATTGCTCCGGAATTATGCATTCCGTAAGTGCGTTGACAGGACCGAGATGTTTCTTCGCCTTCCGAGACAGTAGGAGGAGAAGATAGGTTCTGTGATGTCGCGAGAGAGGGAGGGGGGTTTGAAGAAGGCGTGCGGGGAAGGGGAGGGAGGAAGGAAGGAAGGAGAAGGGAATGGGGATTTTTGGGAAGTGGGCGGGAAAAAGAAAGAGGATCTTGCGGGATTTATAAGTCATTTGTTTTGTTTCGCTCAATGTTTACTGCGAGGAGGGCGCTTTAAACGTCAAATTTGGGGCGGATTAGTGGGCGAACGGTAAAAATGAGTTTGCTCGTGGAACGTAGCCGATTGCGAATTCGAAAATTCTCTCTTTTTTATCGAGCTACGAGACTATGTTTCCCGCAAGCAATACATTACCAAATATAAATTTTTATGAGAATAGATCCTTTACATTTTATAGAATTTTGCCATGCCATGTCTCCATATCTGCAAAATGTTTGTTCTCGTATTATTACAACGCTAATTTTTACAGCTTTTCTGCGTGGGAGATGTCACTGGAATCTTATGGCAGAAATACTATAAACGGCTTTCGTCATAACGTCTTAATGTTTTCATTCCTCGTGGATATTTTCAATTCAAAATGGATGACGGAAGGTAAGCAGATATCTCAGATATAAAAGTCTGTATTTTGAAATATTTATTTGATTATACGTTAGGTGCTTAATGCATCGAAATATTTTGTCGAGGGGAGTCAGTTCACCTTATATTTAGTCATGATACTCGTATATCCTGTCTTGCGAATGTTATATATATAATTTCAATGTCGTTAGAACAAAATATAACGATAATGCTTATAACCATTTATATATCATACAAAACATTTCAGTTAACTTATCGAATTAATTAAAGAAAAATCATTGAACATATAATTCGCAGAACGGCATAGTTATTGCATTAGCTCAATGTTGTGCTATCATCCATACGAAACTGTGATTCACCGTGGATCTTCATCTTTAATTTATATCTCCTATTTCTCTCACACTCTTACTTTTGATCTCTCTCTCTTTAAAATACGCATTCATATTCATTCTCTCTCCCTCTCTCTCTCTCTCTGGCCCTATCAAAAAAGCGCTACATCTTTCTATAACACTTTTCAATTTTAACTAAGATGCCCACACCACCCATTTTTTTATATTATCCGCCATAAGTTTCTTTATGCCTCCTACGCAGGAGAAAAAAGTCTCGAAAAAATTGAACTTTCCCAATCCTACCTCTCTCTCTCTCTTTCCCCCCTCCCCCTCCCTTTCCCTCCCCCATCTCCGCCACCGCCTCATCTCTCATTTCCACGAACTATTTCCCCTCAGCGTGCCCATTTATTGGGGGGTGCCCATTATTTTTACATCCCTTTAACGTCGCGCGGCTTGGAGCTTTTCGAAAAGAAGAGATCAAAGGAGTCCTGGCCCGAGTGTAATTCGTTGGCGAAGTGGTCCTTTTCATCTTTGCAGGGCCCTCCCTCCATCTACCTCCCTTGTACCCACGGCTTCCTCATACTCTCCCCCTCCCCCTCTCCTCTCTCTCACTCCCTCTCCTTCCCCTCTCCTCCCGTCTACTTCATTCGGCCACGTTCTCCACGATTATTGATGAATATCTCAGATCTGAGCTACTTTTC
Source organism: Uropetala carovei (assembly GCA_036926305.1). NCBI lineage: Eukaryota > Metazoa > Arthropoda > Insecta > Odonata > Petaluridae > Uropetala > Uropetala carovei. The sequence goes on from JAXCHB010000325.1 coordinate 9,946,699, forward strand.
CACCCCACCCCAAAACCTCCCACTCTCTCTCTCTACCCCTTCCTCCCATTTCTCTCCCACTCCTTTTTCTTCGCTAAGCCTCACTTTCTTCTCCCTCCCGGCCATCTCTACCTCCTCCCAACCTTCATTCCCCACTACAGGCGTCATCTCTTTTTCTCCTTATTTTCTCCGAAAAACACACCCAAGCTTCTCCCTCTCCCCCTCACTCTCTCTCTCTCTCTGTATCTCTTTACCAGTTCTCAAATTATTATTTTCGCATTCCGTCTCCTATGCTGCTCCCCGCCTCTCACTCGCTCCGCCCGCCTCCCCATCTTATCCTCAGCCACCATCACAAGGCGTTTCTTACCATTCCCCTTTGTTGTTTCCCTTTCTGTGTAAATTTATTCAGCAGTTATTTCACACCTCCGTAGCACGTGAAATAAAGAAGTGGGAGCGGGTGAGGGAGGAAGGGGAAAGGGGTGGAGGTAGAACGTTTTTCGCTGAAAGGATAAATAGGGATCGGGAGTAGGAGGGCTCGTTTTTGTGTTCGCATACAATAGAGAAATTCATATTATGCTTGATATTAGGGTTCGTGTTAAATCTCTCAATTTTCTCAAGATATCTCGCGTTTTCCCCCTCTCTCTAAGCAATAATAATAATAATAATAATACAGACAATAATCGATATATGTATAGTCGCGTACGGGTTCACGTATTTCCCAGGCGTTGTTTAAAATTCCGTCTGGAAATATTTCAATCATTTTCCGCTAACTTCCATTCGTCCCCAACCCATTCCTGTCTCTTATTTTACCCAGAATTCCCTCTCTCTCTTTCCCCCTTCTCCTTTCTTCCATCTCGAATCCTTTCAAATTCTTTTGCTGCCTCATTACTCTCTTCCTCTCTCTTTTCCACTTACCGCTTCCCTCCAACTCTTCTCTCTCTCTCTCTCTCCGAAATATCTCAACCTTCCGGAACACAATCTCTCTCATTTCCACCTCTAATTGCATACCACAACCTTTTAGGACTAATTCTTTCCTCTCTTTCCTTTTCAATCAGCACAGTACCAGGTCCCAAATTATTTTGTATTATTTCCCTCGGAGAACTCGTCCGCCTTCATATTTCCCTCTCTATCCTATTCGCTCGGTCGTTGGCGACTTTGACGCTCCGCGTTACCCACCATTTTCTCTACTACGAAGACACTCTCGTTTTCAAAGCGCTCTCAATTTAACAGCTTTTTGAAAGGCGCTTAAAATGAGCCAGGCGTTGGGTTATGGCACATTTTGTGCATTTTTTTAAATTTCGGCGATATTCATTATCACGTCAGCTAATAAAACCCTGGAACTGTGCACTGAATCTTAAATGTTAAAAAAAATCATTGGAAAAGTTGCGAAGATAGGGCTCGTGACTATGCTATGTCATTTTAATAATCTTTCAAGGACGCTCTCCTTTTATAGGTTAACGCATTTCTCTCGAAGCAATGGTTCTGCGAATTCGTCTGATTGGTAACTAATCGGGATTTGGCAGGGTTTAAAGAAACGGAAAATTATTATTTTGCTAGTAATTGCCGGTTTTACTCAAATGCCACATAAGTATTCAACATTGTTCTCGCTTACTCAGAATTCTAACGAACGGAATATTATTTCTTTTTCATACATAAATGCTTTTGTCATCCGGCTTTCCATTATTTTTTTAGAGTATGCGTTCTAACGCAATATCAAGTCCTTTGCGGTGTCATAACATTTCTGACACAGTAAAACGGAAAATTAATGTTATAAAATTAAATATTTCCTCATGCTTTTCATACTCAGTTATAAGAATACTGTCCATGATGCAGACATCTAAATTCCGAGACTTGGAAAATATTAGTTATACTCAATAAGCTCTGTTAAAAAGTATAGCTCGTATTAAGTTTATGAAAAAATATGTATTCTAGTAATTATCTACTTCTATTCCGCCCAGAAGCCTCTGCATCTAATTTCAAATCTTATCCCGTTGTTTTCCGCCAATAGAAAGAAATGGAATTTAGTGATGGAAGGTTTACAATTTTGACGCATAACAAAGTAAACTCGTTGACGAATAATTAAGCAGATAAATGAATAAATTTATAGGTAACCATTTTCATCACGCATATTTTTTTAGTGTTTCATTAGGGTTTTATTCGGGCGACTGATAGGAGCAATTCCAGCATTCTAAGATAAGAGATTCTCAATCAATCATTTTGTCAAAAAAAACCCGGGTCCCGCAATGATAAAAACAAAAACCCACCTATATCCATTAAGTTGATATGTATTTTGTTTTAAAAAAAATATAGCATAATAAACGGAAAAAATTAAGGACATTAAATATCCCAATCGTTTATTTGAGAAAATGCATTATAATGATTATTTATACCTCGACGACCTTCACGTTTTACTGGTGGGACACTGTTCTATACCAAGACGTCTACTCACTCGATTCTAGAAAACGCTGAATGGAAATTCTTTGGGTTCCTCCTGGTCTAATCCTTACCACTTTTAGGCTCCCCTACCCACACTTCCGCTGAAATCAACCCTATAGTCCAGAACACTTGGTTTGCCAAAGAGAGAACGAGAAACATGCGTGGTGTGAGGAACAATGAGGCCGAGGGGGAGTAGGGTGGCATTCGAATAGATAAACATACAGTATCCTCGCGTTCATTTTCATGCGAGGTCTTTCTCTCTCACTCGCTCTCTTTCCATCTCAGTCGAAACATTCGCAAAACAAAGACGTCCTGAGAGGATCTCTTTCTTTCCCCGTATAATAAACGCGTTCCTCTGCCCAACCCCCCAAACTGACCTCTTCCCGCCTCCAGAGTTCGCACTCAACTCCACCGAAAAAATAAAAAGGGTCCCCCCATCCTTTAGCCAAACCCAAAAAAATTCCCTACCCCCTTCATTTCCATCCTTCTTTTATTTTATTCCGCCCTCATTCCGTTCCTTTTCTTCGCTTTCTTGGCCCCGCAAGACTTCCCTCGACCCTCCCCCCCTCCCTTTCGACCGGATTCTCCTCCTCACTCGGACCACCCACCCACCCTCCTTAAAAAAACCTACATCTCCAGCGCGAAATTCCGGAATTCCCTTCCCACCCAACTCCCTTCAAGAAAGAGAGAGAGAAAAACGTACCGGCCGAAACGATGCTCACGGAAAGAGGCGGAAGGGAGGGTGGGGAGGAGAGGGGAGGCAGGAAAGAGGGAGTAGAGGGGGGCGCTTATGCGTATGGAGGAAGGGCGAGGGGAAGGAACGCATCGGACAAAACATCCCCACCGTACTGGTTTTTTCGGGAAAATCGTACACGCATATCTCACGGTTTGGGACGAGCTATTCCTTCCCTTCTACGCCTTTTCTCTCTCTCTCTCTCTTTTTGCTGCATATCGTAACTTTAGAGAAGGAAAATGGAGAAAAAGGGGGGTTTTCCCCGTGAAGAAGGAAAGTTTTTGCGACCATTTTCTCTCCTTTCGGTATTGAATAAGTTAAAGCTTTTGCGTCGGGTGAAGAAGAGGGGAAGGGGAAGGCGGGAAGGGGGGGGGGAGAAAGGAGAAGAGGGAGGAAGGGATAAGGGGGAGAGGTTGCGATAGGTGACGTGCGGTTTCAGTCGAAAGAGAGAGAGGGAGAGAGAGAGAGGCCGAAGCCGTATTTTTTCTCGAAAGAGAGAAGGGAAAGGTTAGGAAGCGTCGATTTACGGGAGTGTGGAGAATATTTTGAAGGAGTGAAAGGAGCTTTGTGGACAGATGGGGGAGAGGCCAGATGAGAGAGAGGGGAGGGGAGAAAGGAGAGAGCGGAGGGAGGGAGGGAGGAGGGGAGAGGGAGAGGGCGTTCGAACGGGTGGCGGAATCGGATGAGATGCGGGCGTCGAGTATGGGAATGACCTGCGCCATGGGGATTGATTCGAAATTGTGTGCGACACTCGGACATCGAATCGCGATCGATGTAAGTGGAAAATCGATAGCGAAAGATGAGAGTTTGGGTTTAGCGCTTAAAAAATGGAAAACTGCGTCGCTCTCGAACTGAGAAGAACAGTATCCGTTCAATATGTAATAAATTTGCAATTTTTATACCGTGGCGCGTAGCGCGGCCGGTGAAAGACTGGCCGTTAGAGGTTCGAGGGGAACGGCGTTGCCAAATTTCAAGGAGACTCTCTGGCTGCATTAAAAATAGTTATAGTAAATGGCTTAGATTGATGCGAGAATATAGATAAAAAGAACTCGAGGGTGCAGTATAATATTGGCGATTAAGAAAAACCAAAGAGGAAGGGGAGGAGATATGATGGATTATACATATAGAAAAAGCGGTTTGGCTGATGTCACTGGACTAGGCGACAAATCCTTATGCTACTTTTGACGCAGCGTTTATTGATTCAAATTAATAAGTATTATTATTATTATTAAGTATCGCAAAACATAAGAGGAAGTTAAAAAAATAGCGCACGGAAGGAAAGAGAAGGATGGAAAATAAAGAGATAGCGAGGGAGGGAATGGGAGGACAGAGAGATGCAGAGAGAAAAGAGGAATTGGAGGATGAATAGAAAAGGCAGGTGGTGGAGTTTTTTTTCCCCAGAGTGCACTCTTCCCCATTTTTTTCGGTCCATCCATCGTCAGTGCACCTCGAAATTCCTCCCGCCACTTTGGACGTGCATCATTGAATATTTCAATGGCCGTTCTCTCTTTATTTTCGTCCTCGCCATACGTCCAAAGCAGGGAACGCTTTTGGTATAAAAATGTTCCGCGCCACCTGCAGAATACTATGGCTAAAAATTCTGCGCCGTGTTATTTTTCGCGTTTTTTTTTATGCACGTCTGTTTTGAAGTTGTGTGTCTGCAGCGAGAGGAAGAGATACATAAGTACACAAACACACAGAAAATGGGATCGCCCGCGTGCATCCGCTGGAGTCGTGGAAACAGACGGGCGTGGGCCATTGTTTAGTTGGGCCTCCATGCCCGTGGAACGCGCGATTACCATTGTGCGCCATTTTTATAATATGCCAAGCGTGAAAAATACGTTTTTTTTGCGTTAAACCACTTTACATATTGAAAAAAATTTCATTCCATTGGAAGACACAGCCGGATCATCAACATAGGCATTGTGATTGGTAGTTTTGACGGATTCTATGGGCTTTATTTCTCTATGCTGTGCCAATAAATTTTCTATAAAGTCGTCATATTCGTTTATGAAACTAAACAAATTGAACTCTGTGTTTCAATCATCCATGGCAGATTATTAGGAAAGGAACACAGTATTTTTCGCAGGCTTCGTTCGTTTCGTACAAACACTTTGTTTTTACAATTGACAAAATATCCCAAAATAATGGTCGAGCCAAAATTTTGCAAAATACCGCACTTGTGTTTCACATGGCTACAATAATAATTATTATAGGAAGGGTGTGGTCTGTGTGATTGTAAGCTTTTAAAGCTCTATGCTACATTACATTCCAATTATAAGCATATTATAAGGTTTTGTGAATTTCATTTTTTAAATGTACTTTCTAATTTTCACGAATTACGTAATAATAAAGAACGAGAAAAATATATTTAATTTTCACTTAAATTAGTCCCGTTTTACAGCTTTTATATGCCGCACATTAGGATTAATGCGATTACAAAAACTCTCAACGCGAATGGGTGGATACAACTCTTTTTTTTACCGTGTTTCACAAAATGATAAAAAAAAAGACTCGGAGTCAAATAGCCAAACTATCGATCCCTCAGAGGATGATACTTGATACACAGAGACCGACTATGGAAAAACCTTTTTCGAAAAAAACCCTTGTTCGCGATCGGGAAACATCGTCTTTATCATTATTCTCCTCTCGTCATATGATCGTTGAACGCGCGCGGGGCATCGGAAAAAAAGCGTGATTAAAAATTCTGATGCCGCGGAGCAAGGCGGCGAACTTCTTTGAAAAGCGAGACACTGAAAAACGCGGATCAAAGCGACGGGAGGATGAAAAAAACACGGGTGAAACAAAAAAAAAACACTCGCGCCGATAGCAGCGCACTCCCGGTGATTGTGCACACAAGTTGATTGACAAAAGAAGAGAGAGAGAGGCTGTTGAATCGCCCCAGTTTTTTGCAGGAAGAGAGTAGGACGGGACGATAAAAAGGGGAAAAAATAGAACGGAAAAGAGAGAGAAAGAAGACTGTTCATCGTGACGAAATAGAGGTCAGTAGAAAACATGTTGTCTTTGGGAAAAAGGAGGACCAGACACACACATAGGGGCAGAATACAAAGAGGTTTATTTGGTTGGCGAGATAGATAGGGCTAAGGAGAGGGGGGCGGGGGAGGGACAAAGTCCCTTGCAGCTCGTTACGACAGCCCGAATATGCAAAAGCGGGAAAGAGAGGAAAAAAAAGGAAGAGGCTGATTAAAAATATAATTATAATCTCGTAATTAATTCGCAGGAGACGCTGGCGAAGGGAGATATAGAGGGAGAAAAATGGCAGGGAATGGTTAGTGGAAAATGTGCATGTTAGCGCAGTTGGTCGGGAAATTAACGTTCGGTATTTTAGGTAAAGGGTCGGGGAGGGGGTTAGGGAGGTCCCATTATCCGAGAGTTTATCCAGGAGGTTAGAGGGACTATATCAAAACTAGGTTGACCTAATTCTTTCAACCGCCGCCTCCTACATCCTCGTTCGGTCTCTTCCAAGCCTCTCACAGTATTCAATTATTTATTTTTTTTTGGAAGACCACCTTGACATCGTGAACCTTTAAAAAAAAAAATTCCTAAACAAGATGAATCTTGGAGCGGTTCCAAAATAGATGTTTTTTTTTAAAAAAGCGAAAGAAATGTTTTACTTTTTTTGGTTTAAAGAGCTGGCGGTGAAAACGTATAGCCCCGAGGAGATAGAAAGAAAAAACGGGCAGAAAATTTTTTTAAATGTATTTTTTATTTTTCAAAAGAATACTTGACCAGAGAGAGAAAAGGGAAAAGGCTTCACTATTAATGTTTAATCTGTCTCGGTGCGACTCTACGTTTTACAGCACTTGTCTCTCTCTCTCTGTGTGTTTCTCTTTATCTTCATATATCTCTCGCACCCATTCTTTGTTAATCCCTTCTTTTCTCATTATCTCCCGAGAGGGAGACACTTTCTCCTTTTTATTCCTGCGTTTCGCTTTAATTATTTTTCCTCCCCGCATCTGCCGTGACATTCCACCTGGACATCCGCAAAGGTCCTTTTCGTTTAGCCCCTTTCTCGATCAAAACTCTTCAGTAATTTCTTCTATTTTTTGCTGCTTTATCCTCGTTTAGTTTGCTAGTTTAAATTCGTGCAAATATCATCATTAAACATTCTTTACACATCCTCGTCCTTATTAATTCATTTCGAAACCTCCTTTTTCATCCCTTTGTGGGTGTTCTCTTTGTTCTTGATCCCACACACGTTGTGTCCGGAATATGCCTATCAGTTTAATAATAATAGTAATTTAAAAACACAGGTAGATTCTGTCGTTATAATATGTTAGAGATGTTATCAGTCGAAAATCAAAATATCAACTACATAAATTAAGGTGGAACAAAAGGTGTTATATTTATCATTTCAACCATATACAACCTATTAAATTATAAAAAAAAAGAATTAATGGCGCGATACCGTTTAAACCGTATTTTCCCGCCATTTCGTTTCTTGTCATAAGTATAAGCTCGCGTTTTCTTTTTCAGTTTTATCGGCAATAATTGTAAATACGTTTGATTCGACCACATAATGTTCTTTGGATATAATTGGCGACGTAGCGTTGCTGAGGTGAGAAATATTACGCTATAATCACTTAATTAAATAAGCGTTGCTAATTCAGCGACGAAATAAAATCGGGCTTTTATTTATTTATTTTCGATTGTCTTGGCTACGAATTGGTTCGGTAGGAGAAACAAAAAAATTATGTCAGATTTCGGCGGAAGACAATTTTAGGCCAGTTAGACTGAAATCTTTCATTCTTTTTCTTCGCTAATGAAGGTTAATGTTGCCGACGCGTTTAAAAAATGATTCGCGAAACCAACAAGCCGCGCTCGGTTAATAACGTAACTTATGGCGTCCGTAGTTGGCCTTTCAATTTTAATCCTCCAATTCCTATAGCGAGACAAGAGTGATTTTGTAAATTAGAAATCCAAGGGGGTCGTTCGTTTCCCGGAGAAACCGTGGTGCACGGTAAATCGGAATATACGAGCTAAAAAAAAAAAAGAAGAAATCTCGATCCTCTTGGCCGCGTATTTCTCACTTTCAGTCCTGTGTCTTTGCAAAAAAAAGAACCTGCAAAATAAAAGGAAAAAAACAAAACAACAACGCTAGCTCGCGAGTTTATCATCGGTTTTCTCTCTCTATCTCTCTCTCCGAGTCAGGAGGAGGTTACGAGGAGAATTTCTTGATTCGCCCGAAAGAGAGAGGGAAAACGAAAAATAAATAAACTTTCTCTCGCAATAAAACGCGATAAAATATTTGGAATCTCACTCGATTGGGTCGGCCGCGCTCTATTTTTGGGCGCCGAGGCATTCTCGAGAAAAGAGGAGGGCTTGAAGCCAAAATTTTCCATATTACGCGAAGAAAGCATTCGCTTTCATATTCCGCCGGAGAAGGGCGGCCACTCCTCGGCAACTCCACATCTTTTTCCTCCTCTCTCCCTCTCTCTCTCTCCTTCCATTCTTCCTCCATTTTTCATCTCTCCCCTTCTCATTTCCTTCTCATCACATTCCTACGTTTCCCGTCTTTCGCCGACCGTCTCACACACTCCATCTCCTTTCCCTATCAATCGCACATTTCTGCGTTTTCTTTTTCTCTTCCTTTCCTCTTCCATTCCCACTTTTGTCTAGATCACGATGACGTCATAGCCTTCTATTCTTTCAGACATCATATTCATATCTCTCTCTTTCTCTTCTCTTCCGTGCCTTCTGCCTTTCCAGCCTTTATTAACGGCTTTATCTTTCTATTAACATCCCGCTAGGCGCCATTACTGCATTCTCCCATATCCTTGCCCTTTCATACGGTCTGCATTTCAATCTCATCTTCTTTCCAATTTTCTCCAACCTTCGCGAGTAATATCCTTTTTTCAGCTCTTATAGACCCTTTCTTCAATACAAACTACCCAACTTATTTTCATTACTTTACGTTCTATCAATTGATATATACACATACATACATACATACATCAATTTCTGTTTCACTGAAGTTGTGGTTCAATACTCTCCAATTATTCGTTCACTTCCTCCTATTTTTATATACCATCTGTAATTGTTCTCTTCATATCCCATACAGTTATACGATGTAGATGTGAATCCCTCTCTCTCTCTCTCTCTCATTCCCCATTCATTTGTTCCCTTTTTCTCCAATCACTTCCTCTAATTCTCCTTTTCCATCTCATTCTCCTCCTCTTTCCTGTCCTTAAATGTAAGAAGGGACTATATAGTCTCAAATATCCGTCCGTCTGTCTGTCTCTCTACCGCCGTTATACCTCTCCAATCTTTCCTCCTCTTTCCCTTCTCTCTTTAACTTTCAATATCTTTCTCTCTCTCTCCATTCTCTTCTCCATGAATACGCCCTCTTTCGCCGTTTCTACCACCTACGATATCCTTTCCCCTTTCGACGAGGGTAACGGTGCTGCAATGGAAATGGCTCGTGTGGAGGATGAGCGAAGGGAGTTAGGCGGTGGGGGGGGGGGGGGGGGAGAAGATGAGGGCAGAGAGAGCGTGCGTGTGTGCGGGATCGTGGAAGGTAATAACATGCGAGGGTGGATGATGAGCGCAAGGGGATCGAGGGAAAAAAATGGATGGCGGAGGCGATAAAGGGGGGGGGGGGGGAATTGCGAAGGACCATAAAACGGACTAAGTGGATGAGAAGGCGAAAGAGAAAGGGGGAAAGGGTGAGAAATAAATGAAGAATAAAACGCGGGAGGAGATCTCTCTCTCTCTCTCTCCCTCTCTCAGAGAGAGGACGGGAGAGCTCAAATCGGACTTAATTCAATTGTCAAATTAAAATTGCGAAAATAAACAAGTCGAATATCGCAGAAGAAGTTTCGTTGTGTTTTTGTGTGTTGCACGCACGTGGGTGGGTTGGTGTCACGCATGTGTGCATTTATGGATTTATGCATGGTACACCCAGCCTCGATCAAAAATTAGTTATATACTAAATGGTTTTAAAATTAATATTACCTACACCCCGTTATTTTGGCGTTCATTATAGTTACAGTCAGTCGAATTATTTTAAGAAAAGCCGCTGCAAAATATGCGAAAGGTGACGATTAAGAACAAAAACTCTTGAGGACGATGTTGACTTTTTAACAGGATAACGAAGACGAATGAAGGACAAACGTATAAATAAATAAATAAAGAAAACTTTAACTAGCATTTTAAAATCTACATAAGTATAAATACTTAAATTTCAGGAAATAAGTTGCATCATTTTATAAGACACACAATTAAAATAATTAAACGAGAAAACAGGCGATGAATTATGAGGCTATCTTATGCGAAGAACGCACACGCTAGAATTGTTTTTCTTACATCGACTTCTCTCGCAAAAAATCAACACGAAAGTTGTTTCGTTTATTTAAAACTGCTCCGGTGATGGAAATTTTAAACTGCTACTCTAATATTATACCTGAAATTATAATTACGATTCAAGATATTCATTATACACAATCGCTTGAATCGACTTCGTTTTGATACCAGAATAATCCAAGGACAAATTCCAAGTTTATTGAGGTAATTTCCTTCAATGCTTAAAACATTCCACGATGACTACTAAAAATTACCATTCATAAACCGCAACTTTGCCTCAAAACAACCGACGCCATCGCGAAATGAAATGCAAAATATTTCCACAGCTCAGCCGCGAAAGCATTTCTAGGGACGTGAGGAGACGTCGAATGACTGTAATAAAAAACACGCAAGGAGTGCGATACGACATATTCCGAAATCTTGTTTTCTTAAAGGAGAAGAAGAGTTAGGGCAATGAAGGAAATTCGCGACGGGGTTAATGCTGGGAAAATATATTTTTTACAGATGGGCATATTAAGGGAGCGGGGGAAAGGAGAGAAGGCGATATGAGGAAGAGGTCGAAGAAATGGCATATGAGAATACCAAGTGAGACGAGATAAGATTCGGAAAAGAGGGAGGCGAAGGGGGGAAAAGGAAGGAGGGGGGAGGAGGAGAGAGGACCGTGAAAAATGGGAGCACTGGAAATAAAAGGCATTCCATGAATAAATCAGAAGTAAAACTAAACGAGGATATACTCAAGAGATGGTGTGGAGAGAGGCATGAATGACAAAGCCACGTGAAAATGCCGAAAGAGGGAGGAGAGGAAAAAACGAAACGCCGCTTTAGTCAGAGGGCGCCAGTGAGGTCCTGACGCGTTCGGAGTTGTAAAGAATAAATTCACCGTCTCACTCCTCCGCCCTAGGACGTCCGCATGACCTAATATCGGTGAGGATCAGCTGTTTTTCTTTGTCTGCAAGCGTGAACATTACCGTTCCACTATTCTAGCCGAATATTCTGCCATGGAATTTACATACGACTAACGTTAAAATATCAAAGGATTGAAATTAATTCAATGTGTCACAATATCAATAATGTAGATTTATATAACAAGAGTGACGACAGCTTAGAAGGATATTCAGATTTCTTAGAAGAAAACTCGACAACAAATTATTTTAATGCGCTTTATTCTGAAAGACAACAATCAAATTTTGCAATGAAGCATTTCACCCATTTTTGACCTTTAAACAAATGTTTACTATACATATATTCAAGATGAATAAGGAATAAAATTTGATTTTGACAATAGCACGCATGATAATAAGCGCATAAAACAATATCGCGGGCGTTCGAACGTAGTGATATGCGCGAAAAACTAACCACGACACGTTGTCACGAATAGAGACAGTTCCGAGAGAAACGAACCATTACACACGTGGACGTGTGTTCGTGCCGCGCAGCGTTCGTCATTTTTATTATTCTTCCGCGGTTAATTGCGGCGAGAGTTATGGGTAGCGAAAATCTAACGAGAGAGAGACAGGAGGGTTGGGGAGGGAAGGAAGAGTAGAGGCAATTCATAATCGAGAAGGACACGAGCGGTCGAATCAGAGAAAAATGCTCTTCCTTCTTTACCCGACCTAATTGGCAAGTCAACAGCAGGCGGCGGCAGAGAAGGAGAGCGAGTCCGGAAGGAAAAGGGAAGACAGGAACAGATGTTTTTAAAAAGGAGGATTTTAAGTACGAATGAGAGAGAAGACGGGGAGAAAGGAGGAATGAAAGAACGAATAGAAAGAGAGGGGAAGAAGAGTCGACGTAAGAAGAAAGGAAGTGAGAAAGAGAGAGAGGAGAGAGAGAGAGAGGTGGGGAGAGAGGGGGGGAGAGAGAGAGGGGAGAGAGAGAGAGAGGGGAGAGAGAGAGAGGGGAGAGAGAGAGAGGAGAGAGAGGGAGAGGGGGGAGAGAGAGAGGGGGGGGAGAGAGAGCTGAGTTGGAAAATAAGGGATGATAGGGTTGGAAGGGTTGGAAGGGAAAGTGAAATGGGGGAAGAGAAAGTGAGGGAGGGAAAGGGAGGAGGGAGATGAAAGCAAGATAGTTGTAGAGATAAGAAAATAGGAGGAGAGAGGGAATAGGATGATGCTAAGTGGGGAAATAAGGGAGGATAAAGTTGGAAGGTAAGAGAAAGGAAGATGGATGGAGAGAAATGGAAAGGGAAGGGGAGAGAGAGAGGGAGAGAAAGGAAAATGGAGGGAGATAGAGAGAGAGAGGGGTGTGTGGGAAAAGAGACATGAAGTGAAGTTGAGGAAGATCGAGTGAAGAGAAGGCAAGTTAGGAGAGCAGTGAAATAGGGCGAAGAAGAGAGAGAGAGAGAGATAAAAATGATAAGAGAGAAAAAATGGTTGGTGGAGTCGAACGATATGAGAGACAAAGGAGAGAGAGAAGGTCAAGAGTCAACTAAAAATGACAAGCAAAGGAAAAGATATGGAGCGTGGGAGTGAATGGAAAGAAAGAGATTTGGACAAACTTTATGCTCCAGCGAAGGGAATAAAAAAAAACGGGAGAAGTAAGGAAAAGGGGGATAGGAATGATTAAAACGCAAGGAGAATGGAGCTCGGAAAATATAATTTGATTTAGAATGAAGGGGAGAGAGAGAGAGAGAGATATGAGGTGGGAGGGAAGGGGTGATAGAGGTTAGGGAGAGAGAGAGAGAGAGGGGAGTAGCGGGGTAAATAGAAATAGGAGACGATTTTTTTCCTGGTAACCCTCGAAATTGTGATTAAAACATAAGTTACATCATTTATTCACTCCCTCGAGATTTCGCCGCGATAAAACAGTCAGAATGGGGTAGAAAAGAAGAATAAAAAAACGGGGAAAAAATAAAATTAATTCCGTTCCAAAATAGTTGGAGGGAGAGAGAGAGAGGGAGAGGGAGAGAGAGAGGAGGGAGAGAGAGAGAGAGAGGAGGAAGAGAGGATCTCGTTCCGAGAGCGACAAAAAATATGAAGAGCGAAACAGCGAAACGCGAAGAGGTAGCCGTAATTAAGGCAACAATTAAACCGGAATGAAACGCCCTTTATTTTAATATTATAAATTACATTTTTGGGTTTAAAATTTGGTTAAGGAGGGCTCATTTTTTTCCTCCCACGGTTGTTCTGAAGGGAGCGAAACGAAGGGGAAAAAAATCTCGGGTAATTTTTTTTCACTCGGGAGAGATTTCCCCCGAGCGGATTTTTTTTTCGTGGATTTTTTTTTTTTTTTTGGGGAAGCCGGTCTTTTTCTTCCGTTGGCTTTTTTTTTTATCCCGCAGATTAGTGCAGCCGTATACGTTTGTTTTTTTCGAGTCGCAGCCCTCGCATTTCTGCCACTTAGGTACTTCCCCCGGTTTCGAAATTTGTTTATTTGTCATAGATGGAGGAACGCAACGCGCGGAATTATTAAACTTTCTCCGAAAACATTCGGGTAAAAAAAAAGAGAAGGAAAAAAATGCATACCGTCGCACGTAACGGAACCGCCATTTTTTCCTTCGTTAGCGATTCGCACAGGACCGTGCGCGGTTTTCAGCATTCCTCTTTCCCACCTCCCTCCCTCCCGTTGTTTTTTTTATTATTTTTATCCTTCCTGAACCTCACCCTTCTCCTCCTTTCCTCTCCCGCTTTCCCTTTCTTCTTTCATCCTCCACGTATCCCTCCAAATACTATCTCTACTGAATAAATCATGAAATTACATTTTTCTTCCCTCTTGATTTATCTAAAACGATTCCGACGTTTTATGAAGAACTATATCCTTATTACATTCATTGTTATTACGAGAATTTCATCGCCGCTCTGTAGCCACAGTTCTACGGTCACCGAAACAACTTTTTATTCTTCTTTCGTATTTGTAATAAAATCGCAATTTTTCTTTGTTTTTAAAATCTTGTATAAATTGGTTAAGAGCAAATGAGGGCGCTCTTGCGTCAGCGATTCTGAAGCGTGCCCGCCGTGGCCGCAAGCGGAAACCAGAGGACATCGGTCCGACAGCCGGGTATTTTTAAATACGAATAAATGTGTAAGTGCGGCTAACAGAAAGTTGCCATGGCCACAAGTGAGCCCGCAAATAATTTTGTTATGAAGATCGCTGCTCTATTGGCACATCCTCGCCAATAAAGACATTAGATTTTTTCTCTATATATATATATAATTCTTCCTTTATCTGTTCGCACTCTCTCTCTCTCTCCTATCCTATTCTTTCTCTCACATTCCAAAAATTACCTTACTTCTCACCATCATTCTCTCTCTCTCCCGCTCTCTATCTTCATTCCTCATTCTCTCTCCCTCTCTCTTCTCATCCCTTTTCTCTTCATTTGGGCTTCTCTTTCCCATCTCTCATTTTTCCCCCCCCGGGAGCCATTTTTATTTATTTAGGGTTCCGATTTTTTATTTTTAATACCACACCTTACAGTTATTTCCCCTCGACTGGCTAAATATTCGTGTTTGCAGAGGCTAGGGCAAAAAACCGAAACGTAAAAAAGAGACAGAGAGAGAGAGAGAGAGAAGAAACGAACGCAGGAAACGGCAAGAGAAAAAAGCGGGAGGGAAAAGTGAGAGAGAATGAGAGAGGCGACACGAAAGACACGGGCGAAAGTGGATAAGGGGCAAAAAGAGAGAGAGAGAATGAAAAAATGCAAAGGTGAAACGAAATGAGGGTAGACAAAAGAGCAGGTCAAAAAGGGAGTGAGAGAGAGGGGAAGTGGAGGTCGGGTCTCTCGGTGTCATCGGAGGACCACAAAAAGCGAAAAGGCTCTTGCAAAGTTTCTCGTGACGAGAAAGCAAGCCGAGATAACGAAGGGGGATAAATGTATTAAGGCAAAAAAATCGCTTGCAGTAATTAAGACGAGGGGAGAAGGGGGGAGGGGGGGGGGAGGGGAGGGAAAATGGAGAACTCAACTTGCGTAATAAATACGCGTTTGATTACGCATGAGCCGGAAGGAAGAATGGTCGAAATAATTTGCGGAATAATATAACAAGGTACTTATTAAAAAATTGATAATGTGACAAGTTTCTACACCATTTTATAAAAGGAAGTTATTAGTCTAATGAGGAAATATAAGCACCACTTTCGAGCAGAGCCGGGACAAGACAATTTTGCGCTCTAGGCAAGTTTTGAAAATCACGGCAACCCTCCTAATAAAATTATACAGTACACAATGATATCTCTCAAACAAAAGTTTAATTACAATGTAGACGTAAAATAAATTACACGAAATATATTTCATGATATAAAACGTTACACTTAAAATCTGAAATTGTTTTTTGCCGCGCTCCTAAGTATTCTGCGCCCTAATGCTGGAGTTTTCATCACGAAGCATATTTTGTTTTATAATCAATCGATTGTGTTCATTAAACAATGGCTATGGTTCTGAGTTCACACGTAAAAAATGACAATCAAGAAAAATGTTCGTTCCACAAAACCGGCGTTACTGAAAAATTGAAACACCACGCATTTTGTGCAGCAATTTATAGCTAAGCATTAATAAAAGGTTAAAGCAATTTTTTCCCGGCGATCACCTTAAAATTTCATACTCGCACTTAAGGCCATAACGATAAAGCTTAAGGGTGTGAGAGATATCCTGTACATATATGAATTCTTTAGAAACCACGTGTCGTTCCGCGAGGTTACCTCGTAATGCGATAGAAAGAAAGAGTGAAGTGAAAAAAAGGCAAGAAAATCTCCCGTGCAAAAAACGAGGCCTCAGGAAGTGGCGGCGGTCGCAGGAAGGGGGACACACGGGAATAACCGTGAATAACAGGGAGATTAAGGAAAAGGTTAGCGCGGAGGACTTCGCAGGAAATAATGGGGGAATGGCGGGAAAGAATAGGTTTCATAAGCGCATAATGAAGGTAACAGGAGTTTTAGAAGTGCGGAGGAAGAGGGCGCATGATGTGTTCGGGGGCGGCGATGAAGAGGAAGTTGGCGGGGTTTAGTCTGGATGGGCAGGCAGAGCGGTTCGGTTAAGTCTTTAATCTGTGAGGATTAAGATTTCAAGAGTTCTTTTCTTACGGTAGGGGACGAGGGGGGGGAGGGGGGGAGTGCGAAGGTGAGTGCGTGAGGGGGGGGGGAAAGAGAAATGGTGGGGGGGAAATTCTTGCGAGAGGGGAATAAGGGAGGGGAAGTGGTCGACTCAAGAGGACACAAAAGAACACGCGATAAATCCTCTGAGATATTCTTTTTGGAGTCTCGCTGTCGAGGAAGGTAGGAAGAACATATGGGAACGAAATTAATTGCAGACACTTGAACGAGCTAATAACATATTCTTCAGCTCGACGTTAATGCATCAATTTGATCCGTAGAATGAAAAAAAAGCTGCTACGTAGAGTTTGGAAATGCACTTTTAATTGTTCATGATGATTATTCATTATAAAAACTACTGATAACTACTTTTCACAAATAAATGGGATCCAAGTTTTAGTTTTATTCGAAAAGTTTGCTGAATACGTGCCGAAATCCATTGACGACTTAAGTTTCGGCATTCCAATACACGTTTATTTTATCGATCGTTGTTATTCTTCATTCGACCTATTTGTGTCGCTTTTTATAGGGAAGTGCGGGTTTTTAAGTAGCACGAATATGTACATCAAATATGTACACTTTCAGTTGAAATGCCACCCTTAACAAATACACAAATTAGCATAATTTTAAAAATTGTCTCCCTACTCATATTTGAGGCAATTATGCTGTATCGAAAAACCAATCCACACAAATTAATTGCTTTGGAGTTAATTTTACTCTCCAAGCGTAACGGCATCGATCGGAAGCATGTTTCGCTCAAAAATGCCCTTCCTTCCCCTTTCATTTGCGAGCCAACGAAAACCGTCACGACAGAATACCTTTTAAGGTGTTTTCTTTTTTTTTGACGATGGATGAAAAATTAGCAGAACGACAGCGATTGAAGAAAATCCTTTTTACGCGGAGGAGAATATTTATACGGCCGCGTAATCGGCTGAGAGGAGAAAAAGTGGGAAAACAAGCAAGGAAGACAATTCTGCGCAGCAATCCATTCTTTCGGAAGGCGACGGAAGCGATGAGAATGGAGGAGGAGACTTAGGGGGAGGGGGAATGGCAAGGGGAGGGGGTAACCAGGTCCTTTTTTTATAGAGATAATTAAAGTTCTCAAAAGCCGTTGCTGGGAGCTTTTAAAAACAAAGGGCGTAAACACGGTGGGGAGTGGGGCGATTGAGACTTTGTCGCGAAAGAATTGAGACTTTATAAAACAGCCTAGGTGATCGCGCACGTCCTCGCGGGGCCTGGAGGGAAGAAAAGGAAGGAAGAAAGGTGAGCGAGAGAGCTAGAAGGGAAGAAAAAGTGGTTCGGAAAACAACGATTTCCCCGAAATTTATTTCTCTTTCTCTTCGTTGAGAGAGAGGGTGGCGCTGTTTTTTTAGTGCTGCGAAAAAAACGGGACTTTTAGAAAACAGGCTATATGTATGCGATTCTGCAAATTATATATATATATATATATATATATGTATATATTAGGCAAAAAGGTAAATGGAGAACGTCTGAGTCACCTGCGCTTTGCAGATGACAACATACTGTTCGCAGGAAGCCCTGAAGAGCTTGAGCAAGCAAGCCGAGAAGCTGGACTTAAGATGAATCTCAATAAAACAAAGGTTATGTACAACTTCTTCACAAATTCTGAGAAGGTACATATCAACGGAGCAGAATTCGGAGAAGTAACCAGCTATGTTTACTAGTGTCAACTCATCACTACTTATGGTTTGCTTCTTGGAGAAATCAACAGGAGAGTGAAAATGGCATGGAGCACTTTTTATTTTGGAAAGAATGAAAATATCTTTAAATCGAATATTCCAGTCTTCCAGAAAAGGAGACTGTATGACCAATGTGTTTTGCCTGCCCTGACATATGGATGTGAAACATGGACCATGAACGCCAGAATGATACAACGCCTGCAAACAACACAGAGGAGCATGGAGAGATATATGTTAGGGATCACCCGCAGAGACCGAAAGAACGACTCGGTAAGAAAGAAGACGGGAGTCTGTGATGTGATTAGAAGAGTGAAGGCGCTAAAATAATTTTAGAATTTTAGAAGAAATGACCAGCGTTGGACGCCCAGTGTCATCGAATGGATCCCAAGAAACATCAAGAGACAGAAAAGAAGACCGAAAGACAGGTGGAACAGAGAGCTTGTTAAGTTCATGGGGCAAATTTGGAGGAGGGAGGCAGTTGACAGGGAAAACTGGAAAAGTCTGGGGGAGGCCTACATCCGTCAGTGGATTGAAAAAGGCTGATGATATATATATATATGATTAAATAAAAGGAAAGGTAATTATAAAGGTGGCAACAAGGTGTTGGAGGAAGACCAGTGGACACTTACCAAAACAGGAGAGCCGCTGAGGGGCTGAAGAGACACGAAAAACAACACAAATTTGAAAGTTTTCAATGAGCGGATGGAAGTGAAGGACTTGGCAGAAATGGTGCTGAAAAAGAACAACTTCTCTTTCGGAGGGCGCCATTATCTCCAAATAAAGGGTACAGCAATGGGCACTCGAATGAATCCCTCTTATGCCAATTGCTACCTACGGGAATGGGAGACTCACTTCCTCAACGTATCTCAGACCACTATTGTGGCTGAGATTCATTGGCGATATCTTTCTCATCTGGAACAATGGACCTGACTCCCTCCAATCCTTTCTGTCACGCCTCTCCTCTCACCTCACCCTTTTCTTCACCCACAATACTTCCACCTCTAACATCACCTTCCTGGACGTCGACCTCTCTATTCAAGACGGAAAAATCCGCATTGGTGTCCACATAAAGCCGACGAATAGCCTCCAATACCTCCACTTCAACAGTTGCCATCTCCTTACACTCAAAAAAATCTATCCCCTATGCCCTAGCCCGCCGAGGATGGAGGATTTGCTCAGATGGGAGGTCTCTTTCTCAATATTACTCCATCCTCAAAGATGCTCTTCTTAATCGTGGTTACCCACCAGGCCTGATCCATGACCAGATCCGGAGAGCAATCACACCCGCAACTAATAGACACCACCCTCACACTCTCCCTATTCCTGATTTTATCCCTCCACTCACCCTTACTACCCTCTTCCACCCCGGTATCCACGAGGTCCTCAAGCAAACCCTCCATGCTGCCCACCCAATTCTTACTTCCACCTCTCAACAATCCCCTTCACCAATTCTCCCAGTCTTTCCTTCCGCCGGCCTCCCAATTTTGGAAATATCCTGTGGAAGAAAGAACTACCCATTCCCAACCCTCCACCTGCAGGATCTCAAGGATCTGCAGGATCTCAACCCTGCGGCTAACCCTGCTGCCTCACATGCACCATCTACCCACCCTCATTTTCCTCCTCCAGCCCCTCCACCAACATCACCTACCCCATCAACTCCAGAAGTAAATGCACCACGAGGAATGTCATTTACCTCCTCATCTGCAACCTCTGTCCTGCTTTCTACGTTGGCCCCACCAGCAACCCTCTTAACATAAGAATGAACGGCCACCGGAATAGCGTCGATGTCAAACGTACCCTTCCGGTGGCCTCCCACGGTAATTTAATACAAGGTAACTTTAAATAATTTTTTCAATGTAAGGATTATCCTCGTCCCACCGGATGACACCCCCGCTTCCCTACGTCGACATTGGGAATTAGCCCATCTACACCTACTTAACCCCCCACTCTCAATCTCCTCTAGCCTTATTGGTCAATCCCCCTCTCCACCCATCCTCAAACTCCTCATATCACCCTCTTATATTCCCACCCAGTGCGTCACTCCAAAGAGTACTTCTCTATGCGTTGTTGACAAAGGGCTTCAGCGGAAAAAGCTTTAAAATTTGTGTTTTTCGTGTGTTTCTGTTTTCCGTGTGTCTTCGGCACCCTCAGGGGCTCTCCAGTTTTGGTAAGTGTCCACTGGGCCTCCTCCAGCACCTTGTTGCCACATTTATACACACACACTCACAATACGATAAGAATGATGAAAGAATGTAAGAAAATGCGGCATAACAAGAGTAAAAGATAAATTGATAGAATGGATGATCCGAAGATCCTTATGCGAAAGGCATAAGCTGAAATAATGGGAAATGTGGAAACGTGAAAAAATCTGCCACGACCGGGAATCCGGGTTCGATTCCCGGTTAAGGCAGATTTTTTCACCAGTTTCCACATTTTCCGTGGAAGATACTGGAAGAATTCATGAAAAGAAGTTAACATTGTCAGGGGAATGAGGAAAAGAGTCATCGGGGTGGGGTGAATGGGTTAAAAATTCATAGGACGGTAGGCACAGAATTATTCATGCTCGACATGACACCATTAATCAATGCCAAAGGTTTTCAACAAGTGAAAATAAAATCTTTTTAATTGCCAGAAAATGAATGTAATTGAATAGAAGAAACGGTGAAATAATAATGGACGTAATACAAAAACCTGGCAGTCGATTTTCAGGCATTCGCGTAAAATTGTTATTGTAGGTCCTGTCAAAATTTTGACAGAAACATTTTAACTCGTAAATTAAATATTGAGGCATGCTGATGCAAGCTTGCGTATTCGTATCCTCATTGTTCGAGGTATGTATTTTAAAGATTAATGCACTCTAACTCATTATTATTCGTGTCAAAATTTGAGGAAAATCTCCACAATTATTCCTTAAAACAGAGTGGATTGAATAACATAGTTTTGCTCAAAGCCCCATGAATGATCATTTCTTTCACGATAACTTTAAATCTGGTGATTCAAGTGCGGTGAACGCAAGCGTAATGACATTACGCAGCAAATGAAATTACAGTCATTAAAAAAAAGGAGAACTGTAGGTTTTTAAAGTTTTAACGTCACATTAAAAAATTCCGAGACCGAGAACGCGAGCAACAGAGAACGGGTAACAAAAGGATAAAGCAAACACGCATGAAATGGAAGGAATAGCGAAGCCAATAGAACGATGAGCCACGAACAGTGAAAAGAGAAGCACAATTACGCGCACGCAATCGAGCATTGTTTAAGCTGCAGCTAAGATGGAGGAAGCGCTCGGAGGGGAAAAAAAACCCGCGGGAGAACAAAAATCAAGCGGATCGCTAGCGAAAGGGTAAAATGGGAGGGTTCAAAAATGAAATGGAAGAGAGGGTTAAAAGGAAGGGTGAGACGGGCGTGGAAGGGGAGCGAAGTGGTTTCCCGCCCCGCCGCCGTTCTCATACATATCCATTTTGCTAGTCGCGATGCTTCATTTTTTCGAATTACCGAGGAGTGGAAAGAAGCGGGTGGAGGGAGGGGGAGGGGAGGGAGGTGGGAGGGGGGGTGGAGTCTGAAAATGGGAGAGGGGAAGGGGGAAAGAGCAAAGGAGAGGGGAAGAAAAGTAGACGAAAGTGGGAAGGAAGGGGAAGCGAAAGAGTACAGGTGGGAACAAGGGGTAGGGAAGGAGAATATGGGGGAAAAGAGGGAAGGAGAAAAAGGGAGAGAGTTTGAAATAGAGGAGTACTATAGAGGGAGAGGGTGGAGGGAGAGAGGGGGGAAGGGGGGGAGGGTAAGGGGGTAAGGGGATCAAAGGAAAGACTAGAGTGGAGGTGGAAATGGAAGACCACGGGTGCGGAAAAACAGTTGGCGGAGAAAATTAAATGAAGGGACTGGTGGCGCCATAGGGAAAAAGGTTTTCGCCGTAGATGGTGGGGGGAAAAATGAAAGGAGGAGGGGGAGGAATGTTTAAGGGGCGGGTGAGGGTGGGAGGGGGATGATAGGGAATGATGGGAGTGAAGGGGGTATGAGAAGGGGGGATGAAGGGAGAGACACAAGAGGTTCGAGAGAGACAAAGTGGAGGGAAAAAAATGAAAAATATATAAAAACGAACGCCAAAAAGCATTGTGGAAGAAAATTCAGCACTTTTAGGAGAGCGCAAGAGAGAGCAGGTGTCGAGACTAGCGATTAGTAAGTTTAGCGATAGCAACCCTTATCTACTTCTTCCTTATACGTGTATTGGAAGGTGGATAATAGCCGAGAGCCACGTACCTATTTAAAAGAAATAGGCCGTTTGCATCTCTGCTCCGAATAAAATGGCGGGGATAACGACGCACTTGGTGGAATTGGGATTACATCCACACTAAAGAAATTTTGGGAGAAATTTATCTCATTTTCAAAGGGTAGTTACGGTTGAAAGAAATTGGATCTTTACTTTAAAAAAGGTTCCTTAGTAAATTCTCGTTTTTAATAAGCTTGAGGATGTTATGTAAATGACCGTGTAAGTAATGATCACTGCTCGTATGACACATTAAATTAGAATCGCCTAAATGTCATTGCGCGGTGTATCTGACCTATTATAATGAACTACTTTAACCAATTGTCTATTGGAATGGAAAATTATTCAGCAAAAGCCTGAGTATGTCCGCTCATAAGCCTAGTTTAGTAGTACCATGTTAGAAAGCTTCTCAATGCAATAGTCTCGGGTTCTAATCCTGCCGAAGGCATGATCATATATGCTCGACATCACCCCTATTATAACACATTTAATAGGCTAAACTATTCTGTAATAAATAATAAATAAGTATTATTAAATTAAGGGACATATCACTCATGCGAAGGCTTATAACGGAAACCATCGAATAGTAATCGCGAAAATGGCACTCATTGTGTATTAACATGAAGAAATTTCCATAAAAGAGGAAATTCGAAATGAATGTAAATTTCCACGGGTTTTTAAATGGAAAAATTCAGGAAAGGAGGCCGTGAGAGAACAATTTGGTAATTTCACACGAAACAAGTGCGAATAATGCTATATCCTAAAGCCTTGGAACAGAAAATAGTACTGTGATTAAAGCAATTGGGAGTCCTATAGATAGCGGGAGGCAATCTCTTATTTCGAGGGAATTCCGACAATAAAACACTACTTTTCCCTATAATTTTTCCACGGCGAAAGTATGTTTTCGTTAATTAGACGAGGTGCGATTCAGAAGTGGGCAGAAAAACATTAATATTAGAATTATGGGTTGTATCTGGAAAGGAAAAGAAATAATAAACACGCCAAGTTTAAGCGAAATCGAGAGAGATCAAAAGCTGGAAAAAAAACGAGAGCCCTTTAAGAACCAATATAATCGAGGCGTATTGAAAGCATCAGCGGAAGTATGACGTCATTTAATTTCGCCTCGAGTGAAAGAGGGGGACAGAGGGAGAGACTTATAATAACTAAACGAAAAGAAAAAGAGGTAGAGAAAGCGAAAGGATTAGGGAGAAAGGAATAGGGGAAAGGAGGAATGGAAAGGGAAAGTGAAAGGAGGAAAAGAAAAAGGGGAAAAGTAGAGAGGGAGAGAGAGAAAGGGAAAATTTGGAGAGGGAGAGAAAATGGTAAGGGAGAAAGGCGGCGTAAAGGGAAGATAGGAAAACAGAAAAAAATGACATGGAGAGGGAAAATAGCGAAAAAAATTCCACTCCTAAGACCGCACCTGACCTCTCTCTCTCGTCTGAATTTAGGGCCTCTGCCTATTGCTTCGCGCTTTCTCAAAGCGACCTAATACTATAAAATGTTTTTCGGGGAGAGAATTCGGCCGAAGAGGGTAGAGGAATTTTAATCATAAGCGGCGAAGGGAGGGGAGGAGGGAGAGAGAGGGAGAGAAAAAGGGGAAACCGGTAGAATAGGAGAAAGAGGAAGAATAGAAGAACAAGGAGGAGTGTGAGGCAGATAAGGAGGAAGAAGGAAGGAGAGAGGCGGAGCGAGTTTTGTTGAGAACCTCAGCGGCCCCATGGCACTCACAAAGCCTCATTAAGACTCTGGCTGAGAAAAGTTTTGAGGGGAATATCGAGGGAGGGAAAGAAAGGGAGCGGTGAGAAGGAGAGGGAAGGGAAAAGAAGACGGCTGGAGAGAGGAGATGGAGAGACAGAGAGAGAGGGAGAGAGAGAGAAAACGCCTTATAGCGGTCGTAATGTGCGTCTCGTGGAGGGGGAGAGAGAGAGAAAAAGGGGTACGTTAGGTGAAGAAGGGAAGAGGAGAGGAGTTGGCGAAGGTTTTAGGTCGGGACCTACGGGTGGGTAGCGGTGGCGGAGGGGGTTTTATAAGGTGCAGGGGTTAAGGAGCACCTTCCGATGTCGTCGCTATAAGAAGCAGGGAGTTTAGCTCCTCCTCCGACCAACGAAACCGTTTTCAAACCCTAGTCACTAATTGAGCTCTCGAAAGGCTCGCGTTGGGAAGGTTTTTACGGGCTCGGAATGGAGAAATAAATACAGCGGAGGCGGTGGATGTTGGAGAAGGGGGGAAGGGAAGGGAGGAGGGGGGGAGGGCGTGAAAGGAGGACGGCAATGGGAAGGAGTGGTTTTGCGGACGAGAATAAGGGAAGAGAGAGATGTTTGCGTGGGTGGAAAGTACGAGTGGACGAGAGGAAGAAAGAGATCAGAGAGAGAGAGAGAAAGGAGAAGAGGATGATGGGAAATGGGAGGCTAGATGGGAATGGGGGAGGGAAGGAAGACTGAAACATAATGGCGGAGTGTTTGGATGGACATAAAAGGAGGAAGAGAGGAGAGAAAAAAAACGAGAAAAGAGATCGGAGAGAGAGAGAGAGAGAAGATGAGACCGCTTTGGAGGAGATGAGAGAGAACACGTAGGGAGCCGTGATTGAGAGCCGAAGATGAAGCGGATAAATGGAGAGAAATGAAAGGGACGAGGAAACGTAATTACGGAGTTGAGGGACATTAAGGCAGCGTAACGACAGGAACGGCAAAGAGGGAAAAAAAAAAATAATCAAAACCACGGAAAGAAATCAGGGGTGGCGGATATGGATGTTACGAATTGGTTTTTTGGCTAATTGCGTCGCGAGTTAAGGACAGGCGGGCGGGGATTGACTCCACGTACGCGCTCGCCACTCGCGTGTTTATGGGGTTTATTGGACACCGTAAATCCACGCCCACAAAGAAAGTTATGGTTTGTTGACACGGTCGTCACGATTAGGATAGAGTGGCAATCGTATCACGGAATGACCACTTTCCACCGTCCTCAGCTCTGAATCATCAACAGAGTATTTATATTAATGGAAGCAACCTTGATTGCGCGCTATTTAAAATTATTGGAGAAGGAAAAAAATTCAATTAAGAATTTCGTTAAGGATTAAGCGGGAAGCAAACCGACAAGAAGATAATTTAAACAAAGCAGCTTGGCTTGAGCGCGTAATTAAGAGACCGAAGGCGGGGAAAAACCATTAACGATTTAATAAAAAAATATCTTATTTGCGTAGAATTCCAATCAGAAAATTTACGGCGCTGCCATGATTTTGACAGATTATTAGGCAGTGAAAATATATCAACCTTATAAATAAAAATACGACTTGCGTTTTATGACTGCGGCCGGCGTGAATGGAATCACCAGACGATTGAAGGGGCATAAAACACACGAAACCGCACCGGTTGAAACATGGAGATGATTAAAAAATGAAAGCGGAAAACGAATGGGAACTATTAGACAGGAGAGAGGGGAAAGAGAGAGAGAGAGAGAGTGAAATAGATAGAGAGAAGGAGAAAACGCCTCTGCCGCACCCCTTTTCTGTCCCGCACCCCTTTCCCGCACTAACAGCGACCGCGCACCCATTATTCCCCCTCCGGCAACGTCTCAAGCGGTAAAAGGGGGAGGGGGTAGGGCTGGGAAAGGATAGGGAAGGGGGATGAGGGGGGGGGGGGAGAGGAGGAGGGGTGGGAGGGAGAAAGAGTTAGGTAGGTAGGTAGGTAGGTGAGCAATGAAATATGAAGAGCGGACAAACGGGGATTATGCCTTTGTACGGTTAATGTGCGGGTGTTTCTGAGTGAAGTTGAATAACGTTTTTATGGCTGGCGGTAGATGCTTATGAATTATGCAGCGTTAAGGCGGTGGCGGTGGTGGAAATAGGTGAGCGAGGAGGAGGAGGAGGAAGAAGAAACACACACACACTCTCTCTCCCTCTCTCTATAAGAAGGCGTGGGAGGAGGGGGGTAAAGCCCCCCGAGTTTCACGGGGAGGGCGAACATGGGGAGGTGTATTAACATTTAGGGCGTAAAAAGGTACATTCCTCAAGCCATCGTGTAGTTATTGTTTTTTGAATCGAGTCGCAGCGGCAGCTGCTACGTTAAGAGCGGCGGAAGCGAAGAGGCGTTCGGGAATAATTTGCGGGAGATGAGTCGTTTTCTCGGAATTAAAGAATAATTATTGCGTAAATGCGAGTCGCGTCTCGGTCCGTGCTCTGAAAAATTAACCGAGGTAATTTCGCCGTGGACATATACAAAGGAGTGGACCGTAAAAATACCTTAAAAACTCTTTTTTTATGCATGTGATACCAGACGAGATAAGAGCACTTCTACAAAAAATATATTTCCGAATGAAAATTTGGAAAGAGAGAAAATGCGAATTAACTCTGAAACTGTTCTCAAAATAATTTCATCCTATATTTGTAAACACGCATTCCTATATCTACAGAAATCTTAAAATATTATGGATTTCCACAAAAATATATGTTCAACCTAGTAAAGATGCTTAATCATACATTGTTATTAAAATTATTGTCATATAGATTATTCGTATAATACTATTACCTTTAAAAGAAATTTATTAACCAATGGTGTATGTCAGAATTCAAGAGAGATATAATTCAAAGTTTGAGGAAGATTAAATAATAAAAAGAATAAAAATACTCAAATGTAAGAGCGTTAATTAGGGAAATCAATTAAGCATTTGAGTAGATCTTCTGACTGGAAAGTTGAATACAGCCCATTAAGCCCGCCATAGTTAATTTAATGTGAGGCAAGGACGAAAACTCGCCATTTATCAACACAAAAGAGGAAGAGATAATTATCTCGGCACAGTCAATACAACCATATAAAATTTGTTGCCTAAAATTACCAAATATTCAGAGACTTCGAATCATGCGGAGAGAATACGATACAAGGCTTAATTAAAATGCTTTAGAGTGGTTTTCCCATCAAAATGCTCCCCAATATCTACGTGGCAGAGGAATTCAGTCAATTGAACCCTTCAGTATACACCTCTTCCGTAACAGAGCGCGCTCGATGGGTTTGGGACAGTTCGGCACGACCGGTTCGGCGACGGACTATTCGGCCTTGGGATTATTCGGCTCCGGACAGTTCGGCGCTAGCCGTGTTCCACATGACAGAATTTCAATATATTTTGGAGGGAACGGCGTCATAATAATATTAATATTGCAACTATTAAGTTACCGAATCTATTACGTAGAAATAAAAATGATTATATTTTAAGGAAAATAGATTTAAATTAAATTTCGTGAAAAAGTACACGATAAAAATTATTCGACGAAAAATCATCGGATGATATCCATAATGATTTTGCACAATTAATTAATTATATTAATGTTAATGCAATACAAATGTTACTGTTAAGATAAATAAGCTTATTTAATTTCATCGAACCAATACTGTTTTAATAAAAATGATTATACTTTTAAATAATTAACTTTCAACTTTACTTTCGTGAGAAAACGTTCACAATATACAACAATGAATTTAATGCAGCTGATTTGACTTCACCGAGCCAATAACGTTTGAATAAACATGGCTAATATATTTAAAACAGCTTAACTTTTAAATCAATTTACGTGAGGAGATTTGTAATGTATTAAGTTAAACAATAATAGTATTTCTATAAATGACAACATTTTAAGGTAATTTTCTATATACATATAATAATAAAAAAATAGAATCATAAACGATAAAACTATTTAAACACAGTACACAGCCAAAGTTTAACTTTCAGCTACGAAATCTAACTTTAACTTTAATGTCCTCTATAGATATTTATAATTTTATATAAAACTGTAAATATGAACTATCCCTTTTTATAAGGAATAAAAATCTCCATATGAGAAATAGACGCCGGGATATGCGGAGTTACTCCGACTAAAGTCGAGAGGAAATATTTTATAGAAAAACAGCAGAAATGAAAGAACCGATGGTTCTTAGATATGACTATATTTAAATAAATATAGCTATATTTAAAAAAGTACATTATAAAAAATTTCATTACCAAATCATATGATAATATACAGTCTTTACAGCACAGCAAAGCACATGAAGAAATAGTAAACAATTATAAGTACATAATGAAAAGTACATAGTAAAAGTTATACAATAAAATAATATAAACATTTCATATAACAAAACGATTATAACACAAAAAGTGCAGGATGAAAAGTGCACTATAGAAATTATACGATAAAAGTACTTTAAAATTACATTTACTGAAACAATAATATTAAAATAAAAATGAAAATATTTTAAAACAACAAATTTTAAATTAACTAACATGAGAAAATGCACAATAAAAGAAATACACGATGAAAGTACCCTCGATAAAAAAGTACACAATAATTTTTTAGACAAAACAAAGCTAATAATAAATCAGAACTTAGAAAAAAGGGCACTGCAAAAACCACAAGAAAAAACATACAGTATTGGTTCAATGAAATCAAGTCAGCTAATTTAACTTAACAGTAACACTTGTATTAAATTAACATTGATATAATTAATTACATGTGCAAAATCATTATGGATATCATCCGATGATGTTTCGTCGAATAATTTTTATCGTGTACTTTTTCACGAAATTTAATTTAAAACTAGTTTCCTTAAAATATAATCATTTTTATTTCTACGTAATAGATTCGGTAACTTAATAGTTACAATATTAATATTATTATGACGCCGTTCCCTCCAAAATATATTGAAATTCTGTCATGTGGAACACGGCTAGCGCCGAAATGTCCGGTGCCGAATAATCTCATGGCCGAATAGTCCGTCGCCGAACCGGTCGTGCCGAACCGGTCGTGCCGAACCGGTCTTGCCGAATCGGTCGTATCGTACTGTCCCTTTCTGCGCTCCATACGTCTTTTGCGAACCTCATTTGTTTTTCATCAACTTTTATTTAATACTTCTATCATATTTGAGTCACACAACAAAAATTCCGTTCGGGAAAACTTATGAGCAAAAATTAACTATATTTTATAAAGTAAATTTATTGCTTCATATATTTATATTTTAGAAAGGGGTGAGACAGCTCTCGAAATTTACACGATAAATATTTTAATCGTACTTAGAGAGAAATCACTCATTCACCGGTAGGGACGACATTGGAATGGATTTATGCACCTTTTCTTTGGCCTACAAAACCATTAAATCTACAAATTTATGTGGAAACCAAACTTTTTCCAGATTTAAATAATAATTATTGAACATGCGCGCTGCCAACTTGAGACATATATGTCAAAACGACAAGCAGTTTGACAAACACGCAGACACCAACACCACGACATTAATTCTTTATTCGGTAAATCGAACAGAAGGCCAAAATGTGGGAAAATAATTCATTTTTTAAAAATACAAAAACACTCCCCCCCTCCCCTCCAATCTTTCACTAACTGCTACTATACATCAACCACCGCAAATTTAAATACGCTTGGCACGTGTTAAAAAATTTTTTAAAAATAATTCTTTCCTCTCCCAGTCTCTTCGAGTCGTAAACTATTTATGTGTGTGTTATACGAAGCAATCCGTTTCAATTCTCGGAGCGCCATCCATTATTCGACGATAAATATATCCTTCGATGCAATAAAAATCGTCACGCATCGCGGCTTGCATTTGTTTTCAAAACAGCCGCCGGGGAGTTTAGGGTTACGAACCGTAAAAAAAAACATTCCTCGTCGCAACTTAAAGCTTAAAAAAAAAAATCCGGTGAAAATGACGACTCTAGCCACCAATCCTAAACGCGGACGCGATCGCGTCTATTTTGTTTCGACAGCTATTTCTTTTTTCGATGATAACGCGCGCAAAAAAATACGCGCGAAATATCCGCGATGCGGATTGCGAAATTCAATGAGTGGCGCGCGAGAACGCCAAGTTTTCATGCACGGTAGGAAAAAGCAGGATGTTTATTTTGCGAAATGCACGGAATATGGTGGGAAACAGCTAGAAATGAGCGAATGGGGAGGTGAAGATGAGAGGAAGGGGATGGGGTGGGAAGAGAGGAGGTGAAACGGAGAAAACTGCACCGTGGAATAAAGTCGGAGAAAGAAAGGGAGAGAGAGAGAGACAGGTTCTCTCGGGTTATATGAGTGCAGCTTGCACCGTTGGAATAAAAAAAGGATATGCAAATTTAAAAAAACAAACAATTCTTGAACGAAAGATGTTGGAAGGGAAAAGAAACCCGTAATTCCATATTACGCGAACGAGAAACCCCGAAGCTACCACACGAAACGCTTTTTATTTATTTTTCGGATCGGATGAAATTTTTTTTAAAAGTCCTAATATATTTCGTCTTTTGTTTCTTATTTTCGGTCGTTTTTTTGTCTTAATTTTTCCCTCCAGAAGGCCGACTTCGGAGACCCGATTC